>JALGBA010000040.1:645000-1290000 GCA_023970755.1 Azemiops feae
AATCGAAAGTCTGAGACTTTCACAGCTTTGAAACTACATGTAGGTCCCCCCCCCTTCTCCTTCAGCAAGCAAGAATGATAAATAAGCAGCCTTGCTCAGAATGAGCTCTAAACTTCTAGATTTTTCTTAAGGAAGAATCAAAATATGTCACTAAACTGCTCGGAATAACAATAGTCTTCCCACATTGCCACTAGAGACAGCAAACTCTGACTGATTTAAATAAGCAAACAATCATTCATATATATTTTTTTCAGAAAAAAAAATCTGCATAGAAACCACACTCAAAGTAATGGACACAATCATTAGTAGCTACACAGAACTAAATTGTTTAGAAAAAGCTAAGATACACAATCAGTAAAGGAAAGAATCCTGTTCACAGCTTCCCTCCTGTTTCTGGATTCAAATAACGATTTGTTCTTGACTCTATGTACATTGAACTGGCTTAGGTTCCCCTAACCTTAAAAAATTGAAAGTAGGATTCCCCAAAGGCCTGAACCTATTTGATGTTTTGAACTCACTTGGATACTGTGGGAGCAGGTGGTGTGACTGGATTACTGGCCCAACTCAGCTGATGCAGTCCAGACACTTGACGCAGCACAGATGGTGAAGCTACTTCTAGCGGTCAATGGCCCTTTAGCAATAGCTTCTTCTTTTACCTAGATGAAATGTGGTGCTTCTTGTCCAGCTTTTTCCACAACTTACTTATGCCACCCATCTCACTGTCCTGAATGACTGGCCAGTTTACAATGAAATAAAAGCATAGGTATAAAAACATTAGAATTAAGATTAAAATAACAGACTTTGTATTTCTCATATTTGGTGCTGAAGGCACGTCTTATTGACATAATAGGAGTCCTTCTCAGGGAAACTCCAAATCTCAGAGTATCTTCCACATCTGGGCAATCAAAGAAAATGGCTGCCATGAAGATTAGTTGTCTATTCAGAAAATGGTCTCCAAAGTTGGTGTGGCTAATTAAAAAGAAATTAGCAGAAGGCAAAAAGGTGACATTGCTCATAAATACCCTGTTTAGCAATCCAAGATACTTATTATGAACTCACAGTGATAGTTCCCTTTTTTGCAGGCAGCTTTACACATTTACAAACCAGAGCCCTGGACAGCAGCCATTCACCATTTTATTTTTTAAGAGCAAATATGGTTAAATTTTGCTTATGCAAAAAGTAAGTGTATTCTTGGAGAAGAAACTATACTTCTATTACAGCATTCTAGCATCTTCTACCTTTTTATTTAATGATAAAATACTCTTAAATTTTTAAAGACTGAGAAGTGCATGAGGCCTGGCAGGCAGAAAGGGAAGCATAAACTGGTACATTACCACACAGGGGCATCATGCAGGATATCCCAGTGCTCATATAATTTATACCACTAGACGTTTTTTTATCCTAAGTTAATAAAGCACAAGTACGTGCTTCAGAATGCGTATAACATGAGTCTTGGGATTTCTGCCATCCCTGTAATATGAATTGTAAGAACAGTTTCCCTCCACACATATAACTCCACCATGCCACTCTTTTTTAGGGGATAAGCAAACTATAAAAAGCACCAACAAAGGAGTGAGAAATAGTAAGCCAAATAGACAAAAGGAAAAGATAGCAATAAGCAATGTTCAGTTTGTACAACAAATTTGAGATGTGCAAATCAATCAGAATTCAAGTCAAGTTTGAGATTCATGAATCAGGTTTCATACAATTCAATGTGAATTTGTGGTTCAGTGGCAACAAGACACCATTTGAACAGCCTGGACATTCAATTTATAAACAGTTTTGACTAGTGATTACTTTATATTAGACTATGGATTAATCTATAGATCAGTGATGGCGAACCTTTTAGAGATCGAGTGCCCAAACTGCAACCCAAAACTCACTTATTTATCGCCGAGTACCAGGTGGGACATGGCCCACTGGGTAGGCGTGGCTGTGGTGGTCATGGCAAACTGGGTGGGTATGGCCAAAGTGGGCATGGTCACCTCGATGTTGCTCATGGGGAGGGATGTCTGTGGGGGCCGGGCAGAGAGATCCAGGGGGTCTCTGGCAGGTGGGACGGTGGGCTGGAGGCTCGTCCTGTGAAGTGAGGCGAGGCGAGGCAGGGCAGGGGTGCCATTGTCGCAGGCCAAGGTGAGGCAGGGGGCGGGGCAGCTGCTGCCTGACACCATCGGCCCACGCACACAGAGGCCAGCGAGCGCATGGGGGCTGATAGTGTCCGTCAGCAGCCACAGCCTGCCGGCTCCTTGACCGACACACTCTGGGGCTCCATAGCCCACTGCCAGCAGTTCAGAGAAGCCGCCTCTGAGCTGGACAGCTGGCCGACAGCTGAGGAGGCGATGCAGTGGGTCGTGCCTGGGAAAAGGAGAGCATGCGAGGCCAGGAGGGACGGGACGGGGGGGAGGGAAACCTGCCATGCCGGGATGCATCCGGCCACGTGGGACCTCAGGCGGCTGGTTGAAGATGGATGGTTGCCATCTCCGGGGCATGGCACGCGTGCCCACAGAGGGCTCTGAGTGCCGCCCCTGGCACACGTGCCATAGGTTCGCCACCACTGCTATAGATCTTCAGTATTTATTGATTTATTTGTTTATTTATTTATTTGCTTGTTTGCCTGCTTGTTTTGTAGAATGTGATGAAAATATCAGGAATGATCTTTAGAGGTGTAACTTTCAACCAATTTCCCCAGCAGTGCCTCCATTCTTCTATAAAATTTTAGTCAGATATATTCAAGATTTTCACTGTTGTAACTTTTGGAAATATATTTCTTTTAAGGCAAAGATATCAGAGATGAGGAAAGACATCACAAACAACACATAATATCTTAGAAGTCAACACTTTCTCAGAAGTGGCTAATCTTGCCAATTAAATCCACTGAATCTCTGACTCTCTTTCAAATATCTTCAAAGTGATTCAAAAGCATCTGACTTGATTTGGTGCCTCAAATCAATTCAGAGATCCAATTAGAAGATTCGATTGGAAAGAGTTACGGTATTTGACTGAAACTCTTATGAATTTAATCACTTCTTCAAAACTTTGCACTCACCTTCTTCTTTTTTAGTAAAAATAAAGAATATGTATAGTAGGTTATTAGATGACTTATAACTGTGGTAAGCACAGTACCAGTCAGTAGGAGCCAAAAGTGCAAAGTCTAGCTTAGTTCAAATATGCTCATGCTACCCTGTCAAAATTAGAATATTTAATACGGAGATTGCCTTTCAAACCAAGATGCTATTTTGAGTTTCCCACCAACTAGAAAATATATATTTGCAATGTACCGGCACATGATTTTGGGATGCAAAAGACAAGAGAAGCAGGAACAAACCTCAAGTACACAAAGTGAACAATGTAAATAATGTCTTCAAAAACTGGCATAAAGAAGGGCTTTTCCTTCATTTGTCATGGAGGAGAACACTTTTTTTACATCTGGTCTGCATTTTTCTTTAGCATTCTGCCAGGAATGATTCCAATCACAGAACACAAAGCTGCATCCAATGAACATATATATTTCTAAAGGATTCTTTCATTGATTCCCACAGTCCTCATAGTGGATAGTTGTTCTATAACATCTTTTTTTTAATTAGCTTTCATCTTTTAGGACAAAAACATATAGCCTGGAAGATTGCGGTTGGTATATAAAGCCATCCATATTATTTAGAAAACAATTATAAGGAATAAGATAACAAAAATGTTGTAGATGACATTTCTCCAATTGTTCTAAGCCAGTTATGTTCTCAAAGGGCTTTGTCAATGGATGGAAACTGACCAAAGAGAGAAGCAACCTAGAACTAAAGAGAAATTTCCTGACAGTTAGAACAATTAATCAGTGGAACAACCTGCCTCTAGAAGGTGTGAATGCTCCAACACTGGAAGTTTTTAAGAAGAGACTGGACAGCCATTTGTCTGAAATGGTGTAGGGTTTCCTGCCTGAGCAGGGGGTTGGACTAGATGACCTCCAAGATCCCTTCCAACTCTATTATTATTATTATCTTTTATTCATTAAACATGAACCTCAGTCAACTGAACATTCAAATTGGCTGGCGCTGATGGTTGACATGGGTTGCTACCAGCATCCTAGGTGTCAACCAGGTATCTTCTTAAAATATAAGATGTTCCAAGTAGCGCAGTTTTTTGTAACATTGCTGGAGTTATTGCAGGAAGCTGCAGTTTCTTGATGTATTTTGCAAAGTTTTTGGACATAATTCCCAGTGCCCCGATGACATGTTTCATCCATAATCGTGCAGTTTCAATGGCCAGGTCGCGATATTTCGTAATTTTTTTCAGTTCTTTTTCTTCGACTCTGGCATCTCCTGGTACAGCAATATCAATCAGCTGTACGCTTCGGTTCTCTACAACTGCGATATCCGGTGTATTGTGTTCCAAATGGCGATCTGTCTGTATTCGAAAGTCCCACAAAATCTTCACCCTCTCATTCTCAACAACTTTTTCCACCCTGTGTTCCCATATTATTATTATTATTATTATTATTATTATTATTATTATTATTATTATTATTATTATTATTATTATTGTTATTGTTGTTGTTGTTGTTGTTGTTGTTGTTGTTGTTGTTGTTGTTGTTGTTATTCTGTAGTCACACAATCACTGTGAGTTTCACAGCCACCTTCAAACAAGTAAAGTCAATGGAGAAGTAAACATTAAAATTGCACTCAACTTATAATAATAATAATAATTCTTTAAAGTCATATTAATCTTATATTGGGTTTTATATTTCCATATTTGCGCAACAGCCTCGTGTTACATCCCTGGGGCCATATTTGTCCTGCCCAGTTGCCATGATGTCAAAATGGTCTGGCAACTGTTTCTTGAGGGAAGAAATGGATGATATTGCCCTCTAATTTCTCCCCTTCACTACTAAAGCAACTCAGGATGCATTTTTCTGCTCCTTTTCTGAAGTTCTTTTAGAAACAAATAGCAGGAACTGACTATTGCCAGCTGCAGTTAGTGGACTACTTTGCAGAAGCAGAAACACTGCTGACTCACTGCTTACCGTGATCTCTAATGTATGTTAGAGCTGGTTTTATCACAAATGCTATACAGGTGGTCCTTGACTTACGACCACAATTGAGCCCAAAATTTATGTTGCTAAGTGAGACAGTTGTTAAGTGAGTTTTTCCCCATTTCACGACCTTTCTTGCCACAGTTGTTAAGTGAATCACTGCAGTAGTTTAAGTTAGTAACACGGTTGTTAAGTGAATTGGGTTTCCCCATTGACTTTGCTTGTTAGAAGGTTGCAAAAGGTGATCACGTGACTCTGGGACACTGCAACCGTCATAAATATGAGTCAGTTGCCAAGCATCTGAATTTTGATCACATGACCACGGGGATGCTGCAACAGTTGTAAGTGTGAAAAACGGTCATCAGACACTTTTTTCACTGCCATTGTAACTCTGAAAGGTCACTAAATGAACTGTTGTAACCCGAGGAATACCTATAGAAGCACAATCGTTATAAACACTGCTTTGTAAATGAACGGTTGTGTCAAGCTAAGCTCAAGAACGATGTGACACAGTTCAGTCAGGGTTCTTTATTTACTCATAAGAGACAAAATCTTGCCAGGCTAAACCCCAACTGCTCCCAACCTATGGATATATCCTGGAAGATTCTAGGGAGTGGCTATCTTTACTCTCTTCCTCTGGATCCTATGCCTATCCTATGCCTCTTGTCTCCCTTCCCTCTCTGGAATATACTCCCTTTTTCCTAGGAAGCTGCCATTTCACTGTAGACCATCATGCCATCTGCCTAACTCTTGCAGGGTGCTGGTTTGAAACCCAGCGGATTTTTTAAAAATTACTTTTTCTTCCCTCGTGGCTTCCTAATTTCCCCTGTGTTTTTGTTCATTGTTTTTCCCGTCACCTGAGTTTCATGAGGTGGTTTCATCAGCAGCTCCTAAGTAGCCTTCAAGATGCCTTGAAACCTTTCTAGCTCTAGAAAATGGAATAATGATGAAATGATGTATGGGTGGGGTTTTTTTGTTGGTTTGTTTGTTTATTTTATGCATTTGCTTTTAATAGTTTTAATATGGCTTTCATTTTTATTTTAATTTACTTTACTGGGAGACACCCAGAGTTTGTTATAATATGAGATATATAAACTATACATATAAATGTTTAAATAAATAAATACATGACTGGAGAGAGGAAGAGGGAAAGAAGGAAATATTTCTACCAGTCTTTTGGAAAGTCCTTAAAACCTGTCTTTTTAAGGCAATCTTGGAGACCCCATGGGAACAGATGTTTGTATTATGCTTAGAAAGTAGATAAATAGATAGATAGATAGATAGATAGATAGATAGATAGATAGATAGATAGATAGATAGATAGATAGATAGATAGATAGATAGATAGATAGATAGATAGATAGATAGATAGATAGATAGATAGATAGATAGATAGATAGATAGATAGATAGATAGATATGTTATTTGAAAAACGACGGTAAAAATGTTTTAAGTTGCTAGTTATGCCTTTATGTCCGTGAATTTGTATGCTTGAATTATGTACGTGTGTGTATAATAAAGCATAAAATTCACATATATAAATACATATATACACACACACAATTTCCATATATAAACAGAGACATTCATCCATATACACATATATGCACATAGACGTACACATATATTGTACCTATACATGCATATAAAGATATGTTTGTTCACTAAAATCCACTCAAAAAAAGGAAAGTGATTGACCAAGTGATTGACAATATAGTATCAGATAATGGGTCCTTCTGTTGGAGGGCATTCAACATGCTACTGAGAAAAAGTTAAAGAACTTTTAGATTATTAATAATGTTTATGATGTGACTAGATTAAAATCTTTGGGACAACTAGTTGCTGATATTGCTATACAGGAAAATAAAATCTGAAGTTGCAAAGGCAGAATTACAATGGAAATGTGGAATATAAGAAGCAATGGCATGGGAAAACAACACACTGAAAGAAGAAATAAACTGAGTGCACATTAACATTCTAGGCATCAGCAAATTGAGATGAACTGGAAGCTTTCACTTAGATCAGATATGTCAAACACAAGGCCCGGGGGCTGGATGCGGCCCGCGAAGTGGTTTCATGTGGCCCGCGAAGCCATCCTGGAAACAGTGAGGGAACGGCCCCCGCTGCCTTGGCCCTGGCCCAGGCCAGCCAGGAGCCAATGTACAATTTTGTGGTGGCCATCTATGCTGAAACGTATTCAGTCTTAGCTCCACAAGGCCATCTGGAAACAGCGAGGAATCAGCCCCTGCCCGCCCCCTGGGTGCATGCTGGGGAAGTATCACCCTTTGTAAGGAATAAAGAAATGCACCATCGCTTGGGAGTGACCGGCAAATGGCCCTCACCTACTTCACATATCCGGCTTGATGGGCTCTGGGGGAGGGGGTTCGGCAGGCAGTGGGGTGCTCTCCTCACAGCGCCAAGAGGCTGAGCCGGGTAGCGCAAATCCAAAAAGAAGCGCGACGCTGCCCAGCCCCCAGACTGCCCGGTTTCAGCAGGCAGCGGGGCGCTCTCACAGCGCCAAAAGCTGAGCTGGGTGGTGCGAATCTGATGAGAAGTGCAATGCTGCCTAGCCCCCAGCCTGCCCTGTTTCAGCAGGGAGCAAGGTGCAAAGCTGGCGAGCTTCGCACCTTCCAGCTCAACCTCTCGTTGTTGTGAGGAAAGCGCCCCGCTGCCTGCCGAAACTGGGCAGGCTGGTGGCTGGGTGGCATTGTGCAGGTAACGTTGACTCTCATGCTGCTCATGGCATCCCCTCCCCCAGAGCCCACCAAGCCAGATATGTGAAGTAGGTGAGGGCCATGTGCTGGCCACTTCCAGGCAATGGTGCATTTCTTCATTCCTCACGAAGGGTGATACCTCCCCAGCTGCATTTCTTGCCTGTTTTTCTCCCTCCCTCATCTCAAATATTTTCCCACCACTCTGTACTTAGGAAGGAAGGAAGGAAAGAAGGAAAGAAGGAGAGGGAGGGTCTAAGGGAAGCCCTGCCTTAGTCCTGCCCTGCTGCCCTTTCACCATCCCCTTGCCCCCTCCTCCTGGCCTATCCTGGGGTCTCCCATCCTATTGCTAAGGAAGCTTTGGATACAAAGCCGGGTCTCCTCCCATCATGAGCAACCTGGCTAAGGAGAGATAGCACAACAGCAGCAGCCTTGAGGAGGAGGTAAGTGCAGCTGGGTGCCCCCTTGGGGAAGTGGGGCTGGGCTTGGTGCTGCGGGTGCTTGAGGGCCCGGCTGGGCGTTTGACCTCTGCTGCCCAGGGCTCCGGGAAGCCCGTGCCACCATCCAGCCCCCCCCCGGCATGGCCTTAGAGGAACAGTGAGGCTCCTCCAGTGGACCATGCCTTGGCACTTGCCCTGGTCCCACCCCCTTCTGCCAGAGACCCTCAGATCTGTCCCACTCCTGCCCAGGCCCCCACAGGCACCCTTGACGCGAATGATGTAGAGCTGGCCACGCCCACCCAGTAGGCCATGCCCACTCCATCCACGCCCACCCAGTAGGCCACGCCCACCCTGGCCACACCCACCTGGCCCCCTGAGGGCAACCCAATGCTGATGCAGCCCTCAATGAAATTGAGTTTGACACCCCTGACTTAGATTCTACTATTTACAACTCAGCATATGAGGAATGGCGTAAGTTTCCTAGCCTGGAAAGATATATCCAATGGTAGTTGATTACAACATCCATAATGATTGCATAGTATCAATTAGATTTCATGGTCAACTCTTTACTGTGACAGTTACTCCCTAAACAGTAATGCAGAAGACGATGCTGACAACATTTATGTTCAAATTCAATCTGAAATCGATAGAGCATGCAAATAAAACTTCTTGTAGTGGTGGGAGATTGGAAAGCCAAAGTTGGAACTGATAAGGAGGAAAAACATAGTTGGGCTGTAAAGCCTAGAACAGGGCTTTTCAACCAGTGGTACGGGTACCACCTGTGGTACATTGGCATTTGGCAGGTGGTATGCGACCATCCTAGAAAAGTAGCGGGGGAGGGGAATGAGCTGAACCGGTGGCAGCACCGCAGAAGCCTGAGCGGAAGCGCCAGGATCAGTGCCGCTTTCCAGCTGATCAGCGCTTCTTCGGGGCTGTCAGGGCTCCATGGAAGCACCAGGATCAGCGCCAGGCTCCAGCTGGAGCTCGGCGCTGATCCTGGTGCTTCCACTGAGCCCTGACAGCCCCGAAGAAGCGCCGATCAGCTGGAATGTTGCAGCATCTCCAGGGTCTTGTGATTTACACTTAGATGCTTGGCAACTGATTCATATTTATGATGGTCAGTGTCCCAGGGTCATGTGAAGTGACCAAAACCTGCTGCAACCACCCAGCAGACGGGGGGAATAAAAACCAAACACCCCCCACCCCACCCCCGCTGCCAATCCTCAACAGAAATGCTCACAACAATGAAAACCTTGGACAGGAGGAAGAGCGGCGCCTGGCGCTGTCTTGCTCGGCTGTGGCTTGGGCACTTTTTTCAGTGCCATTGTAACTTCGAACAGTCACTAAGCGAACTGTTGTAAGTCGAGGACTACCTGTACTTTATCACTTTTTTCGTTTTTGTTTTTTTTTGGGTCATCAAGTTTTTGACACCTTGCTAGGCGACTGGTGGTACTCGGATGTTGCCATATCCTAAAAGTGGTTCAATGGGTGAAAAGGTTGAAAAGCCCTGGCCTAGAAACAGAAATGAAACAGGAGAACAATTTATCTTTTTCTGCCAATCCAGCTATTTCTTCATTGCTAGCACATTCCTCAGGCAATCAACATGAGCCCCATGTACATGGACATTACCTGGCGTATTATACAGAAATAAAACTGATGATATTAATGGTATAAGGAAGTAGAAGAACTTGGTTATAACAGCAAAGATGTTGCAGTCATTGGTGCATATTCTCCAAGTTTAGTTTCCCATTTAGGTATCATTAGTAAAGTGTCTTTTTTCAATGTTGTGCCAAGTTTATCCTTGCAGCTGTCAACATGTATCTTAATAAATTGTAGTGTTTCCTGTTCACATGTTCTGGAACAAATCCTAGTAGAAATATTTGAGATTTCTTAAAAGAGGTTTCTTCCTCTTTCTCAAGAACACTTTTATTCCTCTAGGGACTTGTAAAAATATCAGTCATGTTAAATTCCTGCCCTCATTGGATAATCCTTGCTGAGTCTTAATCTGTTTATAGAATCTGAGTGTACCATATCTGCATACATAATTGCTCTTCCCTTGCTGTTGTTATCCTCAAAATAGAAAGAATTTCAAAGTGAGGCTAGTAGTGAAATTACTGGATGATAGAAAGACCGCTGATGCTTTTGAAAAAAATGGTGTTTGGGAAGAAACTATTGAGAATATCAAGGATGTCCAAGAAAATAAAAAATAGATCATCAAACAAATTAAGACCAAACCTAAATTATTATATTTTGCACATATTATGCAAAGACCACTTCTCTTGAGAAACCTATAATGCTGGAATAAGTGAAAATAAAAAGAGAAGAAAATGACCAGCAGCAAGGTGGATGGATTCAATTACAATGGAAATGGGTGCAGCATTTGGAGAATTGAAGGGCCAGATTGGGACAGATCACCATGAAGATGATTTATCTATGTTGTCACCAAGAATTGACACTGATATGATGATACATAACCAGTCAACCAATTTGGATTTCCATCATGGCCTTCAAAACATACCCAGATAAGAATTACATCTCCCAAGCCCCAAATATCTACTTTTTGCTAGTAATTGAGGACCTGGTGCTTTTCAAAAGCTACTGGGTTGGGAAAACTGAGAATGGTGTATTAAAGTAGCTATAACACCAGAGGAAACTCTTGTAAGTGTGCAATTGGATCAAGCTGACTTATTTGACAAGCTACCAATAATTTTCTCATGAGCTTCTCCTTTTGCAAATGGGCGTTTGTAAGAGTTTGTAAATGTTCTTATGAAAAATACTTTTCAATTGCTCTCTTTTTAAACCTCGTTTCTTACAGGAGGGAGAGGGGGGAAAATAAATGAATTACAGCTCTAAACATTGGTGGCTACAGAACATTTTATTTGTACTCTACCCAGAGTCCCTCTGAGGGAGATGAGTAGTTTCTAAAACAAACAAACAAGCAAACAAACAAACAAATAAATTCTGGCTTCTTCTAGATATACAATCTCAAACTGGACATTTTATTATTGAGTCATGTCATCAAATCTAAATCTGTTTTGAAATTTGTTTCCTATGAAGTTGTCCTCACCAGTCTTGAGAATTCATAGAAATAATTCACATTTGGAATGGTGAATGATACATTTTTCCTGTAACTGTGGGCAAAACTTTTTTTTTGGCAGATTGAAACCTCATATTATTGACATTTGTCTAGTTCTTTCATTACTTTCTTACAGGCAACTGAATAGAAGTCAGAATGATCAATGGTCTCAATATATCCACATTATATAAGAACACAATAAAACTCTGTACAAAAATCCAAGAAACTCTGCATTCATTCTTCAAGGCCCTGCTAGAGGTGAAAACAGGACAGTCATCTTCTAATTGATCCATATCCCCGATAATGAGATAATTTCCTGAATTCCCTTCAATTTCTCTTCACTTTCATGACTAAAAAACTAATCAGAACTTGGTGGCAATGCTTTCAAAAATGTTTCCTTTAGCGTTTTCATTTTAGAATAATATAGACAAATGCAGAATATTTCTTTCTGCTAGATAACACCTACCCCTATCCTAATATTGCTTGTTGATGTTGTCATCTTTCTCACACTGCTTTTATACTAGGCAGCTGGCTTTGGCATGAATGTGCATTACTGCAGTTCCATCTGTATTGCTAATGGGCTGTGCTGATTATAAAGTGATTAGAACACCAGAAGGGAGTGAAAAAGTGGAGGACAGCATAAGACCAGAAGTCATTAGCAAGCAATTAAAATTTTAAAAGTTACTCAGAAGTGTGCTTTATGTATGGTAAATAATTGGCTCTCTCCAATGTAGAGAGCATTGAGATTCTAGAAAAATATCTCTAGAAAAGTCTGGGGGGGGGAAATAGAAATCTGCTGAGAAACACTGCTATTTGCAGCCTTTTACAGAACATACGTAGACTTGTATTATTCAAGTAAAGAATTTCAGTCTCTCCCGTCAAATTTTTGCTCCAAATGTCAGGGAGTAGATAATTCATTAGAGCAGCTATCAGAATATTGTAATGGAATATTAGGATATTCCATTACAATGACGTGAACTGTTTTACTGTGGAACAGGATGAATTCGGATGGTCCTAGTGTCATCTTCAATCTACACGTTCTGACTCAGACAGAGAATTGGATTCAGCTGCGTCCCCAGTCCTTCCACCTCTTTAATTCCATAATACTGTACTTGGAGTCTCTTGATATGTGCTACTAAATTGAAATATTCAAGGTGTTGCACACTGTGGATTCACCTCAATTAAATGATTAAAATGTAGCACATGGCTGGGGATTTGAGGTGTAATAAGAGGGCACCACTAAGATCTGACTCCTTTTTGGTATACACAGTCTTCACTCTTTGCGGTGTTAAGGTAACCTTTTTTTTGACATTGGAATAACATCATTAAAAAATGAACTTGTCCTTTCCTACATTTGCTTAAATGATTAATTTTCCTTATAATAATCTCAAATGAACCTATTAAAAGATTTTGTTCCCCCCCAATACTGCTCATTACATTATCGTTTTAAGTAATTAAATCAGAATAAATGGCTGTGTGAAGATATTTTAATGTAATGTCTAATTATATCTGACCCAGACACTGAACTGTAATCATTAACTACATGAACTGTGTAATGTTCCAAAGGCTCTTTAATAATTTATATGCTCTGGATTTTGCGGCAAGCTAAGTCACTGGACAGCAGGCACCTGATCTGCCTGGTATCCAGCAGCCCCAACTATCTGTCCAATTAGTTTGCAACACACCCTGATTGATTTCTTCATGCAGCCCTTGGTTGCTCCATCTTTTGATGTTAGCCCTGACTTCTGCTGTGTTCTTCAGTCTTTCATAAGCTTCAAATGTGTTGGTCAGTCTATACCTTGAGTTATCTCTGACCATTTTTTTCTATGGCCAACTTTACTACAATGAGTATCTTTTCTTTTCTTCTTGGGCTATACCATTATACCATGAGGGCTTATACCATGTACCATTGTACCATGAAGGGCTGCCACAAAGAAGAGGGATTCAACTTATTGTCCAAAGCACCAGAGGGCAGGACAAGAAACAATAGATGGAAACTAATCAAGGAGAGAAGGAATTAAGGAGAAACTTCCTGACAGTGAGAACAATTAAGCAGTGGAACAACTTGCCCTCATTGGAAGTTTTTAAGAAGAGACTGGACAGCTATTTGTCTGAAATGGTATAGGATCTCCTTCTTGAGCAGGGGTTTGGACTAGAAGACCTCCAAGGTCCCTTCCAGCTCTGACTTCCATTCTCTGAATTATACATATTAACTTTCAGGGGCCCAATTACATAAAACATTGGCTTTGGGGGAAATCATATGATACTGCAGAATTCAGCATGTAATAAAACATGCTAGGTGTAGCACATTTTTATTTTTTATTTATTCATTAAATGTATACACTGCCCATCTCACTGTCCAAAGCAACTCTGGGTGGCTCACAATATAGTAGAAATAGAAATATGAACACAATTATAAATATAAAAACAAATCAAAATTGCAAAAGATTAAATACAGATTTAAAAAGACATGGGCTTAGAATAGAGCAGAGGTGGTGACTTCTCTATCACTATACCAATCACCTACAGCCTACACCTTCTCCCTCAGGGCCCTGTGCCAATTAGCAGAGCCAGGTTTTAAGGCCCTTCTGAGGGTCAGAAGGATGGGGGTGGATATCACCTCCAGTGGCAAAATGTTCCAAAGGGCAGGGGCCATGGCAGAAAAGGCTCTTCTCCTAGACCCCACCAACTGAAATTCCTTGGCTGATGAGTTCTGCAGTAGCCCCTTCTGCAAGAGCAAGTGGGGTAGGCCATTCCCATTGGGGCAAGACCGTTCTTCAGATATCACATGCATTGCTTATACCATCTTATCACTAAAATAATATAAAATAGGCAAAATACAGGTTACTATAACCGTGGGGCTTAGGTGCACAGTGAAATACTCACACTCTCACTGAATGTTGTTCAAAATCCATATTCTGTCTAGTCCATATTCATCTGAGCCTAAACTAGAAGGAAAGATGGGACAAGCTATTCTGAAAGATCCATGGTTGAAAAGTCATGTACGATACAGGCACCAATTTTTAATAAAAGGTAATGGTTTCTCCTGTCCAGTTGCATGTAATTCTAGGGGGCGGGGCTCATCTCCATTTCTTAGCCAAGGGAGCCAGCATTGTCTGAAGACATTTCTGTGTCAATGTGGCCAGCATGATTATATGCCGAATACTGTTACTTCCCATTGAAGTGGTACCTATTAATCTACTTGCATTTGCATGCTTTTGAACTGCTAGGTGGGCAGGAGCTGGGGCAAGTAATAGGACCTCATCCTATCATGCAGCACTTGGGTCTTGAACCGGGACTGTCAGCTTTCTAGCTGACAAGCTCAGCATGCTGAGCCATTGTGCCCCTCCCCCCCCCGTGTTTAATAAACCTTCTGCTAATTTATGTGATTGGCCATAAACAGGCTATTCTTGTTATTGCTGGATTATGTATTTGAGAATTCACTTACCCCTTAAAATGTATTAAGTATTTATGTTGCTTTTTTGATTATTCGTGGACATGCAGAGTGGCAAAACATTTGAATCATCAGACACATATGCTCCCAGCTGAAGTTTCAGCATTCGCTACTTCAGTGTTCACAGCAACTTTATAGAACATAATTACTGCAAATAATAAGAATTGACCCGACCGATTTAACAATTGCTTAAAATTACATTTGTTGAGTACACTTATTTGGCAACTTAAGACAGATTTATATTATTGTTGATTAACAAATATCATGCGGTAGATCCTAGAATGGTTATAACAATGGATAAGAAAAATAAGAAATACATACATACAGTTATTTAATGTGGTTTTGTAGGGTCAGTGAGGTTTGAAATATACCATCATTTAAAGAGAGATGCTAAGAAATAGATCTAATTTAAAACTGTGTTTAAAATATTGATCACTTTGCTAATGTTAGGCATTAGACCAAAAGGATACTAATGTATAAGTTTAAAGGGAAGTGCCAACTATTGGTGCAAAACTATAGACTATAAAAGGATTAATATATTATCTACATAAATATTTCCCATTAATAGAGCAGAATTTATTATTTGTTTTAATTGTTTTAAGTTATATTTCAGTCAGTGTTGTTTATTACGGTACGTGTGTTTGGTATTCCTTTCCCTTTTAATATTCTGGGCTTGGTTAGCAATCATGGGCAGGCAGCCAAATGAACACATTCCACTTGAACCCATGCCATTGTAAAAGATAGCAGCATGCAGCTTTACATTAATGCAAAACAGGCTATGCCTGTACAGAATTCAGGAACTTGCAAAAGTGTAAAATGGCTTTAGTAACTTTTCACACCATTAAAAATACCCAAATCATAAATTTGCATACTCACCAAAAATCCTTGAAAAAACAAAAATACCAGATCCCAGAATTATAGTGTTTCCTTTATTGATGTTGGCCTAGATCCAAAACCAAGGAGATACATATGCGGACAAGAAACACGTCAGCCAGAACATTAATTCGCTTTTCTTGTTTAAAAATTATTTCTTGCTGTGAACAAGGCAATCTGTTTCATAAAATCAAAAGCAGCTTGTCACTTTTGCAGTGGTAACTGCTGAAGTAAAATTTGAGGTGCTTGACTTGCAAATCTGCCCCAGGGCAACAAATTTTTCTGGATTCATTCTGATCAGTGTGGTCAAAGCTGATTTATCAATTTGGTAAGGACTGAAACATGAAGTTCATTTTTGATTTTTTTTCATGCAGGAACACCCTATAATTATTTTGCAATTTTATGGAAGCAAGGGGAGTTTTTATTTTGCTTTCTCTGATTTTAATATTGTTGTCAGGGTTCCGACTAATGAAACCAAATAAATAAGAACTCTGAGGCTTGAAGTTTCCTCAAAGCACATGTTTATTGGATACATAATATCAGCATGGTCAAAAGTGAAACAAACTCTAAAAATTCCCCTTAGGGATTCAATATAACTAAATGTAACAAATCCCTCCGTTCTACTATGCTATATAGATCAAGCTACCCAATAAAAGCAATTGGTGGGCTTCGTGAATCCTCTTCTCTCCACCTTCCAGCTCCTGTGGGAATGACCTTGGTTCCCATGGGACTGCTCCGTGTTTAGTCTAGCAAAGCTGTCATTTTCTTCCCTCCTTCTGCCCCACAACCTGTGGCAACTCAGAACAACAAAGATGGCTTCAGCCAGGTTCGTTTCAGATGCTGACAGTTGTATTTTTAGTGTGAATCAAATGCACTTTTGGTATTGTATTTTAATACTGTATTTTATTGGGAGTATTTACATTAAGCTGAAGTTTTCCTCCCATACCTTACTGAGTTTGCAATTGGAAGGGAAGTTGCTTCTTTCCATAGCAAGTGCATTAATTTGTATCAGAGCAGTCTGCAATTCATTTGCAAGCTCGAAGTTAGTTTGGCAACTTAGCAAGGAATATGCAGTATTTGCTCATCCTGTGAATCATGAAGGAAGAATTCCACTCAACCTAACATCTGTCCAGGGTTTAGTATTTCTAAACTTACTGACTGTTTCATAAATAAAAGTTATTCTAGAGCTTGAACCAATTTGGTATGAAAGTAGAATTGCTGAAGTTTTTTCACGGTCAGCTGATCACATTGTGTCAGGCCTGGAAACTGAGCTCAGGTCCACTGTTTTTATTATTATTATGGTGGTCACACATCAGCCAGATGTTTAGACAGATTTAGCATTTTTGTCCTCTGATCAAGTCCTTCCCAAAGATCTGAGATATGCAGAAGTTGCTGCTTAATAATATTAAAGCTATTGCTGCAGGATGCAAGCTGTTCCAAATAAAGCTGCCTTTTGGAATTGACCCATGATGATTTTGTCAATGCCAATAGTGTTCAAGTGGTGCTCCAAATGTTTTTTGAATTGCATCCAAGGTACAATCATTACTGTTGGTACTATCTTTGTATTCTTTTTCCCACCATTTTCCAAAATGATGGTTCTTTTACAGGTACAATTCATGTATAACTTTCTTTATGGTGGCATGACATATATAACATTCATATCTCTGTATTCTGAGAGCTTCAGATGGACTGTATATACCACCCTTCATTGCACTGTTACATAAAATATAACTTATCTTTTACTCTTTGTCTATAAGCTAATTTTCACCTTGTTTGTCAAAATATAGTGCATTTACATATGTACTAGATTGTTGAATACACCAGTATACATGCAAGTCCATTGCAGAACATACTTTCAAAAAAGTCTCCATCTCCATGTAATCTATTCTGTTAGCTTCCTGATTTCATCAATTTGAAATGTTACAAGTGAAATCCAAATCTTGGAATGATTTCGCTGCCTAAATTTCAGAAGTCAATGGTAGTTAAATTTTGAGAAAGAGAAGCAGGAGGAATGACAGTATCAAATACAGGAAGTCCTCGATTTACGACCACAATGGAGCCCAAAATTTTTGTTGCTAAGTGAAACATTTGTTAAGTGAATTTTGCTCCATTTTATGACCTATCTTGTCAGAGTTGTTAACTGAATCACTGCAGTTGTTAAATTAGTGACTTGGTTGTTAAGGGAATCTGGCCTCCATGCTGACTTTGCTTGTCAGAAGGTCACAAATGGTGATCCCATGACCCCCAGACACTGCAACCATCATAAATATGAGTCAGTTTCCAAGCATCTGAATTTTGATCATGTGACCGTGGAGATGCTCCAAGGATTGTTAAGTGTGAAAAAAAGTCATAAGTCACTTTTTTCAGTGTTAGTGAACGGTCACTAAATGAACTAAGTCAAGGACTACCTGCATTGAGGAGGGTCTTAGTTTGACGTCCTCCAAATGATGTCAGAAAAGCTATCAGATTTTTTTGTTTTGTTTTGTTCGTTAAGACTTTGTGATGTTGTTTCTGTAATGTATTGGCCACAACTGTTCAAATCACTTGTTGAATGTCTGACCTAGATTCTATTGTTTGTATTGTAATGGCTGCTGTTACGTAGCCAGGTTTGCTGGCCCCGGGCTGGTAGTTAGGTTTTGGGCGGGAAACTGTTACTTTAAACCTATTGGCTGCCGCCTGGAGGCTAACCATATAAATAGCTGCGTAGCAGCTATTTCAGTTGCTTCTGTTCTGAGTTCAATAAACTTGTTCCTGTTAACTCCGTCTCGCTTAATGCCTGCAAGAACCGAATACGCAACAGTGGCGACGAAGGTGGGATGTGCTGCTTCATCATAAGAGTCTGAAGTCACTAGGGGGTGAGGCCAGCACAGAGCCTGGCAGGAACTACGTTCCCCCCCTTGGTCTGCCAAGCAAGCCATGCTGGAGACCACCACGCTCTAAGGATCAGTCCTAGGGCATACGCAGAAGCCAGCAGCACAAGGCAACGCGAGCAGCAAGAAGCACAAGCAACTCACCATGGTGAAAGTGGGGAAACACGAGGAGTTCGATGTCAACCACCCGGAGCGATGAGCGTCCTACATTTCACCCATAGAAAACTACCTCTGCACCAACCAGGTCGCCGAAGATGGACTGAAGGCCGTGACCCTCCTCTGTGTGTGCAGCCCTGCCACATTCGACATCGCAGAAAACCTGGTTGCCCTGACGCCGTCACCTACGCGGACTTGAAGAAAAGACTCCGAGACCATTTTGAACCAAAATTGTCCGTGATAGCATGGAGGCATGTTTTTGAGCAGCGGGAGCAACAACCCGGCGTATCGGCCACACAATTTATCGCCGCTCTGCGTCAAGCGTCCCGACTCTGCAATTTTACAGATTTGGAAGAGAGACTAAGGGACCGTCTAGTCTGTGGCATCCGGAATCGAGAGCTCCAACAAAAACCTTTAGCTAAAGAGACTCTTACACTACAGGAGGCCTTGAAAGAGGTCATGGTGGACGAAGCCACCGGAGGGGCCATTAAAGTGCTGCGGCCCTCCAAAAGCACGTCAAGCACCGAAGCAGTCCACCATGAGGACGCCGAGCGAATGGAAGACACCGACTCAGACTACGAAGTCGATAAGCTACAGAGGCACCAGGAGAAGGGGTCGAGGCCAGCCAATAAGGCAGTTCCATTCCTTAGGTGCATGGGTTGCGGAGGCCACCATCAACGCGCAGAATGTTGTTTCTGTACAGCAACGTGCCGGGTGTGTGGAAAGTCAGGCCACATTGCCGCCGTCTGTCGAGGTTGCCAGAGGGACCAGCCACAGGGAGACTCAATCAGGAGAGGTACTGGGGGCCCGGGGCAACACCGCGTGGGGTTCTGCGCCAGCCGAAGGAGCGTTCTCCACACTGGTGCCCATCGCCCCCTTAAACCGAATCTACGACTCCAAGTCAAGCTTCAGGGAGTTCCATGTAAGATGGAACTAGACACAGGCTCAGCCATGTCCATCATCTCTATAGGGACATTCAGGCACATATGCAGCTATAGCAATAGATGGGCCAAGCTGCTGCCATCTAACTTAATGCTCACCGACTTCCAAAACTCCCGAGTGGCAGTCAAGGGCGAAGCCACACTGCGAGTGGAATTCAAGGGGTTTGCAGGCCCACTTAATGTTGTTGTGGTAGAAGGCCAATGCACGAGTCTCATAGGGCTGATTGGTTCGATGCATTGGGCATCCAAATAACCGGCATTCACTGGACACAAGCGGCGGATTTGTCTTCAGTCTGCCAAGAATTCTCAGATGTTTTCAATCCATGCCTAGGGGAGTATAAGGGTCCTCCGATAGCCTTCAAGCTTGATCCTATGGTAACGCCAATACGGGTCAAGCCTCGTTGAGTGCCTTTTGCGTTAAAACAAAAAATCGACGCAGAGCTGGACAAGCTGGTTGATCAGGGGGTATTGCAGTTCGTAGACAGTGGGGAGTGGGAGACCTCCATAGTGACACCACTAAAGGCCAATGGGGAGGTGCGAATATGCGCTGACTACAAGTGTACCATTAACCAGGCACTCCAACAGCACGCGTACCCGGTACCAGTTGTCAGCCATGTTTTGGTGTCATTGCAAGGTGGCCGCATGTTCGCCAAATTAGATTTGGCTCAGACCTACCAACAGCTGCCGGTGGACGAGGCCACGGCAGCCGCCCAAACCATCGTCACCCATCAGGGGGCCTTCAAGGTCAAGCGCCTACAGTTTGGGGTGAGTGTTGCCCCAGGAATTTTCCAGGGAGTAACAGAGCGAACGCTCAAGGGCATTCCAGGGGTCGTCCCATACTTCGATGATGTTCTCATCACTGGAGAAACCACAGAGATCCTGGCCGAACGGCTTAGGGCCGTCCTTCAGTGATTCCGCACAGCGGGACTCCGATTAAAGAGGGAAAAATGCAAGATTGGGGTTGAGTCAATGGAGTTCTTGGGGTTCCGCATCAATGCCAATGGCATCCATCCGGCGGACTCAAAGCTGAAAGCGATTCAGCAGGCCCCAAGTCCAAAGTCCAAGGGAGAGCTTCAGGCCTTTTTGGGCCTTCTTAACTTTTACCATGCCTTCCTGCAAAACAAGGCCGCTGTGGCAGAGCCGTTACACCGGCTCTTGGACAGACAAGCCCAGTGGAAGTGGACCAGCATCCACGAAAGGAGTTTCCAGGCAGTCAAGTCACTGCTGTCCTCGAACTCCATACTCACACATTTCAACGAAAGGCTGCCAGTCTGCATCGCGTGCGATGCATCTCCATATGGGGTGGGGGCTGTGTTGAGTCATTTGTCGGCTGAGGGGAAACAGTCTCCCATCACCTACTATTCAAGGACCCTGTCGTCCGCAGAGCGCAACTACACGCAAATCGATAAGGAGGCTTTGGCGATCGTGGCAGGAGTTAAAAAATTCCACGACTACTGGAACAATCCTAGGATTGTTCACCACAGACACCTCAGATTCTATCGCCTCGGATGTTGAGGTGGTCTATTTTTCTGTCAGCCTACAACTACAAGTTGGTGCACAAACCGGGCAAAGAAATGGGCCATGCAGACGGCCTTAGCAGGTTACCCCTACCACATGTAGAGCCAGACCCAGCCCCAGCTGCATGCATCGCAGCTGAGACGGCAGCTGACAAAATACTGAGCCATGTATTGAATTGGGTGCACATGGGGTGGCTAGACAAATGTCCGGGCCCAGAATTTCAGAGCTTTTTTATGCGAAAGGATGAGCTTTCAGCTCATAAAGGGTGCATCCTTTGGGGAAGTAGGGTCATAGTTCCCAGCTCGTTAAGATCCAGAGTGTTTGAGTCACTGCACGAGGGCCATCCGGGAATAGTCCGGATGAAGGCACTCGCAAGGAGCTACCTTTGGTGGCCTGGGCTAGATAAGGCTATCGAGGCCCAAGTACACGGTTGCATCACGTGTCAATAGTCCAGACCAGAGATGCTGCAAGCCCCTGTCCACCGATAGGAGGAAACTCACACACCGTGGTCAAGAATCCACATTGACTTTGCCGGGCCCTTTCAGGGGCAGCTGTTTTTAATAGTGGTTGATAGCCATTCAAAATGGTTAGAGGTTGCACCAGTTCCCAATATGACTACTTCCCGAACCATCCAGGAACTGCGAAAAATCTTTGCAACACACGGGCTTCCAGACGTCTTAGTATCAGACAATGGGGCTCAGTTTACTGCTGCAGAATTCCAGTCCTTCCTCAGGGCAAACCTCATAAGGCACGCCACGTCGGCTCCCTTTCACCCGGCCTCGAACGGCCAAGTGGAACGCATGGTACGCACAACCAAGGAGTCACTAAAACGGATTGCCACAGGAAACTGGCACCACAGATTGGCAGACTTTCTACTCTGCCAGCATACAACTCCCTGCACAGCCACAGGCAGAAGCCCAGCCGAGCTACGTTGGGGCCGACGCTTGATCACGAAGCTGGACAGGCTCCACCCTGACCGAGTTGCATCGGATTCTGCACGGCCAAAGGCGCCCAGAAGTTTGCAAGTGGGTGACCGGGTTTGGACCCGGAATTATGGGCAAGGGGCTTTGTGGGTGGCGGCAGTGGTTGTAAAGGTGTCAGGGCCACTTTCCTATGAGGTGGTCCTCGAAGATGGGCGAGTCATTTGCCGGCACATTGATCAGCTGCGTCGGCAGCTGGCAGAGCAGTCAACAGCCCAGGGCTCCCAAAAGGGCCACACACAGGGCCCGCATGACAGCGGTCCAACAGAAGAGTTTGCACATTACGACAGGACCCTTCCTCAAAGAAACGGGGAAATGATCATAGTAGAGCCTCCACAGGACGCACAGGCTGCATCCGCTGAACAGGACAGGCAAATGGCGCTGAGAGACAGCCCTGCAGACCTTGCTGCATGAATGGACTTTGGGGTGGGCCAACTGGAACTGGCCGGCCAAAGGGACTCGAGTCAAACCGACTCCACTGAACCTCTGAGTCCTGGTCTACCCAGCCTGGCTGGCAAGCCAGTAGACCAGGGAAACCCGGTAACCCTTAGGCGTTCTGAACGGTCAAGAAGGCCACCTAAGTATCTGCAAGATTATGTCAAACAATTAAGGGTTTGAACTGTCTAGGGGGGAGGGGTGTAATGTATTGGCCACAACTGTTCAAATCACTTGTTGAATGTCTGATCTAGATTCTGTTGTTTGTATTGTAACGGCTGCTGTTACGTAGCCAGGTTTGCTGGTCCCGGGCTGGTAGTTAGGTTTTGGGCGGGAAACTGTTACTTTAAACCTATTGGCTGCTGCCTGGAGGCTAACCACATAAATAGCTGCATAGCAGCTATTTCAGTTGCTTCTGTTCTGAGTTCAATAAACTTGTTCCTGTTAACTCCGTCTCGCTTAATGCCTGCAAGAACCGAATACGCAACAGTTTCTGTGAATTGCTGCTTGCAGGTTGCCTTGAATGCACTGATGCTGAAAAGTGGGCTGGGATAAAGTCAGCAAGCACTTCATAAGACTCAGCAGGGCTGGGAGGACGTTTTTAGTTTCACTCTTGTTCTTAAACCCTTCTTTCTAGCTCAGCACATTTGGAACTGAGTCACAGATCTTGACTATCCCAGGACTGACTTCATTAAAGACATTCCAAACCTATTATTTAACAAGATTACTACCCATGACATGTCTGGCCAACTAAGAAATGAGGTAATCTTGAAGGCATGTTGAAAGGCAAAGGAGATAAATAAAGCAAGGATTATAGCTGACAACAAAATGGTAAATTAAAGTGCCTAGACTTTTATATGTGTGGCTAAACTTCAATAAACAATGACTCACAAGGTATACAGGAAAGATGATGGTTGTGCCTGAATTCAAGCTCTGACAGCTTGCATTCAACCATGGTTTCTTGCTGACTGTTCATATATCATGAAGAAACCTAAACAAATGTTTTGTGGTATGTTTGCTTCTGAGTGGAGCTTGACTTAGTTTTTTATAGGATGAATTCTCACAGTAGACAGAAGGAGGAGGCACAGATGCTGGGCTGGCATTAGAAGCAAAATCTTAAATTATCCTAACAGCTTTGAGAAGAAGAACTGGGGGAGAATTGGAATAATGTCTGGCAACTAAGGAGCTAGTGGACTACCAATTCAGGATTGGACAGTTTTTGCACTTTGTCCTATGAGTCTTATGAGTTGGAGAAAGGCCCAAAGCTACAATGCAGAGAAGGACAAGATTGCTGAAAATGAAGAGGAGGATTTGTCTACACAATGCAGATCACCTTGATGGGGGTCAAGCTTGTTAGAAGAGTGACAGATTTACCAGTCAGGGAAACAGCAAGTACTGTATTAACTTCACTCACAAGGGGCAAATTGTTGCCATGTCTCTAAGCCCTTCCTTGACTCTAAATTAGGATGCAGGTAGAGTGTAAAAGAGCCAGAATGGTGTGGTAGTTAAGACACAGGGCTAGAAACTGGGGGGACTGGGAGTTGTAGTCCCACCTCAGGCACAAAGCCAGATGGGTGATCTTGAGCCAGTCATTCCCTCTCAGCCCTAGGAAAAAGGCAATAATAAACAACACTGGAAGTTTTTAAGAAGAGACTGGACAGCCATTTGTCCGAAATGGTATAGGGTTTCCTGCCTGAGCAGGGGGTTGGACTAGATGATCTCCAAGGTCCCTTCCAACTATTATTATTATTATTATTATTATTATTATTATTATTATTATTATTATTATTATTATTATTATTATTATTATTATTATTATTATTATTATTATTATTATTATTATTATTATTATTATTATCTTCTGAAATCTTGCCAAGAAAACTGCAGGGACTAGTCCAGGCAGTTGTCAAGAATCAACAACAATTCAAAAGTACAGATTAAAAAAAGGTATAGAAACACACACACACACACTGCACACACAAAAATGAGAGGCATGGTGGCCTAGTGGTAAAAACACTCGCCTCCCATTCAGAAGGTTGAGAGTTCAGTCCTAGGTAGTGGCAGATGTTTCTTTCCTAGAGCACAAAGAAAAAATATCTGCTGTGAATTCATGTGGCATCAGGAAGGGACAGTAAATGCTCAGCTCCATCCAGTCACCCCGAATTAAGGAATTACAGCAGGGGTCCCCAACCCCCAGTCTGTGGACCAGTACTGGGCCGCGGCATGCCAGCAACCGGTCTGCACAAACAAGCAAAGCCCCATCCGCGAGATGCAGGCAGCACACAAAACCACGCATCCTCCAGTCCACGGAAAAACCTCTCTCCACGGAACTGGTCCCTGTTGCCCAAAAGGTTGGGGACCTCTGGATTACAGGGTTGTAAAAAAGATATTGTTTTATATATATTGTATATATATTTATTAAACAGACGGTACACATATCCAGGCAGAAAAACACTTAGGTTACATAGTACTAGGCAGAGAAGAAAAATATCTTCATTTATTTTTGTATTTAGAATCTCTGATATCATAATGGAAAGCAAAACATGATAGTAATGGAATGTAGTTCTGATTGTAAATTATGCTTGCAAAGCTGGCTGGGAAATCAAAATTAAATGATGAACAAATGCTGGCTATTATATCTGGTTGTTTGAATAAAGATGAAAAATCTTAAATAGTGTTTTGCACTTGTTTTCTATCAAATCCTAAGAACGGTCCCAGTGACATCAAACAAATTTAAAGTGAAATGATTTCCACAGGTGTGATCAGTCAAATTGACAATTGTAACATTATGATTTAAGCCCTACCCCTTTGCACATGAGTGAAGAATCAATGCATCTACAAATGGCCAGGGCTTGGATCACAATGCTGCAACCACAAGCTTGCCAACTTTGAGTTCTTCCTGCAGACAACTCCATTAAAAAGCCTTGTCACACAGAGAAAAAATTGATATCATGCACAGAGCAAATATTGATTATCTTAGGGACTCTTGATGCACAACACTGGATTCTCAACCAACAACTAAAGGTAATAGTTTCAAATGTAAAAAAAAAAATAGTACAAGACACTCATAGGAAAATCTGTATTTGTCTGTGTAGAAGTAAATAGATTCATCCCAAATAAGTAAAGTTTTCAATTTTAGATTATCCTTCTTTTTCTTTTTTCTTTTTCTTATTTTTAAGGAAGAATTAGATATAATCCCAGAGATTCTTATTCTTCAAAATTGGGGTGAAGGATAATATGTTTGTAATAACTTCATTAAACATTACTGTTAAGCTGATGAACACTAATACAAGCTATAAATAAATAAGCAGATTCAGATGTGTTTGAGCATACAATACAAATAAATACAGATATACTGTAAATATAGATATACTGTAGATAGATGTAAATGTAGATGATAGAGATAAAGATGATAGAGATAAATATAGATCCCCTTCTCTTTCAATAGAGTATCTTCTGTACATCTTCCTACAATTTATCTAACCTAGTTTGTACACCCACAAAAGGACTGGATAAAAATACAGGCCACAGTCAAAGATTTCTAGGAATCAATAGCTTTAGTGAAAATTAAAAATTAGCATCAAACTTTCTTATTGGATATAGTGAGTGATACAGTATTTCCTCTAAATGCCCAACTTTGTACACATGCCAAGTTCAAACACACATATGCACATCTATTTTTCTGTAAAATACTTGGCTTGGGAAAACTCTTTTCAATTTCTCTAAACTATTTTAAAAGAGACCACTCTCCTTTGTGTGAGCATAAGAAGCCACAAATAATAAAAATAAAGTTAAAGAGTGATAAGTGGCAGCTGTTAAGTGGCATAAGAACCAGCCTGTAAATCCATCCATTTTCCATTATCAAAAATCCCTAATTTAACAAGAATTTCTTTTCAATGATCCTCTGCCTTGCATCCTTCTTAATGTATGTCTCCCAGAGGTAAACATTTCAAACTTTGGCTTGCAAAGATGTCTGAAAGAAAGTATTCCATCACATGCCATTTCAATACTTTTCTTCCGATAATTTGCCGATTATTTCTTCCAAATGTTCTGACGTGAAACTGCACAGCTGAATTCAGATGCCAGTATACTTGAGTTTGGGCTGGCGAGATTTTTTTTTTTTTAAGTCAAAATTCACTTCCCAGCACTTAGTCTAAGTAGGACTTATTATTGCTATAAAATAAGTCAAAGAGGCTGCAGAAGAGTGTCAAAAGAGATTCCATCTGCTGCTGTGGAAGCCAAAGATATATCTTCATTGCTATTCAAAATGCTTCCATTTTGGAACTCACCAAATTATGATCATTCATATGATCTTTGCAACTTCTAGAAGGTACATTTGGAGTTAGGTAAATTACATTTTGAGTTGGCTAGACATGAACATCTGGTAGAGTTAAGCCCTAAACATCTCTTAAATAGTCCTCAGAAATTCTAGTAACATAAAAAGAAGCCAAAAATAAGAGTCATGGATCCAGGAAAAATTCAGACATCGGTACAGAAGCAATAATTCCTTTCAACTTTTGTTCTCGGGTTACTGACATTCTCAGGTATTCTACCAGTGCTAGACTCAAACTTTTCAATAGTTAAGATAACTATTAAACTTTGGGAACTGTACACTCCATACATTTTATCTAAACTTCTTCTAAAAGTCATATAAATTGGTAGTTGCCAGTCAGGATACATAGCTTTTTCATACATAGTTTTTTTTTCTTATGAGGAAGGCTTTCTGTACCTCAGCTCTAAATAGTTTAGGAATCTATAAACCTTGATCATTACTTAAGCATCCTTCTTCCAAACAAAGAAAAAATAAAACTCTTTTCTTTGGGATTTTTTTCTCTCCCAGATAAGATAAAAGGTGAAAAAGTACACAGATAGGAGGCCAGGAAAATAAGTTTTTCTTTGCTTCTTAATGAAGTACCCCATTTTTGCTAGCTCATTATCTGAACTCAAACCACATGTGATAAATATTTCATTTAGAGTCACTCTAATTTGTTCTGGAATTTTGAATAAGAAAGGAAGTGTGATCATGTTGTTTGTGATGAGAGGGGTGGAGAGAGTGCTTCCTTTTACTTAGCCATTTTTTCCTACTCTTTGATCTATCATTCCTTGTGCTGCTTTGGGAAGTATGGAAGTGGCGGGTACCAAAAGAGAAAAACCCTGGTTGCCCAGGCAACAAGGCTGAAGTTCTTGGACCTCGTATGCAGCACTGGTGGTTTCATAGATTGCTGGCATTGCATAATAGAATATTAATCCCAATTCTTTCCAGTCTAAATGTTTTAACTGATATCAGATTCCCGGGGTGAACTGGGCAAAAAATGTCCAGACCCATTAGTCAGTATAGCTAGATAAGAATCTTTATTGCATATAAGGTGAAGACACCTTAAACAGGTGAGTTCTATCTATCAACTGACAGCAGTTTAAATCCAGTGCTTCTTTTTTCACACTTTTATATGACTTGGTTGGTTGGTTATTTCAATAATGTATGGCCACCCATCCCACAACAGTGATTTCATGTAGGAAGAGGCGAGAGAGAAAAGCCCTGAGGCACCCCACAAAGCTTAATAGAAATCTCATTCTTTTTTCTCTCAGACTTGATGCTAGGTGGCAGTTGATTGTTGACATAACCAATATTCCTGCCCTGGGAAACTTTAGTTCCTAATGCAAAATTCCCTGGTGCATACTATACCAATTGAAGTTTTTGAACCAATTTTAAAGCATAAGAGTAAACACCTGGATTGACTGTAGCAGAAGTTTAGGAATCAGTCCAGCTGGACACCATATACAGTACTGTTGAAAGAAAAATCTCCATCAGGGTCCAGTCCAAGCCGGGAATAAACAAAATGGAGACTGCTTTAGAAAGAAAGTTGTAGTTTATTGAAGAGCAGAACCACAAGACATGTGGCTCTGGGAAAGCTGACCACATGTAGCCAGGAGTGGTGGGTTTTTATACCTTCTTGGGCTTTTGTGTTTGGAGTTCCTGTTCCTGGTGGCATGAACTTTGACCTGAGCTTTTGAGCATGTCCTTTTGGTATTCTGATGGTGGTGGGTTATGTCCTAAAGATAATGTTCTGCTTCTCTGTGGCTGTGGCTGATGGCTTACTTCCTGTGTTGGATTTCTTGGGTGAGGGGTTGCTGGTTCTAATTCTATCACTCTGCTATTGTTAGCTATCAGTTTTGCTACAAGGGATTTCAAAATATTTTGTCTTGAATGGGCTTTTGCCTGGTAGTATTTGTTTATGAATGGGGCCAGAGTCCTTCTGAATGGGATTATCAAATCTGCATTTCTACAGACCTGGCCTCTGCCTGGGGCTATTAAGAAAAACTGGGCCTGCTTTCTCTGGGGGGGGGGTGCTGTCCTCCCACAGTACATAACCACATCAGGCCTATGTTTTTTCAGTCAGGAATTTAAAAGAAGCTTTTCATCAGAAAATTGGCTAGTGAAGCATTTTAGGGTTGTTGAGTAGATGATGTGGCCCTCGTGATATAAAACATGGATTTTCAACCAGTGGTACGGGTACCACCTATGGTACATTGGCACCTGGCTGGTGGTACGCGACCATCCTAGAAAAGTGGTAGCGGGGGAGGGGAATGAGCTGAACCGGTGGTAGCACCGCACAAGCCTGAGCGAGAGATGGCTGGAGCTGCAGGGCTGTCAGGGCTCAGCGGAAGCGCCAGGATCAGTGCCGCTTTCCAGCTGATCGGCACTTCTTTGGGGCTGTCAGGGCTTAGTGGAAGCACCAGGATCAGCGCCAGGCTCCAGCTGGAGCTCGGCGCTGATCCTGGTGCTTCTGCTGAGCCCTGAAGAAGCACCAATCAGCTGGAATGTTGCAGCATCTCCAGGGTCTTGTGATTTACATTCAGATGCTTGGCAACTGATTCATATTTATGACGGTCACAGTGTCCCAGGGTCATGTGAAGTGACCAAAACCTGCTGCAACCACCCAGCAGACGGGGGGAATAAAAACCAAACACCCCCACCCCACCCCCGCTGCCAATCCTCAACAGAAATGCTCACAACAATGAAAACCTTGGACAGGAGGAAGAGCGCCGCCGGGTGGGCAGGCAGGTATCTTGCTCAGCTGTGGCTTGGGGGGCACTTTTTTCAATGCCATTGTAACTTCGAACAGTCACTAAGTGAACTGTTTTAAGTCGAGGACTACCTGTACTGTATCACTTTTTTCTGTTTTTTGTTTTTTGGGGGTCATCAAGTTTTTGACACCTTGCTAGGCGATTGGTGGTACTCGGATATTGCCATATCCTAAAAGTGGTACAATGGGTGAAAAGGTTGAAAAGCCCTGATATAAAACACCATTAATCTATAGTTTTCTATTATATGTTTCTTTTTTCTAGCTCCTCGAAGTAGGTTAAAAGGGAATACTTAAAAGAGCTGAGAAATGCACATTATAACCAACACCTGATGGTTCTTAACAACTGATAAACAAAGGCAGGCTTAAAAAAACAGGACCAGAACCAAAAAACAAGTTTCATCCTTGATAAAGGAAAGGCACATCAAAATTAGAAGGAAAGGGGCTTCCGGTTCCGGATCGCGGCACCAGCAGTCGTACGGAGAGATCTGTCTCTCCCACCGGCTGCTTTCCCTCCGCCGGTAGACCCTTAATCGGGTCGAAAGTCGCCCCGTAGAGGCGACCACCGTTAGAGGAGGCTCCTGCTCGACTGGGGAAGAGCGGCGGCTCTCCCCAGTTCGAGCTATCTCCTTAGGGCCGCCGGAGGAAAAGATCGTCCTACAAAATGGACGATCACTTCGTCGCACCAGCTGAAAGCCAGAAGAACATCTAAGCGAAAGAACCCCCGTGGAGAATCCAGGTGAGACCTTTCCTACCCCTTTTTTCCCTAACTACTTTCCTGTCAAAAGCTTTCTTTGAACTATTTCCCTGTCGTGAGGAAGCAGCGTTTGGGCATTTGGGAAAAACAGCTTTGGAAAAAATAAATAAATAAATAAAAACCAGTCAATTTTGATGGACTATTTAAATTTTGGAATACTGAGGGGACCTGAAAACATTTTATTCTTGACTATTATTGTTACAACTACGCATTTATTATTTGAGCCCTTTCTTCATCTTTTTCAACACGAAAAATAAAAAATCTATTATTTGGAAAGGAAAAAAAAAAGAAAAGAAAAGATTTTATGGTTTGCTGAGGACATCTTGTGTCGAAAAGTGGTACTGCAATTATATTTCTTTATGGCTGGGAATGGCTATGACCTTCAAAGGGTGATAAGCACAAGATAACAAGCAGCTGGCCTATTGAAAATTGGAGGTGAATACTTGCTTGATTTTTATGAAGTAGAGCCTTCTTTAAAGATTAAAAAGCCTTTTTACTATCGATATGGAATTTAATATACAGCTGGACTATGAACTCATATTGGAAAAAAATTTGGAAACTAGAGAGGATATGAATTCCTACTTTCAATCCCTTTTCCCTACACTGAGAGAATCCGTGGAAACCACAAAACAAACTAACTTTATTCAACTTCAAACACAATCTAACGAGAAGCCTGATGATTACACAATAACTTTAACAGAGATGTCTGAAGCATCAACACCAACAGAGACTGACACTCAGATACAACTTATTGAAAATCGAGAAAAGATGGATAAACAACTGGCAAATATAACATGGAATAAAACAGCTTTTACCATCCAAAGGCTATTAGAAGAAAGGAAAGAGAACTTTGACCAATTTGAAGCGTTAAAGAATATGGACCTTTTAATATTGTGGTTTGATCATGTAGGAACCTTACTATGGAAACCACTATGGCATAGAAAGAAGCCCAGAGTTAGATTTAAAAATGTATTTTAAAGTTTTATTTAATGGGATTAAAAAGGCTTTGATTTTTTGACTGACTTAATAACTAATGGAGCACGTGAAATTTTTAAGAGGATACCCTTTGTAATATTACTTTGTTTTAGATATGATAAGTATTGGAGAAGTAAATGTTATTTACTGGTTTAAAAAGATTTTTATAGATATAGAGGCATTGATAGAATATATATTTAAATTAGATAGAAATTTATTTGTTGGCCTGATATTTTTATTTTAAGAGAATTATTTGGAAATAAAAGGAGAATAAGAGGGATGGGTGATAAGAGAAAAAAATGGTATCAATGAAGAAGATATGGGAATGTTGTTGCGAGAACAATATACCAGATATAATTATGTAAAAAAAAAAAAGGGCACCCGAAGTGTTAATAATATGTCTATTTAAGGCTAATTGAAATATAGTAATTGTAAGTTAGTAAAGCTTAAAAACAGGATCTGGATTTCTAGAATTGAAATGTAACTGATATTTGATAGGATCGTTTGAAGCTTATATAGAATTTATTAATTTGAATATGTAAGATTAAATGAGGGAATTAGAGAGGGAAGTTTAAATGATTTGATTTGAGTTATATATCTATGATTGTCTTTCTTTTTTTTTTGGATGTTTAATATACCCACCTCCATGGTGGTTCCTAAGCACCTTAATGTAACCCCTGTACCCCTATAAAATCTAATAAAATATATTTTAAAAAAAAAATTAGAAGGAAAGGAACAGAGTCTGAAACCTAATATTTGTGCTGAGAATCCATATAGATACCATGATTTATGTACGTTATAAAAGAAAAAACAAGATGTTGAAAGGTTGAGATTCTCCAATGATTTCCCAACTTCTTTATCCACTTGGCCAATGGAGAAGAAAGGTGTTTTCTCTTTATCCCTCCCTATCTACCTTTCTTCTTTTTTGGATCAGTATATTATATACAAATGGATGAATCTGGGATGTGCTTGTAGAACATGTTGTAATAAAACATAACAAAACATAATTGATTGTACTCCTGGCTTATTTAATGGGACCTTCATGGCTTATTCTCTGACACAGCATATAAAATCCTATATATTTCATAATACTTAGACATCCCAGCCAGTGGCTTAGTGTTGTCTCAGATCCGTTGAGGTCTCTGCAAAATAAATCCATCTGAATCTGCACTGATTTTAAAACCATTGTACAATACCAGGTGCCAGGGCATCATCTAATAATATTTCATCAATCCAATTTCATTGCTTGTGTTTTGCAGAAGCAGATACATTCCCTGGATTAGTTCATGCCATTACTTGCTTGTTAGACTCTGTCTTCATTTAAGTGAGTAAAAGCTCCATCCTTTCTGAATTTGTTAACCCTTTTTTGCAGCGAGTGGAGTTTTGCACCGTATTAAAGAATGCACTTCTGGCTGATTTGATTAGCTAGGCTTGTCTCCAGTGTCTAACATTTAGCCCCACTAGTGAAAAAGGCAGTGACAATGCAGCTCCAGGAACTCTCAAAGGAAGCAGATTATTTAAACCCTTTTCAGGGTAGATAGACCAAACCATCTGGTAAATGGTCTATATCAGAAGAGAAACATGTGGAATGAAACCCTGTTGAATCCCCTAAGAGTTCTTCATTCCATTGACCATGACACATACGCTTGTGGAGGACCTGAGAGATTAAAGTGAGAGTGGAGTATATTTGCTTTGTGATTATTTCACTGTTATTCCTTTGTGCACTGTCAAAAGGTGAAGCTGGGAGAATCCACTTGAAACCCCCCCCCCCATACAGCTGCCACAATTTTTGTAACACAATACTTGTTCCCTTTCTATAAATCTGATTAAATATGTTTTTTGCGAGAAAAACAGTGGCGTCTCAAAACAAGCCTCCTGAGTTGCAGAAAAACTGATGACCATTTGATGGAAGCTAAGAGATACGGAAGGCATTTCAACACTTCACTGTCATTCAGATTTTGGAAGCCCAGCTATAAGCCCCAGCCTGCCTTAAATTCAGAATGGAACAGTAATTTATTCTGGGGTCACAGTCATAAGTGTACCCCAGGGAAGATGGTGACTAAATGAGTGTCACGATCTTACAAGGCAGACTCCACCCCTTCTTCATTATGTATGGTGTTGTAAAACAAGCACAAAAAAATGACAATTGTGTAGTGATGCTGCATCATACATTTCATCATGTTGGCATTATCACTGTTAGAAACAGATGCCTATGGGTATACTGATTGAAAAGGCAGGAGAAGGGAGAGAGGTTATCAGCAGGCTTACTGTGCTTTTGATATCTCTCAAAAAACACAAGCCTTTCAAATCAACTACTGCCTCCAGGGCCAAAAGACATAGTGAAAGTATGAAATTCTAGTCAGTCCATTAAGAAGTTACATTAAAACATTTTTTTTTTTAAAATGTGGCTGACTGTGCAACCAGCCACAGTAATAATAGTGTGGATAATTGATGTGGCAATACCAGAGGATAGTGGAATAAAAGACAAAAGATTTGGAAAAGTTCACAACCTATCAAAAATCTGAAAATCAAAATGGAAAGTTTATGTCCCAATGATCATTGACACACAGGGTGCCATACCAAAAAATCTTGGACAGCACCTAGAAAATCTACACATTGGCAAAATTTCCATCAGTCGATTACAAAAGGCCACACTGCTTGGATTCACACATATACTATGCCAATAGATTACAACTTCCTAGATTCATGGGAAGAACTTGATGCATAGGAAAGTCAACAGCAGCTAAAGAACTGGCACCTATGATGTCACATTGTTATGTATATAATAATACTGCAGAACAGAAGAGAACGCATTGGAGAAAATTACAAAATACAAAGAACAGTAAATAGAAGTAGAACAACTGCAGCAAAAGAAGGCAAAGATGTAAAGATACTATCAATAGTAATAGGTGCCTTGGGTACAATTCCAAAATATCTGAGCACCACTTGAATACCTTTGGCATTGACAAAATCACCACCAGTCAATTGCAAAAGACAGCTTTATTTGGAGCAGCTTACATCCTGTGCAATACATGTAGTCCTTGACTTATGACCATAATTGATCCCAAAATTTCTGTTGCTAAGCAAGACAATTGCTAAGTGAGTTTTGCTCCGTTTTACGACCTTTCTTGCCACAGTGAATCATTGCAGATGTTAAGTTAGTAACACAGTTATTAAGTGAATCTGGCTTCTCCATTGACTTTGCTTGTCAGAAGGTCACAAAAGGTGATGACATGATCCTGGGACACTGCAAAAGTCATAAATACGGGTGCCAAGCATCTGAATTTTGATCACATGGCTGTGGGAATGCTGCAACAGTCATAAGTGTGAAAAATGGTCATAAGTCACTTTTTTCAGTGCCGTTTAACTTCAAACAGCCACTAAATGAATGGTTGTAAGCTGAGGTCTACCTGTACCTTTAACACCATCAAACAATAACAACTGCCTGGCCCAGGTCCTTGGGAAGGACTTGATAAATGATAAAAATGCAAAACCAATCTAAACACCTGGCTGAGTGTGTGATCAACTACAATAATAATATATTATGACATTGATACATTACGACACATTACAACATCCTTGGTTCTTGGAAAGGACTCAAAGTATGTGACTTCTTAAACTGGCAGGAGTGTCTGTGGAGATTCTCAGTCATCCAGGTCATAGTTATCCCACAGGTGCTTTTCACAAGGTAACTGGACTTTCTTGTTTTTCATTGAAGATGTTTCGCTTCTCATCCAAGAAGCTTCTTCAGCTCAGAAGCTATAAGTTCCATAACTCCCATAAGTTCCACTCTTGAATGTTGAGAAGAAAGACAACTGTTTTGCATTCCGTGTATGGCCACCTGCTGTTCAAACAGCTGCTTAATGCTAGGTAGCAGAGTCCTAAAAGGGGGCACAATGGCTCAAAGGTTAAAGAGGCTGAGCTTGCCACCTGCAAAGCTGACAGCCCGGGTTTGAAACCCGAGCACTATACAACAGGGTGAGCCCCTGTTACTTGCCCCAGCTCCTGCCCACCTAGCAGTTTGAAAGCATGCAAATGTGATAAATAGGTGCCACTTCAGTGGGAAGTATAGCTGGCCACATGACCACAGAAATTATCTTTAGAAAACATTGGCTCCCTTGGGTAAGAAATGGAGATGAGCATCGCCCCCTAGAGTTGGATATGACTGGAGAGGGGAAACCTTTACATTTAGTAGAGTTCCCCTAGGTGGGAACATCCTGAGGGAGTAAATTTTCAAATGTGAGAAGCTCAACCTAGTGCTGGTCTAACACCCCTTTGCCATTCACATTCTGATGGCAATAACCAGTGATCTTATGTCACTTGTCATAAGAGCATCCTCAGTATTTGCTGACAAGATCCTGGGGTTGACTCCCTCCAGACCAAGGTCATCCTACATAGTGAGATGAAGTTTGCAAACAATGCAGCTAATGCAAACTGCATTTGATTAATTGCTTTTCACATGTTGGGCCCAAGGTCTGGGACCATGAACCCACGGTTGAGATTTTGCTATCCATTTGGCCAGGTCTAAATTATGCCCTTTGTAAATTCACCTCACCTGGATTCTAAAATGTATCCAGCATGAGGGAAGTAGAAGAAATGCTGGCTGGGAATTCTGAAAGTTGAAATCAACATAATTTAAATCTGTCAAGTTTGACAAACGCAGATCTAGAGTTTCCTCTATGGTCTGGTCTGTATTCTTAGATCTTCTGCCACATCCAGCATGGTTGTCAGCAGCCAATTCTGCTTGTTCCACAATGGGGCTCATATTGCTGAATACAACTTACAACCAGTGGTGGGATTCAGCCAGTTTGCACCAGTTAATTTTTTGTTGCCCAGGCCCAAAATGGACTTCTGGAAGCAGCATCCACACAGAGAACCGGTTGTTCACATATTTGAATCCCACCACTGCTTAACCATTCTGTCAAGCCCTCCGGGCTCGACATGGACAGGTGGGGGAGGGCAAGGACGGTGTGCAGGGCGGAGGAGGACGGCGGTAACCAGCTATGTTTTTGTCGATATACTGCCTTAATTCAGCCATTTCCTTGAGGGTCATGGCATACATCCGGGGTTTCGGGAGTTTGGCGCCCGGTATGATATCGATGGCACAATTAGTCGGGCGATGGGGGGGCAATACGTCACTCTCCCGTTCGCTGAACATCTCAGCAAGGTTGGCATATTCTGACAGGAAGGGGACATGCTCCCCCACATCCCCTTTTTGGCTCTCCCTGCCTGCTTGAACCTGCTCGTGTGGAGGTGGCTGGGGACCAACACCTATCCGGATCTTCCGGTATCCTCCCTCCCACCAGATCATAGGACCCCACTTGTCCAACCATGCTAAGCCTAATATGATGGCCTCCGTCATCGAAGAGACGACTATGAAGCGGATGACCTCCCAGTGATCCCCCATCTCCATCCGTATGTGTTCTGTGACGAACGTAGCAGGAGCCCCCCCCAACAGGGAACCATCCACCTGCTTGAACCTCACAGGTTTGACCAAGGTCCTCACCCTGATCCCCACTTTTTTCACCACGGCCCCTGATTAAGCAATGGGTACAACCAGAATCAATGAGGGCGTCATACTCCCCCTGGTACCCTGATTGCGGACCGATCAATGCGATAGGGATGGTGAACAGGTGGATAGGCTCACTCACCATTGGGTCTTCTGTGTCCTCTGCATCGCCGTTGTAAACGACCAATTGGTGTCCCGTCACAGCAGTGGCCTCTCCGGTCTTCGGGCGATCTCCACGGGGAATGGACCCCTCCGCCTGGTGTGCAGCCCTCGATTTTCCTGGGGTTTTCCTGGGGGTGGTCTTCCCAATCGGTTCTGGCTTCCCTTGGGACACTGGAACCAGACATTCTGCTGCGCGATGCCCTGGCTGATTGCAGCGGAAGCACCGAAACACTGGATGAGGTGTTGCTATGGAGGAACTTGGCTCTGGCCCCGGGCCCCTTGGTCTCTCCGGGGATCTGCGTGGTTCTATAGACCCGTCGCCCTTAGCCCGGAATTCCTGGAGACCCGCATCCAGGTCCATCACCACACGGAACCACTCTTGCAGCCTACTCGGAATCCCGCGGTATACACAGGCCTGACATAGTTCTCGGTTCAGACCCATCCGGAACTGGTGGACCAACAAGCGTTCCGGCCATATTCGCAGCTTGCCGGCCACCCATCGGAATTCTTGGACATAGTCAGCTGTGGGTCGGCCACGCTATTTGAGCACCAACAGTTCCCCCTCTGCACACTGGACCCTGGACACGTCCTCGAAGTGGGCCCACAGAGCTCCCAAAAATGACCCAACATCCGCTAGCTCCCGGGCATGGTCGCTGTGCAAATCGGCCACCCAGTCTATGGCCTCCCCCTGCAGGGCTGCTGCGACTACTCCCACCATAGCCCACTGAGATGGGTAAAGGTGGGCATAGCGATCTAGGTGGCTGATAGCTCGACTAAGGAATAATGCCAGCCGATCTGGGTTTCCATCAAAAGTTGTCTGTAGGGATGGAGGCCCCCAGGCTGGTCCCTGAGGCCAGGGACCCATCCCCCACCCTGGGCCATGCATGGGGTTTTTTCCCACCAGGCACATATTTTAGACGGACACGAAACCTCTGAAAGTACTGTGCCCACCTTATGTGTTTAGGGGCAAGGCGTTGAAGTGTCTGGTATCCACAAGCCGCCGAGCAGCTGACAAGCCGGCCGTACGCATCCAGTACCAATGGAGCAGCTGAATGGGCCAATGCCATGGTGGAACGGTACCTGCGGTGTTATGTTTCCTATCAACAGACGGACTGGGCTGAACTCCTGCCATTCGCCGAGGTGGCGTATAACAACGCAGTCCACAGCAGCACCAGCGTCACCCCTTTTCGGGTTGTGCATGGAATAGAGTTTGTCCCGATCCCTGAATGCCAGCAGGGGGACCCCTCTCCTTGTCATCCGCAAGACTGGATGCCCCATATCCAGGAGGTGTGGGATTCCGTAAAAAGAGCTCTGCGAAAAGTAGAGGAAGTCTCGAAGGTACAAGCCGATAAAAAATGGTCACCCCAAAAACCTTTCCAAATAGGGGACATGGCGTACCTATCAACCAAGTACCTACGGTTGAAACTACCATGTAAGAAGCTAGGGCCGAAATACATAGGTCCATTCCGGGTGACACAGATCATCAACCCAGTTACAGTCCGCTTGCATCTTCCTCGCATCCTAGGCAAAGTGCACCCGGTCTTCCACAGCAGCCTGTTGAAACCGGAAGTGGGGACCTTGTTTAGGTGCATAAAACAGCCACCAGGTCCTGTTGGGGGGGAGCACTACGAGATTCGGGAGATACTCGACTCCTGTATCCACCGGGGTCGTGTATAATACTTGGTGAAGTGGAAGGGTTACCCAATATCGGAGGCCTCCTGGGTGGGGGTAGCGGATATCGAGGCCCCCCGACTGCTACAGCAGTACCATCGCAAATACCCTCGTAAGCAGGGGGGGTTCGACTGTGTCATCTACCACGGTGCCCATCTAATGTTATGTCTCTCCTTGCCTTCCAGGAGGAGCCCTGGTAGAGGGGCTGCCTGTCAAGCCCTCTGGGCTTGACATGGACAGGTGGGAGAGGGCAAGGACGGCGTGCAGGGCAGAGGAGGACAGCGGTAGCCAGCATCCACAAGCCGCCGAGCAGCTGACAAGCCGGCCGTACGCATGCAATGGTCCTGGCGGCGTCTCCTGGCCGCTGAACAGCTGACAAGCTGGGCGCATGCATGCTGGTGGTCCTGGTGGCATGTTTCGGCCGCTGAACAGCTGACAGGCCACCGGACGGCTGGAGACGGGCCACCGGATGGTTGGAGTCGGAGCCGAGGAACGGCTGGACGCAGAGGCTGCTGAAGAGATCTGGGGCTGGCTGGGATGTGGATGCGCAGAGCGGAAAGGCTTCTGGGCATTGCAGCTGCCTATTTGAGCCTACGCGTCTGGATGCTGGTTTGGCGGGAGGGGGGTGGGGTTGATTAGCGTGTGTGTTTATAAAGTGCTGGGAGGCGGTTGCTCCCAGCACAGACTTTGATAGTAGAGTATCTGTGTAACTGCATGCCAGAGATTCCTGAAGTAAACCAACAGCCACCTGTGAACCAGATGGCTCCATGTCTTTCTTACCAGGGGTGAGGTAAGGATCTTTGACACATTCATTTAGTGACCATTTAAAGTAATGACTGTGCTGAAAAAAGTTACTTAGAACCAGTTCTCATTTTTATGACAGTCACAGTCAGTTGATCATGATCTGGGCACTTGGTCACCAGCATAAGAGTTGCAGCATCCCAGGATCATATAATTGCCATTTGCGACTTTTCCAAGGGGCTTCCTACCACCAAAGTCAATGGGGGAAACTGAATTTGCTTAATGTCTGCCTGATTTGCTTAGCAACTGTGGGGGGAAAAAACCCTGTAAAACTGGGACATGATTCACTTAATAACTGCATCACGTATGATGAAAGTTCCAGTCCCAATTGTGGTCGTAAATTGAGAACTACCGCTAATCTCTGCTGCAGTTGGAGGCTGCCCTCCCATCCTCTCCTTACTCCAGTTTAATGGAAAGACAAGACTGCATAGCATGGAGAAAGGAAGATCCCACAAGTCCTCTCCCGCCCTGCCCCCCCCCATTCTTATTAAATGGTCCCACCTGATAATGCTGGCTATTGCAACCACAAAGAGAGAAGAGAGGGAAATTTGCCTTTATCTGGATCCATACTGACCAAGACACTATTTCTTCCTTTTGGAAATGAGGGAGCTGACAGCTTTCCAACTGAAGAGAGGAACAAAGCTCAAAGCTGAGCAGCTGAGGAGGCAGAGCAAGAGTGAAAGGACAAGCAAAACAGCTGGCCAGCATGCTGGCCTGCAGCTGCACAAGCAGTGGCAAAAACAGCAGTGGGCCACTCAAGGCTAGAAAGATCCAGCAACCAAAAGAGGCCACACAACAGACTTGGCAGAAAAAGGCCAGAAGAGGCTCAACCAGGAAGGCCACCAAAGAGCCACAGAGGAGGATCACATAACCCACAAAGAGGCCAGCAGTGAGGAAAATGCCTGCTGAGATGAGCCTGGAGGAGAAGGTGGGGAGGGGGAATGACTTTATGGGACACAGAGCATCCATGAAGCATACAGGATCCAGTTGAGGCAGGAAGTCACCTTCCTACACCAAGGAATCCTTGCAGACTGTCCCCCTTCTATTCCTCAGGAGGAAAAGAACAGCTGGGTGGAATCTAGGAAAGCACTTGAGGAAAGAAAATTGTTACTGGATTGTATCCAACTGGCTGTTCAATGTCTGATTCTCAGGGTTTCTCACTCCAGCTGCCCACCCTTTGTACAATAACAAAGCCTACCTTTTAAGCATCACTGTTTGGATTTCAGAGCTTTAGACGTTTTATGAATTATAATGGATTTGATTTTTCTGACTATGAATCTGTTTGAATGAGTTGTATGGTTCACTTTCCCTTCAGCTCTTAGAGCAGGGGTCCCCAACCCCTGGTCCATGGACCGGTACTTGGCCGTGGCATGCCAGCAACCAGTCCACACAAACAAGCAAAGCCCCATCCGTGGGATGCAGGCAGTACATGAAACCACACTCCCTCCGGTCTGTGTAAAAACCTCTCTCCATGGAACCGGTCCCTGGTGCCCAAAAGGTTGGAGACCTCTGTCTTAGAGCACAGAGATACAGATATTACACTATGTCATGCCCCCATGTATGAGGCTTTATTAAACTTCCAATTATTACACTAGGTAGCATATTATGGAAATGTTATGTATGGAAAAGCATTATAGAGTTACTCTGTCTTTAGCAGTTTTCCTGTGAATCAGCAAGGAGATACATTTTTTTCCCACTCAAAATGGAGAAGCTTCCAAGTGGCTGGTTATGTAACAATCTTCTGAATCTTTATCGCTCTGAGAACCAACCATTCTATTTCCCCAAACCTCTGTTAACATCCTGTGGCAATACACATTTTAGATATTTCTTATGGAGGGAAAGATTTTTGCAACATGCTTTGTATTTAAAGAAGCATAATTCCTTTGAGAATAGCTCATGACCCAGCAATGAATCCAAATGTAGAGATTTTAAAAACTTCTTAAATTTCTCCAATCATTTTCATAAACAAGCAAAACATTTTAAGGATTTTAGATGTAATTTTAGATTCTAATAAATGCTGTAAAGGTGACAAGAAATACTAAACTGATTATATGGTTATATGCTATACAACATCCTTCATCTTAACATCCATAGCTTATATTCTTTAGTTGATTCATGGCTTTGTCTCACCATGCCATTTAACCCTGACCATAAAATATTTCATAGAGCAGTATGACAGTGGCTTCTTAACATTTGAGAGAAAGCATGACTAATTTATAAATTTGTAACTTATTGAGAGTTCTGGATTTTATTTAAAGATTGTATAATGCCATCTTCGACAGTCAGTTCAGTAAGGTGGGTAAGGCATCAGACTAGAAATCAGAAGATCGTGAGTTCTAGTCCCATCTTAGGCACAAAACCAGCTGAGTGACCTTGAGCTGGTCACTCTCTTTCAACCCTAGGAAGCAGACAATGGCAAACTATTTCCCAAATCTTGTCAACAAACTACAGGTCCAAGAAGTCACCAGGAGTCAACAACGACTTAAAGGCAGGAAAAGAAAGCACCATAGTGAATTTTAGAGCAAATAACTCCTTTCTCTGAAATTTATTTTAAAAAAATATCAGTTAACATGGTTTTAAGAAAACAAACAAAACAGTGGTATAAAATAGCTATTCATCAGCCATTATCACATAATTTTTTTGCGTTTCTTGTAGCAGTTCAAACTGATGAGCTCTGTTTAATGGAACATAATCTACAGGCAAATTCACAACATATGCTTCTGGTTTAATTAAAACGAAAAGGTTTGGTTCTTAGGACAGTCTCCCACGTCCATAATCATACAATGCTGCCATATTTTTCTTCATTTTTGTTATCTGCCTAACAAATAGCTATCTATATGCCTGCTGGATGGTTAGTTGGTTTTATGGGGAGTAAATGAAATTAATTAATGAGATTTCCCTTACAAATCTCACTAAAATTGCTAAAGATTTTCCAACTGATATCGAAATAATCCTTTTCCTTTATAATTAGCATGTTAATAAGGTAGAAGGTATTTGAAATTTTATATGCCTACCATACTTTAAAAAGATAAATTCTCCCTCAGCCCCTTTCACAGCTGTCATAGTCAAAGCTGATGTATCTATCAGAGAATGCTTTGTCCCCCATATCAAAACTAGTCTTCATACTTTGTTTCAAAATGAATGAAATATAAGCCCTAAAACTCCAAAGTCATGAACCCAAGTAGAGTGTGAACAGTTGTACACACTGGCCCCACTCCCTGAATCTTAGGTATTGAAGAATATGTTTAAAACTTCCTGATGAGATGAAGGCAACAACAGGCAACCAATGATAAAATATGAGTGGGTCATTAACATATGTGTGGGTGAAACCAGATTTTTTTTTTTTCTGAATGTGGAACAGGGTCCCATTTTATGACTTGTGATACAACTTTTCTATTTTCCCATTTCAGAAAGCCAGGAAATCATGACACTACTTGGTATTTGTGATTGATGGATCTGAACCTGGGAAAAAATGGATTTCAGGAGCCACATGTAATCCAAGAGCCTCTGAATACCTATCTCTGTCCTATCTTCTTCTTTTTGGTGTCCCAACCCACTCATTCAAAGCTGAGAGAAGATTTGAAAAGAGTTCTGTGTATAGTCATTTGAATACCGTCTAGTCGTTAGTATAGTCATTGAATGACTTTGTATAGTCATTTAAATTGCCTTTAAATATAAATGGCTCCATGCAGCAAATCCAGTGGTGGGATTCAGCCGGTTTGCACCACTTCGGCAGAACCAATAGCTAATTTTTGTTGCCCAGGCCCAGAATGGACTTCCAGAAGCGGCATCCACACAGAGAATCGGTTGTTCACATATTTGAATCCCACCACTGAGCAAATCTAAAAGTAATCATGGACCTTAGACAGCACACACAATGTCAACTAGTTTTCAAATCTTCAAGCATTCAGATAGAGGCCTGAAAAATTAATATAAACATTAAAATTGGGTAGAGCATTATTAGTATTGCAGTAATACTAATACTTGCAATACTGCAAGTCTGGCAGTGTTGATAAATTATTTTGAAGCAGATTGCAGCTGAGTTCACCACATAAAAGTGGATTGCGACCTACAGTAAATTTCTTCTGATCCAGTTACCTGAAGACCACCCAATCAAATGAATGTTTCTCAGGGGGAGGGGCATAAAAATAAACCCAGGAAACAAAATGGTGGTTCATTTGATACTTCTGCCCGTGAATAGGAACAACCATAACTGAAGATTATTTGGAACATCATGATCTCTGTTCCAGGAAAGGCATTCGGTGCAGAAAGCTATCAATCACATGATGAACTCCAGGTGGCTTGGCAGCCCTCCCTCTCCAAGAGCAATATGAATGCCAATCCTTGCTTTTCTTGGCTTCACGGGGCATAAATATTAGCTAAAGCACTGAAACATTTTTAAAGGCACTTTCAGGCATTGCAAAAACCATCCCAGTCAACTTACTTCTTGACTGGTATTTGGACGCTCTGAACAGGTTTTCACACCCAAGATTTTTTTCTATAGCACAGAGAAGGGAAAGAGAAAGGAAAGAGAAAGAACTTAAAAAGGAATTAAATATCTTCCTTTAGATTTAAAACCCATTTTCTTTTTGAGTAAAGGCCAAGACTTTGGACATTGGCCTTAAGATCTACCTGACATTGGCCTTAAGATCTACCTGAAAAGTAAAGAGGTGTAACCTTGGTCTTGCATGCAAAAAAGTGAGGTTCAATCCTCAATATCTCCAAACTCTAGCCTGAAACCCTGGAATGCTACTGCCAGCATGGACAATACTGGGCTAGGTCTCATTCAGGATAAGCTTCTGATCATCCTAGGCCAGAGGTCCCCAACCTTTTAGGCACTAGGGACCAGTTACGTGGAGAGAGGTTTTTCCACAGAACAGAGGGGGCGTGATTTTGTGTGCTGCCTGCATCCTGTGGATGGGGCTTTGCTTGTTTGTGCAGCCCGGTTGCTGGCATGCTGCGGCCCGGTACTGGTCCATGGACCAGGGGTTGGGGACCCCTGTCCTAGGCACATTGGTAACTCCTATCAATATGTTGCAATGATTTAGTAGCACCAACAGGCAAGGAAGGAAAATAAAAAAGACTCTAATAAATCACGCTTAGAAAAGATAAAGCCAGACTAGATCAGTAAAGTTTTCCATAATAATGTGAGCTTTGAGGGGGGCCTCTCTGTCCCCCAGTTCTATCATGAAAAGAGAGCAGCAGCTGCTTCATATCAGATGTGGAGCATATGAAAGAACAGCAAGTCTTTAATTTATTATCATTCTGTCTTTATTCCCAGATACCAGAGGAATATAGATATAACTTTGCACCTTCTCTGCACCTTCTTTGTGAGGAAGCAAAGTACATAATTTCATGTTCTGCTTCAGGCAACAAAATATCTCAGACCATTCCTTAAGGCAATGATAGCACAGAAGATTTATAAGAAGGAAAGATACAAAGCAGACACAAGCAGCTGAAAGATTTCAACCATCCCCAAAAAACCAAAAAATATTTTGGGGTTGTTGTTGTTTTTTAATATATGGCTATTTCACATGGTGATCAGCTTCTTGAAATTTTCAGCAGAAGAATTGTCCTACCAGTTCTGATTTAAACTTGGTTCTAAGCAGAAAAAGAACAGCCTTTGGTAAAATCCTTATGGGTGGAAAGTGGTCTTCTCACACTAATTTTAATTAGGAGGCAGGCCTGGTAAAGAGAAACGTGTGAATGTCCTGTGTGTGTTGAAGAAGACTTCAATGTGATGAAAAGAGGTGTGACAGAAAACATCCCTAAACAGTTGCACTCTTCACTATTTCAAGCAATGCTGTAAATCAGACATGTCAAACTCACATCGTTTCGTGAAGTCGCGCGACGTATCGGAACTTTTTCCCCATTGCCGGCAATGGGATGGGCGCGGTTTTGTCATGACGCGTCTGGCCCGCGGGCCGGCAGTTTGACACCCCTGCTGTAAATTTAGAAATAATACTAAAAGAAAATCTGAAGAAATTCTCAAACACCCTGAGAATAAGGTAGAAAGTCAAAAGTCTCTTCTTCAGAGAAACAACATTTCTGAGAAATTACAAGGCAGATTTCTACAGAAATCTTAAGCAGGAACTCTCAGCAGCTGTCTGAGTAGGAAAACCTTTCTGAGGGCCTACAGCTTAAAGTGTTATTATCATCAATAATGAAAACATCCATCTCAGGAGTACACCACCATTTGCAGAAAAACTCAATTCTGATTCAGTATTCTTTTATGCAAGTCAGCAGATTTTTTTCCCTAAGAATTTCTACAACTCTTTAGTATCTCTATGAAAGTTATAAAATGCAGCATTCCTCCTCCCTTGGCTATTATGGTGGAGACAATAATAGCTTCTGATTATGAGATCATTTATGTTTTATTATTTAGTTCCTTTCAGCAGCTTGAAGCCATTGGCAACTTGCCAGGACAAACTTCGATATTTTAGACTAAAACATTAAGGCAGGATCGACAAGTTGAAAACATAGTGGATTTTAAAGTAGGGAAAGATAGCTGGCTCATGGCCCCTGAAAGGCTTGACTAACTCAAGACTCTTTTTGTGATTTTTTTTTTAATGTGACAGAAGGCAGTAGAATCACGTTTACTGTAATAAAATTAATTCACTTTTATTAAAATTACCTTAAATCAAATTTATTTTATCTAGTACTGGCAACCTATTTGTCTTTGTCTATCATTTTTGGGGTGAAGACACCAGCATGCCTTCAGACAGTAAAAGCTGGACATCATTGGAAGATCAGGATTGCTAGCTGGTTCAGCCTTTCATTGAAGTGCTAAAGGAGAGAGATCCAGCCCTTTAATTTTTAATTTTAATTTTAATGAAACCCAAAATTAAATTAAACCCAACAATATTGCTGATGACATGGATCAATTAATTTGTCTGACTTTGAACATCCTTTCTCTTCTGTTCTCCTATGGTGAACTTACTAACCTATTTTTCAGCCCACTAGGTGTATAACAGATCCAGCTGGTATTTCATGAAGACTTTTAATCCAGTGGAAGAACAATCCAGTGCAGAAAGAACAAGAGTGAGTGGTTTTATAAGCCTTTCCAAAGGAACCTGGGGTGGATGTGGGGAGAATGGAAGCTCCAAAACAAAACAAAAAAGTGAGCAAAAATAGCCAGTTCCTTTCCCACCAATTTTGTGAACAAAATTCCACACAAAATCTGCTCTTATCAATAGAACAAAATGCAGATTCCACTCTATTGTTTTGTCCTATTTCTTTACATAACCAAACTCATACTAGCTTGCAGACTACAGCATGTTTCAGTGTAGTTGACGTGAGCAGGAATGGATTGAACTGGGTGTCATCTGCAATATATCCTAGGTTTCCATTGCAATATATACTTTGGGAAAATTTTAAACATTTAAGGTTATTTAGGCAATGTTATGATGAACAGTTTAGGCCAGGGGTGTCAAACTGGCTGGATGCAGGCTGGATGCGTCACGCACAGGCCACTCCCACCCAGCTCCACGAAGGCAAAAAACATGGTGATACGTCACGAAACATCACGTGACGGGATCGAGTTTGATGCCCGTAGTTTAAGCTCAAAATCTCTTTTACTCCCTCAAAGTCTTAGATGTGGCCCCCATATACCTTCAGAAGTCATTACCAAAGGGTAATTTTTAAAGTGACAGAAACAAGACTTAGGTATATGATTGAAGAATAATCAGATTAACCATATTTAGTTTTAATTAAATGAATTTAGGTGAAATCTAAAGTTAAAGCTAAAGTTCTGGCTCCATCCACAGATTTTGAGAGTATGACTCCAAGCACTCCCCTTAAAAGTCAAAAGTGGACATCAATCTAGAAAATATTTGTGCCCCTCTTAACTAAGAGAGGATCAGGTAGAAAAAAGACTAGGATATACTTGCTGCTGCTTTCAGTATCCTTAATTGCCTAATAAATGTTTTTTTCTTTTAATGTTGCTTCCAGGAAGAAGAACCTATAGCTTTCTTTCTCCAAACTTTTAGGATAAGTTTTGGCAAATGTTCTGACAGACGTCGGGAACATAACTTAGAAACTAATGTCAATCTGAGGTGTTTTCCCCATGTATTTCAGCCAATACCATTTCATCCATTTCAGTATATGCCACACATTTGTGCTTCTGTTGCTATTTAAGAATATATTTCTTCCTAGTAGTTCCAGATTTTCACTGTAGTTTTCCTTCATAACTGTATGGCTGTAGCTGAGCTTTTCAGTGTTAAAAGCCAGCACGTATTCCATAGCATCTCCATTAATGCTTTTTATTTAAACCATTCTTTGAAAATCTGTTTTTGATCAACCTCTGTTCCAACCTATCTCAGTGTCATAAATTTATTTAATTCATGCTATCTATATTTAACTTTCAATCTATTCTTTTGATTAGTCTTTATCCAGTACCTATCTTTAAATAGTTTTATTGTTCTGCCATATTTGTTTTATTCTTTTTTGCATCAGATCTGCAAGAGATAAGTAACCTGGTACCCTTCAAATATTTTGGAGGTCAAGCCTTTCTGTTCCAGCTAGCATGGAGACATGGTGGAACAGTGGTTAGAATGTAGTATTGCAGACTAACTCTGCCCAGTGCCAGGAGTTCAATCCTGACTGGTTCAAGGTTGACTCAGGCTTCCCTCCTTCCAAGGACAGTAAAATGAGAAGCCAGATTGTTGGGGGCAATATGCTGACATTGCAAACCGCTTAGAGAGGGTTGTATAGCACTATGATGCGGTATATAAGTCTAAGTCTATTGCAATTGCTATAGCCAGTAAAAATGTTGTGAGAATTTTTGCACAAAATATCTGGAAGGCACAACATTGCCTTTCCCTCTACTTCTCACTATAGCTCTAAAAACACATTTCATTTGACTAAAACTTCATTTAACTATGTACATAACAATTAGTAATAGATGACTAGAACGAGTAACTGTAATCTTAGAAAAAGAAAGAATCCCTCCATCCCTCCAACAGCCCACTTGTTTTTCATGTTCTTCACACTAGGAAAAAAAAACACTTCCTCCTTAACGAATGTGAAATAAAACAGTCTAGTGGAGGAAGATCTGTTCTCTTATGCTAAGTCTAATAAAATAGTAACCTCCATCTGTATGTTAGCATGCTGAATAAAAAATCTTTTGTTCTATGGCCATCATGGAAATACCAGCTAGTTTTTCTTTCTAAATGAACACACTTTAAAAGTTTAGTTACCAAGCCAATCAAAATAACCTTAATATGTCATACTATTGCCATAATTCTTAAAACAGTCTTACAGATCAATGCTAGCTTACCTACTTGAATTCATTAAAATGTGATCCAGAGATTCCCTGGACCAGATGTCAGTCTCTTAGCCATTCCAAATCTACTATGAATAGCAATGTCTTATAGTTTGCTTGCTTCAGTAAAAAAGAAAAAAAAAACTCTGTGAATCCTGCCATACTTCAAACCCAGTGAAAAGCCCAGGTTTACTCACACTTGTAGCAGCTCATTATAGAAGATCCCCTTGGAATTCTCACAGCACATACAAATCTTAAACTCAGCATCCCTTTTGGTTAGGTAGGAACAAATAAAGGCCCTTCTCCAGACTCATCATATACAAGGAAAACCAAGTAATACATTGCTATTTGTGTCACAATATTCTGGAATAGGGAATTGTCCTATCAGTGTTTAAAAAGATGACATGGGAAACAAAGTGCAAAAGAAATGTAAAATTTAACTATATATAGTAAAGCAAAAGAATACATCAAACCATTAAGAAATGGATGTATTGCAAACTGAAACCACACCCATCTGTTCCCATGGCACAGCTCCAACAACTCTTCTTGAATAAACTTTTTTCTTTACCTGTTGACCTCCTCTATTCATTAGTCACACAAGTGTTATTCCACAACAGTTCCATTCATATCCACACATACTTGACAAAAGGTGGGAATGGCGAATTTGCATGGATGTATAGGTGATCCTCCACTTATTGCCACAAATGAACTTAAAATTTCTGTTGCTAAGTGAGACAGTTAAGTGAGTTTTGCTCCATTTTACATCCTTTCTTGCCACAGTCATTAAGTGAATCACTGCAGTTGTGCAGAAGTGAATGTGGCTTCCCCATTGACTTTGCTTGTCAGAAGGTCAAAAAAGGTGATCCAGTGACCCCGGGACACTGCAACCCTCATATATGTGTGTCAGTTGCCAAGCGTCTGAATTTTGATCGCATAACCATGGGGAATACTGCAACATTTGCAGGTGTGAAAAAGGGTCATCAGTGACTTTTTTCAATGCCATTGTAAGTTTGAATGGTCACTAAATTAACTGCTGTAAGTCAAGAACTATCTGGATAGGCATAAACTCTTCCACCTGATCTGACATCCTGAGGGACTGGGATCTCAGATTGTATGGATGGGATGGTAATTGTTTTTGGGCATGATGAATACACAAAGCACACAGCTAATTAGTTAATAGTAGTTAATCAGTTCCCCATTCAGACTTTTCAATAAAGGAGTAATGCCCAAACGCAAAACTACAGGGATCCTGGGTTTATAGTGAGGAGGAAGCAGATCTGTCTCGATTCATTCTATAAATATGCAGAACCCTTTCCAAGGAGCCATAATGAGAGATCATTCTAATCTAAACCCTCCACTTTAACAAAAGAAAATTAAAAAAAACAAATTAAGATATTCTGCCAAACCTGAAAAAAGCAACCCTAGCATTTCTGGTTGATGTTAAAAAACTAAAACAAAACCCATAGCAACAGAATACTTTTATTAGCACTACCCAAAATGGCACAAAACAATACGCAATAGATTTTTTTTTTTTTAATTCTCCAGAACTATTTGTTGGGCAATATGTTGCAAAAAGGGGTAGAAACAAGGAAATCCAAAAATTAGGAAGATGTTCCAGCAATTTAAAGTTAGTGTAAGTGGCATGAAGACAACTGCACTAGCGATAGTGATAGTGCTAAACATGAGTAGTTTCCATGAATGAAAAAAAAAAATCTGCTCCCAAGATGACCTCTCCATTCCTTTAAGTCTGGGTTATGGGTCTGTTGTTTCTGTTTTGCAGAGTATAAGGATCCATCCAAATCTCCCCACACATACACAGTGCAGTCTGAAATATATATATATATATAGGAACCCATGGGAAATATAAAGTGTGTTTTTTGGCATCCAGGGAGCAGTACATGCACTGCAAGTTCACATGTGGATTTAATCAGGTTTGTCAGCAAGCTTTTCCTCTTTATTAATGTATGTGGAAACTGCATTCTCTAAAACCCAAGAAGTAGAAGAAATCGTCAGAAAATAAATGATTTGCCATCTAATTGCCATTGTACCGGTCTTTATGCAGATAGCAACTCTTCAGCTCTTTTTGTCTAAGTCAGGACTGGTATTTGCCTTCTGATGTTTTGCAACCACAGATCCCACAGTCTATGACCATTGGCCGTGCTGGTGGAATGAAATAGATTCCCAAAGCAAAACCTAAACAGAATCTAGCACAGATTCTCCCCTCTGCAACCAAGCATGGTAGGCAGTGTCTCTGGGAAAGCAATTCCCTACTCCAAAATCTTTTACCTCTGAATAAAACTTCTACCCTCCCATTGCACAGGAGAAGAACCTTTCTTTGGACAGGAGACAGGAGAAAAAGACTCCATGAAGGGTAAGGTAGAAAGCAATTACTCTGATTCTTCAATCACATGCCTTCTCAGAAGGGGATTATCAGTGAGAACTATGGGGGAAGACGAGAGCTTTCTGCCTTAGTATGCACTTTTGGTCAACAGATTGGAGATTTTATATCCCTGCCCAGCTCTCGCTCTCTCTCTGTGTGTGTGTGTGTGTGTGTGTGTGTGTGTGTGTGTGTGTGTCTCCCCCTCTCTCTTTCTCTCTCTCTCTCTGTCTCTGTGTGTGTGTGTATGTCTCTCTCTCTCTCCCACTAACTCTTTCTCTCTCTTCTCTCTCTTTCTCTCTCTCTCTCTCTCTCTCTCTCTCTCTCTCTCTCTGTGTCTCCCCCTCTCTCTTTCTCTCTGTCTCTGTCTCTCTGTGTGTGTGTGTATGTCTCTCTCTCTCCCACTCTCTCTTTCTCTCTTCTCTCTCTTTTTCTCTCTCTTCTCTCTCTCTCTCTCTCTCTCTCTTTCACATACCCTATAAATGAAGCTAATTTGACGTTACCTAGAATGTTCTTATTGGAAAAAAATAAAAGTTAAAATAGAATCATTTTAAATTTGGCAGTTATGTATGATATATAACTATGGCATGATATCCGTTATGGCAGTGATGGTGAACCTTTTAGAGACCGAATGCCCAAACTGCAACCCAAAACCCACTTATTTATCGCCGGGTGCCAGATGGGCATGGCCCACTGGGGTGTATTGCTCGTGGGGAAGGATGCCTGTGGGGGCCAGGCAGGGTTGGGGGAGATCCAGGGGGTCTCTGGCAGGTAGGACGGTGGGCAGTAGGCTCATCCTGCAGAGTGAGGCAAGGCGAGGCAGGGCGGGGGTGCCATTGTCGCAGGGCAAGGCGAGGTAGAGGCCGGGGCGGCTGCTGCCTGACACCATCAGCCCCTCCATACACAGAGGCCAGCAAGCGCATGGGGGCCGACAGTGTCTGTCAGCAGCCACAGCCTGCCGGCCCCTCGACTGGCGCACTCTGGGGCTCCACAGCCCACCGCCAGCAGTTCAGAGAAGCCATCTCTGAGTTGGACAGCCGGCCGACAGCTGAGGAGACGATGCAGTGGGTTGTGCCCAGGAAAAGGAGAGCATGCGAGGCCAGGAGGGATGGGACGGGGGGAGGGAAACCAGCCATGCTGGGATGCATCTGACCACGTGGGACCTTGGTGAGTTAATGGGCGGCTGGTTGAAGAGGGAAGGTTGCCATCTCCGGGGCATGGTGCGTGTGCCCATAGAGAGGGCTCTGAGTGCTGCCTCTGGCACGCGTGCCATAGGTTCACCACCACTGCGTTATGGCATGCGATATATAATGGATAACAAACTATTCTGACTTTCAGGTCTCATTTGTCTGTGGGAGTTGCTAAAATATTGTCTGATCCTCTTTTTTGCGTTATTCCATGAAGTTTCACAGAAAGCTCAGCAAGAGAGTCGGATTTTGTACAATCCAGGCAGACTAGAAATGAAATATATTGGGATCTATCAAAGAGAACTGTAGGTCCTGAAGTTTTCTTGGATATAAATTACTTCTCTGACCCCAACCAGCCACATACCCAGAGGGAGGAAGTTTGCATGAACAAGTTAAATAAAATCCATAGTTTCCTATGAGGTGATGGACTTAGGCTGAGATTACCTGCAGGAAAATGGCTAGATTTGCTCAAGTTTTTCATTCAAGTCAATAAAAATAGCTGGTTGAATACAATCAAGGAGTTATTTCAGAATTTTTAATTTCTACACATGCACTCTCCCATTTACTAAATCATATTCCACTCCCTAGGATGCAAAGAAAGAAAGTATATGTATGGGAGAGCTCCCAATGAACATTCTTCCCAATCTTTCAAAGCCTAAAATGACTCCGATTATCGCTAAAAATTTGTAATACAGTACTTTGTGTAGCCCAGGACCCCTTTTCCTCTTCTCAGAGCCCTCTCTGACCAAAATCTGGAGAATACTATTTGTAGTGCGAAATAGACTTAGCTTTGCAGTCCCCCAAAATATATCTCTTCACACTCCCCATTTGGAATGTTTACTGAGGATCCAGGGACCCTTTAAGTAAGTCTCAGAGCAAAAAAACGATCCATATTAGAAGTGTTATTTATAGGATCTGGTGAGCTTAGTTTTTACTTGTTTCAATGTATGGAACAGCGATTGTTTAAGGAATTTAGGTACTTAGGAAGAGCCAGGAGAAAGAGTTCATTTGAGAGCAGCAAGAATATTTCTTTCTCTAGTGAAAGCTTGACAATAAATAGGACTTCCGGTTTTGCACCATAGCGCACAGCCATGGGATAGTGGAGCTCTGCTCCCCATAGCCAGTTTTGCCTGCCAGGGGGACCCTAAATGGGTCTGAAGTTGCCCCGAAGAGGTGACCATGAAGGAGGGGTGCCCTGTTGATCATGAAATGACAGTGGTTGTTTCGTTTGATCCAGGGAAAGCCATCCGACCTGACAGGAGAAAGGCTAGCTGTACATCAGCATCTAGCCTAAGCTACTTGCAGCCAAAGTCCAAGAACACAAACCAGAACATCGGTGAAAAACGTGCTTGGAACTGGTGAGAGTATTGATCTTCTCTCTTTTATCTTTTAACTGAATCCTTGAGAAAGACCCCCAAAGCAAGAAAACCTCCAAAAGTGAAGGGAGGGGACTACATCCTCACTCCCTCATAGATGGAAGCGGCAAATTAACACTAAGGGGGAAAGAAATGTATTGAAATTAAATTTAAAATACTACAGTCTGGACAAATCTAGAAACTAAAAAAAACCCTGTTAAGACTATACCCTAAAGGGTTTTGATGAAATTATAAAAAATATATAACAATAATAACTTTTTGCCTGAAAAAACTGGAAAATAAACAACTACTGACACCTAGTGGAGAATCAGAGCACAGAACACTAACAATAATGACTCAGAAATTGGCAGGATGCCCAGAAACAAAGAATAATCTGTTCCCTTGAACTTTAAATAACCTTCAAGAAGACAGCTAGGAACAAAAAAAGAGCTGGCCTGCCATAAGATTAAAAAGTGTCTGAAAGAAAAATACCTGGACTTTTGTCTAAATCTAAGAATTGTTTATAGAATAAGAAAAACTTCGGCTCTTGGCTAATCTTTTAGAGGAGAATTTACAGGAAGGACTTAAGGTGGCTCAACATACTGAATTGCAACTTTGACTGATTGATAATTGACTCCTGAATAAAAAAAACTGTTGAAGGGGGGAGACAAAATGGATATCGTACACCTATCAAAAAATGACAGAACACCACACTCAATATTTACCCCTGTAGGATTTAGCCTGGAACATCATAGTCTTTCAGAAGCAATATTTCAAGGCAAGACAAATACTTTTCAAGAGGAAATGTACGCAATGGTACGACAGATACAAATGACAATAGATTTAAACCACGAGGAAATCAAAAGCAACTTTGATGACATAAATAAGCACATCTCTAACCTAAATCTACAATAAAAAAACACCCAGAAAATGACGGCGAATGAACAAACAAATTAGATAACAGAACACAAATTAAATCAACAAAGCTACAAATGATCAAATCAACAAAGCTACAAATGAAAAGAACTACAATTTAATACAAACAGGAAAAAATTTACAAGACTTTGATATAACAACAAAAATGGAATTATCAAAACCAATTATTATTGACTGTTAATTAATTATTATTGCTTTTTTCAAATATATAAACCAAGACAACACACTGTACACTAGGCACTAGAGATTGTTATTGTAAAAAAACCAATAAAATATTTTTTTAAAAAAAGAAAAGAAGAAATAGGGGAGACATGATAGCAGTATTCCAGTATTTGAGGGGCTGCCACTAAGAAGAGGGGGTCAAATTATTCTCCAAAGCACCAGAGGGAAGAACAAGAAACAATAGTTGGAAACTGATCAAAGAGAGAAGCAACCTGAAATTAAGGAGTCAGTTCCTAACAGTGAGGACAGTTAACCAGTGGAACAGTTAACCAGTGGAACAGCTTGCCTCCAGAAATTGTGGGCGCTCCATCACTGGAGATTTTTAAGAAGAGACTAGATAGTCACTTGTTTAAGATGGTATAGATTCTCCTGCTTGTGGAGGGGGCTGGACTAGAAAACCTCTAAGGCAGAGGTCCCCAACCTATGGGCCTCAGCCCACTACCGGGCTGTGGCCTCTTGGCCACCAGGCCACATGAGTAGCTGGGCAGTGCACACGCATGTGCATGTGCTCACCCCCCCTCGTACCATTGTTGCCACGAGTATTGTGTGGGTGGTGGCAGCACCACTAGTATTGCACAGGCAGCGGTGTTGCCACGAACCTTGCATGGGGGGCAGCAGTGCCACAAGCGGCAGGTGGGCGGTGGCACACCACATGCACATGGTGGTATTGCCATGAATCTTGTGTGGGCAGTGGCTGCACCACAAGAGGCAGGTGGGCCGCCGTCACTGAGAGCCTCGTGCGCATGCTCGCAGCCCCGTTTGCATGGTGCGCATGCTTGCAGCCTGTTTGTACGCGTGCATGCACGTATGGCCACATTCATGTTTGCGCACGTAAGGCACCTGCCCCTCCCTCTCCCACCGGGCTACCAATCCAAAAAGGTTGGTGACCCCTGCTCTAAGGTCCCTTCCAGCTCTATTCTATTCTATTCTATTCTATTCTATTCTATTCTGTTCTGTTCTGTTCTGTTCTGTTCTGTTCTGTTCTGTTCTATTCTATTCTATTCTATTCTATTCTATTCCTTGGCGATTTCTTTTTAGCTGTTTGTTATCAGATAATTCCACAAATAATAATAATAATAATAATAATAATAATAATAATAATAATAATAATAATAATAATAATAATAATAATAATAATAATAATAATAATAATAATAATAATAATAATAATAATAATAATAATAGAGTTGAAAGGGACCTTGGAGGTCTTCTAATCCAACCCCTTGCTCAGGCAGGAAACCCTATGCCATTTCAGACAAATGATTGTCCATTTGCTACCAGCCATACAGAAGCACAGATTTCTTCCACCCAATTACATTAACATCCCTCTTCTTAGCAAGCTAGTATTTAGTTATTATCTTTTGCAATGATCTCCTGTTCAGTTCTTGTCAAGAAGACCTACTCTTTTTTTGTAGGTGATTTTTCTTTCTTTCACAACTATTTTATTAAATTTAAACAGATAAAAGCTAATACAAGCTAAAAATAGAGTGAAAAGAAAAAATGAAAATACAGGGGGGGGAAAGAAAGAATAGAAAGAAAAACAGAAAAAAATAAGAACATGGTAAAGATTGTTGCCCTATATTTATATTACATATGCAAACCAGGTATAAAGAAAGTAAAGTTGAGTCAACGCCATAAGACTCAACACAGAAAATCCTACCAAATACCTATCACAGACACAAGCGAACATTCAGTGGGACAGAGGGAAGAGACAAAATATACCATGTTGTAACAATGAGCCTCTGGCTCAAAAGCAACTTTAGTATGAATTCATTCCCTATGTAAAAAATCATCTTGAATGGCACCCTGCTAAGATCTGATTTTCAGTCAAGATTGTGATCTAGTAACTTTTGTGGGGGGGTATGACGTTTCACTCAAGAATTCATTCATTGTGAAAGCAAATGTTTTGTATTAGCACTGAAGGAAGAAAATGTGCTTGGACTCAGCACCAAGGAGTCAATCAACTCCATCTGAAGGTGAAGCATAGAAATATTGCAGTTCTTCACTCTCGCATTCCAACTGGATGTTTAAAATACAGGAAGAGCAGCACGTGAAAGAAGCAGGAGAACAAAAATCTGAGTTTCATTACAAATGAACGTTACGTTTTGGCTTTTAGAAGGCATTCTCCTGAGTTTAAAATGTGTCAAAACAACAGAGTTAAAATAAGTGTGATAAATCAGCTAGCTATGTATTGCTCACAAGCCTTGGGGGGGGGGGGAATGAACGAGGAGAGAACGTGAATATAATTGGAACTATTGAGTACAAAGGAGATGTGAATGTGTTAAACAACCCCAATCATCACCCCGGAGAAAACTGACAAATGTGTCAATGGCACGCTGAGGGGGTGGCATGAATTGCAATCCATTACACTAGCCTTTGTCAACTGGATCTGATGGGAACATGTCAATTCCCTAAGACATCTATTCAACAGTACTTTCTGAGTCAACTCTGGCAGTTATTTACCAACATACTGTGAGAGACTATGAACTTTGCATTCCTAAGGTATCTTATACTTTTTTATAGAATGATACTTTGCCTTTCCTAATGGTTGGATTCTTTGATCAATTATTTTGGCCATAATATGTGCTGAAATTTACTATTCCTGACCTTGTTTATTTGTTCTCAAAACATGTCTTGCATCCATTGACTTTACACAGACATGTGCCAGTTCAACAGAATGATCTGCAAATTATATAAATTAAATGGCTCAATGCAAGTTAAATGCCTCTCCAATTTCCACTGACGCTTCAATTTCCAAATGCCTCTCCAATTTCCACTGATGCCCTTGAAGACTACCCAGAAACTGTACAAAGTAATGTGGGCCCTTATGCTTGCCCATGGTACACCTTTATTGGGTGAGCTACATTGGCTTCCAGTTACTTTCTGGGTGCAATTCAAGGTGCTGATCATCACTTTTAAAGGGCTAGATTATCTGCAGGATTGCCTTTCCATAAGGACATCAATCTGTCCTACCAGGTCAGATTAGGCATTTTCCTACTCCCTTCACCTAAATATTGCCATCTGATGACAGCTAGGAAGCACGCCTTTTCCATGGCAGCCTCTTTGTCCCCTGAGTTTTGGCAGGCCTCTACCTCCTAGCCTTCCACAAACTTTTGAAGATCTGGCTTTTCCCCCAAGTGCTGCTGCGATAAGATTGGATAATTGCACATTAGAAGGTTGCCTTGGTGCCAAATGTTTTAGTTTGTTTAGTTCTCTATGTCTAGTATGATTTTATATGTTGTTTTAACTTTGGATTGGAAATTACTCAGAGTTGTTTAGAAGATAGGCAGATATATAAATGTTTTAAATAAGTACATAATATATATATATAGGGGATTTTCACATTTGATTGTGGGGACATTGGTTTTTGTTCAGGGGTAAGTTGTACATAAAAAACAGAGAGAATTTGGATTGCACAGTTGTGGCTACCCTCTTTACATTCTTGACCATACCCTATGGATACTCTTGCTTCAGTTTATGATGAGCAGTAAAATACAGTAGTCTTTGGTTAACAGCCACCCAATCAGCAACCAGTCAAAGTTACATTGTGGGACTTACAATCAGTCCTTGAAGTTCTGGCCCTCTCAGTATCTCCGCACTTAGCAATAGGTACATAATATTATGAAGATAGCAACATCTCATGATTGTATGATCATGATTTGCAAATTACACTGTAGTTTCCAACAAATAAAATCAATGAGGAAGCCAGCAAAACTTTGCAAATGGTGACCACACGATGGGTTTTGCTTCATGAAGGCAACCAAAAGTGCCACTGTAAATCAGCATAGTCACATGAAGTTATGCTTTACAACTACATCACTAGTGATGGCCCCAATTACATCATTAAGTGAGGACTGCTTGTACAGTGGGTAAACTTGAGATGGGCTATTTATCTAACTTTAAGTTCAACTACTTTCCAAGATTGCTTCATAGAAAAAAAGAGAACCTAGTGGTCTACGGAGGAAAATAGAGTAAATAAATTATCAAAAAATAATAGAAACCTGTCTCAATAGTTAAGCAAAAGTCAGATAAGGTGATTTTGTCTAAATCTGACACTAAACAGCTTCCTAATCAAGAAGGAGATTAAAAAATCTGCAAAACCACTACAGTACAGAAACGAGTACTTTCTTAAGATATTGATGCTGCATAATGTTATTTCTAGTTGAGTAATATCTTGGTCAGCAGAGTGCCCAAGGTAACATCTTCCTTTCTGTTTTAATAGGTGCACATAAAATTAATTCAGGGTAAATTATGCTCCTCACTTTAATTCAGTTTATTCATAGCTGTGTTTGACTCGTCTTTGATTTATTATCTGGAGTTTTAATTATATGTAGATGTAGTATCTTTTACATTTCTTTCTACATTTCCTATAATTGATTCTTTTATTTATATCTTGAAACATTTCTAATAAATGTATAGTTGTAAGAAACATATCTACTGGAGCATTACAAAATGGTCTAACATCTCATTGTTTTCAGAACACAGGAAAATGCAAATATTTGGTCTACGGAGGGATTGTTTTTAGTCAATAACAAGAATCAATCAATAACAACTAACCCCTTATATGTATGTACAAGCATACAAACTGTTTCAAAAGCAGCCTTAAATGCAAATGAAGATAAAACTTGCTTAACTGTGGTCTTTTCGTGTTTGAAGAATTAAGGGAGGTACTTTCTTTGACCATGGACACATATCAGAACAAAACTGTATTCCATGTGAGGCCTGTACAGACACTATTAGCATATTATCCTTTATACAACTGCTATACGTTCTCTGTTCTTTTCCACCTTTCTTTCCTACCATACATATAGCAAGAATGTGCAACTTCCATTGATCTGTAAGATGATTTTTTCATAGATCTGGCACATTAAGCACTGAGCTGCATTGCAAAAATAGGCAGGGTCAGGTCCTGTTTTGGCAGATGATGGCAAAGAGACATTCAAGGACAAAACATGATACTTAAGTGTATACTCAAGTTCCATGAGACTTAAGGCTCCTATTTAGTGCTTTCTTTATTCACTTGGACTTATATAATACCTCTCAGGGAGTACTTAAAATCTGGTTCTGAGGTTCCAAAGGCCACCCCCACTCCCACAGTTACATGACCACATTTCAGGTGCTCCATTTATGGCCATTTGCTGCATCCTGCAGTTACAATGTTTATGTCAAATACCAGCATTTACTTCCGATTTTTAGCAAAACTCGATTGACTTAACAACCACAGCATTCACATAATGACGTCCGCAAAAAAGATAGTAAAATCAGGTTGGTCATGTGGGGCAGTCGCTTTCCAACTGTCACAACTTACAACCTTATATTGTACAGCTAGTCCTCCACTTATATCTGTAATGGAGCCTGCCCATCATGGACACAAGTTAAGGACTCCTGGTACAATGCACCAAAAATACACTGTAAAGACAAAACAATTCTGAAAATCTCAGATCAGCAGTTCTTATATAACTGCTGGCTAATTCTACTGCATATTATTCCTGAAAGATCACGTGTAAGAGCAGGGAAGGGGTCATCAGACACCAGGATTTATTGTGACAAGAATAATCTACACAAAACCTGTCTGGTGCCCTCCTTCTTCCTTTCCTCTTTTGGTGCACCTGTGACCCATGAACAGGACAATGGGGTCACTGTGACTGATGTTGTCTAAATGTCAAATCACATCTTACAAAGCTGGCATGGAACCTTTGTTAAAATTACCACCAAGTCTTGGCCCTGAAATGAAATAGAACCCTCAGTTTCCATGTTACCTTGGGGTTATGCTAAATCAGGGGCCTTCAAACTTTGCCCTTTTATGACTTGTGGACTTCAACTCCCAGAATTCCTCAGCCAGCATGCCTGGCTGAGGAATTCTGGGAGTTGAAGTCCACAAGTCATAAAAGGGCAAAGTTTGAAGACCCCTGTGCTAAATGAAGCGATGGGAAGAGGAATGGTTTATATGCTTGCTGCAACTCACTTCTCCACATTATTCCACTTCTACTGCAACTCACTTCTCCACAGGGTAACTCTGGGCGACTCCGTATACAATTAACAGGAAAAAAAACAAGCTCAGGCTAGGAGCTATATGGATTGTGACAAATTTTGGAAAAATCAATTGTACAAAGAGACTCTCGGTTTAAACTTAATTACTTGTTTATGATTCTGCTAACAAGTTAACTTCATGTGGGCAGCTGCATTGTTCCAAATATGTCCCTCCACTCTCCTGCCCCCTCACTCCAAATGCGGGCTGTGGGGTTTCAGAGCTGCTCTTGAGCGTTAAATGGATTTTAATGGAGCAGAAAGCAAACTGAATTATCCAGTGGATACAAAGAAGGGAAGAAAGAAAAAGAGCTCATTAGCCAACTTAGGAAGCCCATAGGATGCTCAGACACTATTTCTTCTGCTTAAAATAGCAGAACCTGATCTGAAATCCCTGTGTTTGACAACATGTAATCTCCCTCCTCACCCACCCAGGACTCTTTGATAAGAGGAGCTCAGAGAGACAATTGCCAGAATTCTTCAAGGCTGGCTGATTCGGTTAATATGCTGAAAGCCATGGTAAACAAGTGTGTTGATCTGCCTGCCTGTCACAATTAAAAGAAGAACACCCTGCAGGGTTTGACGTCTTCTCCTCCAGGGGCACCTGCTTAGGCAGCTTCTGCATCTTAAAAGCCTCTGCGGTTACTTCAATTCTTCTCTTTTTCGTCACCTCACACTCATTTCTTTTAAGTATGTGGCATCAAAGCCACATGTTTGTTTGTGCTAGAGCTGCAACTGTTAGACGGCATTGCAGTAGTCAGTGGAGAAGGATTGCAGAAGAGAATTGGCAGAGGTGTTGGTGGTTCAGAACGGATTCCAGTGTAGGAAGTTGGAGAATGTTTTTATTCAGCCCTGGCACTGGAAATGGCAGTAATTGTGGTTTTGGAGATTCACAGAGAGGGATTCCCAAGGAGTGGTCAGCCAAGCAACTGGAGAGTGGTCTGGCAGCAAACAGGGGATTAGAGACCAGCCCTGATGCTGGGGAAATGGCCAAAGAGTTCCTTGGGAGAGCAAACAGTAGTATTCTCTCACTTAGCAGTACTGCTGATGGACTGTTTCCTGATCAGCTGGCTAGAGCACATACAGGATTTGGCCAGAGGACCCTAGAGGTTTGGAAGACAACTATGTGGGCTGGGACTCCAGTAGCAGCTATAAGGCAGCAGATGCTCTTACTGGCCAGTTCCTGGCAAGCTCTAGTGGTGACAATAACCACAACATGCTCAGTTTTGATACTGTGAAGATTTTGATATTGTGAAGATCTTCCACTGCTTGAGACAGCAATGGAAGTAAAAGCCTGCTGCTGGTTCTGTTCTATGTGGATGCTAGAACCCATTTTGTCCTTTTTCCTTTCCGCATCCTATGGTGGTCTTTGCTACTGCTATTATATTTACAGGTTGGGGCAGCCCTGGTGTCTCTGAAGAGTGAGAAGGAAGACTGGAGTTTTGGATTGGCATCCTGGGTGAGAGGAGGCTTTGAGAGATGTTGGGAGGGGCTGAAGTCACTTGCCTCTTTTCAGGCTGAGTAGGGAGTTATCTAGCTGTGTTTGAGGGCTGGACGAGAGTATTTTCTTCTGGTTTTTTCTCCTCTGACCTACCCACTGAGTCTCTGACTAGGTTGGGTCAGAGGACTCAACTCTGACTTGAGGTTTTTAAGAAGAGACTGGACAGCCACTTGTCTGAAATGATATAGGGCAGTGATGGCGAACCTTTTAGAGACTGAGTGCCCAAACTGCAACCCAAAACCCACTTATGCATCGTCGAGTGCCGGGTGGGTGTGGCCCATTGGCTGGGTGTGGCCAATTGGGTGGGCATGGCCAATTGGGTGGGCGTGGCTGCAGTGGTAACAGCAGACAGGGTGGAACTAAAAAGTTCAATCAATCAATTCCAACTTTGCAAGATCTATTTTTTTTCTGCAAGAAGTTGAAATTGACTGATTGAAACTTTTTTTTTTTTTTGCACACGGCGGCGGAGGCCTAAAGCAAAAAGGTTTTATAAAACCCAGCTGAAGGCCTAGGACTGGGGCGACAGCACGCGTGCCCACAGAGAGGGCTCTGAGTGCCGCCTCTGGCACCCGTGCCATAGGTTCGCCACCACTGATATAGGGTCTCCTTCTTGAACAGAGGGCTGGACTAGAAGACCTCCAAGGTCTGACTCTATTCTATTCTATTCTATTCTATTCTATTCTATTCTATTCTATTCTATTCTATTCTATTCTATTCTATTCTATTCTATTTTAGATGGAAGCTGGGACTAGGTGGGAAATGGCAAATATATTGGTTGGGTATTGGGTGCTATTTGCTCAAGTGTTGCCTGCCCCTTGAGGTAGGCCAAGTCAAGAAACAGACACCACTAAAAATACTAGAACTCCACTTTATTGACAGAGGTTATAATAACAGAATCATGAAAAGTTGACTGTTCCCTCTTATATCAAAAACATTCAAGATAGGGCAACTTTCAGTTTCTTTCTCATGAGGTCTTGTTTTCCTGGACTGACCTTGTGTTTTGTGAACAGTCTCAGCATATCCTTTCTAAAGTCATCTGTGTTCCTTTGCAGATGTGTAGTGGCCCTTGGATTGGGATGATCAGTATTGTAAATTGGGAAGGGGGTAGAGAAGGCAGGCAGAAGCATCATAATAATTCCAGACACGGGGAAATATGATGGATGCAGGGATAGGGAAAGGGCATCATTACCAACTTCCAGCTCCCTGCACTCCACCTCCATCCTGGTAATTACAGCTTCAGGGTTTCTGAGTATTGCCTACTGCTACTAAATACCAGGCAGGTCTACAATAAAGCCTCCCTCATCCAAGTTTCTGGTCATGGATGAGATGACCAACCTGGCATGTATTATTGAGGCCTGGCTGGATATTGAGGGAATAGTTCCCTCTCAGAAATGTGCCCATTTCAGTTACAGGTGTGGCTTCAGTTGAGATTCTGGGACAGAGGTAGGGGGCATCCAAGAGTTTCTGGTGGTTTTCAGGGTCATTGTTCTACAGATAACTAGATGTGTGTCCTTATTTGTGTTATTGGGCTGTAGGAATCTGATGGGATTACTGCTTATGTACCAGCTTCTTTCTGTAGCTACTTCCTTACTTGAGATGCTCAATACTTTGTTCGAGTTGGCAGTGTAGTCAGCCAGGATTATGGTTTGGCCTTCACTGGGTGGACCTCCTACTCATAATAACCATAGACCTGATCCAAATTCCTGTCAGCCCAACTGTAGTAGGGATCATACATGAGGTCTGTTTTTATCTTAGAGCAGTGGCAATGTGACCTGGACTTGGGGATGTGGTCATTATTCCCTTTTTGTAGACAGATCACTCCCTATTAATCTTGGAGTTCTCAGTGGCTAGTCCCCACTTCAAGGAAGAGGGATCTATTTAGTCAGTCCACTGCAGTCACTTAACAATCTAGCTAAGATTCCAGAGGGATTGGGAGTAGTTCCTGAAGTTCTAGCACATAACTTGATAGAGCCTTTAGTCATTCTTGGAATGAGCAGGTGATGGCAGCTTTGAATCTGATCACACGTGTATGGATTCTCTATACACATGGATCCTGAGATATATCTGGTTGTTATTGTTTTTTTAAAGAAAGTCCAGGAGACAATTGCAGGAACATAAAGTGCAAAGCGTAACCCTAATCAAATACAGGTGAACCACTGTGCTGTTTTGTCCTGTTACCTGAGTTGTCTTTTTATTTATTACATTTTTATGCCATCCATCTCTCCTGTGACTGAGGGGAGCTTGAACCTTGAGTATGAACCTGTTAGTCCCAAAGAAGTGGACAGGATTCTTGGGTTTTGATTCCTGCCCTCTGGGTTTTAAATCTGCACCCTTCCTAATTGATCAACATCTTGAATTGCACCTGGGAGCCTACTGGGCGTGGGGCCAGCTTACTTGTGGGACTACCTATTTTCCATGGCTTCTCCACTGTTCCAAATCTCCTTAGTGAATCAGTATCACCTCATGGGTCCCAGGAAGTGTGTTTTCTCTGTCATGCTTCTTGCATTGTGAACAGCCTGTTCCTTGAGATTTGGACTACCCTCACCCCTACTCTTGGTCATCCAGAAAGCCCGACTTTTCCCCTAAGCAGTGGGGCCCAAAGCCCAGATGTGCATCTTTAAGTGGTCAGGGAGATTTTTACATGGGCCTCAACTGTCAACAGTTTTCTTAACTGAATTTGTTAGCCACCAAGAGTTCCACTGGTTAGATAAGCAGCCATGTAAATTGGTTTAATATGTCCATAATTAAAAATAATTGTAGGAAAAGGCAATTCTGCACATGCACTTTCATATTCACAGTAACTAGCATATTATCTATTAATGTACTGCATGTTTTTCCATTTTTTATAATAGACAGCATCTTTTAGTGTGCTAGGCAAGCTGTGATATATATATATATATATATATATATATATATATATATATATATATATACATACATACATACATACATACATACATACATACATACATACATACATACATACATACATACATATACATACAATATATACAATATATACAATATATATATACATACAAAGCTCCCATCCAATCAGTTCATACCTCCACTGGCAGTTAAAAGGAAGAAACAGCTGTGATCACACATTGCTCCTAGAAGCACGAAGCCGAAGACACCAGCCTGAAGATGACGAATGGGACTTCGTCGAAACGTTGCCAAGACACTTTCAATTTTACGCGGGAGAAAACCCGAATTACCAAAGACCTACATATATATATATATATATATATATATATATATAAACAAATCCTCACCTACTTAAATTTTTCACAATATGCTTTTCAAAGGAATGTAAGAAATTTAAAAGAAAAAAGAAAAACATCTGATGAATGCTGTTACTTTAAAAAAAAGCTATCCTGAAAAGCTGTTCATATGGCCTGCATCTGTGACTAAAAGCTGACATACTAAATTCTTTTTATTTTCCTGTGGTTTTTTTTACGTTAGTAATTGCTTCTAGTTGATCTAGAAAGAGAAAAGCGAAGCATTCGTAACCAATTTCTAAACAGAAAATGCCTCTTACCGTTTGCTTTCCCTGATATTGTTAAACAACATACTTTCCAACATAATTTCAGCACTATCTGGTTCTTTGCTTTGGTAGACAATCGTGAGTCCCTGCCCACTTCATTCTGCCACTTCCTCCAGCAGCCTCATTTCATCTAAAACATACCTTCCCTTTGGCCTTTTTTTTAGTCCCTCCTCATACAGCTAGTCCTTACTTAATGACTCACCAGTGTAATGACCATTAGAAGTTACAACCACATCAAAAAAAAAACAATAATGTTACAATCTGTCCTTGTGCTTAATGACCATTGCAGCAATGTGTAGTCACATGGTTGCCATTTGGATGCATTGCAACTGCTGTGCATTTATAACCACTGCAACATCCAGGACCAGATGGATTACACCCCAAGGTTCTGAAAGAACTGGCAGATGATCTCAGAACCACTGAACTATATCTTTCAAAGATCCTGGAGCACTGGGGAACTACCAGAAGACTGAAAAAGAGTTGATGTAGTTCCCATCTTCAAAAAAAGGGGGGGGGGAAATGGATCCAGGAAACTACAGACCTATCCGCCTGACCTCAATACCTGGGAAGATTCTGGAAAAGATAATCAAACAACGAATCAGCGAACACCTACAGGCAAAGCAAGTCATTACTAAAAGCCAACACGGGTTTGTCAAAAACAGATCATGTCAGACAAACCTTATTGCATTCTTTGACCAAGTGACAAAATTAGTGGACCAGAGGAATGCTGTGGATATAATTTACTTGGACTTCAGTAAGGCATTTGACAAAGTAGATCACAACCTACTACTTGATAAGATAGAAAAATGCGGGTTAGACAGCATCACCACCAGATGGATCCGTAGTTGGCTGACCGGCCGTACTCAGCGTGTGGTCCTCAATGGAACCGCATCTACATGGAGGGAAGTGTGTAATGGGGTGTCCCAGGGCTCTGTTCTGGGCACAGTGCTCTTCAACATCTTCATCAATGATTTGGATGAGGGGATAGATGGGGAACATCAAATTTTCAGATGACACCAAGCTGGCAGGAATAGTCAACACTCCAGAAGATAGGCTTAAGATACAGAAGGATCTTGACAGACTTGAACATTGGGTGTTATCTAACAAAATGAAATTCAATGGTGAAAAAAGTAAGGTTCTACATTTAGGCAAGAAAAACCAAATGCACAGGTACAGTATAGGTGGTACCTTGCTCAATAGTAGCAACTGTGAGAGGGATCTCAGAGTCCTAGTAGACAATCACTTAAATATGAACCAGCAGTGTGCTGCAGCTGCCAAAAAAGCCAACACAGTGCTAGGCTGCATTAACAGAGGGATAGAATCAAGATCATGTGAAGTGTTAATACCACTTTATAATGACTGGTTAAGGCCACACTTGGAATACTGCATCCAGTTTTGGTCACCACAATGTAAAAACGATGTTGAGACTCTAGAAAGAGTACAGAGAAGAGCAACAAAGATGATTAGGGGATGGAGGCTAAAACATATAAAGAATGGTTGCTGGAATTGGATATGTCCAGTTTAATAAAGAGAAAGACTAGGAGTGACATGATAGCAGTGTTCCAATATCTCAGGGGTTGCCACAAAGAAGTCAACCTATTCTCCAAAGCACCTGAAGGCAGGAGAAGAAGCAATGGATGGAAACTAATCAAAGAGAGAAGCAATCTAGAACTAAGGAGAAATTTCCTGACAGTTAGAACAATTAATCAGTGGAACAACCTGCCTCCAGAAGTTGTGAATGTTCCAACACTGAAAGTTTTTAAGAAGAGATTGGATAGCCATTTGTCCGAAATGGTATAGGGTTTCCTGCCTGAGCATGGGGTTGGACTAGAAGACCTCCAAGGTCCCTTCCAACTCTATTATTATTGTTGTTGTTGTTATTATTAATGTTGTTATTGTTGTTGCTATCCTGTAGTCACACAATCACCACTTGTAAAGTCAACAAAGAAGTAAACATTAAAATTGCACTCATCTGATGTGTCACTTAACAACCATGCATGATTCACTTAACAACCATATGTAGAAATAGAAATATTTCATAGAAATCCAGCATGGTCATGTGATATTTTGCTTAATGACCTAATTGTGATGGAGTTGCTAGCCCCAATTGTGATCATTAAGCAAGGACTTCCTGTGTATAGTTTCAGAGGGGATAGCTTGATCTGTTATTTACAGTCTGTTGCCCTTTCTACTTTCTACTTTCCAAAGCACCAGAAGGTAAGATAAGAACCAATGCATGGAAACTAATTGACAGAGGCAACCTAGAAGTAAGGAGAAATCACTGAAGTCTTTCAAGAAGAGACTATATAGCCATTTATCTGAAATGGTATAGGGTTGCATGATCGAGCAGGGGATTGGGCTAAATGACCTCCAATGTCTCTTCTGTTATTCTATGTTCTATTCAGCCCCAAATAGCATGGCCATTGCAAGAAATTCCTGAAGTTATCCAAAAATCTAAAGGGTGATAGGTTGCTTATTTTCAAATAGTCTGCAACTCTATTGCTTCTTTCAAGTCTAAGGGAAAAAATATCATCTCCATATTCCTGGATTGTTTCCTTATCTGCATGATCATAGAGATGTCCTTATCTTCCCAGATGAGTCCTCTCAGGAGTCCCCATGATAGCTGTCCATTTCTAGCAATCTCTCTTAGAAAGCCTTTTTATAATTTTCATCTATTGTCTTTGAAAACAAACAATTCACCAAAGGGCTATTATTTCTACTTCCAAATGGAGTCCTGCATGAACAAACAAATGTCTAGAAATACAGACAGTTTAGCTCAGAAAAGATATCATTTAGGTAGTTCATAGGTTAATGTGCATGAAGGATTTATAATACACTACAGCTATTAAAAAAAGAGGAAAAAATATCTGGTAATCATTTTGACACCTATTGTTTTTCATATAGCAACTCATCTGTATCAGATTTAATAAGAGCATTATAAAGAGCATTTAAACACTCGCCCACCATCATTAACAGAAATATAACCACAAGAGCGAAGGGCTGGGAATTGGACCTGAAATCCACATTTCTGTATCTATAACCAACATCCAAGCAATGAACTCTCAGAGGGGCTGGAACTTAGCCATCATCTGTCTATATCTGATCTCTCTGGTAAACATTACAGCTGCCAAGAATGAAGCAAGCGAAAAGCACTTACAGATTAGAAGGGAACACATGGCATTAACTGACCTGCTCAAGTCATAAAATATATTGTAGAGGAGGAAAAGAAAGAAAACCAATCATTCTCCCAGGGATGGTCCATCTGCTCTCGTAAAGCTTCAGTCATTACTACAAATAAATACATTCAGGCCAGAAAAACCTGGGATTCATTTCTATATGAATGAATTCAGTTTCCATTTAAAAAAAAAAAAAACCACTCCTGGAGTCTTTTGGGAAGCTCTGCTAAATAAGTATGAGATCAGCAACCTAAAATTGTTAACATATCTGTCTTACATGCTCGAATAAAAGACCCAAGGAGTGCAAAACTACGTCCATAGTCTTTTAATTGCAAAGCATACTCGGTTCTGAGAGATGTAAGAAAAAAGATGATGCCAGTTTTCATATTTTGCCTATTTAATAGCATTTATCTACTGAACCAAGGAACTTTTCAAGGAAGCCTTTGATACCTGGGCTTTATGTTCCACTAAGGTACCTATTCTCTAATTGTAGAGTATCACTTTTTAATCTTAATTTCTAAAACATACATCTAATATTTTCATAGACATCTACACCATATATAAACGTTGAGAATAATAATGACAGAAAAGACTCCAGACTTTTTTTTTTTTTAAGCAAAGTGGAAAGGGCCAACTGTCCGTTTTTAAGGCACTGGGTTCCAAACACTGGAGCAACCTGGAAAATTATCTGAGAAGCCAAATTTTCTGAGCAGAGATGTTTTCAGAATCACCCTGCTTGCAATTCCAGTTTATACAGAAAATTATTCAGCTAAATTTAGCACTAAAAAGTTAAAGCCAACATCTTACACTGTATCAGGAAAGCAATTGTCCACCAGTGTGAATTTTTCAAGACAATAATATAATCTCTCTACTGTGTACCGCGGATCTTATCTGTAACTTGTACCCTTTTTTCAAATCCTCTTAGCCATAAATGATATATTTAAGACTAATATGCAATTTCCCACTTCTTCCAGTCAAGAAACTCCTTTAAAGCATCTGCTTTAAATGAAAGGGATCATGTCCCTTTTTGTAAAGAGATAGTAATCACTTCTACTGTACCATAGAGAAAAAATCCCCAGCTTGGCTAATTTAAACAACCATAAAGAGTTGTTAAGGGTTACTGAGAAGGTTAAGTAAGCATCTCTAATTGCATATCCATATACTTAACCTGAAAAAAAAAATCCAGAATAACTGGCCAAGTGAGAAGCAAAGTTACTTTAAAGTTACTGCCATACTTCTGAGGCAGATGCAATGAACTTTAACCACAAAAATTATACCAATTTCTGTAGCAAACCTCAATTTGTCCAAAGTCCCATTTTCAGAATTCTGGTGTTTATTTTTTTCCATACCAATCTAAACAAGTAGTGTCATTCTATTCTGTTAATGGAATATCAAGAGAGCCAAGCTTGGGACTTACAGTGGCAAAGACTATAGTAAAGACAGACAGGTGAATGAAAGAACTAGTATGAAGCATAGAAGCCACATTATCTTTCAGAAGCTCTGTTAGTATTAAAGATAATTGGGAATCTGGGTTTATCTCCCACCAATGTATACTATAGATATCCTTTGAGGTATGTTGAGAAAAAGTGTTAACCTTTGCAATTAGTAGATAAAAATATCTTTGAAACCAAGTCTCTCTCATTATAATCCAGTAGTCTAATTACCATGTAACACTGGCTTTCCCCCCTTATAAAGGGAAATATTTTACAAGGAGCAAGCTCTACATGCAGTCACAATCTTCAGCTTTTTTGCAACATCTTTAGGCACTGTCTCTCTCCTGATTTCAAACTCCAGGGCCTGAAAGTTATGATCAGATAGGGAAGCTCATTTTTTAAGTTTCTGGAAGTTTTCTCCCTCAAGTTATGCTTCATATCAATCAGCATGTTGATTGCTTCGTCTGCTTGTTGAAAAAGCAGAATGCAATAAGAAATAATTCGCCTAAGCATTTATTAGTGTATATTACTTTTGCAGGATTTATGAGCTTTCTGGATAGCATATGATTACTTGAAGTCTTTCTTTCAGAGGCTCTGCTTATGTTAAAGTTACATAATAAATCTATTTTTATTCCCTTACAAAATAAATCAATCATTCCTTCATGCTTTTTTATCTACAAATGGAGGCTTGAAAAGTTAAGTATATATTTCTTTGTGCTCAGCAGAATAATTTTTTTTAACCTCCTTTTTTTTACTGAACATGTTTTGTTATGATATGAGTGGTTTCCAGGCATAATGGCCCAAGGAAAAACATTACAGTATTTCAATCTAATTAAGTAAACTCTTGCTATCATAGTAAGCAAAAACAGTATAGATGAGAAAATGCAACCCATTTAATTATCCTTCTGATGTTTCGTTGCTGGTATAGCAAAATTTATATTGACTTGTTTACTTGTTCTCAAATCATATAGGTTGTCTAGACTTTAGTGGGATACATTACCAGACAACGATAATTCTATACATTTTCCAAGCAAAGGAGAGAAATCCAAATTTTTCCAGTCTAGTTCTGAAACTCTTTGAAGTTTCATTCCTGATCTATGACTTAAAGTTTGAACTTGCAGTGAAGTGGAGGCACTAGATCTGTGCTTCTAAAAGGAAAAAAATGTTTTGGTAGACATGTAAATAGAAAAGGAATGGTGGTACACTATCAGATTTGCTTTAAACTCGGTGGTTCTTGCAACCAGATTGTCATGGCTTAAGCTTGATGAGAAGTGATTCTTTAGCTTCATTATTCACTCCACTTCCCTGTCACCCAAGCTCTGCTGATGGCTCAGCTGGCCTTGAAACTGTATATTCTACTGAAAAGCAAAAAGGTTACAGCCATTTATGCTTTTCACATCTGTGGGAGAACGGACAAGTGTCTTTTCAAAGCTCATTTTAGATCCAGGCATTGAATTATATTGGACTTCTTTTTTTTAATCTTCTGGGAATAGTTTCAAAACACGTGAATTTAGACTGTATCAACAGTAGCTGGTCCTATCAAGTCAGGTCTGGTTGTGTTGTGGTACTGAAGATGATAAGAAAATATCTAGAACCTTCTAAATGTATATAGAATGGATGTGACCATCTTTTGTAGCCAAAGACAGCATTTTTAAGTGAAAAAAATGAACTCTCAACACCTCAGGAACAGGAAACAGGTTCTGTTTTTTTGTTTTGTTTTGTTATGTTGTGAAATTAGGAGGAAGATAAAGTACATAATAATAATAATAATAATAATAATAATAATAATAATAATAATAATAATAATAATAATAATAATAATAATAATAATAATAATAATAATAATAATAATAATAATAAAGTTGGAAGGGACTTGCTTACCTCTGCTATGAGTCATCAAGTCCAACCCCGCTGCTCATGGCGGTAACCCTATACTTTCGGACAAATGGCTGTCCATTTCTTCTTCTTAAAAACTTCCAGTGTTGGAGCATTCACCGGCTTCTCGTAGGCGGTTTTGTTTCCACTGTTTAATGTTCTAACTGGTCAGAAGTTTCCTTAGTTCCCTAGTGCTCTCTCCTTGATTAGTTTTTCCGATCCGTGCTTGTTGTCCTGCCTTGAGGCGCTTGGAAAATAGCTTGACTCCCTCTTCTCTGTGGCAGCCCCTGAGAATATTGGAACCTGCTATCAGGTCCCCCCTCGTCCTTTCTTCATTAAACTAGACATACTCCATATTCCATCAACCTTTCCTTATATGTTTTAACTTCCAGTCCCCTAATCATCTTTGTTGCTCTTCTCTGTACTCTTTCTAGAGTCTCAACATCTTTTTTACATCGTGGTGACCAAAACTGGATGCAGTATTCCAAGTGTGGCCTTACCAAGGCATTGTAGAGTGGTATTAATACTTCGTGTGATCTTGATTCTATCCCTCTGTTAATGCAGCCTAGCACTGTGTTGGCTTTTTTGGCAGCTGCAGCACACTGCTGGCTCATATTTAAATGATTGTCCACTAGGACTCCGAGATCCCTCTCACAGTTACTACTATTGAGCAAGGTACCCCCTATACTATACCTATACATTTGGTTTTTCTTGCCTAAATGTAGAACATTACTTTTTTCACCATTGAATTTCATTTTGTTAGATAACACCCAATGTCCAAGTCTGTCAAGATCCTTCTGTATCTTAAGCCTATCTTCTGGAGTGTTGGCTATTCCTGCCAGCTTGGTGTCATCTGAAAATTTGTTGTTCCCCATCTAGCCCCTTGTCCAAATCATTGATGAAGATGTTGAAGAGCACTGGGCCCAGAACAGAGCCCTGGGGCATCCCACTACACACTTCCCTCCATGTAGATGTGGTTCCATTGAGGACCACACGCTGAGTGCAGCCGGTCAGCCAACTACAGATCCATCTGGTGGTGATGCTGTCTAACCTGCATTTTTCTATCTTATCAAGTAGTAGGTTGTGATCTACTTTGTCAAATGCCTTACTGAAGTCCAAGTAAATTATATCCACAGTATTCCTCTGGTCCACTAATTTTGTCACTTGGTCAAAGAATGCAATAAGGTTTGTCTGACATGATCTGTTTTTGACAAACCCGTGTTGGCTTTTAGTAATGACTTGGTTTGCCTGTAGGTGTTCGCTGATTCATTGTTTGATTATCTTTTCCAGAATCTTCCCAGGTATTGAGGTCAGGCTGATAGGTCTGTAATTTCCTGGATCCATTTTTTTTTCCTTTTTTGAAGATGGGAACTACATCAGCTCTTTTCCAGTCCTCTGGTAGTTCCCCAGTGCTCCAGGATCTTTGAAAAATATAGTTCAGTGGTTCTGAGATCACATCTGCCAGTTCCTTGAGAACCTTGGGATGTAATCCATCTGGTCCTGGTGATTTGAACTCGTCTAGGCTGGACAGATACTCACTTACCATTTTCTTGCCTATCTTAACTTGTGTTTCTATTCTGTTTTTTATGGCACTATTTTTGATAGGTTGGTCTGCTTTTTCCCTTTGTGTAAAGACAGATGCAAAAAATGAGTTAAATAGTTCTGCTTTCTCCCTGTTGCTTGTCACCTTCTTGCCACTTTCACCCACTAATGGACCAATTGTTTCCTTCACTTTTTTCTTGTTTTTTACATGTTGAAAGAAGCTTTTTTTGTTATTTTTGACTTTGGTCGCAAGCCTTAGTTATTTTGAGCCTTAGCTTTCCTCACTTCATCTTTGCAGGCTCGGGCTATTTGCTGATATTCTGACTTAGTTATGTGTCCCTCTTTCCACTTTCTATACTTGTCCTTTTTATCTTTCAATTTATCAGAGAGTTCTTTGTGCAGCCATGCTGGTTTCTTTTGAGAGCTGTTATTTTTCCTCTTTGTTGGTATTGTGCTACACTGGGCTTTTATTATCTCGCTTTTCAAAATTTCCCAAGCATCTTGAGTTGTTTTCCCCTGGAGGATTCTCATCCATGGAATCCTTCCCAAACCCTCTCTAAGTTTATTGAAATTAGCTCTCTTGAAGTCCAAGACTCTAGTTTGACTGTGTTCTAGTGCTTGTGCTTCCATAATGTTGAATTCCAATATTGCATGATCACTTCCTCCCAAGGTTCCTATGGCTTCAACACCTTCTATCATTTCATCTCTGTTAGTGAGAATTAGATCCAAAATGGCTAATCCCCTAGTTCCCTTCTCTACTTTTTGGGAGACAAAGTTGTCTGCTAGGTTTGTCAGGAATCTGTTTGATCTTCCACTTGGTGCAGAGTTTGTCTCCCAGTTGATGTCAGGGTAGTTAAAGTCCCCCATTACTATTGTGATGTGCTTCCTACATACCTTAGTTAGCTGACTAGCAAAAAGTTCATCTATTTCCTCTGTTTGGTTGGGTGGCCTATAGTATACACCTATGGCAATGTCATTCCCCCCCCCTTTTATATTGACCCAAATGCATTCAAGACAGTTTTCATCATTGTTGTGCTCTATTTCTGTAGAGATGTAGTTATTTCTTATATAGAGAGCAACTCCACCTCCTCTTTTATTTGGTCTGTTTCTTTTAAATAATTTAAATCCCTCTAGCTATGTGTTCCATTTGTGGGTTTCATCCCACCATGTTTCTGTAATGGCAACAATATCATATCTGCCCTCATTAACGTGAATTTCTAGTTCACCCTGTTTGCTGTTCATACTCTGTGCATTGGTGTATAGACATTTGAGTCCTTTATGACCGGACCTGTGTTTACTTTCTACATAACATGTGTGGTGCCTGAGTTCCCCTATTGTCTTACCACCTGTTTGGTTAGTGCACTTTGTGTGGCACTCGCTATTAGAAGCTTGATTTTGCTTGACAGCAAGGTTGATGTTCTTGTCCACACACATATCTATGTTACATGCACTGATAGCCCTATAATTTTTAGATTTCCGGGGACAGGGATGTTCTGTATCAATTAGCTCACTGTCCCCGCTGTTTAGTTTAAATATTCGTCCAGAAAATCTGTGAATTTATAGCCGAGTAACTCAGTCCCTTTCTTTGATGGATGCAAACCATCTCTTTTGTACATTTTTTCATTGGACCAGCTGCTGACATCGTGACTAATATATCCAAAGCCTTCCCCTTTACTCCACTCCTTTAGCCACATATTGAATTGTGCTATATGCTGGCCTTTTCCGTTTTGCTCCTTATGCACTGGTAGAACCTCTGAAAAAATAAGCCTACAGCCTATTCTGCTAAGTTTCTGCCCCAGGCTCTGGAAATCATTCTAGTTAAACTAGTAAAACTAGTAAAACTAGTAAAACTAGTTAAACTAGTATGTCATGGCAACATCTAAAAAAACCCATGCAAGTCTCAGGTAAAGTCTGTTTTAGCCTCATTAAATAACTAGTTTAGTAAAGGTTTGTTTTTCTTTTTGTCATTAACTCTCTAAATCAAATGAACATGAAACTAAACTCTTGCACTTCTGATTTATTTAGTTGTGAAATAGATAAAGGGCATCATCCCGTCTCCAAGCATGTATTATGTGGACTTAAACTAGTTTGAAAATTATTTTATTTCATGGTAGGCATTCTACCCAAAGTAACCTGCTAATTTTGCTTTTCAAAAAGATGGTGGACTTTTAGTTGTTGTTCTCAAAGTCACCTTGATTCACTTGAATGAGTATCTGCTTTTAGGAGTAGTTTATAAATGCAATGCAGAATTGAAGAAAAGTATTTTTTTTTAATTTAAAAGACTAGATAGGTTTAGCATGGCATTGCTCAAGAATATATTATGGGCAGGAGCCATCAAAATGTTTCATGCAGCCATAACTAAAAATACTGAAAAATGCACATCTTCTTAAAAATAAATCTTGTTGAACTCCATTTACTGTCCTAGAAATATACGCACATGTCACTGAAACAGCAGGTTAAGTTGTAAGTTTTGTTAAAAAAAGTCAAAATGACCTTTCAGAACACTGCAGCCTCTTGATCAGTAACGCTGAATTCCAACAAATAAACTCTATTACAATCAGAAAGCCAACCCAGAAATAACAATCTGTTATTTTCCCATATATCCCCAAGTCCTTCCAAACAATGCATGTTGAGTACCAATTTCAGAAGAATAACATGCAAGGGAAATTATTTATAGTTCACTATTATTCTGAAAAACATTTCTTGCCTCTAAAAAGCCACAAATTATGATACTGGCTGATTTACTGAATAGGTTCAACTCATGGAGTGTGCCCAAATTTATACCACAATTTTGGCTCTGCTTTGCTGCCTCCAGCCAGTCAAAGGGTGTGTGTGTGTACAAAATGTGACATGCAGTTGGCAGCCCAACCTCATTCTCCTCTTTATCTTGATGTATTTCCTGTCTGTGGCAAGGAAGCAAAACATAGTCAACTAGGCTACCGTATGATAGAGAGGCAAACCATAACCATTTAGAACAGTCAGCACTACTGAAGAGGAAATAATTGGCGGTTCCCTCTCATTGGAAACCACCTGTCCTGCAGCTCCAAAGAAAATACTGTGGAACTAGCATTATAGTGTTTCCTCTTGAACAGGAGCTGAGCCAGTAAACCTGAACAACTAATTGGTTCATTTTCCAAACATGCTGGATTTGGAAGCAATTACCACACTGCATGAGTACTTAAAGCTTTATTTCAGGGCTCTGAAATAATATACAGTAAAACCTCTGAAAGTTGACCACTCAAGGGACCGAAAGAAAGCAGTTAACATATGGAGGTGGTCAACATATGGAACAACAGCTTCTGCAGACAGACCATAGCTTTGTGTTTTAGCAATGACCCACTACAGAAGGTGGGCTCAATAGTGTATTTTGAATGTTTTGATTATGCTTTGGTTGAGAGGTTGAATTTTTGATGTTTGGAGGGAAAAATTTCAGTTTCACATTTCTAAGATGATTCACTTGGGGATGGCTGGGACAATTGTCCATTACAAGGAGAATGGACCATTTCTTCTTCTTCATTTCTTGGTCAATACCCCTTATCCACTCCTCAAAGAGGGCACCAGTCATCCATGCAGATTTGTTAGATTTCCAGATGACAGGAAGATCTTTGGGCTGCAGGTTCTTGAATGAGCATAACTTTGCCGATTTACCAATCACCAAAGGATTTAGTTTCTCTCAAGTTAAGCTAGGGCACAGCAGACTTGTGAAACGTTCTTTAGAAAGTTTTCCACTCTTACATTTGTCATCCCTCATAACGAGGCTCCTGTCAGGCATCTCCTTGAAAAAAGAGTCCACACTCATCAGCTACCAATTCTGCATTTCACTTTTCTTGCCCTTGGTGCAGACTGGACTCAACTGATCAAGTTATAGAGAGTAAATTAATACCATGTGTCAAGGTCCAGGTGGTCAAGATACAACTTACAGAGGTGGTCAGTAAAGAGAGGTTGGCTTTCTATTGTGTACATATAATGTATGTCTGGTCTACAAAAATTAGGTCAACTTAGGGAGGTGGTCAATGTAGGGAGGTGATCAAGTATGGAGGTTTTACTGTAATAACATGAGATAGTGGTTAAAGAGTATTCAAGAATACTGAAGAATACAATATGATAAAGAAAGAAGGATCTTCACCCATGTGACAATTAGGGAACCCCAGAGAGAGATGATGGCAGGTGGACCCCCTGGAAGCCAACAAAGATGCAGCAACATCCTGGTTAAGTCTCATCAAAGTTCCATCCAATAGGGATTTGAAAGTAGCTTGTATAGGCTCTGAACCACCATGATATGAACCCCTTTTGAATGGCCTCATCACACTGGACTTTGCCAGACAAATTCATCTTACTTTGTGTTTGGAATGCTGTGTCTAATTCTGACAAAATGGGTACATCAGGATTAATGAATATTTATTTATGTCCAGTGGCAATGAGACCATCTCAGAGTTCGGGAGTGTTTGTTTCTATCAGGTAGTGATGAGACCATTTCAAAGTTAAGGAGCATCTGTTTCCCAAGGTTTTGGATTGTTGATGATTGATGACTTTACCCCGATGTTCCACCAATGACAGGGCAAAACAAAGTATAATCCAAATAGAACCCATTCATGATTAAAATATAGGTTTGTTTAATTCTTTATGATATACTCAACCATTATATATGAATATAAAATTGCACCAAGGGAAAAAGCTACACACCACTATCCATTTCCTCCTTGACAATCATCTGGTAAAAACACCAGGACTATAGCACAGCAGCACTCCTTGAAAATATTCCCAATTGAGACTGATAAAGTATAGCTAATCTGCATTCCTTCAGTGAGATATTCATCTCTTTCTTCCCCAGTTCACAAAACAGATACTGTTTTTACATGAGTTTCTGCTACAGTGCTTGCTTATGTTCAAGCACCCACATTATCATATATATATATGATAACAACACAGCCAACCAACCCGCTTACAGCTACAAAGCCAACACGCCACCCCCCCAGTATTTATAGAAGGACGGCAGCTCTGATCATGCTTTGCTCGCACAAGCACGAAGCCGAAGACACCAGCCTGAAGATGGCGAGTGGGACCTCGTCGAAACGTCGCCAAGACACTCTCAATCTTACATGGGAAAAGACCCGAATACGCCAAGACCTGCATACCTGTACCCGTGAAAATCTACGAAAACACACACATATATATATATATATATATGCATATACAGTATACATATATGCAACTTGCTATCCCAGTATTGATGGGGGTGTGATTGTTTTCCTTGGTAATTCCTTGATTAGGGTATAATTTTCTGCTAAACAGAAAATAGAATACAGGTAGTCCTCGACTTACAACAGCTCATTTAGTGACCGCTCAAAGTTATAACAGCACTGAAAAAAGTGACTTATGACCGTTTTTCACACTTACAACCAGTGCAGCATCCCCATGGTCACGTGATCAAAATTCATATTTATGATGGTTGCAGTGTCCTGGGGGGTCATGTGATCCCCTTTTGCAAGCTTTTGACAGTCAATGGGAAAGCCAATTACACTTAACAACCATGTTACTAACCAAACAACTGCAGTGATTCACTTAACAACTGTGGCAAAGAAGATTGTAAAATGGGGCAAAATTCACTTAACTGTCTCGTTTAGTAACAGAAATGTTGTGCTCAATTGTAGTCATTAGTTGAGGACTACCTGTACTCTAATCGAAACAATACCCTAATCAATTTCTACTAAACAGTAAACAACATCTGAATCATGGTACTACCAAGGAGAAAACCACATCCACGCCAACATTGGGACGTCACACTACTGAATAGAAACAGGGAGCAAAGCCCATTCCTTAATAGCACTGATGATGTTACCTAGTCAGGCAATGAAACAGCTACAAGCAAACAACCAAGCTCAGAGAGCACCAAGGACTCCACAATAGAAACTGGTTGCGAAGGTGACTGTAGGAGTGTAGTAACTTTTGTATTTGGGGGAATAGAGGTAGCGAGGATCACTGTACATCCTCATGGTTGGGTTCTCAGGGCTTTCAGAGATCTGATACTGATACTGTTCTATCAGAGCCCAGGGAACCCAACAATCTTGTGTCCCATTTGGAAGATCTTTTGGTTAACACAACTGGAAACTGTTTTAAATATGGATTACCTCTGAGCACATGGAAAACGTTACTCCTTTAAAGTTGAACTGCAGAATTATGAATTATAAAAAGCCTTTAGGCAATGACTTCTTTTGGATTACAAAACAGAGATTAATATTTCATGCTTCCTATGCAGTGTTCTATGCAGATTAGGCTTTTAAAACATATCCTCATTAGGGAGATACTTTAACAATATCATCAAAGTAAATGACAGGGTGAACTGTAATACCTTTTAACATCTAGTTAGTGTGGAATTTTATGAAGCATCACGTTTTCCATTAAAAAGCTTTTTTAGACAAAAGATTCTCAAGTGCATGTTTTCAAAGCTTTTGCTCTCTTTGGGAGACAGTATCAACTCTATTTCAACAGAACGATGAAAAGAACTATTAGAGGGCAGGGAGGCTTCTTCAAATTGCAAATAAATAAGTTTAGTTTTCTGGGTGAAGCAGTTGGAGAGCAAATCACTCTATCATTGTTATGTACAGTATTTAGCAGCACAGTTAATTTGTCATTTTAATCAATGTTGACACTTGAAAATAATTACACCTACATGGAAAAAGTGATTGACTCGATTCAAACACTGCACTAAAACACATAGTGGTTGGTTTTAAATGTGGTCTATTAAATAAGGTACGGAGCTCATATGCTGCTGTAAATCATCAACCATCATTTGCAAACTTCAGTGGCTTTGACTACCTACATGAAACATGCAAGCACAAGCCATGCAAAATCCAATTAAGCCTTGCTGCAGTAAATACATCTTTTTACATTGATGAAGGTTTAACTGGGAACGTTAAACTTTCGGATGTGGAATGAATTGTTACCACACATTTATACGGAGGAAAATAAAGTGAATGGAACTTTACTAGGATGAAGGTGCACTTACGACTAGTCCTTGTTTACTGCTCCCTTGTTCAATGACCATTTGAAGTTGTGATGGCACTAAACAAGGGGTACTTATGACCAGTCCTTGAAGCTCACCTAGCCCACAGTTACATGATCATGATCTGAGCTGTAATGTATTGAAGTGAATTCTTGGAATTGTTGAAAAAACGGTCATAAGACTTTGTCAGTTAAGTGCCAGACTTCCTGTCTACATGCTCGTTAACTTGTGTTTAAGCGGGAAATAATACTTGAATCCTATTGGCTGCTGCCTATTGCTGAGTGTATAAATAGGGGGTGGAGCGGCAGTTATCCAGGCTTCTGTTCAATCTTAATAAAAGAGTTGTTGTTGCACCTGCTGCCTCGTCAATGCCTCACCGATCCCGAAACACAGCAGTGGTGACGAAGGTGGGATGTGCTGCCAAACTTGAAGAGCTGAGTCACTAGGGGGTAAAGCCAAGCAACGATGCCTTGGCTGGAACCACGTTCCCCCCCTCTCTCCTGCCAGTACAAAAATGCTGGAGGAAGAGCACTCCCAAGGACCCTTCCCTGGGAGATTAACAGAAGCCTTGGCAGCACAAGGCATTGCGAGGCTGGAGACAACTCACCATGGCCAAGCTCGGAAAACTCTCGGAGTTCGACGTCGCACATCCAGAGAGGTGGAGCTCATATGTCGCGAGAGTTGAGAATTACTTAAGAGTCAACCAAGTTCGTGAAGACGGCTTGAAGGCCACAACGCTGCTGTGCGTGTGTGGCCAGGCGACGTTCGAAATCACCGAGAACTTAGTCGCTCCAGCTCCGCTTGAGTCCGTTGTTTACTCCAAACTTAAAAGAATGCTCAAAGAACACTTTGAGCTGAAGCTCTCGGTCATCGCCTGGAGACACGCCTTCGAATGAAGAGACCAACGACCAGGCAAGTCGGCTGCCGAGTTCATAGCCGCCCTACATCAAGCGGCCCAACCCTGCGAGTTCAAAGACCTCAAAGAGAGACTGCGAGACCGCTTAGTGTGTGGGTTGAGAAGCAGGGAACTCCAACAGAAATTGTTCGCTAAGAGACTATTTCGTTCCAAGACACTCTAAGGGAGATCACAGCCGAAGAAGCTGCCGGGGGAGCCGTCAAGGCCTTACAGCTCTCCAAGAGCACTCCCTGCATAGAAGCCATCCACAGGAGGACGCTGAGAGGGTCGAAGACTCCAAATCGGACCAAGAGGTCGATCGGTTATAGCAGCCACCAGAAAGAAGGCCACAACGCCCAGTTGACAAGGCAGTTCCCTTCACTCGATGTGCGGGGTGTGGAGGTCAAAACAAACGTTCAGAATGCAGGTTCCACACAGCAACGTGCCGGGTGTGTGGCAAACAAGGCCACATTGCCGCTGTCTGTAAGGGTCGCCGGAGAGAAAGCCCACCAGAAGAGTTACCCCGGAAAGGTACTGGGGCCCCGGGGCAACACAGGGTTGGCTATTGCGCCAGTAGAAGGAGCGTGCATAGAACAGGTGCCCATCACCCACTCAAGGAGAAGCTGTGGCTTAAAGTCAAGCTGCAAGGAGTTCCATGCAACATGGAACTAGATACGGGGTCAGCATTATCCATAATTTCCCAGGGAACTTTCAAACACATTTGCAGTCGCAGCGGCAAAAGAGTTAAGCTCAAGCCGTCGAACCTCATGTTAACAGATTTCCAAAACTCCCGCATAGCAGTTAGAGGGGAGGCTACACTCAGGGTGCAATTCAAGAGGTTTGAGGGTCCCCTGGAAGTCGTAGTAGTTGAGGGCAACCGCACAAGCCTCATCGGGCTTGATTGGTTTGATGCATTGGGAATCAATGTGACTGGAATAAACAGCACATAAGCAGCGGACCTGTCAGCAGTTTGCCAGGAGTTTGCTGACGTTTTTAGCCCTAACTTAGGGAAGTATAAGGGACCTCCTATAGCTCTTCGGCTTGATCCTGCCATAAGTCCAATAAGGATCAAGCCGCGTAGAGTGCCTTTTGCCCTCAAGCAGAAGATCGATGCAGAGCTGGACAAGCTGGTGCAGCAAGGCATCCTGCAGCCAGTTGATAGCAGTCAGTGGGAAACCCCCATAGTTATGCCACTTAAGGCCAATGGAGAGGTGCGCATATGCGCAGATTACAAGTGCACTATCAATAGAGCACTCCAACAACATGCATATCCGGTGCCTGTAGTCAGCCACATTTTGCCGTCACTACAGGGAAGTCACATATTCGCCAAGTTAGATTTGGCTCAAGCCTACCAGCAACTGCCGGTGGGTGATGCCACGATGGAAGCTCAGACCATAGTTACCCACAGGGGAGCTTTCAGGGTAAGGTGCCTACAGTTCGGGGTCAATGTCGCCCCGGGCATTTTTCAGAGCGTGATGGAGCGCACACTCAAAAATATCCCAGGGGTGTGTCCATATTTCGATGACGTCCTCATAGCTGGGGAGTCAGTCAAAATACTGGCAGAAAGGCTCAAAGCTGTCCTTCAGCGTTTCGCGAAGCGGGGCTGAAACCGAAGAGGGAAAAATGCAAGATAGGAGTAACTTCAACCGAATTTCTCGGTTTCCGCATTGATGCCACAGGCATTCATTCTGCTGAATCCAAGCTCAAAGCAATTCAGCAGGCCCTCAGTCCTAAAACAAAAGGAGAGCTCCAGGCATTCTTAGGCCTGCTCAACTTTTATCATGCCTTCCTTCCCCACAAGGCCGTAGTGGCAGAGCCGTTACACCGGCTCTTGGACAAGAAGGCACAGTGGCAGTGGACGAGCATCCACGAACGAAGTTTTTCAGCAGTCAAATCACTGCTGTCCTCAAACTCGGTTCTAACGCATTTCAATGAGCAGCTGCCTATCAGCATTGTGTGTGATGCATCCCCATACGGGGTAGGAGCTGTGTTGAGCCATTTAACGGCTGAAGGAACACAAGTTCCTATAGCCTATTATTCTAGGACCCTGTCCTCGGCAGAATGCAACTATGCCCAAATAGATAAAGAGGCATTGGCCATAGTGGCAGGGATCAAGAAGTTTCATGACTATTTGTATGGTCGGCCCTTTACGGTCTTTACGGACCACAATCCACTTCTGGGTTTGTTCACAACAAACAAACAAACACCTCAGATCATCTCTCCTAGGATGTTGAGGTGGTCAATCTTCCTGTCAGGTTATAATTACAGTCTGATTCATAAACCGTGCAGGGAAATGGGCCACACAGATGGCCTTAGCAGACTGCCCCTGCCGCAATTAGAGCCTGATCCCACTCCAGCCACTCGCATCCTGGCTATCCAGGATCTGCCGGAGTCTCCCCTTAACGCAGGGGATGTGGCTGCCGAGACAGCTTCAGACACGATGCTGAGCCGTGTATTGAACTGGGTGCTCACAGGATGGCCGGAAATGAGTCCGGGGCCTAACTTTCAGAGTTTCAGGATGAGGAAGGATGAGCTGTCAGCTCACAGGGGGTGCATTTTGTAGGGCAGTCGGGTTGTAGTCCCAAACTCACTGAGGGCTAGAGTCTTAGAGTCTCTGCATGAGGGACATCCGGGAATAGTCCGGATGAAGGCACTCGCGAGAAGCTACCTGGGCTGGATAAAGATATTGAGACTTAGGTACACAGCTGCCACATTTGCCAGCAATCTAGACCAGAGATGCCCCACGCCCCAGTCCAACGATGGGAAACCAGACAAGCCCCGTGGTCTAGGATCCACATCGATTTTGCAGGGCCCTTTCAGGGACAACTGTTCCTCATTGTGGTGGACAGTCACTCCAAGTGGTTAGAGGTTGCACCTGTCCCAACTATGACTACTGCCAGGAACTGCGCGGAATCTTTGCCACACACGGGTTACCCGACGTGATAGTCTCAGGCAATGGGGCTCAATTTACCGCTGTGGAATTTCAGTCCTTTTTGAGGGCTAATATGATTACTGCTGATTACTGATTTTACTGCTCTGCCTTCCCCACCTGCCCCGCCCGCCTAGAACGTTGCGGCATGTAGACAAACGTTCTAGGCGGGTGGGGCAGGCTGGGAAAGGCAGAGCAGTAAAATTCAAATGGATGTCGGTTAGCACAACAGAAACAGGATTGATGCAGCCAATTGTGTGTGGGCGGGGGATGGACAGACCTATGATACGCTCATTGTCCAAATCTTTAGCTTCCCAAAGACTATAATGAATGAAAATAAACCAAGCATTTGGATGCTATTTATAGGAATTAAAGATTGTTGGGAGAAAGGTGAAAGAATATAAAATTGGTTTACAGGTTGCTGTTTCTAGATTTTTTTAATGGATTTTTTTTTTTTTACTAGGACTGGATGATATTTCAAGGTTTTGTTTATAGGTACAATTTATATGGGAGTCTATTTGTTATATTTTAAATTTATCTGATTAAAGTTAAAACAGATATGTTGTTATCTCTGGTAACTTTTATTGGATGTTTTTTAGCTGTGAATGATAAGATTTGTGGGATTTGTTTAATGATAGAAAATGAGATGCAAACATAAAAGCAGGAATTTTAGGGGGGTTATTAGATAAAGTTTATAACAGGTTGTTATTTTTGGTAACCCTTAATGGACTTTTGCTGATTAGTATGGATGATGAGGTTTTAAAGATTTGTTTACAGAGATTGAGGTGATATAGGATGAAGAAGTTGTTTATAGTGTTTTAAGAGATGGTGATAAGTTGTTAAAGATATTTAGATTTGCTGGGACGGAGAAGAATGTTACTTCTTTTTTTCTCTTTTAATTTCTTTTTTCTTTTTCTTTTTCTATATTTTGAATTAGTTTTATCTGTACAATGTAATCTAATAAAATTATTATTAAAAAAAGAAAAAAATGCCGAGACTTTTTGGGTTCCACTCCTTATTTCATTGCCACAATGTTGGACATACTGCATGTCGCTCTCGGAGCACAAAATTAAAATGACAAAAAAGTGAGGCCTCCAGCTTGAAACCGTTAGTATAATGGAGACGAACATCACTGCAATCTATTTCAGTCAGTGCCCATAAACAATATTTTCTTGTTTTATTCATTCTACTACCTTCTAGGCTCCAGTAGCTCATGTACCTCTCAAGGCTCTACATGCGACTTAAAAATAGTTGGAAGGAATTTAAATAAAATTTGCTGGCTGCTGTTTGAAATGCAGCTGATTTCTCTTTTCTCAGCGCCCCCCCCCCCAGGCAAGGATCTGAATTTTGTGGTAGTGACTGACACTTTCTGGATGTTACTGATGCCAGCTGGTTTGATAAAGTGTTCTTAAATGCATCTGTGGTGATAATAGAATTAGTGCGAGAGACTAGCATTATCTCTTCTTTCTCCCAGTCCTGAGGCTTTATTATCTTCCTGCTCCACTTAACATGGAACAGATGTCATTTAAATTTGGTACATTTCTGTAAAACTTTATAGATTGTGAAAAACATGTCTAACAATTAATCTGGACAATTGAAGCAGCAGCCCCGATGAGTGGAAATTAGCTAATATTGTGCTTTGACCTTAAAGTTGAAAATGATCAAGTTATTGGTTATTGATGGGGGCCAAACATTCAAGATTCAGAATATTTCAACAGTTCTCTGTATTTGGCTTGTCTTTCTAGGCACTTTTAGTACACAAATTAGAGACAGTGAGAGATGCAATGATAGAAAATACAAAGATAGTGAGAGAATAAGAGATGCCCTGAGATGCTCCAAATGACCACAGAAAAAGAAACAACTAGAGAAGTAAATGAGTGAATGGTACCCAAGTAGAATAAAAAACATAAAATATAATCTCCTAAGAAGTTGACTGAGAAGTTGCCTGAGGGGTCAAGCCAATGGGGAGTCTGCATACATGACATGACCCGACTAGAGTAGAACCCAAGTATTCACAAGAGCTATGCATGCTTGAGTGAGCAAGTCTGGTGTAGTGGTTAAGGCATCACTTTAGAAACTGGGAGACCAGGAGTTCTAGGTCCACCTTGGGACAAATCCAGCTGGATGACTTTGGGTCAATCACTCTCTCTCAGGTCTAGGAAGCAGGCAATGGCAAACCACTCCTGAAATCTTGCCAAGAAAACTATAGGGACCTGTCTAGTTAATCACTAGGAGTCAACATTGACTCAATAATAATGACAACCACAGCATCCAGGCAGTGGCTTACAAATGGAACATTAAAAGAAGAAAAAAGAAGGCTTGATTTTGGCTGCTCAAAAGCAAGCTATCTGAACTGGAAAAAAAATCATCAAATGATTCAAAATGCAGATTGTGCAAGGAAGAGGAAGAAAGAGTAGATCATAGTTTCAGCATGTGCAAGAAGATTATACAAACTGATGATAAAGAATGACATAATGCAGTCACCAAAATGATTCCCTGGAACATATGCCAGTAATGAAAAATTAATGGGAACATATAATTGTAAAATAAGTTGAAACTAAGCAGGTTAAAATATTGTGGGATTGATAAAAGTCTTGGCACATAACAAGTCAGATTCTTCTGTGGTTGAAAAGAAGATACTGTGGATAATTGATGCAGCAATACCAATAATAGTACAATAGAAGACAAAGAACTGGAGAAAATCCTAACTATCAAGATCTGAAAGTCAGGATTGAAGGAATATGGCATAAACCAGCTGTGGTAGTTCAAGGGATTATCGACACACAGCATGCCATACCAAAACATCTTGGACAGCACTTAAAAAATCTGCACATTGACAAAATTTCCATCTGTCAATTATAAAAGGTCATACTTGGTGGATCTCCACACAGGATGCATGCTGTTCCAAGTAAAGCTGCATTTTGCAATTGAATGATGGGGATTTTGTTAATGCTGATGGTGTTCAAATGGTGCTCCAGATGTTTTGGGATTGCACCTAAGACATCTATTACTATTGTTGCTACCTTTGCTTCCTTTTGCCACAATCGTTCCACTTCTATTTGCAGATCTTTGTATTTTGTAATTTTCTTCAGTTCTTTCTTTTCTATTCTCCTGTCTCCAATATCCACTATCCAAACTTATTTGTCTCAACAGTTGTTAAGTCTGGAGAGTTATGTGATGGATACTTGTCTATTTTAATTCTAAAGTCACAGATCACTTTAGTTTCTCCCAGTGCTTTTTTTGAGAAAAAAAAAGGTGCCGGAACTCACACGTCATACAACCCGCCTTGCCTATCCTACAAGGTTCCATCCAAAAAAGGTGCCGGAACTCCGTTCTGGGTGTTCTATGAGAAAAAAAGCCCTGGTTTCTCCATTTTCTAATACTTTGTCTAGTACTTTTTGTGGTTCCAAGAGTTCTTGCTTGCAGGCAAATGTATTTCTTGTAGATATTCCAATACAGTATTTTTGCTATTTTGTCATGTCATTTTTATTGTTGGCCTGTGCAATCTTCTTGCAGTAGCTAGATAGTAGTCCACAGTTTCTTTGCAGAGATAGCATTTGCTGTCTGTTTCTTCTTCTCCATTTATATGTTGTTAGCTGGATAAAAATGAAAAATACAGTCTAAATATCCGGATGACTGTGTGATCAACCATAATGATAATAATGTATACTTGAAATTTATTATGTAGTTCAGACCTTCTTTTATCAGTTCTGAATTTCTCATTATTGAACTTCATTGGATGACCTGAGATTTCGGTATAAGAAGACTACCTGCATTTCCCAGACTGTTTATATTTCTATTGTGTTATCAGATACCTCTTTTTTTCTACTGAAAAAAACAATAAGTCCTACAAATGATGTATTTTTATCTTAAAAGAGAGTTGCTGCAGACCTTTAATAATTTTGTTTGCCCTCCTTTGCAATTTAAAAAAAAACTCCTTTGGAGATGTGAGCACCAGAAAAACACTATTCCAAACTTTCTTTTCTGTTTCTTTCCTGATGATCACCAGCATGGAATCTACTTTGTTTCAGGGTAAAAACATACTGGGTATCAATTGATACATAATCATGGGGAGCTGACTCTGTGTTTGTTTGTTCTTTAGGAGAAATATACATGGTCCCTATCCATATTGGGTCGCTCTGTGGGTTGCCATATTCATCTTGCTAATAGCCTCCCCCTGTTCTTTGCCACTGAATGTGAATTAAAAGAAAAAAGAGAAGCTCTACTGCTGTGTTAAAGGGCTTTTAAAAAAGTTTAGTATCACTTCTAGACTATGTGTAAAAGCTATATGCCTAAAACTTTTGAGTTAAAATGTAGAGTTATATTTAGTGTTATATAAATATCAAGAAGCTATACATTTCAAGAATTACAGGACATGTCACTGAGATATAACGTATAGATATAATAAGAGTTTATGCTTCCACTCCAATGATATTTTGGAAGGCATTGGAAACCTGGTTATTTATTTTCCCAAGCCTTGGGGTAGGGTGATGGAGAGATTCGATTTTGTCTTGTAGGATTCTTTTTTTCCCCTCTTTTTCCTGGATGCACATCTCTTTAGTCTTTCATTTTATTGTTTTATATTTTATATGGTATAAAGCAGGGCTTTTCAACCTTTTCACCGATTATACCACTTTTAGGATATGGCAATATTCGAGTACACCTAGCAAGGTGTCAAAAACTTGGTGACAAAAAAAAAACCTGTTCAAAGTTGCAATTGCATTGAAATGACTTATGACCATTTTTCACACTTATGACCATTGCAGCAACAGGGTCATGTGATTTATATTTGGATGCTTGGCAACTGATTCATATTTATGATGGTCACAGTGTCCCAGGGTCATGTGATCCCCTTCTGCAACCTTTTGACAAGCAAAGTCAATGGCAGAGCTGCTGGTGGCCAACTGCTAAGGCGGGACTTCCCTGCCTCCCTCCCTTCCCTGCCTCCCTTTTTCTCATTCCCATCTCCTTCTGAAGGAAGAATTTGAACCCCCCCATATTTTCCCTCTTCCATATATTGATCAAACAAAGAAAGGCCTCCAGAGACAGAAAAGACAAGCTGCTGAGTGAACTAGCTTAAAAAGGCACTTCCCTTTTAAGAATTAGCTACTGGCTAGAAAGGAAAGTAAGGAGCCCAGCTGGCACTTAAAGAAGAAAAAAAAATGTAAGTACTGGCTGCCGGCTAAGGCAGCCTCCCCAAATGGCTCCATTCATAAGTAAAATCTGCAGCTCCAGAGGACTCTCTCACTGTAAGTCTGCCTGTGCTGGCTCTTTCCCTTCCCCACTACACTTGGCTAGGCAGGGCTGCGTACCACCTGCCACTCATTAATGTACCACAAGTGGTACGCATACCACAGGTTGAAAAGCCCTGGTATAAAGCACCCAGAGTCATTAGGAATTGGGCATTTTTAAAACCTATGTAAATAAATAAGATGAAGATAAAAATAGAGTGGTTATCATAACTTGCATTCGCCTTCTCTGCCTCCCCTGTTCAGAAGAATTATGGATTGATGAGAACGACAATTTCTCAACAGTGACAATTGCTAATATTCCACAAGCTGTTTAATTTAGGGATGTATAATTTCTGTTAGATTACTTGCCTTTGATTAGCATGCTACATAATTGACAAAGGTGGCACCTCCAATTTTTTTATTGAAATACATATAATTATAATTATATGAATATAATTATTATATAATTAATCTTCATATACAATTAAATGGCAACTTTTGCAGCAATGGCAAGAGCTAAGGTTTTTGCCGAATGCATACAGTAGTGGTCCCAGATTATATGCTTCTGATTTAGCCTTCTGGATCTTTAGCTTATTTCATACACCAGAAAGAATAAGGATGAATTTGTTTTTTTTCCTTTGAAAATTGTACTAGCTGGTTTGGATAAAAAGCAGTGAGGTTCAGTATACTAGAATATTTTCCATGATTGTATGAGCTAGCAGGAAATGAATTCTCATCTTAGTATGCTAGAACATCCATATTTATTGTAACTAATGAATATGTCTCTACCTTTACAGTTATAAGTACCTTTCTGTATTATGCAAAGTATGGAAACCTGGGTTAAATGCATTTGTTTTCCTGATTGTCTGCCTTTGTCAAGCTTTCCACAAGGGTACTTTTAATTGGTCATTCTGAAGACTTGATTGGAAGTTTTTGTCTTAATATACCCTCTGATTTAGGAACCTTTTTAATACTGTAATGCTTAGCCAGCCAACCTTTCTTGACTCAGAGTTTGTGACTCAAATCCTTAGTCAAATTATTATTGCACTCTTTATTTTAATCTCGCCCTGTGAATGTGTAGAGTTATGACTGTGATGTAGTCTTGGCTGAATTGATAAGTGCCTTGGGGATAGTAACTCAGCAATGTTTGAGCAGGAAATCTGACATGGATAAATGACCCCTCCAGGCTTTGCTTGGTTTCCTGACTATTTCTTTTGAACTCTTCCTGCAATCTTCATTTTCTCTGCTGTTTAACCTACATTCTCAGACCATCTTGTTTAAATTAACCTACTGCCTTTTCTGCTGCAAATCTTGTTATATAAAGCATAAAGTAAAACTTCACAGCTTGTGAAGTGCTCTGTTTAATATGACACCCTTATATTAGTTAACCAAACTTGCCTTTTTCCTACAACTTCCAGAAAGAGCCTTACTTTGTATGCATTGTCATATCATCGACCTCTAGATCTTGATAGCCTATCATCCCAAAGACATATGGGGCTACCATGACTTTTTAGTAGGAAAATGATGTAAACATCTGGACTTCAAACTTGGTAACTTTGCCTCCACTGAAAAGAATTGACGTATGGTATTAGATATCTCAGATATTTGGGCTAAATACAGATATAGATATTTTGGCTATATAGAGCCCAAATGTACCTTTTCCCCTCCCCTCTTTTCTTCCCTTAATTTCATTCTCCATTTTATAATTATTATTTTTCTCAGTTTAAGAGAGTCCATGTTTCTACTCAAAATTATGTGTTTGAATTGCAGTTTACACCATGATGGATTATTTTCAATGCAGTAGAATACAAAAAAAAAATTACAATCTCTGTCTTTTGTTTTACATTCTAAACATTTCGAGCCATTTCAATAACAACAAAATCATCTAGTCATCAAAACCTAAATTCAAATTTCATTTTTTTAATTTCAATCAAAAATCTAGAAAGTTTCCAAGTAGAAACAAAAGTAGATTGATTATTCTCTTTAATTAAAACAGTCAGTTTCGCCACTTCTGCCACCTCCATCACCTTGCATCATTCCTCTTTGTTACTTGATTAATTGTAACTTCTGGTCCCTACCAATACTGGCTCCATCTTTGTTGAAATAGTCTAGCAGTCTAATGTTAGAAGTGTTTTACTAATTTCTAAGTTATAATAACAATGAAGCTTATAGTGTTTACTCTAATGGAGTATAAGAATACTCCAAAGTATTCTTTTGGAGCACTTTCCTATAGTACAGTAAAGAATATCTTAGTTTGGGGCCTTTTACAAATGTGTACAATTACATCTGTTCATATGAATGCAGACTCTCTTTAAACTGCAAACCAGAATTCTATCTTGCAACAGAAGTGTTGTTGAAAACAAAATAGTATGTCAAGAGTAAGGTTGCCAGGGTGTTGCTTAGAAAATAATTTCTCCCTAGGAAAACACAACAACAACAACAACAATAATAATAATAGAGTTGGAAGGGATCTTGGAGGTCTTCTAGTCCAACCCCCTGCTCAGGCAGTAAACCCTATACCATTTCAGACAAATGGTTGTCCAGTCTCTTCTTAAAAACTTCCAGTGTTGGAGCATTCGCAACTTCTGGAGGCAGGTTGTTCCACTGATTAATTGTTCTAACTGTCAGGAAATTTCTCCTTAGTTCTAGGTTGCTTCTCTCTTTGTTTAGTTTCCATCCGTTGCTTCTTGTCTTGCCTTCAGGTGCTTTGGAGAATAGCTTGACTCCTTCTTCTTTGTGGTAACCCCTGAGATATTGGAACACTGCTATCATGTCCCCCCTCGTCTTTCTCTTCATTAAACTAGACATACCCAATTCCAGCAACTTTAATTTAGCTACATTGATCAAATTACAGACATAGAGACAAGATTAAAAAAAAAGTGATGATGGAATTAAAACATTGATCATGCTAAATGTTATCTCACTCTGTACCACTTCATACAACCTTACAATTCTTCTAACATGTGACTTGTTCAAATTCACTGTGAATTTAATAGGTGAAGTATGGTCAATTTCTCAATTATAATTCCATGGATTATCAATTTTGAGATTGTTAGGAAGATTATAGAAGAGTGGTTCATTGACAAGAATACAATTAGGGCTTCTAAAGTTTTGATTTTGTTTATGAATATGGTAAAAGCTTATCTGAGATATCTCAAATTTCTGCAGAGCCATGTTTCTTCAATGAAAAATATTATATCAGTCTTCTCCAATTTCAATCCCTCCATGTGTTTTGGCTACAGTTCCAAGAATTCCAGCCAGTAGGGGATTCTCATTGGGAAATTGGGTTTTGTCCCAGATAAAGGCCTAAGAATTATATCCTAAATATATTTGGATATCAGGACAATAAAATTTATTTATTTACACATATATGTATGCGGGCCACTTGCCAAAGAACCCCTGGAGCCCTAAAGACATTGCACAGAAACTTTTTTTTGAATTAAACTAGAATGAATGAACATGAGCATGAACTGAATATTAAAAAGTCATGAAATCTGCCCCATTAACTCTAAGCTTCCTCAAGTTAATTTCCAGCATATAAATGTCCTGCTTAGCTTATGTGTTAATCAAATTGATACTTTTTAAGTGTATCTCTCCCTATAGGGGAAAATGCTGGTGGTTCTTTTAAGGTTGGCAATTGGCAATCAGGTCTTAAAAAGGTAGAATATTAAGCAAAGGGTATACCTAAGTCTTGACAGGTCAGTTTTGAATACAATTACAATAACTAATAGAAACCTAAACATTGGCTATAATTCTTTGCCTCAATTTGGGGCTCAATTTATTTCATCCTTTGATAATTTCACAAATTCCTACTACCTACAGAACAGCTATTCTTCTCTAGTTCCTCTTGGCATGGCCCAACCAGCATCTAAAGCGACTTAGAAAAAGATGCCATCAGCATATGATTAGCCGAAGCAAAGAGTTTTCTAAACAAGCAGGGACACTTTACCTTTCTAATTGCCCAGGATTCCATTTTTATCTGTTATTCCCCATAGCTGATTAACAACCAGCCACCAAATAAGTGCAGAAAACCAGTGGAGTACAAAACCTCAGCTAGAAATGCAGTTGCTTTAAAATTTATACTTGACAAGAAGACGATCCATCGAAGCTGTCATCAGAGCATGTCTTTGGGCTCTGAAGATTTCTGGTATGTGCTGTTCTTGAAAACTGATCACAGAATGTGTTTGACTATAACAAAATTCATATCTGCAGGGTGAACTAGTTTATTCTCAATTCCATAGTAAACTATGAGGTTTTATTTCCACCCTTTTCTTTTGACCTCTCCTTACCATTTCTTTGGGTTATACATGTTTCCAATCCATATCTTCTTAGCCCTCTTTTCTTAAAACACTTCTTCTGTCTGCTTCTTTAATACTATCTTATTAATCATATTTGCTTGGCTGAGTAGACTATTTCCCAGATTTATATTTTGCCTTTAATGAAACTCAGATCGGTATTTTTGAGGGTCCTCTCTATTGTACCAGCTAAAAGCAGCCACATAAACTATTTTCGGCCAACAATATCTATAGAGCAGAGTAGCTCATGTCAAGCATCAAACACTGTAGATATCAATTCCTGATTAATTTTCCTGTCTTTGTTCTAGGATTCATCTTAGGACAAATATTATTCCAATCTCTTTAGTGATTTGAAGGATCAAGTACTTAGTTAGGAAATATGAGCTTGGCTTCAGGTCCTGCAAATTCACTGACAGTAAGAATACCCAATGCAGGGATGGTGAAACAATATCTATGTTTCTAATCTCTTAATATTTAATTATTTTATCATTAAATTTGTCTGATTAACTTGATCAGGAGTCAGTTCTCATGCTGATGGGTGCTTTTGAGTGCTTTGTACAATGATTAGTGTAGATACAAGTGTAGTTACTTTCAATCATGTACTTTTAATGAATGGCTAGTTATATTGTAAGCAAGATACAGTACATTTTCAGTTATGTCCTGGAGGCTTATAATGACATAATTATTTTCTATAATGTACGTTATAATATAATGTGTACAGGCTAGAAAGATATCAGAACTGGCCAAGGGTCAAGGCAATGTTAATCCGGATACCTATACCTTGACTCAGGTCACAGTAGGATTAATTCTAATGAGCTATTTCAAGAGAAGCTATGTTATTCTTCCACTAGCTATTGCTTTGAACACTCAGAAATATTAGCCTTTTTGGTGTATGGGAGACAGGTTCATTCCCTGTCAATATTTTAAAAAAATGTGTTGGTATTAATGTTGCTTTTGCTTTTGTAATTGTAATTTTCTCTGATTGAGTATATAGACAGATAAAATTTATACAGTTGCCAAGAGACTTTTGAACTACTTACATTATTACTATCCCTCCCAGGCAGTAATGGGCAACAAGTTGAAGCAACAATTTAGCTGTATGACATGCCATGCTTCTGAGCTTTCCTCAAGCAATTTGGTCATCAGCTAAAAGTAAATATTTTTAGGTGTCTGCTACATAAAATTTCCATAATAAAATTGCCGTGCAGCCCACAACAAATTCACTTCAGAAAAATCACCCTATCGCAACACTTGGGGGGGGGGGGAAATCAGTTCTTAAGTGTTTTCAGAAGATTAAAAAAAAAGGAGAAGGGTGCTGTTAAACTTCATAGAAAAGGCAGGTCCTACTACAGGACAAGACACGAGTTCTGGGTCACATAAGGTAGGGAGGGGAAGCTTAATGTTGAAAGGAAGGAGAGGTAGAGGAAAGCATCTTGGTAGTTACAAGTATGGGGATATGTGGCAGGATACAAGAGGCAGGCTGCTCTTGGGAAAGGTGGCTTCAGAGTTTAAGACCAATACCATATTCTCACTCCTGTGCTCAGCCCTAGGACCTGGTTTCCAGAGCTTTGGTGGCTCTAAACTCTGGTTGTTGCTGCTTAATGCCAGGTCAGAGGGAAATCTACTTATGAGCCAAGAGGTTTCTCACTACATGTTTGATTATCAGCTTATAGCCATTGTGGATGTGTGGTAGATTGAGTCATCACAACTAAATAGCAGTGGTGGTGGGATGTTCTTTGGTTGGATGAGGGAATGTGGAAGAAATTGAAATGCTGCCACTATGTGAAAGGTGGAAAGGAACAGAACTGATATATCGGATGGCTGCACAAACATAGTGTTTTATTTCTTTTCACGGTAGCAATTATATATTCTCAGTGTCACAATTTTTTTTTTACTTGGATATTGTTGAATCCGTGCATATTATTCATTGTGAGACAAACCCACTAGAAAGATATTAAAACATTTAGCTTCACAGCACTTGAGAAGTCAGTGTTTGCCACTGTAACCTCTACTTTAGGGGTCTTCAAACTTGGCCCTTTTATAACGTGTGGACTTCAACTCCCAGAATTCCTCAGCCAGGCATGCTGGCTGAAGAATTCTGGGAGTTGAAGTCCACAAGTCATAAAAGGGCCAAGTTTGAAGACCCCGCTCTACTCTGTTCCAAGTTGTATAAGAATAGGACTTAGATGATAGGGAACTGGCAGAATATGTGGTTACATATGAAGATATTATTGCATAATTTTATATCTGTTGCATATTTTATATTGTTTTCTTTAATGTTTTCAGACTGTATGGGATGATCCAAGAATTGTTTCTGTCTACCATGAGAATTTAAAAAAACTATTGGAAATTCCAACTGGTTATATAGACGCCAATGCCATTTAGGACATAATCATACTCTATTCACCTATGAAAAGAAGAAAAAAAAACTAGGCAAAGAAAAACTTTGGATTTAGAATGTCCTTTATACATCTCTTTCAAAGTAGAAGAGGATTTTTTGAGAAGGAACAATGTATCTCAACTCCAGCCCTCATTTAAGAAAATTGGAAAGAATGCGTTCAAGATTACATGTTTCTCATTTTTAAAATCTATGATAGCAGAATGGTACGGTTACCACATATGGAGATTAGAGATGCCACCAAGAAGCAAGTAGGCCCGTATCTGTCCCATCACATGAAACTGATGGGCTGGGTGGAAGGAGACAAAGATCCAGTGCACAAAGTGGTCAAGGGGAAACGAAGGCGGAGTTTTGAAAGACTTAATATAGACTGCTGATATATTCAGCTGCAGCAGTTAAATAAATATGGCCAGAAATTAAGCAATAGCTGTATCTTAGAAAGATGGCAATCATCCATCATAAACTGGAATACAATCAAAATACTCAAAATTACACGTTCACAAATAAAGACAGCATTATACTCTAGTTTACCAAGTTGTGAGATTTATACTGAACATGCTCAGTTTTGAGTAGGCTGTTTGGGGAATCAAGTTCTTTGTTGAGAGATCCCCTGCAAAACATTGGACTTTTACAAAAATGGGGTGAGGCTGTTCCCCCAGTCTGCTGATACTATAATCTTATTTTTGATTATCAGCTTATAGCCAATGTGGATGTGTGGTAGATTGCGTCATCACAACTAAATAGCAGTGGTGGTGGGATGTTCTTTGGTTGGATGAGGGAATGTGGAAGAAATCTTATAATCTTATTTTTTGTTTATTTGTTTGTTTAATATGGTTAAACAAGCAAGCAAACAAACAAAAATAAGATTATAGTATCAGCAGAGTGGAGGAACAGCCTCACCCCATTTTTGTAAAAGTCCAGTGTTTTGCAGGGGATCTCTCAACAAAGGACTTGATTCCCAAAACAGCCTACTCAAAACTGAGCATGTTCAGGGACATGGAATACTGTGGCAAGGACACTCAAAACCGGGCTAGGTAGAACAGCATGGAAAGATTATAGGCAGCTGGCTTGAATTTTGTATAGAAGCATTGTATCTTATAGCATTTCATTGAAATTTCTAGGTATAGAACTTACTGGACAGTTAATCCCATTTAACCCAGTGGGACATTCCTTTGTGTACAAATGCGTAGGGTAGCATTGGTTATTGAGTTAAATAACATAATAGTATACATTGTTTATCTTTTTTACCTTTTGTATTCTTGTTCCTTCTCAGACATATATTATCAGAAAACACTCAAAGCAATTTAAAACAGAAAGGCATTTTTGAAAGAACTTTCCCTTGTAGCACCCTGGTTATAAGCCATCACTGCAGTGTAGAGATAAAGAGAAATGCTTTTAAAAGAAACTTGTTAATGTGGTATCTGACAAACAGCAGAGCCCCCCCCCCCAGCAGAACTGTTTGAATACCTTTGTAATTTAGCTATACAGAATTGATAAGAGAACAGCAGCACCACTGAAGTTTTGCACTTAAATGTTCCATGTTTGTTTTGAATCTTTTGAATCTCCTTCCCTCTCCAAAGAGTATAAGAAACCATGTGAGCTGCCCGAGGCTGAGACTGTGAACTGCAAAGCATTTGCTAGAGAAGCACTCTGTGGCTCCAAACTTTGATCTAACTACATATGTCTATGGTAAGATAACATCATTTCTATCCTAAGGCAGGGGAGTAATGCAGATTTAGGAATAAATGCAGGCTTTTCTTTTTCTCTGTCATTGGGAAATAAAGTTTTTGCAGGTTTCAAGATAGAAGATGATTTCTTGGGCTTATTGTACTGCAGTAGTTATATGTGTTTGTAATAAAAAGATAATAGTTGCCTTCAAGTAGAATTTTGGTTCTTGTAGTGACCATTTAGATACAACTCCCCAGTTTCTTTGCAACAGCATGGGATTAGTTTGCTATTGCGGCTGCTTCTTTTTCTTTCCTTCTCTTTTTCCTTCTCCACCGTTGACTTGAGTCATTGAATCCTGGTGACTGCCCCACAGACAGTGCTTGACTGTCTCAAAGTCACTCCATTGGTTTTGTACCAACTAGCAGAAGAACTCAACCTCTTGATTTTAACCACTACACCAAATCAGTTCTTTTGGTTTGCTACCACCATCTTCACGTAGTCACATAGGAAGGTTAGGCGGAGCTTTCCATTATTCAAAGCTGAAACATCTCCTCTTCCCTAACTTAAGTATTTGAGAAAGTTACCCTTGTATTGAAAGGTATTTAAATGCAATTAATATACTATTAAAAAGAAGTTTGAGTAATCAGCTCTAAAATACATTGGAAAGAGCTGTATGTGTGTTCGTATTTACAAACGAGTACAGCCATATAACCAAAATATTGGATCAAATTTTGTTTACTTCTTTAGTAAAGCTATAGCTTGTGCCTTCAAGACTTTTGTGGACCTTGGCTCCAAAATGATCACTGTTTCTCATGAATTTTTTTAAACTCAGTTGGTTTACTTTCTGCATCAAATGAAGGCAATGCTAAACAAACAATTGCTGTTAGTAACTTCAAAGAGAAAAAAAGGGAATGTATAAAAGAGTAGTACAGATCTTTTATTCAACTGAGATTTTTTAAAAAATTCATATTATCATTCAGGGGTCATTCAGGCTGTCTGGAATCTAATAGTTTCAGTGGTGTGAGATTGAGTCATATTCAGGAAACAATAGCAGCAGCCCCATAAACCTGCTCCATGATTCCAAATAACTCCTAGAATTACCATCATTTCAGTGGCTTATTGATTTCTAGGATACTTAAAAAGGCAGTGAACACTCTCAGGCTTGAGCAACCAATCAACATAAAAGATGTTCAGCTTTTCTGTTATGAACCAACATTATAGCCTGGCAAGATGACTAAAGGCAATAAACTAAAGCTACTCTAAACATGACCAAATGCTGCTTTTATGGTAGCAATAGTGGTGGTTTTCAATTATCGAGTTCATTGCATTGTAGAGTCTCCCAGGTACCACAAAGTTTGTACATCAGTGCTGGTATTTGCGTGTATGCTCGATGACAAATGCAAAACATCTGTCCATTATGTTGTAAATCTCAGAATCCGTTCCAGGGACAGGTAACATGATGTTTGTGGACAACTCCCTTCTCATCATCTAGAAACCCTGAACCCTTTGGTTTTTTCTTTATCTATTCTAACTGAAACGATCTATGGGGAATTGGTAAGCTATTATGTAAAATTTCAGCATCTAGAAGCATTTTTATTAATGATGCGATGCCCATATATTGGGTCAATATTTCATTTAAGACTATGGTAACCACATCCATATGCAATGGAAATCTATAGTACTCATTCTTAGGAGGAAAAATATTCTTCCTGTGTCAATGGTTCATTTTCAAGTTGGGAAGAAATCAGATGATGTTGGCCAGCAGTTGTGCTGAATATATCTTGTCATCTCTTTTAATAGGTTTCTACTTAAGAGCTTTTAGTCAATTGTTAACAATGCAGCCCAATGGACCATACAATCACATTCTGTTTTTCCTGTTCATGTCCTCTCAGCATGATCACCACATGCTGTTTTCATCAGCATGAGCTAGCTGGTGCAGGCATCCTTCCATTGCAACACTTGGAAAATATCAGTGGCTAACCACACCATCTACAAAGGCAACATCTATAGCTAATCACAATACATACTGAAGGCATAAGCCATTGGTCTTTCCTGTACACAACTTTTTTTTGCTTTTGCTCACTAGTTCTTTCTTTATAAAATGGTGTTGCTAGTGCTTACTATAGATTTTCTGCCAGCCTTTGTGCTATTCTAAATATTTTTTACGAGCAAATAAAGAAAATATTCCAACAACTCTGAAATTACTAGAACTCAGAAGATAATGTTTTCTCATAAAGCCTCTTGTGAATTTTAAGTGAGGACATTGTTACATGTGCTCCCAGGTTCAACTTATGGTCACTCACTCAATACATCCAGAGTATTGCTCAACAGTTACACTCAAATCACTTTCAAATGAACACTGAGGCACAACTACTTCATTGGAATATACAGGGACCTAGTGAATTTAAAGTAACAGCAAAACTTTACTGGTTACAATGTACAATTGCTCTTTCTCTCACACACATACATTTATCTACACTTATAATAATAATAATAATAAAGTTGGAAGGGACCTTGGAGGTCATCAAGTCCAACCCCCTGCTCATATCCTTTTCAACTAGGCTTTCAGGCACTAACCAGAGGGATGGAAGGCACCAATTCTGAATCCAAAGGGAACTCAAAGAAGGGGCAGGTTTCAGGACCCCCTTTTATCCCACAAACTCCTTGCTTTGTTGATTCACAGCTACTTTCAAGTCTGGTGTCAAGACGTCCTCCTCGGTGCCCAGAAAAGAGCCAGCAGGCAGGTATGGGTGACAAACGGTGTTTACTCCGTGCAGGAAAAAAGTTAGCGCTGGGAGTGAACTGCTCCCAGCGCTTTGCATAGCCTCGTTGCGCGCAAGCCCCACCCCCATCCCGCAAGCCAACATCCGGCACGCGGAGTCCAAAAGCAGCCAACCGGGCCATTGCCTCCTTTCCACATTCCGGCTGGCTCACAGGCAGGCGTCCAGACTCCAGCTTGCCAGGAAGCAGATAACCCCTTCCCCTGTTCCGCCGCCTCCCATGGCTCCACCCAGGCGCTGGACTGCCGGCGCCATCCCCAATGCCGGCAAGCCGCGGCTCCAGCCAAGGAAGCGTGTGGTCAGGAGGCCGCCACGGCACCGAACTCCTGCGCCCATCAGCGGGCAACCCCGCTGGGTCCGTGGATGCGCTCCCGGCCACCGGCGAGCCTGCATGCCGCAGCAACGGCTCCAGCAACAGCTCCAGCTGAAGAAGCGAGTGGATGGGAGGCTGTTGCGGTGCCGAAGTCCTGCGCCTGTCAGCTGGTGCCTCTGGCAGGTGGGTTCCCGCCCACCCATGAATGTCGGGCCCATGAGGCTCGACAGGCAGCCCCCTCTACCAGGGCTCCACCTGGAAGGCAAGAAGATTCGTATGAGTGGTTGTTCACCTCTGCGGACGGCTCGACTGACCCCCCGCCCGGCTTCCCAGGACACCAGCAATGGAAGGCTCGCACCAGGCGCGGGGCATGAACGTCCACCTCCCGCACCCACGATGCCTCCATAAGGGGATACCCTTTCCACCGGACCAGGTAGTACAGGGTTCCCCATCATATCCGGGAGTCAAGAACCTCCTGGATCTCATACTGGTCATGCGTGACAGGCCCCGGCTCCCTGTCCACGGGCCTATGGGAGGACTCCTCAACCGGCTTCAGCAGGCTACTATGAAACACGGGGTGTATTTTACCCCGGAAATTAGGTAGGCGTAGTCGTACGGCCACCGGGTTAATAACTTGGATGACCTGGAAGGGCTCGAGGAACTTCGGTGCCAGCTTCCTACAAGGAACCCGCAGGCAGAGGTACTTTGTTGACAGGTACACCCGGTCGCCCACCTGGAAGGGTTTCTGGGGCCTCCTTTTTTTATTGGCCTGCACCTTGGTAGCGTCCCCGGCTTTCACCAGGCCTCCTTAACTGCCTTCCACACACACACCACATGCGCCATCCACTCCCTGGGTTGACAGGGTAAGGGATCCCCTTGGGTGTACTCAGGAATGGGGACAAAGACTCTGCCATGTACCACCTGGAAGGGAGTAAACCCGGTGCTACTATGCACCGCATTGTTATAGGCTGCCTCTGCGAACGCCACCAGTCCACCCAGATGTAGCTGTTGATGAGGCTTGGGAGGGGGAGAAGGGGTTCCATGTGTTCAGGCCCAACTTCTGTCTGGTTCAGATGAATTTTTGTCCTTTGTTTCCTTAATGACCTTGTTCATTTTGAACTATTTATCTCAAGGGAACTTTTAGACAAGATTCCTGGTTTTTGTCCACACTGCTTATATATCTGCTTCACCTTTAGGTATGACAACTTCAATTTAGTCTCACAACACCAAACTTCAAGAATACCAGAATCAATCTTTTGGTATTTCAGCATTTGCATGTGGGTTTTTTTTTGGACATTCTCGCATAGGATCCTGCAGTGATTGAGGTACAGACTGCTAAAATCTGTTAAGTCATTTTAAAATTTTTATTCCATATATTAGTTGGCATTTGGTGCCTGAAAATGTTAACAACCCTCATAGTAGCAGGTTTCACTTCAACAGAAATTTAGCTATTTTTCTGCATAATTTGAGAGTTATCCAAATTTTTACAAGCCATCACGGGGGAAGCTGTAAACTGTCTTCTCATCATAAGTGCATGAATAAACTGGGGGCTTGTATACTTAGCTAATAGTATTTAAAGTTAAAAACTTCAAGCAACAGTGCTTTCATGCAGAAACTCCAGCATGTAATTCTTTCTGGCTATGTTTCAGTGTTGAGGGAACTGATTAAGCAAAATATCTTCAAGGTATCCTTGTTACTTTCTGCTTTCTGACCTTTATAGCTACACAGTATTTGAGGCTGCAGTAGTTCCTGGGCAGTTGGATTATTGTATCTTTCCTTTAAATAATCTCATTGAACATGCCTTTGTCTAAGGTCCAAACTAGATGTGATACTGTCATATCACTCTCCAATGTGCCCATAACGTCTCCCTTAACCTACCAGGCTCCGTGTACCATTATTTCAGAACCATATAAATAATTTAGCTAATCTAGTCTATCCTTAGTGCAATTTATGTAGGAGATGACCAAGCAGAGCCCAAGGGAGGGGGTCAAATTCATAATCAGTCTTGAGTTTCTTCATGCCCATAAGAAATCTAAGTCCAGCTCAACTTGAATTCCATTGATTCTTATCTACCACCAATTTGCTTTGACTGTTAGTAGTTCAGATTCTTGTAGAGAGTTTAAGCTTGCAATAAACCTATATATTCATTTGAACTGCCTTGACTCCTGATTTCCTGCATTTGACAATTTATTTGATGTTTAACCAGTGGTGTGATTCAGCCAGTTGGCACCACTTCGGCAGAACCAGTAGCTAATTTTTTGTTGCCCAGGCTCAGAATGGACTTCCAGCAGCGGCATCCACACAGAGAACTGGTTGTTCACATATTTGAATCCCACCAATGTGTATAACCTAAATATACATCCATATACCTACCCCACAAATGCTATTCTAATGGAAGTGAAGGTTTGATGGAATTCTGAGGACACTTTTCATTATAAAGAACAACTTCAACAAAAGAAAAATATCTGCTTTGGCTCAAAACTCCATTTTCTGAGGAGCCAGCTGTGCTAGTCCTCATTTTCTTTATAGTCTGCATCTCATTGCTTGTTAACAACTGCAAGCAAGTTGGTTAAGAAATGTCTTCTTTAGTTTTTTTTTTCCTTCTGACAATTTCTGGCTGTGTTGCCTTCAGATCTTCCTTTCTTTTAGCTTTTTAAAAGAACATCTTCCAACAGTGCAATTAGCAGGTCTCTGGACTCATTTCATGTGCAAAAAGGAAAGGATAGTTGATAATCTCCAGCTGGTTTACATTTTGCATCAAATGAAACTTTACCGCTTTTGAAAAGAGAAAACATTTCTAGAAATACACACTTTGTTAACTTTTATAAAGTTTCACTTGAGGCAAATAAACTGAGAACAAAAATACTTTGTCCTACGTGGCTTGCAATTGAGAAAGGCTGTGTGCATCATAATTCACACTACGACCCTATTTGCTTGGCTCATATTCAGTGAGAACTTAGCCAGCTCCTATGAATCCCTAGCCTGGCTTTGTTTACCCTTTGTGCTAGATTAAATCAGACTTCTTGGAAACTAGGATGAAACATTGGGAAATGTTTTTTTATTATTCATGTGAGAATGTAAAGAATATATTGCAGTGCAGGATCATCCCATGGCAAATTTTCAACTAGCCTTGTCCACTTCTAGAACACACCTTTGCTTCTTCACACTTTTCTCTTTTCAAAGGCCAGCCAGAATGTTATGTCCATGATTATTATTTATTAACTAGTTTGCCTCCAAGCTTTTTCATACCTCTCTCCTCTTCACAATGCTGTCATTTCTGCTCCCTAAGGATCCACATTCAGTTTTTAATAGATAGGGTACAGAGGACACATGTAGAGTATTTGTTAGGATTTAGCAGATAGTAGAATAACCCAAACAGCCAAACAAAGTCAGCTTAGTTGCCCATCTAAAGCAATTAGGCATCTATACCAGATCTCAGCGATACAGCAAGTTGTTGGATCATTTTAGATATAATAGCAAAGGCATCATTTTCTGTGGCACAGTGGAAGGCAAGGGTAAACCAATTTGCATTTTACTAAGAAAGCCACAAAGATAATAGGCAAGATAGATTGATTAGATAGTGCCAGAGGATAGGCATTTCAATTGGATGGCATTCAATATGCTACTGAGGAAATGCTGAGAATTTTCAGAGTACTAACTGTGTTTATGAAATGAGAGTTTGAAGCTTTCCAAACTTCTATTGCCATGCAAGAAAAAAAAATGCAATAATGCAAAGAGAGCAGGGTTAAAAAACAAAGAGGAATGTTATTGCTATTGCAGTCAGGAAGAATGTAGAAAGATGATACTTGATTATAATGCAGTGACTGAATAATATCAGTGAAATTTCATGTCAGTCCTTTAATATGGTTATTCAAGTTTGTGCTTCAACCACTGAAGAAGAGGAGGTTGGTGAGTTTTATGGTGAAACTCAGTCAGAAATCAAGTAAGATATGCTGATTGCATTGGACTGGAATTTCTATGTTGGAATTAGTATGCAAGGAAGTGTAGTTGGGCTCTATAGCCTAGGAAACAGAAATTAAATAGGAGGAGGCTATATCAGTCTCTGCTATACAAATTATTTTTTCTTTGCTAATACTTTTTTTTCAAACAACAAAATTACATCTATATACATGGACATCACTATCATTCTATCATCACTATCGTCAATTTTTCTACAGAAAGATTGTGTCCTAGAAGAAATAGCAGAAGAGAAGCAAGTTTTATCTGACAAGACAGAGACAGAAACAGAGTTGATTTTGAAAGCGGATCTACAAATGAAAGACATGGGAAATGATGTTTCATTAGACATACAAAAGAAATTGGTTGATGCTTTAAAAATCAAAGGAGAATTACAAATAATAAACCAAGAGAGTGACCTGGATAATTATTTTATATAGGATTTACAAAAGAGGTTGTTAAAGCTTAGTTAAATCTTATAAGAGAGGATTAAAAACGAAATGAAAAGAAATCTACATCATTACCTGAATGGACTAACGATTAAGATTCTTAGAAATAAAAGGAAAGAAAACAAAGTTGATGTCAGATGTCCTCCGCCGTCCGTGAGCAAGGAAATCAAGACGCAGGAACAGGGTGACCAAACAAGGCTCTAATCCAAGTAAAATAAAGTCAGCACTGGGAGTGAACTGCTCCCAGCACCTTACATAGTTACCCCACGCCCCCGGCCCCACCCCCAGCCGCAAGCTAGCATCCGGTCCGTGGTGTAGATAAGGCACAGTCCGGCCTCTGGCCTCCTTCTGCATTCCGCAGGTCGGACTGCTGCTCCAGATGCTGCTCCGCGCCGCCGCAGGCCTCGGGGCTCCCGTGGGATGCCCCGCCCCCAGGGCGGGTCCTACGTCGCGTCCTGCCGACAGGAAACCCCTCCGCCGCTGCCGCTGATGACCCAGCCTCGACAGGCATGGCGGACCGCTCTGCTCCGGACGTCCTCCCACAACACAGTAGGCCGCTGCACCAGTTGCACACATTGGGGTCCAGCCGTGGGTCCGGCGGCGAGTCCGGTTATATTGTCAGGCGTCAGGCTGCGGCGTCAGGTGGCTGGTGGTGGCCGGCGGCCAGCTGAGTGTCCCGGTGCTGTGTGGCTGGCTGCAGCATCTGGGTGGCATGCCGCTCGGTTCTTTCCCCCCCAAACATGTCGAGCCCTCGGGTTTGACAGGCGGCCCCCTCTACCAGGGCTCCACCTGGAAGGGAAGGAAGAGTGGATGAGTGCATGTCCCCCCGGCGGACAGTTCAGATGGGCCCCCACCCGTCTCCCCAGGGTGTTGGCGGTGGAACGACCACACCAGTCGCGGTGCGAGTACGTCCTCCCCCCTCACCCACGAAGCCTCCGAGAGGGGGTACCCCTTCCACCTCACTAAATACTGTAGCTGACCACGGCGGGTCCGGGAGTCCAGGATCTCCTGGATTTTGAACTGGTCCCCGGATACAGGACCAGGTGGTTTCCTCACAGACCCCTGTGGGGGAATCCCTGCTGGTTTTAACAAGCTACAGTGAAACACTGGATGTACCTTCCCCAGTAAGCGGGGTAGCCGCAAAGGTACAGTTACTGGGTTGATGACGTGAACCACCTGAAAGGGCCCTAGGTACTTGGGCCCCAACCTCTTGCAGGGCACCCCCAAGCGCAAGTACTTGGTCGACAGGTACACCCAGTCACCAACCCGGAACGGCTTGTGGGTCCCCCTCTTCCTGTCGGCCTGCACTTTTGTGTCTGCTTCTGCCTTCGCTAGGGCATCCTTTACTGTTCCCCATAACCCCTCTACATGTGTGATCCATTCCTGGGCTGAGCAGGACACGGGGAGGCCCTGGGGGCATTTGGGGATAGGGACGAAGTCCACCCCATGCACCACCCGGAAAGGAGCGAACCCAGTGCTACTGTGCATCGCATTGTTGTAGGCCACCTCAGCAAACGGTAACAGATCGACCCAGTCCGTTTGCTGATAGGAGACGTAGCTGCGTAGGTAGCGCTCCACCATGGTGTTCGCATGTTCGGCCGCTCCGTTGGTGCTGGGATGGTATGATGAGCTGAGGCCCTGGGACGACCCGATTCACTGGATGAATTCACGCCAGAACCGGGCTGTGAACTGCACCCCCCGGTCCGAGATGATCCGTCTGGGCACCCCGTGAAGACGATATATGTGCTCGATGAACAGACGGACCAACCGCCTAGCGGACGGCAGCCCTTTACATGGGACAAAGTGGGCCTGCTTAAAGAAGAGGTCGATAACTGTCCAAATGACGGTGTGGCCCCGGCTGTCCGGCAACTCAACCACAAAGTCCATGGCAATGTCTTCCCACGGCCGGGTCGGGTCCGCCACCTTCTGCAGCAACCCCAAAGGCTTCCCCGTGCGGGGCTTCGCGGGTGGCACAGACGTGGCAGCCCCTGATGTAGGTCTCGATGTCCACCTTCATCTGGCGCCACCAGAACTGCCGCCCCACCAGGTGTAGGGTTTTCAGGAACCCAAAACAGCCCGCCTGTTTTGCGTCATGGCACCGTCGGAGCACAGCCTGTCTCAGGACCCCTGGAACGTACACCTTGTTCCCCTTCCAGGCCAGCCTGTCCCGCTTTGTCATGAGACCCGGATGGTCCCGTAACCACGGATCACCGTGCACTGCTGTCTGTAACTCCTGCACCAGATCACCTGCCATGGTACTGGGAACCACCCTGGCTGTGGCCTGTTGGTAGGGAGGCATAATTGCTTGTACCACCATCTCCCGCTTGCTGTTGTACTGGGGCAGGCGTGACAAAGCATCAGCCAAGAAGTTCTTCTCCCCCGGCACATACTTCAAGGTGAAATGGAAGCGGTGGAAATACTGCGCCCACTGGACATGTTTTGGTGACAGACGCCGTGGTGTTTGCAGGACCTCCAGGTTCTTGTGGTCCGTCCACACCTCAAATGGTTCCTTCGCCCCCTGTAACAGATGTCGCCATGTCGAGAGCGCCCACCACACCGCGAATGCCTCCTTCTCCCATATAGCCCACGCCTTCTCGGTTGTTGTGAGCTTACGGGACATGTAGGCACAGGGTTGTAGCGTTCCCTGGTCATTCTTTTGGAGCAACACAGCCCCCACCGCCACATCGCTAGCGTCTGCTTGCACCACGAACGGGACCTTCGGGTCTGGGTGGAGTAACACCGGCTCCCTCGCGAACAAGGCTTTCAAGTCCTCAAACGCCTTTTGGCAGGGCATGGTCCACTCCAGCAGTAGCCCAGGGCACAGCTTAGAGGCCGTATGATGCGTGCGCAGCAGGTCTATCAGGGGCAAAGCCACCGTGGCAAATGAGGGGATAAACTGACGATAAAAATTAGCGAACCCCAGAAAGCTCTGCAATTGGCGACAGGTCTGGGGCGCCTGCCACTCCAGCACTGCTTTCACCTTGTTGGGGTCCATCTCTATCCCAGCCCCTGATATCCTGTAGCCCAAGTAATCCAGACGGGTCTGGTGGACCTCGCACTTGGAGAGCTTCACAAACAGGTGGGCGTTTAACACTTTATCAAGGATAAAATAGATATGTTGTTATTTCTGCCCCTTCTTAATGGACTTTTCTGATAGCAAAACTGAAAGGATGAAGCTTTATGGATTTGTTTATAGAGAAGATATGGGACATGGGATGAAGAGAGGACTGTAAATCAAGAGGAGATAAAAAGTTGCTAAAATTGTTTATACCTATTGTGAGGAAAGTTGGAAATCACTTTATATATTTCTTTTCTTTTTCTTTAATATATTCTTTTCTTTCAATTTTCTACATTTTTTTAATTTTCCTTTGCACTTTTTAATATTTCTACTCTGTTTTTCTTTTAGTTTTGTTTAATTTTACAATTGCAATTATAATCTTATAAATTATTTTAAAAAGAGAAGATAAACCGGTCTATCCTAGCTACTTCTAATTTCTATCTCTGTCTCCGGAGCAGTCTCTGGTAATTATTTTAAATAAAGAGGATTGGGTTTACTTGCTTTGAAATTGTATTTTGCAGCTTACTGCTTGGTTTGAATGAGAAATAAAAGATTCTTGGAGTAGGAAGAATACAGCCTGAGATTTGGATGGCATCAATATTTATGGTATGATAAAGTTAAACTTATTATGGATTTAATAATCACTATGCTAGATGTGCCATATTGAAAAGATGGAATAGATACAAATCCAGATTGTGGCTGAAAACACCTTTGGGGCTCACAGCACAAGAAGTATTTTATACATCAGAAATAATAGGTAAATATAAATGATTAACATACCATGAGACACTAAAATTCTGTCAAGGGGAATACAAAATAAAATCAAGAGAACTGATGGCTGAGGTAAATAGTTGTGACTGTTTCTCCTATTTGCAGTCATTAGTAAGATTCAAAATAGACAAATTAATATATACTATTGAACATTGTAAGTTTCCATTGACTTTGAAATGGAATTGTGTACAAATGATGAACATGTGCATGCTAAAATGTATAAACTTTTTTTGAAATTTGAAATAGAAGAACAAATGAAAGAATACATGATAAATTGGGCCAACGAGTTTAGTTATAACATACAAACCGAACAATTGGAAAATATGTGGTTGAACAGACTGAAATTTATATTAAGTTATAATCATAAACTTTTATAAAATGATGTTTAACACCAGAAAAATAATCTAGAATTCTGTAGAACATATATTTTTTTACTAAACTCAAACTCCATGGAATCATTGAAATTGCATCTTAATAAAAAGAAATGAATAAATGACATGCTTGCATTATATAACTTGTAAGAAATGAATAATTAAAGAATGATCTAAACATCAGTATGTTTTTTTCTTTCTCAGGCTTGACTTTATTTCTGAAATTAATATATCACTAAACTGGAAAAATAGAAGTGCCAGAGGTGCTAAAAAATGGGGAAAATAAGAAATAAGCTTTAGAACATAAAATTTAAATAATTAGGATCTGAAATATTTAGCAAGCGACTTTTTTCTCTCCTTCCACCTCTCTCTCTCTCTCTCTCTCTCTCTCTCTCTCTCTCTCTCTCTTTCTCTCTCTCTCTCTCTCTGTAGGCATGTGTTATAGTGAATCCTGAAGATATTCTTAGGAAGGCTGTTATAATATTACTGATCTTTGTAAGCACCTCTGAATAAGTCTTTGAAATGAATACTTCAAATAACTAAATAAATAGTGGGAGTGCTGGAATGCTTTAAGCAAAACAAATTTCAAATTTCAATTCATAAATGAATCCCATTTCTTCTAGAGCACGGGTGTCAAACTCGCCACGTCATGTGACGTATTGCAATGTATCACGACTTTTTTTTGCAGTGCCGGAGCTGGGGTGGGCGTGGCCTCTGTATGATGCAACCAGCCCGTGGGCCAGCAGTTTGACATCCCTGTTCTAGAGTATATTGCTTATTTTTATAAGGAAGCTGATTCTAAGACTTCAACAGTTACACATACAGTGTGTAAAGCTTTATTTATTAGGATATAGATGCCAACTACCAATAAAAATGAAACACTAACTAGCATATGACATATATCATTGCCCATTTTGGTAAATTAATCTGCAGTTGAATACTTCCTGTGGTGATGAGATTATTTTCCTTTCATTAAACAGTCATCAAATACACACATCCATGTTTCAACAAATGAACAATTGATATGATTTAATATTTTTCAATCTTGTTACCTTCCAGTATACTGACCATATTTTCTACTTTTTTGAATTTATTGCTTTTTCTCCCCAAAAGTAATATTTTCTCTATATTTCTTTATAGAGTCCATATTTTTTGAACTCTCTCAAGCAAAATCTTGGGAAGGCTTTGGATACACATGAATCCTAAAAGAATTGCGGTACTTGGGAAAGGTTTGGGAGATGTTTGCATTGAGTAAGTCTCTTATTAGGCAGCTTTTGTTGAACTCTGAACTTCCCTGAAACTCATTAGAGCTACATTCTTAGCTTCATGAATCATTCTGAATTTATTCAGGTTTCTTGCCCTGGTTAAGCTCTACGATGCATACTAGAGTCGTAGAAATTGCAACAAGCAAAAAATATGGAGCTTTGATTGGGAATGAAATTGCATCCTTTCCCAGATTTGAAAATCCCATTTGTCACAAAATCTCTGCATTTATTTTTTCTGAAAGGATTCAGTTTAGAGTCACCTGCATGTTATATCAATTTTATGACATTTGCCCAGAACTGTCCTTTATGCAGACCATGTCTACAAAGCCTACTGATTAACAATCCTCTTTCTGTCTATTCATGTGCAACTTGGTGAGCATAGATCCTTCATAGTGGTCAGCTCCATTTTCAAATGTCATTCATTTCTGTCAAAACATAAAAAGTAACAGTGGCGGCTTCTTAATTTTAAAACATCAAAATTCAAAAGCATCTAGCACAATTCTTACTATATGTTCAGGATTACTTTTTTCTGAATATTTCTTCCAGCTATATCAAACATTTAAAATGGCACTTATTTCCAGTGATAATCAGTAGGAATTATCCCAATGAGAGAGGCAGATTTTGGATTTCTGAAGCAAAATTCATGTTTAGGCTTCCAATCAAGTGAATTACTTTGCTAATGAGAATTTAATCCCAAATTACATCAAACCAAATGTAATAATTATGATAATTATTTTTGGTCCAGGAAATACAAATCCGATACTTAAAAACATAAAGCAAAAAATATTTTGCATCCTAAGTCAAAATTAAAGGTTCTTAGGTAGTCATGTAAATTAATGTAAATTAAATCTTAACAGTGGAACAGAAGAGAGCTTGCACTGGCAATCATATTGTTTATTTCCTTCAAATCATCAGATTTTTTTTCATTATTTGCTACGAGTTATACACCATTCTAATCTCCCCTGAGATGTTTAGAATTATAATGCAAGTGCTACAATAAAAACAATGGCAAAACAAAGGAGCAACAAAGAAATACTTAACAGGATTCATATCAGTAGGCGGAGGGTTTCCCTTTTCCTGATCTAAGCCTCTCTGGAATAGACAGATGTTAATGGGTTTTGGAAAACCCGATATAGTAGGAGCCAGTTTGATCTCAGGTAAAATGTTATTCCAGAGAAGAGGGCTGAACTAAAAAGAATTCTCCAACGTATTCTCGGAAGATGACATTACTTAAGAGAAGAACCTGGAGATTTCTCTTTCTTCCACTGGGAGAATGCAGTTCTGTAGATATCTCTGTTTTAAGCCATGTAGGACTTTAAGGAGGACAATCAGCACTTTGAATTGTACCCAAAAGACATCTGGTAACAGTGAAGCTTTCCCAAGTATTACATGGGAAAATCTAGAGGCTCTAGTCATTAATCTATCGCTGTATTGCGGACCTGCTGGATTTCTAAATGGTCTTCAAAGGTGTTATGAATAATGCATTGCAATTATCCATTCTCTCTCTCTCTCTCTCTCTCTCTCTCTCTCTCTCTCTCTCTCTCTCTCTCTCTCTCTCTCCCCCTCTCTCTCCCCTTCCTCCTTCCTCCTGTGTGTGTGTATGTGTGTTCCTCAGTTTCGGGTCATCTATCAAAGGCTTTGGGAGTTTGAGGGTTCTGCACAGTAACTTAGCTTTTCCTAATACAACACTCTTCTGCACAGAAAGCTCTGATGTCATTCTTGGGATCTGTTGGAGTCACTCTCCCAGCTTAAGAGAAATAACCTCAAGTGCTTCTTCTACTGCTATGACCACTTTGGCCTCACTTTCCAGATCCTCTCTAGTTCTTCAGCTTCTCATACTCTTCTTCCTGATGTCATTGTCCTCATGTTATTGGCACTGCTACATCTACTAGTACCTCTGGATTCTGGCCCTTGACTATTATCACAATGTCTGGTTGATTGGCCAATACCTGCCTGTCCATCTGGACATGGAAGCCCTATAGGATCTTAGCTCTGTTATTCTCCCTGACCTTCTGTGGAACCTCCCATTGGGACTTAGAAGGATCTAGCCCAGTATGGCTGACTCAGGAATTCTGGGAGTTGAAGTCCACAAGTCATAAAAGAGCCAAGGTTGCCTACCCCTGGGCTACCCCATACACTATGCAGATGTTCCTGTATACAATGTTAGTTACTTGATTATGCCGTTCAGTATATGATGTTCTTGCCTGCATCTTATACCTTGCCACTATGTGTTGGACTGTCTCTGAGGTCCCTCTACATAGTATACACCTTGGATCCTGTCTAGTGTGTTAGATCCCTGCTTCTATGGATCTGGTGCCTAATGCCTGTTTTTGTGCTGCTATAATCAGTGGTGTCTTTTAGTCCAGCCCTTTCAATCCACTGGTAGGATTTCCCAACATCTGTCACATCAGCTATCAGTTGGTGGTACATTCCATGCAGGGTCTTGTCTTGCCATGGATTCCTCTGCTTGATCTTCCTCCTATGGCTGCTGCTGCCTCAGGTCTTCTCTCAGCAGCTCATCTTTGAATGTCATCTTACTTATGTACTCCTAGATACACTGGGTTTTATCCAGGACAATGGCTTTAACATCACCAGATCTTGCCCACCCTGTTTGGTAAACAGCCTCTGGGTATTGGACTTGCGATGGAAACATCTGTAAATTGTGAGGAACTTTCAGGTCTTCAAATTAGCTTCCTCCATGTCCTCTTTTGTCCAATTCACTAAACCAACAAGTAATTGGCAAGACATATGTGTTGATGGCATGGATCTTGCTCTTCCTATTGAGCTGAATCTTCAGGACCTATCTTATCCTTTTGATAGTACTTGGATGTTGCTCTCTTCCTTGCCTCCTCGTTGTCGTTCCCATGTAACTGTAGGATACCAGGACGGAATGTGGCAACTTGCCAAAGTCAACTCTCTGTGGCCACCTGACCATGGCCAACTCTCCACAGCCAACTTGCTGCAGCCAACTCACCATGGGACAACTCGCCACGGCTAACTCTCTGCGGGACAACTCGCCACAGAACAATTTTTCAATTCAATTTAATTATTTAAATAAATAAAAATGTTTTAATTTTTGTCATTTAGATTTCATTTTGTCACTCTTTTTGCATCCTTTCTTTAATGATTCTATTCCACCATTTCTTTGATATCAATGTAACGCTTGTCCTGCATTGAGTTGTCCCACAGAGAGTTGGCCGTGGCATGTTGTCCCATGGTGAGTTGGCTGCAGCAAGTTGGCTGTGGTGAGTTGGCTGTGGCGAGTTGACCATGCTGAGTTGGCTGTGGCGAGTTGGCTGTGGTGAGTTGGCCGTGGCAAGTTGGCCGTGACGAGTTGGCTGTGGTGAGTTGGCTGTGGTAAGCTGGCCACAGAGAATTGTCATAGACTCATAACAGGGTACTTGTAGCTAGTTTGTCTGTCTGTCTGTGTTTTTTCATCATTTAATGGAGAATAATATTAAAATAGTGCATACAAGACTGGGTTTGATAAAGAGTTGGACAGAATGAATCAGTGAAGTACATCTGCCTGAAATTGTCAGCCTCCTGTTGCTTTATTAAAGTTTAAAGTAAACTCAGCTCTCCAGGTTGCAACCTGACATCCCTCTTGATGAAAAGCCTTTGTACTAATGTGTTTGGTCTCTTTTACAGACTGCCTTGTGTTCTCCAGCTACAGGGCATTAAAACCCACAATTCTATGCCTCATTTGGGTGCCTTAGGTTTTTAATGAGAATGGAAAATGACCCTGCATGAATCAATGCTTTTGACAGGGACTGTAATGAGAATAGTAAATGGTGACAAATGAAACCATTTTGTTTCTTCTTTAGAAGTCTCATCATATGGCTCTTTAGTTGTCATGCAGGGAGGAAAGCAGTTATATAAAAGTCTGCTGCAAATGTATAGTTGTGAATTCTGGCAGGATGATATTGCTAAATTAACCACAGATTTTAGCAGGTGTATGTTCACATCAGAGGGCTTACCTTTTAATCCGAACGCTCATAGTCTATGAGAAATGGGTAGATGGGCCAGTAATTAGTTTTACCTGTCTGTATTGCAGGATTTATGCTTAAGATCACTCATGGAATTTCATCTATTCAGAGTTGTGGGTTGAAAAAGAGAGGGAAGTTGCTATCTTATTTTTAACTTTTAAACATAATATCAGTTAGGATAGTTATAAAGCAGTTCAGTGTGTTATGGTAATTTAGGTATATGTTCCCAGAGTGCTAAAATGTTATTTTATAAATGCCAGTTCATCTGTTGCCTTTTGCATGACTTGGACTTTATATTTCATACTTTCTTCCCAAGTGATAGTTATGTACCATGCTAACTAGGGATTGTGGATCAAATCTAAATATACTAGCTTATGAACAACCATGTAAGGCTGTCCTATGAGTAGACAATTTTCATGAAGCCTTGTGGTTTAGCATATTGTATTTCACTATTTTACTAAATCTAATAAACTCCCAATCCAGTAATTGAAGTAATTTCCTCTAGGAATACCACCAAACAAAATACTATCGCTTCTAGTTGGCTTTTTTTTTTGGGGGGGGGACATGTTCATTATAAATTTCTGCTTTGTGTTTACTAACCACTAATTCTTCATACTACTCATTATAATTTGAAATGCTTATTTTTTTCAAGAGGCCTTTTCATACAAACCTAATGTTTCATATTATTGAACCCTTTTGATGTTAAGAGAGAAACAGCTGTTTTCCTAAAGAAAGTTTTTAAAGGAAAATGTTTAATATGAAATGAAAGGTATTCAGGTTTTATAAAAAAATCTACTTGTCACCATAGGTCTTTGGGCTGCAGTTCTACAATTGTTTCAGATATTTTGGATGATAATGGGATAAAAGACAATAGATCGTTCTTTGAATATAATTCTGTACTCTCAAAATATTAGAATTTTCAACATATAAAGGCAGTAGTTATCCAAGATGAGAGTTGTCCTTATGTGTCCCCACAAGGTGTGGACTACAACTCCTAGAATTCCCTAGCCTGCATGACTGACTGGGGAATTCTGGGATTTGAAGTCCACTTATCTTAAAATTGCTGAGGTTGAGAAATGCTGTTATAGAGCTTGGGTAGGCTTTGGCTACTTTGAGGCTCCCCTATTTACAAAAAGAGCTTAAGTCTCTGCAAAAAGTAAATATAAGAAGGGAGGTAAAAGAAAAATTATCATAGCACTCTCCTATTGGGTGACAGGAGGGAGTGCTGGCTGAGGTCTCAGCAGGGGAGGGTCAAAATGAGTAAGATAGTATTGTGGCACCATAGTGGAAATCCCATCTCCTATGAAAACTTTGAAAATATAAATCAATCTATTTCTAAGTTAACTCTACAACAACAAAAAAATCCCAGAAAACAACAGAGAAGGAGCAGATAAAACAGATAAATGGATATAGAATTAAGAATAGAGACTTAAAGATGGAACTTAACAACACAAGGAAACATGATTTAATTCTAGTGGAAAAAAATTCACAAGATTGGAAAAAACAACTTATCCCTTAAGACTATAAAATAAATCTGAGGACAAGAAAACAGATTGGATAAAATGGACTGTAGAGATGTCAGGAACATCGGAGAGAAAGGAAATGATAAGAGAAGTGGAGAGAAAGAGAAAGAAAAAGATTTTCAACAAACGTGGAAAGGCAGAAGCCCCGTACAAAGACACTTCACCTGATTTACTTTTTATATCTACAGCAACATTTACGAACATACGGAAAAACCTTTTGATTCAGCAAAATATATTGATTAAAAAAGATACTGGGCAAAGGAAAAAGACTAAAGTGGAAACCAAGAAAATAGATGATGGGACTTACTTTTTAAAGTATTCTCTCTGGTAAGTCCCATCATCCATTTTCTTGGTTTCCATTTGTTTGAATATGGTTAAAGAAATGGAAACGTTTTGGAATATATATGTCATTCTAAGGGGGATGAATTCCCTAAATAATATAGTATGCTTTTTTCCATTTTTTGTTCTCTTTCTTGATATGAGTAATATAAAAAAGTTGAAATGTCAGATAAAGGAAATGTTTTAGATACTTAAATGTGATTGAATTTAAGAAAATTATAATGGATAAAAAATGTTTTGAATAAGAGTTAAAGGACTAGATGATTAGATGTATTAAATGGAATGTTTAAAGATTAAACATGTTTTTAATTATGGTTAAAAAGAATAAGAAATTTAGGAAATAAATATATATTAGCTTAGGAGGGATATATATTTTAAGTAGTATTATTTTTTATGTTTCTTTACTCTTGCTCTTTCTTTTTTTTAATTGTTTTATCTATTCCTTAAGAAATGTAAAAGTGTGAGATGGTTCATATGGAAAAATAGAGTTAAATTTTTAAATGTAATTAATTTTTGAGAAAATCTTAACCAGTAAGAATACCTAGAATTTGGTGGGAGAAACAAATTAAAATAAGGACTGTAACAGGATCTATGTGATGAGGCAACCAGAATGATTGGATAGAAAAGAAATATTATATTGATGTGATTATTATTTTAGGAATAGTGAGAAAAAAATATATATTTAATTGTTATCTATCAAAAGAATAAGAACTGTATTAACTCAATGTTTGCAAAAGAGGATATTTTGGGAAAAGAGGAAATCAAGTAAAACCATTATGTGGATTATGGATTATAGAAATCAATTGTTAACGATTGTTTTACAAATGTAACCCAGACAACACACTGTTCACCAATTATTAAGTGATTTATGTTTAAAAAAAAATCAATAAAATATATTACAAAAAAAAAAGAATATTCTGTAAAGGTGGAAAATATGGCACACCAGCTAAAATTACTTAGCAGGTATGCTTCGTTTGCCTCTTCAAAAAAGCAAAACAAAATTAATATTAAAATTCCCTACTTAGTTCAACGTCTTCTATCAACTATATCCAGACATTGAATGAATTAAAAAGTGCATTTTTAAAAGTTGCGCGGCATCCTTGAGGGGTTCAGTAAAGATTGATTTACCTAGAATCGAGCCTGAAATAGATGATGTTGCCCAAGTTGAAAGTTTGGCCTTCTCTTATTAAATCACTGCTTTCTTTCCCAATCTATTCCTCCCCATCTCTACTGCCTTTTTAAAAAGCATACATCTTTATCGTGCAAGTTAATAAAGTACTGCTGTTATTACTGGCAGAGGAAATTGAACTGAAAAAGGCAGGGGTTGGCAATGCCAGGCAAAGGATGGATGCTACACTTTAATGCACAGTGAGGAGAGGGTAAAAGACTACATTGTGCAACAGAAGGATTGAAAATGTTAATGCATCAGGAATGGTGATGTCTTTTGGGTTCTGTTTTAGGAAATAAAATCAGTTTGGCTGGAGCAAGAGTGATCAGCTCTTTACATATGAGTGCCATTAAATTTCCTTTCCTAAGGAAAAGCTTAAAGCATCTCTCTCTCTCTCTCTCTCTCTCTCTCTCTCTCTCTTCTTCTTCCCTCTCTCCCTCTTTTTTTCTCTCCCATCCCTCTCTCTTTTCTCTTTCTCTCTTTTTTCTTGTAGGAGCTCCAAACTGTTTATTTGGGAGTCTCTCTTCATTGTTATTCCCACATCAGCAATCCTGTGAGATAGATTGGTCTGTGAGAGAATGACTTGTCCAAAGTCTTCCAGTGAGTTTCCAGGCTGATTGTTGACTTCAACCTGGATCTCTCTGGCCCAGGCTCGACCAATATCATTATGTCTAGTCTTCCCTTAAAGCAGTCTGGCTAAACTTCAACATTCACTTTTTGTAAGTCCAGTTTTGTTAGATTTTGATGTTTATAATGGGCATGTTATGCCCTATTTGTTTAAGTGATTTGATTTAAGGCAAGTACTGTTAGTCTAGTTTTTCCTTGCAATTCAGACTTAACAAATTAGCACTTGCATATCAATACTTTAAAAGGAAATAATATGAATGAACACTTGCACAATGCCGGTGCCTATACATATATTTGTGCCAACATTTCTTAGCTGATTTCTCTAGAACATGCTTCAACAAAACCAGAAAGCAATTTGTAGATTTGGTGTAGAAGAGAAAATTAAAAAAAAAGAGAAATGGATTGTGCAGAAATATTTTCTGATTGCTGGCCTGTTTCTGTGTTTAAAAGCACTGGAGATGAAGAAAGAGAATTTCCACTATTTTCACTGGTCAGCTGCCAGGAGCTTGTGTGCCTGCTATTCATATTGTAATAAATTATTTTCATTTAAAATCACCTACAGTATGTCTGCTTTGAGGCCTCAGTCTTCAGTTTATGAAGTATTTCTGTTCCCAAGAATTTACTAATACAATTTTCAGTAGTGGTTAAAGTACCAGGCTAAAAACTGGAAGACTATGAGTTCTAATCCCACTTTAGGCAAGAAAGCCAGCTGGGTGACTTTGGGCCAGTCACTCTTTCTCAGCCCTCACAGGACTGTTGTGGGAAAAATAGGAGGAGGAAGGAGTATTATGTATGTTCCTTGGCTTGAGTTGCTTATAAAGTGAAAAGGTGAGACAAAAATCAAATATATGAAATGAAATAATTTGATATTGCAAATTATTTATTTATTGATCAATACAAAACTATCTGCCCTTTGCTTTGAGAGATCCTTCTTAGGTAACAATAACATTTGATCCCATCTTCTAAACTTATTTCCCACTTAAACATGAGTTTAAGATCTCTCTCTGACATTACTTAAGAGAAGAACCTGGAGATTTCTCATTCTTCCACTGGGAGAATGCAGTTCTGTAGATAGCTCTGTTTTAAGCCATGTAGGACTTTAAGGAGGACAACCAGCACTTTGAATTGTACCCAAAAGGCATCTGGTAACAGTGAAGCTTTCCCAAGTATTACATGGGAAAATCTAGAGGCTCTAGTCATTAATCTATCACTGTATTGCCGACCTGCTGAATTTCTAAATGGTCTTCAAAGGTGTTATGAATAATGCATTGCAATTATCCATTCTCTCTCTCTCTCTCTCTCTCTCTCTCTCTCTCTCTCTCTCTCTCTCTCTCTCTCTCTCTCTCTCTCTCTCTATCTATCTATCTATCTATCTATCTATCTATCTATCTATCTATCTATCTATCTACTGTTAATTTTACAACACATATTTATATCTCATCATTTAAAACTGTTGTTTTATTATTGTTTTAATGGTAATTTAAATGATAGTAGATATTTTCATAATCAAGGATGTTTTATTTGTTGTTTTTGTGCACCATAAATAATTAAATTTTTATTAATCTGTTACATTTTTCTTAATCATAAATCTTAATCTGACAAGATTACAGCCGTATATGGGCAAGCAATGAACACCAGTTCAGTTTATGCACATCCTTCATTTCTGCTCATAAGTATCTGTGTACTAATAATTATTGTGCATTTTAGATTAGGTCTTTAGCTTTATCAAATCATAGTTATAATTGTTATAATTAATTAATCTGAGGGTCACCAAGAATCCATACATTTAGCCTATATTTATTTCACTAAGTGTTTTCCAATGGAGGCAGAGAGCAAGGTTTTCTGATTTAAATCTATTTTTTGAATAAAAGAATTTAAGGAGTTGATCTTTTCTGAACTCTGACTCTAAAGATCTCACAGGAGTTCTAATATTTAGGCAGGCTGCTGTTGCATATAAATCAGAATATAACCCAGTGTGATCATTGCTAATAATAGCAATGGAAGGACCTCTAATCCAACGTCTCTTCTTCAAGGAGAAATCCAGAACATCATCACTGTGGGAAAATTGACCCTCATTCCAACATTAAATTTTCCATAAATGAATAAGTAACAACCAGGAGTGCTCCTAGAGAGATTGGTAATAAAAACATACAGGATGCATTGAGCTTCCACAGAAGAATTCATGGTAAAGAAGATGTATATGTATAGCCCTAGGGAAATCATAAGCTAAAGTCTGCTAACAGCAGCAAGAATGCCTGAATCACAATTCCCATCTTCTCCATTTAATATAACTCTTGCTGGTTGGGGAGGTTAGGAATTGTAGAGCACCAAAGGCTCTTGGTTCAGAAAGATATATCTACATGATATCCAGCTTTGCTTCTATTATCTCAGGACCAGAAGAACACAGTAAGATTCTTTATCCAACCTCCTGCTATATTAAAATTTGCTAACATGTCCTGTTTACTGCTCCTGGATTTTAATCCCTAGCAGAATGTATTTCATTGAAAAATGGCATATTTAAAGGCTAGAGTTCCTCATTTATTCTTTCATGAAGTGATAAAAGACAGGATTGCCCTACCCCTTTACACATTCATGACTTCATGTGCTTGGGTGGGGGTTCAATCTGCCATTTTTGCAAGTTCTCCCATTATGGATGCTTCTGAATATGGCCTCATGTCTATCTTGATGGCAATCCCGAGCTATTGTCCCCACACCGATGCTTCCAAAAGACTCTGGGTATATATGACAAAATAGATTGCCAGACACAAGATATACTACTGCTTAAACCCACTGTTATTATTAAACAAACAACTATCACATATCATTAAACATTCACTTTGACCTTCAGCTGAACGAGAACTTCAGTATGTTACCTTATTTAAATTGTTAATTTGACTAGTTTTAGTTTTATTATATATATCTTATTTTGTGGCACACCATTTTGGAATAATTCATTTTAAATGCAGCCTGCAAATATTTTAAATGCAGTAATATATGTTAGTTGCTTAGCCTTTCTTAAAGAAAACAGTTTTTTTTCCATTCAGTGTTTTTGTGCTTTCCAGACCCATGATTATGAACAGTGGCTATCTCTTCTTGCAAAACAAAAATAAGAGTCATTTGATAGTCTAATAGTCCTTATTTCTTTTTTGGTGCCCTTAAGTCAGTTTTTGACTCCCAGTGATTGCTTAGACTAATCCTTGCAGTTTCCTTGGCAAGATTTTTCAGAACTGATTTGCCATTGGCTTGCTTCCTAGGGAGGGGAGAGAGAGAGAGAGAGAGAGAGAGAGAGAGAGAGAGAGAGAGAGAGAGAGAGAGAGAGAGAGAGAGAGAGAGAGAGAGAGAGAGAGAGAGAGAGAGAGAGAGAGAGAGAGAGAGAGAGTGAGAGTGGTCCTAAGTCACCCAACTGGCTTCCTGCCTAAGGCAGGGCGGGACCTCACAATCTCCTGGTTTCTAGCCTGGTGCCTAAACAGTTACATCAAATATGCTCTCCAATGTCCATAGAGCTTTGTCCTATTTATTCTTGAGTGAGCAGCAATTCTTCAAAGTTCGCAGCATTGCTATTCTAGAACCTTTGCACCATAGATACCAAAGAATAGATCTGAAGATTTCATCATGCAAAGCTCTAGCATCCCAACTATTTCCACCTTATTCTACATATCTGGACTAGTTGCCATTTTGTTATGTTTATGTTGTTGCTGCATGTTTGAATCAAGCAGCCATAAATCAGGGAATAAGAAAGTATGAAAGAAAAGCATTTCAGATACATTCTTTTGTCTAGTCTGCAGTAATTTATACAGGTGTCTTGCTCCAGCTGTCTCTGGAACACTTTCAAAACAATGAATTTTCTTGCAATATTCTCTTGTTATGCTTGAGAACTTGTTGATGAACATCCAGTGAGTTATATCATCACTCTTCAAAACCTTTCCTTAAAACCTCCTCTATTTTGACTGTTTTAAAATTGCAGAAATGCTATCTTTCAGCTCATTTCCTTCTCAGATGAGGATAGGAAGAAACAGAAGATGGGCATGTGGGTGGGTGACAAAAAACAGAGTTTTTTCACCTGCAAATAATTCTTTCCAGTTTGTGTCTTCTGTCTTGACTACATCCTGTGGGCCATGTCATATACAGTAACTACAAAGAAAATGCCTCTTTAGAATCCATATATGTATGTTTTCACAAAATGGCTGCCCTGTTTAATATGGGCAATCCTCAAATATCTCTTTGCTAGAAGTCTTCTAGGACGCAGTCTTCCACTCTGGTTTAACTTTGTCTTCTGTGTGACAGCAGGTGGATACATTTTCCCCCAAAAGCCCTTAGTTGAAAACATCTACCAATTTCTGTTCTAAGAATTCTGTGTGAGTCTATGTGCAAACAAGTGACACTTAACAAAATAAATATGATGCTGGAGGCTTGCATTATTATTTTAAAAGTATTTTTTTTAAAGTAAATTGCTTTTAAAACTCTCACAAAGAAGGACAGTATCAGCAGTTCTGGAGAATGGCAACTTTTTTGGAAGTCTAAAATAAATCTTCGGGGGAGGGGGAATCCCTAAAGGTTAGGAAAGCTAGATTAATGAGTACTGAGTACAGTGGCTAACACAAGAAACTACAAAATGGGGCAGCGGGACAGGTGTGGTATTGGTGGCTGAATTCTTAAACAGGCAGTTTATACACTACCTTTTGTACCATATTCATTTTCCCCCTCTTAATAGTTGAATGTAGTATCTATTAAAAATTGTGCAGAGTTGATCTCCCTAAGTTTTTTATCCCTAAGTTTTTACGTTCCATTTTAAGAAGTGGAACAAGGAAGAGAAAGTTATCCTGTTCCTAATTTTATTGTCCTGTTAGAACTGTTCTTTTCAAATAGCCTGAGAGTGTATTAAGAGCTTAGTTGTGTATAGTTGCTAGAGTTTATAGATTGGCAGCTTTGATGTAGCTCCAGCAACAGCAGGTGGTTTTCAAGAGGGAAATGTTATTCTGATGGAGCTGCCTGTCATCTTGATAATGATAAAAACATTATCCAGACATTAGACACATGGGGGCTAACCTAGTTAGAGTTTTATCTTAGTTATCATTCATAACATCTCTTGCTTCAGTATGACATTGCACACCATAATATGAACTAAATCAAGAAGGAGAGATGTACTAGGAAGACCTCTGGTCAAATCCTGGCTTAGCTTTGACTCAGATACTTTGTATATTTCAACCACGCTTTGCTGAGAAAATTCTTAGGAGAAAATGGGAAAATGTCCACTCAACTCTCCTTTGTCTGTGACATCCTGGATATTGTAGAAAAAAAACCTAGGTAATTGATGGTAATAATTCAGTTTCTCAGCCTATTTTGTCCTCAACAAGATAGATTGATATATAGAGATACAATAGTAAGTGAAAAGGATCCCATTTTGTATCACTTTTTTTTTGAGAAATTAGATTTTAATGTTCTGTTTAATTTTGTGCATATTATAAGAGAGACACCTTTCTTTACAGAATTATTATTTTTGATATTTTGGTTCTGCATTCTTTACTGTTAACATGAAAGCTGACTCTGGTTTTGAGACTTGAAATCCCTTTAGTAGCAAAATCTCTTACAGGTCTTACAGAAGCTATTTTCATCAAGCTACTAAATTTTCCACCACTGTGTAGGCTCTAAGGGGTAATTTCCCTTTTTCTATGGTTATTGTGTAAAGGAAAATTTTAATAAATAAACAAATAAACCCATCCATCTCTAGTTCTGAACTTTTTTTTAGTTTTCACATATTTCATTAGGAAACAGCATATAGACACATGAAAGTAACATAGATACATGGGGAGAGGGGATGAATTTCTTGGGGGTTGCTCCCAACTAGCTTCTTTCTTACATAACAGCCTAAACAGTTTTTGTCAAAAGTACAGTACTATAGAAGGAGTGGCAGAGCCTGCAGGCAGAGACAAAAGAGGAATCAGCCTTTATGTTGCTACCAGCGGACTAAGTCCAACCCTTCTTGAATTCTGTTAATCCTTATCTAGGTCAAAATAATGCTAACTGTTAGACATGACCAATAAATCAGTTTAACTAGAACATTACATGTGGCCCTGGTCTTTTGTGCCTCAGAAGTACATGTCTCCTCCTGGTTCCTTCCATCTGAGATGGAATTCAAATTTGCTTCTTTCACTTTCTCTTCTCCTTGACTCTCCAAATTTTAATTTATCTCCATAATGGATACATACTTTTGAATCTACCATGCAACCATTTAGCGGGATGAAATTTGCCAGCATCTCCCTCCCCTTTGGCCAAACAGCCAACCTTGGTGCACCAGCCAGCGCAAAGCCTCATGCCTAACCATGAGTAATTTATCTTTCATCAGACAGGGATTGCCCCACTTGCTGGTGCCTAATATTCTTTTCTTCTTTCGCTTTTCTCCTTCAAACCTTGAGTTTTATTTTTTTTAAACTGAATTCAGGAGCAACACCAGAGCTTTCTGTCCAGAAGAGTGCAGTGCTAGGAGCAGCTAAGATACGGTGCAGAACCCTCAAACTTCCAGGCTAGAGGACTCTAGATTCTAGACTCTAGAATCTAGAGGACTCTAGATTCAGGAAGATACATACCATCCATAGGGGTGAGAAGGAATAGAATAGAATGGCATGGAAAGGAATGGCATGGCATGGCATGGCATGGCATGGCATAGAGTAGAGTAGAGTAGAGTAGAGTAGAGTAGAGTAGAATAGAATAGAATAGAATAGAATAGAATAGAATAGAATAGAATAGAATAGAATAGAATAGAATAGAATAGAATAGAATAGAATAGAATATCTATGAGCTCTAAAATGCTTCTGAAATCTATTCCTTTTGCTGGGTCTATGTTGATCTGAGATTTTCATTGGCAAATAGTATAAACAATTCACAAACAATATTTCAGTTTTCATTCACATCACTACAATTTTTAACATTTCCCCCACTTGCTTCATAGTTTCACTTGCTTCTATACGTCTATGGAAGCATGTGGATATTTGTTCTTATCAATTTTAATATTTTTCATTTTGATGGTTTTCAAGCTTATACTTACGTTTATCAGTACTGAATCATTATTAGAGCTTCTACTGGCTCCTGGATACGTTTTCACACCCAATGCACTATTCTGAAATCTTTTATTAATAAGAGCATAATTATTTGATTTGTGACTACATGTCCTTAAGTATCTTTCCATATATTTGGCAGTGTTTTCAACCTTTCCTGTTTTGCATAAGATATACAAAGATATGCAAAGGACTAAGAATGATTAGATACTTGTTTTAAAACACTGATGGCTTTCCTAGGAAAATATAGTGCAGTGATTTTCAGTAGTTCCTGTTGGTATTGCTTCACAGAATGCATTTCATCCCTACCATGCCCTACTATTCTGAGCATCTATCTCTCCTTGAACTTGCTATTGATAAAGCAGCCAACTGTTAGTCACTACATATTTGTAGCATATTTCAACATTTTCTACCTGTTATTCTTCCTGCATCCAGATGCTGTAACTAGTAACTGTCCGTGGCTGTTTATTCAGTAGTTAATCATTATATCTAATGGCCATTTCACCATTTGCAAAATGGTAAATTCTTCTGATAGCTTGAAGCTTGTATTCAGAAATCATTTATCTGAGCTTTCTGATTTTTGGAGAAAAACATATGAAATCCTACCTTGAAGTAAGATCCACTATCCTTAGAAGGGATTTCTTGAGATTAAACATATTGTACTAAGGATGATGTTGCAAAAATGAAAATTCTGTGGCCATCGTTCCTGGCAAAGCATATTTTGAGTAGTCACATCAGTTTGCTTAAATCAACCAAGGAAAACATTAGTTACATTACAAATTCTCATCAGCACAGTATTAAGCAACAAGCGTAAATTAAACCAGTAGCAATGCAACAATTGCATATTTCAATAAAATAGCACTTGTGCATGTTTAACTTTTATGGCATTTGGCAGCATATTCTTTTTCAGCCAGAGGGCAGTAGAATATAGATGATGCCATGGTTTTTTTTACATAATAAATGGTGCATGTTGAAATGCTAATTTTTAAATTGAAATCATTGAAGCAAAGTGAACCTTAAATAACTTTAAAGAGGTGTTTCCCTCCCTAACATGATTTAATGTGTGATCAGTAATAGCAACATTAAGCAGAGAGGCATCAGAATCCCCCTGGAGACATACACTTTATTAATGTGCATCTCCATTCAGCACATTTTGAGCCTGTTTTGCTGCAAACACTTCAGGGGTAGATATAGGATACTGCTGATTAAGATTTGCTATTGCAAACTGCAGCATGTTGGTGAGAATGAGCTGGACTGACTGACTTTCTTCACCATTCAAGTAAATTAGAATGCTATTAAGATTCTTTTGCTTTTGTGGTAACAGACATATCTTGTAAATCCAAGCTATTCATAATGTAGCAATAAAAATAGAATATATGAATGTTGGTTGGGTGAAAGATCAAATTCTGCCTGAATTTGGTCTATATTACAAGCTTGGTGTATATTACAAGCTTGATCTTCTCCCTAGAGGCAGAGAACCTCAGAAAAGTAGCTGCTTTATCTACTGATGTCTCTCTGATATTCAAATTGGGCATTCATCTTATCAGCTAAAATTCAAATTCCTCCTTTAGTCAATTTTCATGAGAATGTTTTTGAGTTTATCTATCCTTATCAAAACTACACCAAAGGACCAGTGGAATTATGGCTCTTGCTGAAGAGGAAGTATATCTCACAATACATACCTAGCAACTTCTTTTTACTTTACATTTATAAAGTAATAAGAATGTTGAAGCAAATACTGGGTATCATGTTTTTGACCTTCTTGTGAATTTGCCATAATGTTTTTGACCTTCAAAATCTTGATAGCTTCATAGCATCATGGGACTGGAAGTGACCTCACAAAGCTTTGATCTCACAAAGCTATAGCAATGTCTCCCTCAAATACTTTATGGTAATAGGGCTAAAACAAAAACAGTCTCCCTCTGACCTTGTAAACTATTATTTCTAAGCATAGGTTTGTGCAAATTCCAATCTTAATTCTTAATATCTCTTTAAGGTTCTTCTTAACAATAGCTTTGATGGCTCCTTCTTTATGGGTCCTCTTCTATAGCCCCTGGCTACAAATTTTGTTAATAAGGTATTGACTGATTTTTGTGCCTTCTGGATCATTCTTCCTTTCATTGTAAATAACATAGCATTAGGAAGCAAGCATCCCAATTTGATCTAGGCAAGAAAAGTAGGCTAACTCCCTGACGATTTAATATGAAAAACAAGAAATCAATTGCTTGACATTTGCAGTCTTCTACATGTGCACAATTTATTAATAATGTTACATTTGCAAAAGAGGGCTGCGAATGTCTCTCTCATTTTTATATGCAATGACTATTTTATTTTATGAAAAATTAGGAACTGTTTGACGATCTGTATTTATGAAGAGCTAGTCAAAATCTGCCTTATACTGTTATGATTACCATGGTTTTCTCCACTGAATTATACAAGTGCTGCATAAGAACTTTCCAATATCCTGTATCCCTAAAATAACGGGTTCTGTAACAAAATTAATTATATATCTCTTAAGAATTCTTAGTGCTCTCTGAGCTTGGTTGTTTGTTTGTAGACATTTTATTACCCAACTAGGTAATGTCATCAGTGTGAGTGAATGCTGGGTTTTCTGCCTGTTTATATAGTAGCTTGTTGTGCCAGGTTGGATGGGAATGTGATTTCCTCCTTGGCAGTTCCCTTTTTAGAGTATTGTTTTCTGCCTGACTGTCTGATGTTGATCCCTTATTATTTGAGTGTTGACTGCTAGAGGATATGTGTTCTAGTTTTTTTGTTTCATTCCTAGATTTGTTATTGTCTCTTTTGAATAGTATGAAAATGTGATTTATCTATTTGTGTATTGATGGCTGATTTGTCTGAATGTCAAGCTTCCAGGGATTCTCTAAAATGCTAATAGTTATCCAGCTGAAACTGAAATTAAGGAGTTTTTAGCATAATTTCTGACTTCTTGTTGGCATTCAGGGACATGTTCAGCTAACCTCTTGCTTTTCTGTCCTACATAGTGGGTGTTACAGTCCTTGCATTATATGTTGCAGATGACCCCTGTCCTGGCTATTGAGTCTTTTGACTTGCTTAAGGGATTTTGGAAAGTTTAGTTGGTTTGTGCACTACAAAGCAGTATGGTTGACACAGATGTTTTTGATCTATGGGAGTGTTATTCTTTTCATAGGTTGTGCTGGCTGTGTTGTAGCAGGTTGTGTGGTCAGATTCTTTTTGATGAAGATGTGTGGATATTCATTTTGTTGGAAGTTTTATAGGTGGTGTTTCTTTCTGGCTCTCCAGATTGATGAAGCATGTTTGTGCTCATTTGAATAATGTTCCTGTCAAGCCCCTGCGGGGTTTGACACTAACTGGGGAGGGTTCCGTTGGTGGATGGAGCGACGGCAGCTGCCGGAAGCAACGGTGACAGCCTTCAGCGGCATGCTGGGGACTCAGCTGGTCAGCGGTAGCCCTCTGAAGGTCTGAGAACCGGCTGCTGCCTAGCCAACATGCAGGATGATGGGGGACAGCTGGAACTTCCTGTTTTGCCGGCTCAGCTGTTTGGCAGTCCACCAAACAGCTGATCGGCGGAGAAAACAGTGGGGGCTTTTGAGTCTGCTCCTGATCCTTGCCTTTCCTTGTTGCCAGGCTTGTAATCTGCATAACTGACTCCCAAACAGGCTGCTTGCTGGAAGAAGAGGGATGCTGCTGTGGTATGACTGCTCCTAATCATTGCTCCGGATGGTGGTTAGTTGGGTGGGGGCGGGTCCAGGCGGGGCACGGTATCCATCTATTTAGGGCACTGGGAATCCAACACCTCATCAATTTCATACTGATCTTCCATGACCCGGCAACCGTGGAATGGGCCGCAGGGAAGATCCTTCCATGGAGGGAAGACCCTTCCACCTCTTTGGGAAGTGGGTTGCGGTCTTGGTAGTGGAAAACTTGAAAACCCACAGGAAAATGGGAATAATAAAACCATTTTTATTTAATCCATAAATATTTTCTTTCACCAATCTAGAAGTAAGGTCTGATGTCCGAGCTAAAAGTGAACGTAGGTAAGGTACTCTTCTATAGGTAGTCCTCGACTTACAACAGCTGATTTAGTGACCATTCAAAGTACAGTGTCATTGAAAAAAGTGATTTAAGACTATTTTTCACATTTACCACCGTTGCAGCATTCCCATGGTCATGTGATCAAAATTCAGATGCTTGACAACTGGTTCATACTTATGATGGCTGCAGTGTTCCAGGCTCACGTGATCACCTTTTGTGACCTTCTGACAAGCAAAGTCAATGGGGAAGCCAGATTCACTTAACAAACATGTTACCAACTTAACAATGCAGTGATTCACTTAGCAACTGTGGCAAACAAGGTAGTAAAATGGGGCAAAACTTACTTAACAAATGTCTGACTTAGCAACAGAAAAGTTGGGGGTCAACTGAGATCATAAGTCAAGGATTACTCCTACTAGGAGAGTACCTAACATGGGTTGTCTATACAACAGCTCATTCCACAACACAAAAATAAAAATAGTTCATCTTCACTTATAATATTGAAAATGTTGACCTATTTACTTGCATTGCAAACCAACCTATTTTCATGTGGTTTAATTCATAGGGAAAAATGCATTAAGCATGTATGCATTCAAGAGTGTTGATAAGAGTAATAGAAATTACCTTGAATATATGATATTGTGTCAAATGTCATATGAGCATGCATCAATATAATGAGGTTGCTGCACATACAAAAGAAAAATATTCAGCAGTTGAACAAATTGCAGTGACATCCCACCCCACCCAAAAACAGCCTTTGACTTAGGCTGCCCTTAGCTCTTAGATTGGAAATATTTCTTTTGCTGATTTGCTCTAGCTTACAGCCTAAGGCTCCAAATTTGTATACATATTTACATGAAAATAACCCCCATTAATTTAGGTAAAACTTACTTCTGAGTAGAAATGCACAGCATTATATAGTAAAATATTTATTTATGATAATAAATTCCTTAAAACACAGGCTTGAATATCTTTTTAAATGTTGGCATATTTTATATAAATATATATCTTAGCTTGCTTAAAACTGTTTTTTTAATTGTTATTCATTTTTCTGCTATAAAAATTTCATTCTAGCAGTATACTTGTTTAAAATGATTTCCTGTTCTGTTCATTATTGCTTATAATCCAGGGAGATAACAGCCTATGCTGAGACAGGCTTATTTTACAAGCTCTTCAACCAAATCCTTGAAGAACTCCACATTTCATCAACTATCTACGTGATGTTATATGAACTTCATGTAATATGCACATTCTGTAATTCAGGTTCCATGTCAGTATATCCAATTATTACATTGGAAGTTGTTTTGAACTTCTTTCCTGAAATTTATTTTTTGCATATACTTCAAAGGTTTTTATTAACAGCTTTCAGAGAATGCTGGGATTTTAATTAGTTCTTTTATTCATGACATGCAAAAACTGTATTGTTTTACACCTCTACTCTATATAATAGATGATATGGATGCCCTTGAAAATGTTCTAAAAGAAAATATTTAAATTATGCTATCTGGTGACTGGATTCAAGTTGGGAGAGTCAGGATGATTTGATAGGGCATGATTCTTGAGTAGACCAACATAGGATCGCACTATTTAAGTTTTTTTTATTAGTTTCAAGGCCACATTTTAATACTTCAATAATGATATAAATGCATTTTTAAGGTGAGTAATGGGCAGAGGTCATATAAATCTAGAATTCATATGTGTGATTCAACATCTTCTAAAGGACATTGAGAATTTGATTTCAGGAAGGCCTGACTGTTTTATTATCAAAGCTTTGCTGTGAACTAACTAGAAAAAAAAATCAATGCAGGTTTTCTTTCTACATTAGAAAACTGTTGCGTTACATCAGTACTGAGTGTTCACTGTTTGATAACTACATTTCCTATTGTGGTTATATTGTCATGGACAATAAGATGTACTGAATGGAATGGAATTCATATGAGCAACTGAATGTTGTGATAAATATAAGAATACATATATTTTAATAAATAAAACTTAGTGATAACTTCCCCCTTTGCAATTTGAATTTCTGTTCTTAATTATGCAGTCTTGGTAAGCTTCATACATGCAGTTATTAACAATTACCACTGCTCAGAGAGTTGGATTGCTTAATAGAAAAAAAGCACAATTCTATCTGTTCCCAGTTCTGTATTGTCAATTTCCTAGTATTTTGTATTGCCTGGAGTTTTTGGATGCTCTTGAAGGTTATCTATCTCTGCAATGTATTGCAATATTCTAAACCAGAGGTAACCAGAAAATGGAATATTGCAATGATATCTCCATGTCAGATTGTGTTTCTAATGACAAACATGAGTCTTGAAGTAACCCAAAGTACTTATAACAAGCTTTTTCAACTTCAGCTTTGAAATCTTTTAAAGGCAGTTTTCCTCAAAGTGTGGTCTGAGGATCCCTGGGGGGGGGGAGGGGAGATACCTCAAGACTCCCTCAGGGGTCTACAAAATCAAATTTATTTACAAGATTTTGAAGATACATGCAAAAATTTAATATATTATTCTTCTCATTAGTATTTTTAGTTTAAAAAAATAGTTTTTGATGAAAATATTTTATGTTAATATCTAGTGGGTATAATCTTGTATTTACATGATCCAATAAATAAATATTCTATAAATGCATCAACTTTAATTTTAAATACAGTAAACATCAATAAATATAGTATAATCCATATATATCAAATTTCTCTTGGGGTCCTCCATAATTTTTAAAAGCAGGAAAGGGTCCTAAAAGCAAAACATTTAAGAAACACTGTCCGAAGGGATGCACTTTATTATTGTGCCTTGCCTGGATGCTACAGATAGTGTGCTGATGATACTTTAATATCACCATTTAAATGTTTTGATCTTTTTTTGGCATTTTGTGTTAAGGATGAAAAGAATATTTTTCATTTCACCCTTTAAAGCTCCTACAATCGTGCCCCCTCCCCCAAATGTAGATATTATGTGATGGGAAGGGAAGCCTTTGAATCTCTAAATGAATGAATACTACTGACCTGAATAAACCATTTTCCAACAATACTGTATTGTCTATAAAATGACTTCCAGGGAAGACAATGAGTTTGTGTTGTCATTTTACTTGCTGCACAACTATTCAAAACAAATGTGAAACTGGGAACAGATGTGTCATCCTTATATACTGTGGGTGTTCCATGGAATAGAATACTTATAACCAATCACCAACTGCCATGTTGATGACAGTTGATAACCGTTTCCTTTATTTAAATGATTTGAAAATATACATGGTTATATGGTCTCTGTAATTGTTTTGGGAAAATATCTGATCCATGGTATCAGGATGCTGATATTCTCCAAGTCTGTTTTGGGATTAGGCCCTTTTGATTGATGTTCAGCCAGTGTTGGCTGTCTTATATTTTTAAGCACAATGTTCTTTTCATATCATTTCCTATTTATATGTCACCACCCGTTTGCTAACTTTTTAGCTCAAATCCACATTTTTCACAACCCGTGTAACTATTACTTAGCCCAGGAAAAGGCCCACCAAGGGCAAAGCAATGTTGTCCTCTTTGGATCTAAATACTGCATACATCTAACAGCAATCAGGGGAAAATAGCCTTTTAAGCAATAAACAGCGTTGGGGGAATAGCAATGAAAACTTGAAAAAAAATTCAGTAGAAGAAGGAATAGTCAGTATGAAATGGCAATGAAAAGGAAAATAATGATCACTGGGAAATAATTGTCGGTGGGGAAAAGGCACAAGCAGTGTTGAGGGAATAGCATTGAACAATCCCAGGGGGCTAGCAATGGGATAGCATCTACACTGCAGTTTTAGGGGGAAGAGAATTAAGTCCAATACGTGCTTTGTACAAGCTCTTTGCTCTGTTTTAAGAGAGTGAGCTTTTAATAAGCAAAGGTGCAGCTACACATATCTGAGTTTGGAAGTTAGACATAACTTCCCTCCAGGAGCAGAAGGGAAAAGGTGGATTGAAAAGCCAGCCTACATATAATGGATGGGGATAAGGAAGAAAGGCAAGGGAGAAAATGGATGGAGCCCACATAAGATAGATTTTAAATACATCAAAGGATGAAGGAAAAGGAAGAACTGATGTATGTTTTCACTGCATAGCTCTGATCTCAGGGATTGATAGTGCCTGGGCCTCCAGAAGTTAGGAGGGATAAGAGTCCGTTATCAATAGCTGTTAGTCAGTGCACTTCTTAGCTTCCTGAACCCTCTATTCTGGAAGTGGGGACTCAAACCACTGCAGAGGATTGGCACCAGTATACTGTTCTTTTGTCTGATCTGGATTCTGCTGGTCAGTCAAACCAGATGGCTCTTAAAGCTGCAAAATGCAACTTAAGGAGGGTCTGCTTTTAAGACGGCTACATTTCTGAAATCTAAGAATCCAATGTATTGGAGAGGAACATTGAATTTCGGGAAAACCCAGCACTCTTGTTAGGGCTGTAGCTGAAAGTTCAGTACCATGGAAGACCTCAATTTGTCTCTACCTTCTTCGCCATAATGATAAGGCTATAATCATCTAGATATATGCTGAGAGCTTCATTACCTGCTCTTCTGCCTGCTTGGCTCCAGCAGCAACAGCAGTAAGTTTCTCATCTTTCAGCTTCCAAATGCTGAAGCCATCACGGGGAGGGGAAAATAGTAGTTAGGTTTCCCTCCATTGGTTCATGATCTGCTGAATTACTTAACAGCTGTAATGTAATGGCCTCTAATCAAGCTGAAATGAATAGAATCCAGTTTCTTGATTAATTCAGGGATTTCAAGTGAGGATCTTTCTTGGAAAATCTCCTTCTCTGAGAATGGCAACTTATGGCATTATTATGGTGAGTCCTAAGAGGTTTTTCATATTCTGTTGCTGAATATTGTCATTTTTGATGTGAGATTTTGGCATTTAAAAATTCTGACCTAAAAAAAAGAAAAATAGTTGGATCAATCTGGATTGGCACTATTGTATTCCCAAAAATCTATAGAAATAGAAATTGTCTGAAATGGTATAGGGTTGTCTGAAATGATGTAGGGTTTTCTGCCTGAGCAGGGGGCTGGATTAGAAGAACTCCAAGGTCCCTTCTAACTCTGTTATTCTTTTAAATCAAATGTTTGACAGAAGTATTATTATCCACTTTTAATTTTTATATAAAATTACATGATCCATTGTATTTTTTTTTTTAAATGTCTTCACTGACAGCTTTACCACCTCCAGTTACATTTATGAAAGGGCTATATCAATTGTATGATGGTTGTGGAACTAGCAACTGCAGTAAGTCCCCTGCTGAGCATTTTTAAAAAAATATTATGCATCTGAATGGAAACAAATTCCATGTTTTCCTAGAAAGCAGAAGCCCTAAGGTTTCCAGAGCTATCTCCTTAACTTGGATAACAAATTTTGTCCTCCCCTGTATAGCAGCTTCTAGGAGCAGGGGCAGGAAATGCAGTGGGCATATCTTTAATACCTCAAAAAATTCATAAGTCCATGTCAGGAGAATCTTACTGCGAACTTCCATCATGGGAGATTTTACCCCGAGGCTACTGCAGATGGGTATATTGTATTTGAGCCAAGTTATGCTGAGTACATATATTTCTAATAACCTGAATAAAGTAAGCTGAACTAGTTGAACTAGCTGAAAAAATAGTTATGCATAGGTAGTCCTTGATTTACAACCACAATTGAGCCCAAGATTTCTGTTGCTAAGCAAGACAGTTGTTAAATGAATTTTGCCCCATTTTACAACCTTTCTTGATACAGTTGTTAAGTGAATCACTGCAGTTGTTAGTAACATGGCTGTTAAGTGAATCTGGATTCCCCATTGATTTTGCTTGTCAGAAGGTTGCAAAAGATGTTCCATGACCTTGGGACACTGCAACTGTCATACATATGAACCAGCTGCCAAGCATTTGAATTTTGATCATATTACCATAGGGACGCTGCAATGGTCGTAAGTGTGAAAAACAGCCATAAGTCACTTTTTTCAGTACTGTTGTAACTTCAAATGCTCACTAAATGAACTGTTGCAAGTTGACGACTACTTGTATTACAATTTAGGTCATGTTTCAAACAAGTTCTTAAACTGCATATATAAAGAGTTTATGTGTAATGTCTGAGTAGTTAGGTATGACATGGGCAGATGGTCCATAAAATTATTTAATTTCTATAGCTGCCCATCTCAACATTTGGATGGTGTACATCATAAAAACAATTAAAACAATACAAAATAAATGTATATGGTTGCCAAGTAAAATTATTGCCATAGATGTTAATAGAGCCAAGAAACAGGGCCCTTCATTAATTAATGATCAGGGCTCCAAGCCCAAGTATTAAATTACGTGTCTAGTCTCTACTGAATCCTAAACCAAAATAGTCATGGAGGATTTTTTTCCAGATTCAATCATGTCTGATTCTCAGAGAATGTGTGGACAAGTCCCTGCAGCTTGCCTTTGCCTCCTTCCTAGGGCTGAAAGAAAGTGACTGGCCCAAGGTCATCCATTTGGCTTTGTGACTAAAGTGGGACTAAACCCACAGTCTCCTGGTTTCTGTCCTGATGCCTTAACCACCACACCAAATTGGGTTTCATGGAGGTTTAGGAGCTAGTTAATGAGGTAACATGATAGCTTGCTAATTGTGCTTGTAAATATTTTCCAGTGTGATCACTTAGATTCTATAATATATAAATCTGACTTTAAGCAGCCTCCACTATGGGCTGAGGATGAGATGAAGGGAATATCCCAGTCATGTCCTGACCCCAGGGCGTGGTCATCTACAGATAGAATGAGGGTGCACCTTAATTCATTATTTGCCTAGCTATTTGTGTTGAAAACAGGGTCAGATGTATTTCAAATAAATCAGTTTCTAAATGTGATTACTGGGAGCATGGAAAATGTGCACATTTTGCAATACATGTGGTATCTAATTAGTTTAAATCAGGAAGTCCCAGATTCAAATCTCCTTTCTTCAATAATACATTTTTTTTTAACATTGTCTCTGCTAGGTAAGAACATAATATCTTTTCTGTAGTGCACTTGGGTAATATGAATAATCCACAACTTTTCTAAATTGGAGAGCAGCTGAAATGTGGGTTTCTTCCACATTGACCTTTGCTTCTCATCATTATCCAAATAGTGTGGGAAGAAAATATACAGGAGAAAGTTTCTAAGCAAAAAGGTGACATCCTAATGAAGCTTATGGGATTTGGTAAACCCCTTCACAATCTGCAGTATGTAGATAATAATAATACTCCATTTAGCCGTACCCTAAAGCCAATAGGAACATGCATGGAGTGTATTCAAGAAATCTAAGAGTGTTATAAAATGTATCTGTTGTTATTTCATCATGATATATGAATAAATAGGATAGCAAAGATATCGGGGCAGCCACAAATTCCTAGAGCCAATCTTATATACCGTGGAACAATACTGCAGTGAGAGAGATGGGTGAGAAAGTTCACTTGAATTGTTGCTAATTGATAGGATTCAGACAAGTTTCTTTCCATTGAAACACATTTGGCTGTAACACAAAAGATCAATTTCATTAGCTTCTTTATTTCAGTGGGCAGAGAACAGTGAGAGATTTTATTATGTTTTGCTCTGCCAGCTCAAAATGGAATATTTTGATATTCCTTAAATGAGCTACTTCAGCTTGTCAATTTGATCTATGTTTTGGAGATGGGGTGGAGAGGAAATGGGAGAATGTATGTGTGCTGTATATTTTTCCCTCTTCTAAAAATACATTTTAAAAAGATGAGTTGCCCTAAAAGTTCATGGAACATTACAGAGGCTGTATTTATGTGCTTAGTCATGAGATCATATTCCTTCTGGAATTATTTTTTTAGTAATAAAAAAACCCTACTTTTTAGGACAAATACTGGGTTAAATATTGGATTAAATCTTGATTGCCATTCACTCTGCCCGTGTACAAATAGCTATTACAGCAGTTCCATCTAGAGCCAGTGATGCTTTCAATTCAATTTATAGACATGTAGCTCATTTCACAAGAAATCAAGAGGATGTGGAGCTTAATTTAAGGGGATTATAAAACTACGAATGCTGTTTAGGTAGTGCTCCTTACAGAGGGCTTAACTAATAGCAAATGGTGCGAGATTCTGAATGGATAAAATAATTTATAGAATTATTGCGGGATGCAACAGGTGATGAGTCGTCCTAAGAATGCTTAGTTCCAAATGCTTTGTGGGGGAATGTGGGAAATAAGGAGGTTAATGTGCTTTTCATTCTGATTTTTGGACTCCTACATTAGCTGCTTGGTAACATTGGACAAGAATGAGTGTGCTCTAAGTACCTTTGACTATCAGGACCTAGGAAGCACATTTTGTTGCAAGGTCTGTGCTCTGGAACACAGTCCTTCCAGAGATCCAGATGGCTTTCACCCAAAGGCATGTTGAAAGTCTTTGAAGATTTGGCTATTCTCCTAGGTTTGAAGCTAGGATGGATGTCAAGTCCCCATTGGCTGATTTTGCTATACAGGTGTTCCTTGACTTACAATCATTTATTTAGTAGCAACCTTTGCAGCAACCGTTGCAGCATCCCCATGGTCATATGATCAAAAGTTGGGCGATTGAAAACCAGCATTTATTTATAATAGTTGTAGCATCCCAGGGTCTTGGGATAACCATTTGTGATCTTCCCAGCCAGTTAAGCAAAGTCAATTTGCTTAACAATCATGATTCACTTAACATCAATGACAAAAAAGGTTGTAAATTTGGGCATGACTCACTTTAACAACTCTCTTGCTTACAATGGAAATTCTGGTCCCAATTGTGATTGTGAGTTAAAGGCTACCTGCGTCATATTTTTCCCAGATATGCATGCTTCTTTTTTTTTCTATTTTATTGAAAGGTGCCTTGAGTTGGGAAGCCTCTAAACATAAATGCATACATGCATACATACATATTGGAAGAAACTGAATGCTAACATTACTATTCTGGTAGAAAAAAGTGAAACTATTTTATTTTTAAAAAGAAATCTTTCTTATTTCTATTACTAAGGTAAGGATAAAGATTTCCCCTGTCCAGTCATGTCCGATCCTTGGGAATGGTATTCATCTTCATTTCCTAGCTGAGGGAGTCCAATTGTCCAAAGAAGCTTCCATGGTCATGTGGCCAGGATGACTATATGCTGAGCCACACAGAACCTGTTATCTTCCCACTGAAATGGTATCTATTTATCTATTTACCTATTTGGCAGGAGCTGGGGCAAGTGAGGGGAGCTTACCCCATTGTGCAGCACTTGGGTCTCGAACCTGGGCTATCAACTTTCCTGCTGACAAACTCAGCATCTTTAACTACTGAGCCATTGTCTTATTACAGTATTTTTGTCAAGTTTTCAAGAGAATTTAAAACCAGTTCCCACGACATTCAGGAATTTAATATGAAGGTTGAAAAAATAAATCTGTTGCAGTTACACTATTGTCAAGATCATATTTTTCTCACATGTAACAGAGAGCTGTGAAAGCTGAACCATTGGAAAGTCTGAATGAAGAAAAACGTGATTGTTTTTCCACTGATGATTTGAATTGAGATTCTAGAGGAAATTATGGAGAATGCTTTGGATTGGAAGATGATCAAATGATTTAATACTAGATGTTATAAAACTATACAGATCACTGGAACCTCTAATAATAAAATTCACATTTAAATATTTTAGATAAATGATGGCAAATTTTTGGAGAAGATCTTGATGCTTGGAAAACAAAGGCAATCAGGAAAAAGACTAGGCAAAGTGGATAGATATATCACTGTAGCATAGATAAAGTATGGGAGTGATTTTGGAATCATCCCTGTAGAACTGGGAAAAGACAATGTCAAAAGTGGTTGGATTGTGACTTTTTAGGAAAGTCTCATGTATGTTAGCTGATAATCGGATTTCTTTGTATTTTATTCTGATCTAAGTATCTAGGACTTGGCCTCTTAATGGTTATACCCTCTGTTAAAGTTCTTAAATTCTATCTATTTTAAGGTAATTTTGTGAGGCTTTTCTGTGAGGCTTTTCCAAAGAAGAGCAGCATTCACTATATTCTATCTGCTCTAGACTCTTTTATGTTGCCTGAAAGATCACAGCCTAAGGTTATACGGCAATTTGTGTAAGTTTTTGTTTGGGGAGCAAGGGATTTCGAAAAGATGTCTGTTCCAAAGAAAACAGGTTATGTTGATATGAGGACAGAGTTGAAACACAAAACTGTGTAGCTAAGGGAATACTTACATGCTGCTGTTTAAAAGTGGATTCTAAAAGTAAACTCTTTCCTTTTGAACATATAGCAATGTGTGTGTGTGTCTGTGTGCAGATGTTTAAAGAAGCCAACAAGTAATAGTTTTAATTTTACTTGAATATCATTTAATTAAAAGATGTATTGATTTCAACTCCCTGAATCCTCAGCATCCTAGCAGGGGAATTCCAGTACTTGAAGTTCACATGTCTTTAATTTGCTAAGGTTGGGACACACTGGAAACAAATATAATAGATTTGGATAGCATGCGATCATGGGAACTTTAGAAAATGTGTGGTTTATTGTTAATCATGTAACAATGTCAATGAGTGTGATTTTCTTTATTCAGTAACTTAAGAGAAGAGGTCCCTACTTCAAGGTCCTTTTGAAACTAAATTCAGATCTAATTTTCCAATAAACTGGCATTTTAAAAAGTTTAAAGAATGGGTCATAGCAGTGATAAAGGGAAAGCTATTTTTACTGAAAACTTAAAGGTCACTAACATCACTTGATAAAGAGAGCAATTTGGCACTGTGTATCATGAGGCTAAGTTACATACCAAACACTACCAAAACTATTGACTACTGTGTGGCTCATGTTCATTTTAGAAAAGTTCCATCTCTTTGGAATTCATGAGGACAAGTAATTCATACCTCGTCCCCCTTCCAGGCAAAGAACTGTTTCCTGGGATTTTTCAAACACTTTGAAGGCTGCAATACTTTTTATTTTAATTACGGAGGTTTTCTAACACAAAAGAAGCAGACAGATTGTTAGCTGGACTTGGCTCATGCAGATGAGAATGTCACATACAAACCTGTTTGAAGGGAATAGGAGGTTATTGTACCATATGCCAGTGTCAAGTCAATTAATTTCTTGTTAATATTCTGGGAAGAATCTTTGGGATATGTTGCACTGAGAGAGCACCTGTACAGCAGAGCAAAGTTGATGGGTTACAAAAAAATAAAATAAAATAAAAATGCATACTTGTGATCTAAGTTGTTTACTTCAATCTTAAGCAAAGGTCATTATTGTAAGTTATCATGGGCAACCTTTGAACAATCCCAGAGGTGCTGACATTCCATAAATATGTTAGGAAAATAAAATTGTAATGTTGGAATGAATTGCTAAATCCTTGTCATCATCAGAGCTGTGACAATAGCTAATGAAAAATGCAATAAAATAATTATATCAACTTGAAAGTTTACTATTTAAAGGAATAGCAGGATTAATTAAAAAAAATAATGGTAGATTTTAGAATATGTGAAAAATGGTGAATCCAAGGTGCATAGAACTAGGCTTTAAAATTCTTATATCCATCTGTTCTTACAGACATTTTGATTCATTTGATTCATTTCTGAGAGTTGTCTTAGATACATTCCTAAATGAGCTGTGGAATAAAACCAGTTCTAGAAGATGCTGTTTTACTTTTATTAGATAACAACACTAAGCTATCTGAAGATACTATGTTTTTCTACAACTGTTGACAAGGAAAGAACATCTTCAAATGTTTATTGAACTGAATAGCAGTGCTTTCATTCAAATCTCTCATAAGCTGTTCAGACATGGAAAGACGAACATATTAATATGTTGATAATTAATACATTGATATATTATAAAGCAGAAAGAAGAACAGGCGGGATTCCCCCCCCCAAAAAAAAAACCTGCCTGCCCCAAGCACTCCCAAACCTGCCCTGAGCACTCCCAGGAACTCAGCAAATACTTAGTACTCTTAGTAGCAACTTTTGCGCATGTTCTTAAGTTCTTGGACATTGATAAATATTGAAATGCAAAAAAAAATGTTATTCTGTGAAATGTTAAGATCCTCTAGATTGGGAGAGATCCTTTTTAAGGATCTTCTAGTGAATGTTCCCTTCTATCACCTTTTGGGGTGGGGAAGAGTAAATCACAAGTATTCCCATGGAATCAACATTGATCACTTCAATCATTTTTTTAACACCCCAAATCCTCCAACTTCCTTTTAATACATTCTTGTGGCTGTTTTTGTCTATAACTCTGCCATCTCAGTTGAACTGTGAACAATGCTGCAAGATGTATGATACAAATCAGTGCACACAAGTTTTTGTGTGGGCAGTTTATCATCACATGCTGCATTAGTATTTATAACATCATCAATTAGAGGTACTAGGCACAACACAAACGTGCAGTATAGTACTTTATTACTGATTGTTGAGTAGCTCCCGTGTCAAAAGACACCATTTGAGTTGTCACTGAAATTGCTTCTGCCCATTTCTTCTTCTTCTTAGAGATATTATTTTTCTATGAGGAAATGCATAGTATATATTTATTATTATTGCATTTTATTGTCCTCTGGTGGTAGCTATTACTTTGTACATTTCTCAGAGTTAGTTGACTGATATGATTTAGACATTCATAAGTAAATGTACAAATAAAGAAGCAAGCAAGCATGGAATACAGAATAATAATTCACCATCAAGGCAGCCAAATACAATAGAAACCATTTGACTCAGACATGAACAACAGTATTGAGAATACAGTAGTCACCAATAAAGTCATGTGCTAAATAGAATATTCAATTAAGGGCTTGATTTTGTTATTTGTAAAACATCTGGCTTATTGTGAAGTCCTAGGTGCTGTCTGAGCTTAGTTGTTTACTTGTAGATGTTTCATTACGCTACATGATAAGATCATCAATGTGAATGAGTGTGGGATTTAGTCTCTGTTTATATATACTAGCTTGCCCTGCCAGTGTTGATGGGGATGGGGCTTTTTTCCCATCATCCCAGATTTCTTCAAGAGTTTAACAAGCCTCCTTTTTTAGATCTAACGAGAAAACATTTTCCATCTCATTCTCTTGGTTTGTAATTTATATTTGCCTTTTAATTTTTAAAACTTAAGCCAGTTTCTTTTGTATATCCAGTAAAGAGAACTTTTCCAAATCATTATCTTAGCCTGTTATTTGTAGTTCCTCATGTTGTATTTTCTTTATCTTATCAGATAACCTTTTTCCACATCTATCATTCCTTTATTAATATATTTTAGACATAGTCTGTCCACAGAAGCAGGTATCATTACTGACAGTGTTACTAAGACCTGGCTTAAAAACAGTAACTGTGAGAGGGACCTTGGAGTCCTAGTGGATGATCACTTAACCATAAGCCAGCAGTGTGCAGCAGCATCCAAAAAAGCTAATACAATCCTGGGTTGTATAAACAGAGGCATAGAATCAAGATCATGCAAGGTATTAGTACCAATTTATAAAACTCTAGTAAGACTACACCTGGAATACTGCAGCCAATTTTAGTCACCATATCACAAAAAAGATGTTGAGAGTTTGGAAAAAATTCAGAGAAGAGCAACTAAGATGATCAAAGGCCTGGAGACTAAAACATACGAAGAACGGCTACGGGACTTCGGCTTGGTTAGTCTAAAGAAAAGAAAAACTAGGAGACATGATAGCAGTATTCCAGTATTTGAGGGGCTGCCACAAAGAAGAGGAGGTCACATTATTCACCAAAGCACCAGAGGGCAGGACAAGAAACAATGATTGGAAACTGATCAAAGAGAGAAGCAACCTGGAATTAAGGAGAAACATCTTGACAGTGAGGACAATTAACCAGTGGAATAGCTTGCCCCCAGAAATCATGGGCGCTCCATCACTGGAGATTTTTAAAAAGAGACTGGACAGTCACTTGTCTGAGATGGTATAAGTTCTCCTGCTTGAGCAAGGGGCTGGTCCCTTCCAAGGTCCCTTCCAGCTTCTCTTCTCTTCTCTTCTCTTCTCTTCTCTTCTCTTCTCTTCTCTTCTCTTCTCTTCTCTTCTCTTCTCTTCTCTTCTCTTCTCTTCTCTTCTCTTCTCTTCTCTTCTCTTCTATTCTATTCTATTCTATTCTATTCTATTCTATTCTATTCTATTCTATTCTATTCTATTAACTTCTGGCTCCATTCTTCAAAGATCTTTAATATTTCTGATGTTATAATATTTTGTATCATGTGTTAAGTATTAATTGACATCAGTCTTTTTTTTTTCCTTCTGCTTAAAATCTTTAGTTCCCTCTATGTCCAGTTTCTAAAATCATCACTTATCTTTTGCTATGACTTGCAGTTGCCAGGATAACCAAAATAAGTCTGTTTCCCATGAGAAGTTGCTTATTTTTTAGAGTTAATTCCAAACATTTTATAGTAAAAGTCAATATTCCATTTTTTTCTGGACCCTTAACCCATTCATAACTTTCTTAGATCAAAATCTTAATTACCGTTTTGCTGTTTATTACAAATTCTTAAACATAAAATGTTGAATGAAACATTATGTAAGAAATGGAGAGAGAGAGAGAGAGAGAGAGAGAGAGAGAGAGAGAGAGAGAGAGAGAGAGAGACTCCCCAACTACATACAGTAAAGCACAAACACACAAACATTTGAATAATCATTGTACATTGTACATAAGATCTTCTTGATACACGAGATGTTTGATCTCTTCTTATTTTGGAAACAAAATTACAGCAAAAACACTGGTCTCTAAATTTTCAAAAAGAAGTTTAGTAAAGGCAAACATTGAAGCAAGGCAAAAATAGGCAAAAATTTGTCTCAGTTAATGAAAAGCTGTCAAATTCAGTGTGTTTTTACTTTAGGGACTTTCCAAGAAGGATTACTTTAAATTTCATGAGTAGCTTTAGGCTCTTTGCCTGCATGGTGTTTATTTGCTTCCCTATTCCCTGCATATCTTTTTCTTTTCCCTTTCTTGCAGCCCCTTTGCGGATCTTCATTTTTTGTAAGGTTGGTTTCACTATTTCCTCCTGCGAGGAAAGCCCTGTGACTTCTTCCACTTTAAACAGGGACCCTGAGATTCCTTCAAAATGTGATCAAAATTAACTTGTGCAGTCAAAGTTGTTACTGTGGTTCAGTGAGAATTCCAGTTAGCCACAGCATGAAAAGCATAACATAGATCACTGAACAGGTGTTATGGGCTTTCTAGATTTCAATATATCCCAGACAGCATCATTTATATTGTTAAGGCTTCATAACTACATTATCTTGTATGTCTGTTGCCACACAACATCCTTCATAATGGGTTTACATATCACATGTACAATGAATGTATCTCTATTTAAACAATATAAGTATTTTCTACAATAGCATCTCTTTATATTTTATTGTAAGGAAGGAGTACTTATATCACACTGATTATAAATTGATTGTAGAGACTTTGTCAGCCTTTGCTCTCAGTTTGTACTTTGAAATACTTCTGCGCATGAAACAGAAAATGTGTTGTGGTTTAACACTCTCCCCCCAAATATACAGTATACTGTAGCTTTCCAAAATTCTGTCAAACCATTCTCAGTGCATCTCTTTTCTCTTTCATTCATCCAGTCAACTGCCATCCAGGTGCCAGAGTGGCAAATTACACCAGTCCATTTGGCCCCAGCCCTGCTAGTACCTTCCCTCATTCCTGCTCCTCTGATGCCTCCAGTATGGCATTGGCCTCCTTGCTTTTGATCAACATCTTCCTTTCTCTTCCCTTCCCTCCCTTCTCTCAGTAGCTGTTGTTGATCTCTTGATTTTTGCCCACTCTTATCCCCTTGCCAGATACTTCTGCCAGAAATAACCATGTTTCTATATCCATAATAATGCAGCTGATTTAATTCAAATCCAGGACAAATACATGTTTTGGCTCAATCATTAAATACCCTAAACTAGCTGTTCCATACACAAAACGGGCCATGTACAAACTGTTCCATACACAAAACGGGCCATGCACAAACTGAACTCATCCTAACTTGCCCATCCTTAACTCATACTCTATATGAGTTATAGACCTGTGTGGCACAGTGGTTAGAATGCAGTATTACAGGCTAACTCTGCCCACTGCCAGGAGTTTGATCCTGATTGGCTCAAGGTTAACTCAGCCTTCCATCCTTCCGAGGTCGGTAAAATGAGGACCCAGATTGTTGGAGGCAATATGTTGACTCTATAAACTGCTTAGAGAGTGTTGTAAAGAATTATGAAGTGGTGTATAAGCCTAAGTGCTATGACTATTGCTATATCAGTTTTTAACTTGTTGTATTCCTCTACGGGGTTTCACTTATTTCAATTAAATACCTCAAGTCACTTTATAATAGTGAATTAGAAAGTATATATATTCGTCACGAGTTTAGTTGGACAAACCTGCCAGTTTAAAGCACTCCATATTTCTTGCCAGCTAGATAAAAGAAGAGAGCCACTTTGGTAAAAAGGCACTGGGCTAGAAACTGTGAGACTGCACTCTGATCCTGGCAAACCACCTCTGAAAACTTTGCCAAGAAAACTGCATCGGTGTATGCTTGCAGTTGCCAGGAGTCTATATTGAAATGAGGGCACAAACAGAAGAAGAAGAATTTATCTCAGTCTAATGACTGAAAAGTCACTGACCTGTTTAATTTACATCCTGCCTTAAAAATAAATGTTCAGTATTGTATGTTGTATATTAGCAACCAGGAAAGTATAGCTAGCCAACAATGGGCTCCTATGACATAATCCAAGTATAGTTCAATAGGAAGAGACAGAACAAATGGCTGCAGAAGCAGTGACCAGTAACTGAAGTGGAGGAGGCATTCCCATCTCAATGTAAGACTGTCCTTTGAAATTCAGGATAATTTCATTTAGGATCTAATATCTTCTGGACTAGAAGAACAGAACTAGGAGAGGCTGTCCAGTATAACTACTTTAATTACCAAGAAACAGCCAAAATTGCCAGGTAAGATAGGAAAATGATACAGAAAAATATTAAAAAATGTAGAAGGCAGACAGAAAGCTTTGAGGAATACAAACATTGTACAACATTTAAGAAATTTATTGGGGTTAAATGGGGCAGAGGTGGCTTATTGCCTCCTTTTTAGGCCTGAGAGAAAGAGAGTGGCCCAAGGTCACTCAGCTGGCTTTGTGCTTAAAGCAAGACTAGAATTCAAGGTTTCCCAATTTCTAGCTCGATGCCTTAATCACTACATCAGATTGGCTCTCATGAAGGTTTAGAAGATGGGTTAATGAGGAGATATAATAATATAATATAATAATATAATGATCACTAGACAAAATTGGCTCATCCTGATCAAACAAATTAACTTTATATTCCAATATTTTACCTCTAATAGTCATAATATTTAGTCCATTCAAATAATGGACAATAGACCTTCTTTTCTAGGCTTAGTGATAATATTAGCTTCTTTACTTCATTAGGTCCGTAGTATTCTAGATGATAGTACTAATGCAATAAATTTAGAAAACTTCATAATTTTCTTTATATAGTATTTTCACAGAGGCATAAAATCAGCCCAAGGCAGTCGGATTTATTCAGATGAATTTGATGCATATTCCTAAGATATTTACTAGCTGAGACTTCTGAGTTTGAAATTTAGAACAGATGCATGAGTATGCAATAAAAAAGTATGACATTTTGTTTAAAATTAACTATGGCATTAATATTCCATATAGTAATAATCTACATGAGCTTTCAACAACATGGGATTTGAATGACAATATCTATTGGCCAAAGCCAATGGTAGGAGTTCTTAGTTAAAATATCAATAGGATTTGTCAACTTAAATGTTGCATGTGGTCATCTATACTATATATAAAAACTATATATTGTTTAGAATTAGACTACAAAGATTTGACTTCTTAAGAAAGTGTTTCAAGAGTGGAGGTTTAGCCTACTCCCCATGAGTAGTTCTATCATAATTTGATTGATAGATTAAAATTTTCAGAGGATAATATTGTCTTGAATTACACATACTTAGTACATGGAATTTGACAACTGGACAACATAGATGGATTCTCCTTGCCCTTACTTTGGCCAAAAGACTGACATTGCAGCATTGCATTGAAGATGTGATTACATCTACCACCTCTGAACAGTTTGGCTACAGATGTAGATTTTGTATGGCCAAATATAATTAAATATGGAACTTGTTTATACAAAAGATTTAAAATTAAAGTTAAATAAGAGTATTAGAAATAAATATTTCAATAACATTTGTGTTAAATAAGCATATATAGAATTGTAACTATTTACTGTTATGATATATTGTACTTTCTTTTTCTTTTTCTGTTGTATTTTTATTCAGTTTTAAAAAACAGTTGTTCTGAGACTTTTCTTTGACAATGTATGCATTTCTATCATAATTATCTTTGTTTTCTTCCCTTCCTTTTTGTGTTACTTTTTAAAAAAGCAATATAAATAAATAATAATTTGATATGTGTAATGTCATTGATGCTTTTAATCTCATGCGTTGGCATTTTATAAGCCACTCAGAAACTGCAGGAACTGAGCAGCACAGAAACTTCAATCAATAAATAAATGTACTCAAGGAACAGTTCTGCAACTATTTAGAATCGAAAGAGGCATCACATTTTAATTTGTTCTCATCCTCCCTCTTCAAATAATATAGTAGTATGAACTACTTAGAAATCTTCTGGATCACTCACCCTCCAATGTCATCTCACTGCCTACCTTTGACTCTCAAAGTTAATTATGTTACCCAAGTTAGCGTACATCTTTGTGTAAGCACTTTGTGTCAAGTTTGTTTTGAAGGATTAATAGACCACATTTCAGGTCTTCCTGATACTGACTGTATTATGAATTTGGTACAAGAAAATCTCTGTAGCTTTTTGTGTTGTGACTCAATGACCATGGTCTAGTTTTCTGATGTTTTGACATTACACTGGCAACTGTGGCTGACATCTTCAAAGGCAGAGTGAGCTGCTGTATTGTAATGTATTTCTTGGCAGCTCATAGACAACTGAGCAGGGACTGACTGGGCTCTGTATTTGAACCTGGCAAGCTGATCTTTGATTGGTCCATGCCACAGGTGTTCAAAAAAGCTGACATGGATCAATCAGACATCAGGAGTATAGTCAAAGGAGCTCTCACTGCCTCTGAAAACGTCAGCCACAGTTGTCACATTAGGACAGGGGTAGTCAGCCTTGGCTCTTTTATGACTTGTGGACTTCAATACCCAGAATTCCTGAACCAGCCATGCTGACTCAGGAATTCTGGGAGTTGAAGTCCACAAGTCATAAAAGAGCCAAGGTTGACTACCCCTGCATTAGGACATAAGAAGACTAGGCCATGGCCATTCAACCCAGCAGCTCATCTCTGTTTAGTTGACACCAGCTCTGAAAGCCTACCCAATATATCCTCTGGAATGTTTGGTAGAACAACTGGTACTGCCTTCAATTGCTCTACACTTTTTCTGATAGGGAAAATACGGAGTAGTCAAAGCAGAGAAATCTTTGTAACTGCTCCTTTTGCTAAGTGAAAAAAATGATGGCAATTGAAACAGATTTGGTTGTTAAAGTAGAGGTGGTTGTATCAGAATTACCTATAGAGCTCTCAAGGCTAAAAGGGAGAAGATCTTAATACAGAGACTTACCTGAAGCCCTGAGAACAGATGAATACAGTAGTGAGTCAGGTTTGCTTGGTAATCAGGAGTTCTCAGTTGTTGTTGGAGTTTCCCAAATTTAGTGAAGCCCTTTGCAGAGAGTTGTCATCCACCTACACAATGCACCCACATAATTATGGGTGCTGGCATTGTGTCTATGAATGTGTTTCCCTGAAAAGCTCATTTGCTCCTACATTAGGGTCTTCTCTGCACTGAATGAAGACAGTTTTATTTTCCCCAAGCTTTTTAATTAGTTTCACTATGTGTGTATGTATATGTGAGAACTTTGGTATTTTGCTGATATTTGCCATTATTATTGCAACTGTTGATGAGATCCTTTTGTGGGTAGATAAGTTTGGAGTGTGATTGGCCTTCACTTAGGGCTTTAAATGTAGGCATCATATGTGAATATTTTACCTTAGTGTGCACTTACATCCTTGGCTCCAGAAATATCAAAACCATTGAGATACAGTATTCAATGACAAATGATTCGGTAAAGGGAAGATACCACAATGGGCTAATTTCAGTACTTAAAGAGAAGGCAATATAGAACTGATTGATTTCTACTTCAACTGCCAGCATGGATCTTTAGCTCTGTGGGTAATCTGAAGAAGTGAGCATCTGCTTAAAAAAATAATAAACTTGAACTGAATCTGCTGCTGGAAATGTCTCCATATGGTGAGTCTGTGTGGAGCAATGACACTTTAGCAGGTAAGACTTGCTGATAGCAATGCATGTGGGAGCATAATTGAAGATTTTTCAGTCACTGCATTGGCACAAATTACCCCTGTAAAGGATTGCTTGTAACAGGAGCAGCTGAGGCTTTGGTGAGACCACCAGCTCCAGAATGTCTGTCTCAAAAGAGGGGGGGGGGAATTCTCAATAGAAAAGGCCACCCCACTTTGATTCAATATTTTCAAGCTATAATGTTCAAAAGAGAGTCACTTGTTTTACATGCTCAGGTGGTTTGAAAAAAATGGACTGGAGAAAGGATTTGGAGAAAAAAATGTGCACATTTCTCAGAAAGTATTTATTTCCTTAAACTCATCTTTTTATTTTTAAGAAAGATTGCTAGCCATCCTGTTGGTAAAATGTGGCAAAACAATTAAAGGTGCCTGCTTTCCACATCATATTTTATTTAATACAGAAAAACCTATAGAATTAAGTGTGCCAGTTTTTTTCCTTCTCTGACAGAATGAGGAAGGCATAGGCTATCCAGAACTATTGGTCTAGATGAAACAAGCCTTCTCTGTTTTTTATTATTTTCCTCTCTCCCTCCTTATAAAAGTAAAATTACAATCCAAGCCATTTGCTGATGAAAAGACAACACAGAGGCCTATTTATATGTAACCATATATGCTCATCAGGTTCTTGCATGTATAATTCAATTTATAAAATGTAATGTGATGTAATGTTGGAAGAAAAGGTGCTTTCATTCATACAGAATGAGTGCCTGTGCCACCATCACAGAGCTATTACGCTAGCTTTTCAATTGGTTTTTATTATTGTTTCCTCCACTCCCCACAGTTACCGCCTTAGAATAAAACCTTTTAAATATTTGTATTCATTAACTAGCATTTTATTTGCAGGCTCCAGATAATCCATTCTATTAGCTTTTTCAGTTTGCAATTCCTTTGAAGAAACATACATATTTGGTGCACTTATATGCTTTGATTTACTGCATGCAATAATGGGACTGCTTTCTGCTGGCATTTATTATAATATGATGATAGTGTTAGTCATCAAGATTAAGCTTTTATTTTTGTTCTAAATCAAATCTTATTAATATGTTCAATTAGCTTAACTGATCACACTGCCTTCCAAATGGCATCTTGCAGCGATAACACTTTGAAATTGGGAACACGGTCCCATTGTTGGTAGCTGGTCTTTGAGATGTTTTGCTATACACATGTGTGTATTAAGTTTATTCTCTCATGACTCTGCTTCAAATAGCCTCCGGCAAACATGTAAATTGGGATCTTGTTTATATAGTAGGACTATAAATGTGTTGATTTAGAATTTATAGTTGGCTTATTAAACTTACTTTTAGTGTGCAGCTATTTCAGTGATTCACAGAAATTTTAGTGATTTGATTTAATTTGTTGAGCCCTTTCTAAAGCTGTTGATCCATAATTGGATCACAATGTCAAACCATCCATCTGTCCTCAAAGTGGCCATATAAGCTGATGCCTGTGTCTGAAAGTACCAGACGTTTAGCCCTGGTGCTCTATATCACTATCTCTACTTATCTTCTTCTAAGTTAGCCAAAAAAATCCACTAATCATTTGGGTAAATCATATTATTTGGAGTTTGACTAGACTATCAAAGTTACTCACAGTCAAGAAACTGGATATTTTCTTGAGAAAAAAGTAACAATGGACTCAAAGAAACTGAAGTTAAACTGACATAAGTGGGCTTTATGTTTTAGAAAGCAGAAATGAGATATAAAAATGAGTAATGAAGAACTATTTATACTATTTTGAAAACTTCCAACCACAAAAAAATCAGAATCCTGGACTGTTGTTGTTTTTTAAAGGAAATGCAATCTATTTAGTAGGGGCTGGGAAATGTTTCATATTTAATTGCCAGAATAATATTTTGTGGGAAGTAGGATGGAAATAAAACCCTTGTCAGCAACTCATTAAAGCAACAATGTCTACTCATGTAGTCTTGAAAAAATGTAGCTGCTTTAATGAGTCACTGATAGATGTTGCTTTCATGCAGGCAGGTCTGTATGATGAGATGAGCCATGGTGGCGCAATGGTTAGAATGCAGTATTTCAGGCAAATTCTGCCCACTGCCAGGAGTTCGATCCTGACCGGCTCAAGGTTGACTCAGCCTTCCATCCTTCCAAGGTCGGTAAAATGAGGACTGTTGGGGCAATATGCTGACTCTGTAAACTGTTTAGAGAATGCTGTAAAGCACTATGAAGTGGTATATAAGTCTAAATGCTATTGGTAGTTCTCAACCTATGGCCACAAAGGGGACTGGGATATTCATTATTAATGAGCATAGTCATTAGGTAAAGCATCACATGACTACACCTGATTTTATGATCATTTTGCTACAGTCATTAAGCACTTTACTCCAGTCATTAAGCACATGGTTGTTAAGTGAGACCTCAACCTGACCTCAACTTGTGATCTTCCCTGCTAGCTTATCCATTGACTTTGCCTGTTGGAAGCCAGCTGAGAAGGTCTCAAATGGCAATCACATGACTATAGGATGTTGTGACCATTATAAATGCCCAATGGTTGTCAAGCATTTGAAGCCTGATCACATAACCATGGGGATGCTGTGACAGTTATAGGTGTGAGGATTGGTTGTAAGTAACTTTTTTCAGTGCTGCCAGAACTTTGAACAGTCACTAAGTGAATGACCATTAAGTGAGGACTATCTCACAGTGGAAATGAAACTGAACTACAACCTTTCTGTTTAATAACCAGAGTAATGTAATGATGTATTTCAATCTCTGTGAACACAGTGAATTGCTTTGCATGAATCATTGTCACTATAAATTATTCTATATAATGAATTGTATAATTAAAATTCTGGAACTTTTGACCGAACAGTTACTGCCCTCACAGAGATGCAACCCAAAATGACTATCTAACTATTGCATGAAAATGCCTTGATAATTTAATTTTTTTTTTTTTTTATCATAACAAGTTTTATTAGTTTTTGTTTGTTTTACAGCCAAGTGCTTGTAACACATCGTGGAGATAGGGCACTCCAGGGAACACAACAAAAAATACAGTCATACATACACAATTTAAACTACTACTTTAAAAGTTCCCTCTTATGGTATACAATTCGAGCATTCCTAAAATATAAATTGTTTCTCACCTCTATCTATTATTCCAATTTCAATTTATATTTCTCAATCAAATTATATCTCTTATTCTATTTCACATACATATTATGTAAATAAACATGAATTTATATATTTTAAAACTATTGCATTAGACATAGTAATATAATAACATTATAATAATAATAATAGGACAATAATTATTTCTATCATAAACAAGTAATATAACTATTATATCTTAATATTTCTCAACTATATTCTATTTCATATATTCTATCCAATATTTTCATAGATCAGTCCACGTCCCTAAAAGATTCCTCAATTGTTTCAGTTTAATCCATTTAATATCTCACTAATTACCATTCAATTCTTATAAATAACAATATCAATAATATTTCACCAGTCTCAATCTCAATCTAACTCCTTTAATTATAAATTTTCCAATTATTCTTATTGCCATTCCAAATCATACTCAAATCCATAATTTAAATCTAGTGTTGACTCATACCAAAGTGACCTTAAAGATCTCAAAAATATTAGTTCAATCAACGTCCAGAAGCCCTTTTTACCCATCAAATAAAATTTTAACTCTTATTTTTAAATCTAATTCTAGCTTTCTTTTTGTGCCAGGTAGATTTCCACAATAGGGCCTCTAAGTCCTCCCATCTTAGTAACTGGCTAAAGGCCTTTTCCCACCATTGAGTCCAATCATATTCTTTTTCTCTTTTATCCAGTGTTGTCTGTACTATCATGTTGTCAACGTTTTTTGTGCCTTGTATTTGGAAGTCCAATCCTGTTGCTTTTAAAGTTGTAAATGATTTAGTTAAGTTCTGCCTTTGATCATCAAAGAAATCCATCATGTAGGATGTGTCCTCTTCCTCTTCAATAAATTCAGTAGATTCAATAGATTGTAAATGTATTCCATCCATCTCATTAAGTTGTAGATCTGATTGTCTATCATAGTCAATCAAAGGTTGAGCTTCAATTTTTAATTCTGAGTCCTCCTTGAATCTAAGCGATCTAATATGTTCTTTAAGTTCCAGTCTTGCTTCCAAGATTTTTTCTAATATAAGTCCATAATTAATCTGTGAGTAGGATTCCATCTTCTTCTTCTTTTTTTTTTTAGAGAAGTTCAGCTTAAAAAATAGATTGCAGCGTTATAAAATATAAAATGCAGACAGAAATATATTTCCAAAGAAAGATAGAGAAAAAAAAAACCAATAGTCAAGACCAGCACAGAGATAAAAACTGGCAGTCAGTTGTTATATTGTAATCCAGTCTGGGCATCAGGCCAAAATCAGGAAGTGGGAGTTCAAAGAGCAAGTTACATTGTATCAGTCAGTTTCTGGGCTTCATGCCAAGTCCCAGGATGCATTGTATCCAAAAGAATCTACATAAGTCCGCCCAGAGAGCAAAAAGTTTTTTAGGCAGTACTGTTCAGGAGGGGGGGGAGAAAAAAAGAACATTCCACCCCCTCCCTAAGGATTTTCACCTAAACTGAAGATAAACAAGCCAAAAGAGAAAGTCACAATAATCCGGATGCTCGAGTTCCAACTGCTTATGTAGACAAAATAAAATAGTAAAAAAAAAAAACAATAATTGTTTTTCCAAAGCCCGTTTTCCCCAGTAATCAAACGCTGCTTTCTCAAAATAGGGAAATAGTTCTTAAAGCTGTTAGCAGGGAAAAAGGTAAATTAACAAGAGGGAAGGAAAGGTCTCACCCGGATCTTCCACGGTGGTTCTTTTCGCTTAGATGTTGCTGTGACTTTCGGCTGGAGCAGCTGAGTGATCGGCCATGTTACTGGCCGATCTTTTCCCCGTCGGCCCAAAGGTGGTTTTCTCGGACCGCAGAGGGAGCCGCCGCTCCCTCCGCGATCAACGAGTGCCCTCCTCTACGGTGGTCGCCCCTACAGGGCGACTTTCGACCCTATCCAGGGTCTACCGGCGGGGGGAAACCGGACGGCCAAGAGAACGAGTTCTCTGCACGTCCGCGGGCGCTGTGACCGGAAACGGAAGTTCCGATAATTTAATTTTTTTATGCTGTGTTTCTATGATATCTTCCATCTGTTTCCCAATTCATACTTAAGACACCCCAAAGTCATTCTTATCCCAACACATTTTTTTTGCCATAGATACAATCTAACTTGCTTTCCCTACCATTCTGCTGGTGGCATATCAGTTGATTCCAAGGGATGGAATTGCCCCAACTCCTTTTGCTAATTTTAGCAGCAAGGAGAAGTTGGCTTTTCATATGAGATTCTCTTGCTCTACCTACCAAGTCTGTGAGGCAAATCTTAAAAGAGGGATTAGGCTGATCAGATATGGTGGGACTAGACCAGGGGTAGGCAACTTCGGCTCTTTTATGATTCATGGACTTCAATTCCCAGAATTTCTGAGTCAGTTGAAGTCCATGAGTCATAAAAGAGCCGAGGTTGCCTACCCCTGGACTAGACAATGCAGCATGAGAGATATCTCCACTTCATGGTGCAACCATGCTACCCATCTACTTTCAAGGAAGCTAAAACATGGGCTTAGCACTTTTCTTAAATGCTACTAAACCATATTTAAAAGTAGATTGACCAGTCTGCTATGGCAGGAGTCATAATATGCAACTTTCACTCAGTTCTAGTTGAACTGACAGGCACACAGTGTGTGTGTGTGTGTGTGTGTGTGTCTGTGTGTGTCTGTGTCTCTGTGTGTAAAGACTCCCACTGCATTGCAGAGTTGTGTGTTACATGAGAAAGAGCAAGATTTTTCTCCCAAATAGGCTTTGATCACATTTCCTATTCAAGAGGATCTCTAGATCACTTTGTTTGTATAAGGCCAGATCAGAAACTGAGAATGTCTCACTGCTAGAAAAAAATATTTGAGCTATGGTTCAAGGCAGCTCAAAAGAAGTAGGTTCAACCATATTCAGATTGGAAGGATCTGATGCTAACTCCAACAGCTCTTGAGACTAAGTGCCAGCCACACTGTTGACTGAAACCCAAATAACTGAGTAAGGTTTCCTTGTTTCCACCCAGCTCTTATGTGGCAACATCAACCCTGAAACAGGTCTAGATGCTGCCTCCACCAAGAAAAATATACATTTCAATATAGATAGCAGAAAAAGACATCTATCAAGCTCTTAGTTGGTCACCATGTACAGTTGGTGTTTGTCTTAGTGAGTCATGTGTTGTGCAGGTCTGACTACTTTATACAAGACTGGAAAGTATACTATTTTTTGTGCAGTTCTTCATGTACAGTATCATATTTCATGAGGCACTATGCTATAGCAACCTTATATTAATAGAACTTAAATGTCAAGTTCAAAACCAGGTTCAGAGGCATGAAAACTGAAACAGAAAAGATTCCACTGCAACTTGTTTTCTATACAAGTGCAATAAAAAAACAGTAGCCTGCGTTTCTCATAACACTGCCTTTTTTGACCTTCCTTTGATGAGCTCTTTTTTAAAAGAAACAATAAAACAAAAAATGTTATTTAAGATCACATATATAAGTCATAGACACTATGCCATCTCCAAGATTAAAAAAGAATGCTGGCTGGTAACTAATATACCTCTTTTCTAAAGCATTAATGAGATACTCTTCTTTTTTTATTGTTTCCAAGGTACCCAATAAACTCAGTAGGATTCAAATTGGTAAAAAATAGCTTTGACAATTTAAGTTTAAAACTGATAAAGATGTGCCCATACAAGCCATTATTTACAATTGCCATGACAATTGTCTCTAATGTAAAGATATGAAATAATGCTGCTGTATTTTCTTTAGAAACAGAGTATAATCAAATGAGTAGATCACCTAACCTTTGCATAAGGCAACAGCTCTAATAAGTTTTTTCCTCCTTATTAACAAGGCATTGTCTGATTCAATGAAATAATAAAATTAAGCATGCTAGAAATCCAGTGTAAGTGATTTTTGAAGGCAAATGAATCCGAATATAAAACTCTTTTCTTTTTATCCTCATGAGCACTATTACCATGCTAGATTAAGCTGCTGTTCCTTTCTAGGGTCTCATGGCTGCATTTCAAACAGTGAAATTTAATCAGTTCAAATATCTACCCATTAGATCCCAACCATTAAAAATCAGCATCTGTAATATGTAATCTTCAATAACTCCTCCTGTTTCCTCATTAATCCCCAAGATAATATTTGTGTTTTATTTGTAAAGCTGAGATCATAGTTTGCTTTAGTTACATGCATGCTTCATGTTTTAATGCTACTTCTATTTAACTAGGCACACTTTAAAGGTCTTCATTAGGGAAATGGGATGCTGGGAAAAGTAGTTAAAAGGGCGCTTAATAGAAGTTCTTTTTAATAAAAGTTAAAAGTTAAAAGGAGTGAACAGGAGGAGGAGTCACTTTGGAAATAGTCACTTATAGAGTAGCCAATGTATTCAGGAAACAAGCAGTATTCCCTTGGATCCTACTATGCTGAAGGATATAAAACTAAGACTAATGTCAAGCATAGTATAAATTCCAACAGGAGTTTGTTAAAAACCCATTTCCCCAGCATTACTCAGATGATGCAGACTGCAAAAGAGACACAGTCAGGGTAAATGTACGTAGCAGTAAAACTATATAGTTTGTAAGCCGCAGTCTTAAATGTTGATAGGTTTGCAACTATGCCTGCAAAGATTGTCCTGCTACAGATATCTGTGCTGTATGAGCAACTGCTAATGCTTGCAACTGCAACTTCTGCTAATTTCAATAGTAGAATTACCTGGAGTGCTCATATATTGAATGTTCAACCTTTTGAACTGTTCCATTGCACTCTGGTTTCAAATGATTGTGTGCGGTTGTGACCCACTGCTTTACTTATGGTGCAAATTGTATTGGTTTCCACCCCCAACTGGGAGAAAAAATTGTTTACAGGTGGGTGGTTGGATGTAAAGCTCTGAGACGGGTACAAGTAATGATTCTGAAGAAATATTTTTAGTCTCTCAGGGTGTTGTATAATATAGAGATTGAATCTATTGTATTTAATATAATTGTTAGTCGTGTAACATACTGTAAGACATAAGTCTCCTGTACCATATTCTTCATATTTTGTAAACACTTTGTAAAATTGTAGGGGTCCATCATAGTCTAAGGAGGGCTATATCCTTGAGCAATTCTGGATATCATGCAAGACTTGGTTCTTGGTGCACAGCATATTTTACCCATACTATTCTACAGTTGTTGGCATAAGGCTAGGCAGGGCTTCACAAATAGCTTGCGTTGTCAGCAAACTCCTTCATTTATGAAATGAATTAACGGAACTACTGTAAAATTATGAACTTGTCTGTTTATGTTACCATTTTCCATTAGTACTATTGCTAATCAATCATATAATAAATTTAAAAAGGTGGTTGCCTTCTTTTGAGGATATTATTCAGAAACAATTTATCTAACTTTTAATAACTATCCTACTGAATGTTTGCTCTTTCCACAATTTAATTTGTGACCACAACCATTACAAAGTTGGGGCCTTCTTGGGGTAGACATTGCTGGGTTGAATACAAGTTCTCCCTATAGATTACTGTGAAACTCTGAAACAACAACTGAAGCTAAGTGGCTCCTTGTTGAATCAGCAAAACATATGAGCAATTTTCTTGCTGTGGAATTGTTGGCTGATATAGTTTGAGTTTCCCTGAAGCAGGAACATTGCTGTTTCTGTTTTGCTGTTACATAGTTCTCATTGCCGCTTCTTTGCCTAACTGATAAATGCAGTGGGTTTAGTGATCTTCAGGAATTGTCCAAAATTATTTGGCAGCTGGATCCAGAGCTCCCCACTGTTAGCACTCTCTTAAAAATTAAAGATGACTCTGTTCCCTTCAAAGTTTTGTATTTCTTTTTATCCTCTATACATTAACCAAAAAAGTGTTGAGGTCCTCTCTTTGGAAGATGGCCATGACCCTCTTTATGCCATGTTTCCTATCATACAAAGACATGATAGAAGATATGGAACAACTCAGTCAACATTTTTGGAGGTAGGCAGTGGAGTGGTTAGAATTGCAGTATTGCAGGCTAACTCTGCCCACTGCCAGGAGTTCAATCCTGATCAGCTCAAGGTTCACTCAGTGTTCCATCCTTCCGAGGTTGGTAAAAAGAGGACCCAGATTGTTGGGGGCAATATGCTGACTCTGTAAACTGCTTAGAGAGTGCTGTAAAACACTATGAAGCAATATATAAGTCTAAATGCTATTGCTATTAAGATTATGACATAACTTTTGTGCCTTCCACCCTTGATTTTTCCCTCTCTTTGTTTTTATTCTTCTTTCAATCTCAGAACTTTGTCCCACTATCTGTCTCTAATCAGCCAGCTCTCCCTCTGAAAACTGAATAGAATGGGACCAAATTTGATGTAGCAGAAGAAGATGGGAAGTTTGACAATAGGCCAGATCTGGGTTGTGGTTGTGGAGAAAAATATTTCAGAAAAAAATCCCCCTAATGCACCCCAATGAAAGAAACAGATGAGAACAAACTCCGAATTTTGTCAAGTCCCCCATTTTAAGCTCTTCTACTTCTCCCTTCTGGCTGTGTGATCACCTGCCCTGTGCTTCCAAGTACACACACACACACACACACACACACACACACATATATACAACTCATGAATTGACAAGATGGAGCACAGAAACAAACACACAAAGGATATTACTTCATTGCACAAAAGAAATTCCAGGTGATCTGGTTGACAAAGAAATTGGAAAAATATCCAGCAGCTCTTTTCAGCATGCTTTCCCTATTTTGTTTTAAATAATGCTATACTTATCAGTTTTGAAGTCATGTTGACTTTTTAATACTATTGTGTTATGTATATATATGTCTCTCTCTCTCTCTCTCTCTGTGTGTGTGTGTATGTGTATACATACACAAAAACACCCACCCACAAACATAAATGTATACAGTATAGGCAGTGGTGGGATTCAAATATGTGAACAACTGGTTCTCTGAGTGAATGCCACTTCCGGAAGTCCGTTCTGGGCCTGGGCAACAAAAAATTAGCTACCAGTTCTACCGAACTGGTGCGAACTGGCTGAATCCCACCACTGAGTATAGGTGAGTAAATCTTCCCTCTGGCTTTCTTGCTTTTGCCTGCCAATTGATGGTGCATGCTTATTTTGATTTCAGCACCAATCTGCAATTAACTGAATCCAATGCCTTTCTTCTTTTCCCTGCCATTAAAATCTTTTATGTACTGAAGTGAAAAATATTTTCCATTTTCCCTGTCTGGTACAGGAGCTTTTGTAACAGAGCTCCTGAATTATATATTGGAGATAGATTTTGTGCCATCTTCCATGAGTTATACAATTAATTGAATTAGCTCAATTCACCTTAAATTTGAATTTTGTCCTAAGTCAAAGGGAAGCTTTGTCATTGTGGATCTTTTCCACACTCCTCCTGATCCCTGCTACAATTAATATATTTTCAAAGAGGGTTTAAAAAAATAATATTCCTGCTTTTTGCTTTCCCCAATATCTCTTACTGTTATCCCCCTGTGTCACTGAACTGAAGTTAGTGAGCTTCAAGTGTGAATAATCACATACTATAATATACTGTATTTGTCCTACATTTGTGTTAGATACTTAATATTGCTGGTCTTAATATAACTTTTTGCAACATAAGTTGATTTTGCAGTTGTAACTATGTATAGTTAGCAAGAAAAAGAATTCCTGATGCTTACATTGCTTTCAAAATAATATCTAAAAATATATCTGCCTAGTAAGATAAATGCCTATTAAATTAAACAGAAAAATAAGCAGTATTGACCTATATTTTGACAGCCTGGGCATTCCCCCTACAAGCACACTTTTGCCTGGAATCTGATTTCATATGATTGAAAGTAGTTTGTTGTATTTTGTATTAATTCAGAAGTACATATTTGCATACACACCCCCATCCCTCTTTCAGGATAAGCAACATTATCTAGTAAGGCAAAGAAGTTAAAGATGTGAGTTAATGAAAAAGAAACATTGCTAAAATTATAATTGTTTATTTTAACATCTTTTTAATCCATAGAAGGAAAAAAAATCAATAATTTTAATTTGGGGCCAATATTTATCAGATTTTTCCCCTCATTCCTAATAGTTGGACTTAATAAAAATATTCAGTATCAAATGCATAGCGATAAAAAAAAACATTTTAGCAGACATAAAAACATTGTATAATTCCAGGGTTGGCTTGTGCTCAATTCCCCCCCCCCTAATTTTTTATATTCCAGCTTTATTTCTTTTACCAAGTGACAAAAACAATCCAATGGACAAATGCCATTAAAAAAATCTCACAAACCTTACACAATGATAGAATGTGTCTTTTTAGCTAATAAATGTATCTGCTTGCTAAAATATGTATGGAGCTGTACAAAATTAGGAGAAAAACCCCAAAGCTGGAGTGAGAAATGGATTAGTAAACTAGGTAGCCATCTGAAAACCTGAAATCCCTTGAAACAGCTAAAATTGTTTGCATTGACATCATTCATTGTATGTTTCACCATTACAAACCTCCTTGCTTTTATCTCGAGTATATCCTGCTCCATACATTGCTTTTCTTACCTTTTTTTCAGGCTCTCAATCAGATCCAGCTAGTGACAACTTCCCCAGTTTTCCTTCTCAAATCATTTACTCTTCCTTCATGTACTTGTTTTGTAATTCAATCTTCATTCCCTCTTCATGCTGAAATAACCACAACATATTTCTTTTCTGCTTGTTGCTCGCTTTTGCATTCAACCCACAATTATTCACTGACCTTCATTCTTGATCTTATCTCTTCTTGTTTTACTATACTTACTTTTGAGGAACCCTATTCTCACTCCACTCAGCTTCCCACTGCATTCAACTTTGTATTTCACCTTGAAATATTCTGTACTACAAAAAGAGCAGAAACACACTCTTTTAGATAGCCATTTTATACAAAAAATCTTTCCTCACAGCAGACCACATAATTTTCCCCATCACTTTCTCTATTTTAGTAAACATATTTTCACCATTATGTATAATTTGCTATCATTTACTCCATTTCCCATGTCAAATGCAGCTACTATGATCTTTGATACATTCATTTTCAGATCAATATTCTTCACAGCATCATGCCATGGCTTAGATTCATTACAAAATCCCCTAGATTTTTCAGCAACATATTTGTCCAGAACTAATGTACATAGCATGTTATTTCTCATAGTCATACAGATTTGAGTTTGCTGAAGTGCAAAATTATGCTTTGCGCTACTCCCTGCTCAGTATAAAGCCTCAGTGCACTTCTCAGATTTTGTGCATTGCCACCTCTTGTGTTCTTTTGATCAGAATTCTGCAAATACATTCCTCTCAGCCTTTCAAAGTGGTCCAAATGAGGAACCTGACTCCACAAGAAGACCAGAACTATGCTTTATTGAGAGAGGCTACAGTAACAGGATATTGCAAGTCTGACTGTGTTTCTGTTCCCCACCTTCATATACCCTAGTGAATCAGTAGAGCTAGCCTGAATCTCTTCCTAGTAACTATATCCTTTCCCAGGGCCCTTTTTGTTTATACAGTTTATACAGTTTCTGAGTATTTGCCTCAAGGCCATCACCATGATTCTTTACAATTCCCATGCATACTTAATATGCTACTCTTCCCGTAGTTTTATCACTTACGTTAACTTTTGTTTTGTATAAGAGAACAATAGAACTCTTCCAATCATCAGACTAAGTTACAGCTTTTGCACAGATTAAATAAGTGGTCCAGCTAATCTATAAGCAAAAGCAAACTAAAGAAACCAAAGTTTCTCTAATAATATTAATCTATACCTCAAACAATATTATTTTTTGATGTTTTAATAGCAATTATGGCTTCTTTTTTATTATTGTTTTCTTGGACATTTATAGCATACATTTCATTTCCACTTTTGAGTTATCGTTGTCATACATCTAAACATTACCAAAACACCCTACAAACATTCACTCCTTCATTTTTATCTCAGTTCATTTAGTAATTTAAAATTTTCTGAATCAGAATATGTACTTCGTCCTAGTATTTTCTACCTTTCTTGCATGTCCACCAAACATGTAAAAAATATACTTTTTTTGACAATTTATCTGGTGTCATATACCATCATTTTATAAAATTTCTCTTTAAGATTATAATTCAATGTGAATTTCACCTCTTTCTTCCACATATTCTCCTATTGGTCTAATAGTATATTATATCCACTTTTTAAAGGTAAAAATCTACATTTATCTTCATGAATAAACTCAAATGGATCTAGAATTTACCTACCCATCATGATTTTTATCAATCAATGCTTTCCAATCAATAATTTGAATAAGATGAACGTATAGACTAGATGACCATTCTTAGGCATCCCTGTGTCACATGTGGCATTCTCTGCTAAATAGTAAGGAAAGAACCAAGTATTCTTGCTCTATTCTATACTAACCAGGATAGCCAAACTAGAGATACCTTGTAAATCAACACACTGTTATCCATATCCTACCAACTAGAAAGAAAGTACAGTGTACTAACGCACAATTGGGATGCATGTATTCAGAAGCTACATTTTTTATTTACTACTTGCCTTATACCGAGCTTTGATAAATTAAGTAGCTTGTCCTACTGCTTTAAATTTTCCTTCACTCTTTAATTTGCCTCTTTTCTTCTCACTGCTCTCTCTTTTCTCTCTTCATTTACTTTTGAAGGTGGTCCTATTGTTTCTAAGAAATCACACACCATTTGAAAAAGCCAAATAAGCCACAACAATTTACAAAAAGATGATTTTAAGTAAGTTGACTTCATCAATTATCACAGTGGGTGGAATAGATATATTACACCTACATTAGGTCCTATTAAAATTTCATTTTTGCAAAGTGAATTTAAATCCAAAGTAGAATCTACTATTCATACTGGATAAAAACCTCATGCATAAAAAAAAACCTTGCCTGCATTAAAAGATATTTTAAGATATAAAGGAATTTTTATTTATAAAGCAATCAAAATAATAAAAGACAAGAGAATGATTTTGACAGGAGCAAGCAAAGGAAAAGATCAGGGAGTCTCGGTACATTCAGACATTGTCAATTGCCAACAAGATGTTCATATTAATATAGACAGGGAATTGTCACAGCAGCATTATCTGGCATGGTAGTTGGTTTCACTTAAGGCCTGACAGGCATGTAATTGAACCAGGAGGAGATTTGCTTGCTAAAGTAGAGAAAAACACACTCTAAAGGGCACTGTCCTTCCTTTCATTTTCAGATATATTCCCCTCTCTTCATTTACTGGATTGAATGCATCTTGTTTCACATTTGTGAACAGTTTAATAGGGATGTCTCAATTGTTTGAGAGCTTTTGACATATTAAATATGAATATCCACATAGCCTATGGAAAAATGCTTGTTGCTTGATATCAGATATTTCACTCATCTGAGCCACTAATCAAATCCAAATTTTTACATAATAATATAGGTGATCACTAGCAAGTGTTGTGATAAAAATGGAGAAAATCAACCTTTATCTTCTGTCTACCAGAAATTGGGAACAAGAAAAAAGTGTCTGCTTGGATTGCTCCAGAAGTATATGTTAGGTTTCTATGGACAGAGACTGAAGAAAGAAATAGAGGGATAGTTGGTTCCAGCAAGCAAGGCTATTCTTGTTCTTAAATGTCATTTAGCCACCATGTATCTCCCAGTAAAGGTTTATGACAAACTGTTTCTCTCTTGATGAATGATGAAGAACTCTAAGGCAGTACTGAGAACCATCCAATAAATCATGAAAAGTTTTTCAGGACTTGAGAGTTATCATGCCAGTAGATGGACAAAACGAAAAAAACAAACAAGATAAGGACTGCTCATTACAATGTTCAGCGTTTTTTGTTTCTATAAAATATCTTCTAGGATTATATGATTAAATAATGGGTCTTGCAATCACTTTATCACAATAACAAGAAATACAAGCCATTGATTATTTATATGGAAGTGTTAGATGTAATGTGACTGTGTTTCTTTCAAGGAAGTAACCACAAAGCAATATTATAGTAGGAATGGAGGAACATTTTGTTCTGTTTATATTTTAAATATGATTTCGTTCTATTTGCACTTCCTAAAGTAAAAAAAAAAGTGGTTAAGCAGCTTCTAAAGTGTGGTAAAAACAGTTGTTGGCATCCTCCCCTTGACACAAGTGGCAGAGTGGTGCTGCCGCTAGCTGTAACTGTTAAACCATTGCTAATGATTAAACACATTGTGTAAAAGTAAGGCAGGTTACTTGTAGCCTAATTAATTATAAATTATCTTTCTTAAGTGTCTATGGAGATTCTCAGTCATCCAGGTCATAGTTGTCCCAAAGATGCTTTTTCACGAGGCAACTGGACTTTCTTGTTTTTCTTTGAAGATGTTTTGCTTCTCATCCATGAAGCTTCTTCAGCTCCGAGTTGAAGAAGCTTCTTGGATGAGAAGCAAAACGTCTTTAAAGAAAAACAAGAAAGTCCAGTTGCCTCGTGAAAAAGCATCTTTGGGATATCTTTCTTAAGCCATAAACTCACTCCATAATTTGTTGTTGCTTCACTTTGCTTCCAATTGCTAATATTCAAATTGCTGTTGCTTCAAGCAACAGGAGTAGATGCTTTTGAGACTTTCTCAAATGTGCACATTCCTATGCAATATATTTAGCTATTCTATTTCTGCTCCGTTCCTATTCTCTATAGGAAGAAAAAAATTGGTATGACAATTTACATTAATGTCATGGTTAAACAGAAACTAAATAAGTGAAGTCACCCTTCACTGAAGGAGGCAACCTGCTGTCTCTTTATTTATGAAAACACAGTAAGTAGGATAATCATCTTAGAACACGGGGAGGAGATTGCCTGCAGTGGCTTACAGTGTACTAATGAAAATGTCTCCCATTGCTTCCCCACAGCTGGTCCTTTCATTGTTCACAAGGGCAACCCATTGCTTTCACCGACCTTAACCTCCCAGTGAGTCCAACTACAACAAAATTAATGTGAAGTATGATTGGAACTTCCCCTCCCCCCTTACACTCTTCCTTAGTACACAGGAAAAGATTGATGTGCACTGTTTACTCAAAATAGTAAGATCATTGAGCAAATTTCATGGGCTGAATCCTAGTATTCTTAATCCATAGTCACATTGTGACTATGATATTGCCTTATTATGACATATAAACTTGGCACAGGTGGTCATTTCATCGTCAAGTATGCCCTGGTTGCTGCAAATAATAGGATACAACTAGCCTCCAGTCCCCTAATCATCTTTGTTGCCCTTCTCTGCACTCTTTCTAGAGTCTCAACATCTTTTTTACATCGTGGTGACCAAAACTGGATGCAGTATTCCAAGTGTGGCCTTACCAAGGCATTGTAAAGTGGTATTAATACTTCACGTGATCTTGATTCATCCCTCTGTTAATGCAGCCCAGCACTGTGTTGGCTTTTTTGGCAGCTGCAGCACACTGCTGCCTCATATTTAAGTGATTGTCCACTAGGACTCCGAGATCCCTCTCACAGTTACTACTATTGAGCAAGGTACCCCTATACTATACCTGTACATTTGGTTTTTCTTGCCTAAATGTAGAACCTACTTTTTCACCATTGAATTTCATTTTGTTAGATAGCGCCCAATCTTCAAGTCTGTCCAGGTCCTCCTGTATCTTAAGCCTGTCTTTGGAGTGTTGGCTATTCCTGCCGCTTGGTGTCATCCGCAAATTTGATGAGTTCCCCATCTATCCCCTCGTCCAAATCGTTGATGAAGATGTTGAAGAGCACTGGCCCCAGAACAGAGCCCTGGGGCACCCCACTGCACACTTCCCTCCATGTGGATGCGGTTCCATTGAGGACCACACGCTGAGTACGGCCGGTCAGCAGCTACGAATCCATCTGGTGGTGATGCTGTCTAACCCACATTTTTCTATCTTATCAAGTAGTAGGTTGTGATCTACTTTATCAAATGCCTTACTGAAGTCCAAGTAAATTATATCCACAGCATTCCTCTGATCCACTAATTTTGTCACTTGGTCAAAGAATGCAATAAGGTTTGTCTGGCATGATCTGTTTTTGACAAACCCATGTTGGCTTTTAGTAGTGATTTTGTTTGCCTCTAGGTGTTCGCTGATTCGTTGTTTGATTATCTTTTCCAGAATCTTCCCAGGTATTGAGGTCAGGCTGATAGGTCTGTAATTTCCTGGGTCCATTTTTTCCCCTTTTTGAAGATGGGAACTACATCAGCTCTTTTCCAGTCCTCTGGTAATTCCCCAGTGCTCCAGGATCTTTGAAAAATATAGTTCAATGGTTCTGAGATCACATCTGCCAGTTCCTTGAGAACCCTGGGGTGTAATCCATCTGGTCCTGGTGATTTGAACTCGTCTAGGCTGGACAGGTGCTCACTTACCGTTTTCTTGCCTATCTTAACTTGCATTTCTATTCTGTTTTTTATGGCACTATTTTTTAATGGGAGCTGATTTGCAACTTATGCAAGATCTAGCAGAAATAATAGCAAGCTCCTATGCAATCAACATAAAATATTAATGATAATATTGATCTTAATAGTACGTCAGTCCATATAATTCTTGTTCATCAAATAACCTTAACAACCCCATAAAACAAATATTAGAAGTAATGAATACTTTTATCTCTTTAAAAAAAGAATAAAAAAAAGAAATCCTAATCTTAGGATTTTTTAAATTAAAGTCCTTATAGCTATTCTAATTATTGGCAATTATCCCATTCTACATTTGAAACCATGTGTTAGATCTTTGCTAACTGGCTGAACTCAAAGTGATTTTTCATAAGGATTAATTTTCCAAAATTCTCTTCAGCAAACATTATTTAAGCTGAAACCAATAGTGTTAAACGAATTTCAGCAAGTGAAACTAGTTTCAATATAAAATCAATTTGTCTATGTATGAGAACCAGTTGGGTGTAGCTGGGAGACTGAGTTCTAGTCCCTCCTTATGCAAATAGTCACTATTTCTCAGCCCTAGGAAGGAGACAATGGCAAAATCACTTCTGAGAAATCTTGCCAAGAAAACTGCAGGGACTTGATCAAAACTGACTTGAAATCTCTTTACTGTATGTTAGGGGTCTTCAAACTTGGCCCTTTTATAACTTGTGGACTTCAACTCCCAGAATTCCTCAGCCAGGCATGCTGGCTGAGGAATTCTGGGAGTTGAAGTCCACAAGTCATAAAAGGGCCAAGTTTGAGGACCCCTGCTGTATGTAGTTGGGGAGGCTCTCCCTCCTTCTCCCCCCTCTCTCTCCCCCCCTCTCTCTCACACACATACACAGAGTATGTGTGTATTATGTCTGAGTCTTTCTGAATCCTTTACTCACAGCCTTAAACAGGAGAAGATTCTGATCTCTTCTCTGATAAAGGAGTCTGTGAATTAGTTACACAATGGTTGCATGAATTCTTATCAGTTTGAGAAGCTATTCTTACACAACCTACCTTTCCTAATATCCCGAAGGTGCTTTTTCAAAAGGCAACTGGACTTCGTTTTTCCTCGAAGATGTTTTGCTTCTCATCTCAGAACTGAAGAAGTTTCTTGGATGAGAAGTGCAATGTCTTCAAGGAAAACCAAAGTCCAATTGCCTTTAGAAAAAGCACCTTTGGGTTAACCATGATCTGGATGACAGAATCTCCATGGACTTTCTCCTATTAGTTTAAATTTAAGGGGCTTATCATAACTTCAGTGTTAATTATTGCTGATATTAGAAATCAGTATTTTATCTCAACCTGTGGCACCTGGGTTTTGAATTTTAACTGTCATATTGTTCAGCCTATTTGGGGAACTCCAGGTGATAGGTTAATGTAAGCAAAGGACTAGGAAGGGGCAGATCTGCTTTTGGTCCTATTGATTCAACTGTTCTGATTCTTAAAAATCCTTATATGTGTTTATACATTATCTTTTATCTTGTACCTTTTCTCTTGAAGGAAGTCAAGTTGGTCAAATTGGTGGAAAGAGAATGATAGTGACTCTATTAGGTAGTTGGATTGAAAGAAGCTGATTAGGCTCAGTATGGGACTGGGCATTTGGATCTAAGTGTCAATTCCTGATAGCTGAGTATTCCCCAAAACAAAATTTTTATAAAGACTTCTATGATTTGATAAACAGGGATAGAGGATTAGATTACAGAAATCCAGGAACTGAATACTTTCTCTGTAATCACCCAATGTAATTACAATTTTGCTGGGACAGAGCCTTCCTTATTTTTCTTGGTAATAACCCTTTGATGAATACAGTAGTTATTGATTTCTCAGATAACAGAAAAATGGATAGATGTTCTGAATTTGCAATATTTTCCCAACTCCCTCCTCTTTCCTAGACATTAGTTTTTGGTCTGGTCTTTTAAACTATTTCAGCAGCTGATGAACAATTTCAGAATTCAGAATGTAAAAACATCTGCACTCACCATTGGAGTCCATTTGGAACATGGACTGGTGATGAAAGATTATGAGACCTTTTTTTTACATCGGGACTAACCTAAAAACTCAAATACAGTCCCCAAAGACAATATTGTGGTCCCACTTCAGTTTACTAACTATTACAAAAAAGGAAAAAGGAAAAATGTTAAAAACTATTTTAATAGTTATGTCAGATTGAGATGTAGAAATGGGCAATCTGCAGCAAAGAGAGCTCTTTTCAAAATGATAAAATGTGCATTGTGCATTGTGATATTATGAGGCAAGTTCTATCACTTAAGTACTTTTGTACTCACACTGGGAGTACTAAAAGGGGAAGGATTTTCACTGCAGTATTATAATGCATGTTTTGTTATTGTCTCCCTTGTACCATGCCTACAGATTCCCAAAGATGTAGACCAGTCATTTCCCACAGGAACTGCAAATAATGAATTCCTCACATGTGTCTAAAAAGAAATAAATGTTTTCTGTGGAAAATCTGCAGTGTAATTGATTAAAATTGGTTTTATGGGAATTTGCTTTCATCTTTCCTTTCATTTTGCTCCAAAAGTGACCTAGGGAACAACTGATGAAAATTATTTGGGCAATTTTTTATAGATTAACAGAATGTTCTGAATTTAAAACTTTGGGGCTAAAATGTTCTAGTTTCTTGATGTCAAGATTGGAACTAAGACATTTCTCATGAGGTATTTAGTTGCAGCTGTTTAATATATGTGCTGAAAATATGTAAGCTTGCACTTTAATTTATCAGGTATATTGAGAAAGACATCAGCAGCTTAAAAATGAATTTATGAATCTATTTCTTTGTTTATAAATTATTTCAACAGATGAAAGAGAAACCATTAATGTATTATCTTTTGTGTGATGGATTCCCATAATGCTATACTAATGCATGAGACTTGAAAGAAAACTATTTCCTTTCATTGGGGACTGTATTTGAGTTTTTATTTTAGTCCTGATGTAAGGAAGTCTCATAATCTTTCCTCACCAAATGGACTCAAATGGTGAGTGCAGATGTTTTTACATTCTGAATTCTGATGTTGTTTATCAGCTGCTGAAATTGTTTATCAGCTGCTATTAAAAGACCAGACCAAAAACTAATGGGATGGAAATATTAAATAGCAGTTATAATGTTCATACGTTAGAGGGGGATGAGAGCTGGCTGTTTGCCCAGATTTGATGAAATACTTTCAGAAGTACTTTCCCCTGAAGGAGAGCACCCAAAAATAATTACCAAGGTTATGACTACACAGCATGGCTCATTGCTAAGTGACTGGAAGCAGCACAAAGTGGAGGAAATTTTGAAAAGATAGGAGCTAGTAAACAAAAGCTGAAAGAAGAAATATTGTTTGCTGGGCATGTTTTTGGGCGCATTTTTGAATTAACTGTATAAGAATATCCAATATGATTGGCCAAATCTCTTGTAAGCATTTTTAAAGCCTAAATCGACCTGCTGTACAATGCGATAGTCTAACTAACATTGTAGCACTCTGAGAATCCAAATAATCACAACTCTTTATAAGAAATCAGTTGAATTCATTGTTTCACACTGAGATAATTTGGAATACCTAAGAAATTCTACATCAGAAACAAATTACAGAAAGTGTTTTTTTTTTAATATTTTTTTTTTTTAAAACAACAAAACATAACACACATAAACACACAGTGTATACTCCTTTTTTTAAAAAAAAAACAGCAATTTCGTAACGGTAATCTTCTATTATTTGCATTTCCCCCCCTTATTCTTCTTTAAAAAATATTTGTCCTTGTTGTCCCATTGTTTCTTATTTCCATTTTCTTCCTTCATACTAAGAATAATACATATTATTACTATACATTATTATACACACATTTTCCCTTTCTTGACCTTTCCACATTTATTTTCATTTATTATTTCTAATCTCCAACCAATCATACCACTTATTCCATATTACATAGTACTCTGTGTCTTCCTTTTCTTTTATCTCTTTTGTTAATTTGTCCATCTCCGCACAATCTAGGATTTTCCTTATAACTTCTTCCTCTGATGGTATATTCTCATTTTTCCAGAATTGTGTGTAAACTATTCTTGCTGCTGTTGTTATATGTAAGATTACGTACCGTGTTTCTTTACTATATTTTCTATTTAAAATACCCAGCAGGAAGATCTCTGGTTTCCAGTCTACGGGTTGATCTATTATTTCTTCCATCCATCTTCTTATTTTAGTCCAGTATTTTTTCGCAACTGGGCATCTCCACCATAGATGATAATATGTTCCATGTACCTTTTTACATTTCCAGCATGTCGGCGAGTTGTTCTGGAACATCTTGGCAAGCTTTGCTGGTGGAAGATGCCATCTGTAAAACATCTTCAACTGGTTTTCCTTGAATGCCGCAGACATAGTCAATTTTATGTTTGTTTCCCATATTTTTTCCCATTTCTCCAATTCTATGTTGTATCCGAAATTTTTTGCCCATCTAATCATTGTGTCTTTGACAACCTCGTCTTCCATTTTATATCTCAGTAAGTATTTATATATATTACTAATTAATTTTATTTCTGTTCCATGTATAATTTTATCCAATTCTTGCGGCTCTTTTTGTATTTCATATAATTTTTTGTCCTCTGTATATTTAGATTGAATTTGTGTAAATGTCCACCAATCAATCTCTCTGCCTACATCTTGTTCCAATTCTTGTTTTGTTTTCAGATTTCCCTGTTCGTTTACCAATTCCTTGTATCTAATTATCTTATTTATGTCCAGTAGGTTTGGGTGTTTCAGAGCTTCTGTTGGGGATAACCACATTGGAATTCTTATGTAATGTTTTTGTTTTATTTTTTCCCAAGTCTGTAGCAATGCATCCCTAACTATGTGTCTTTGAAAGTATCTGTGTATTTTATATTTTTCGTCCCATAGGAATGCATGCCACCCCGCTTGCAAGTCATGTCCTTCTAGTGTTAAAACTCTGGTATTTTTCAATTCCATCCATTCTTTTAGCCAAGTTAGGCTTGATGCTTGGTAGTATATTTCCCACTCTGGTAACGCCAATCCCCCTTTATCTTTCGTATCTTGCAAGAGTTTTAATTTAATCCTAGGTTTTTTCCTTTGCCATATAAATTTAGTGACCAATTTATTTAATTTTTGAAAGAATGTTTTCCCTAATTTTATTGGAATAACTTGGAACAGGAATAATATTTTCGGCAATATATTCATTTTAACCGTAGCGATCCTCCCTAAAAATGAAATTTGTAGATTTTCTCAATTTTTTAAATCTTTTTTTATCTGGTGTAATATTTTATCATAATTATCCTCCTTAATCGAGGAGCACTTCGCTGTAAGCCAAATCCCTAAATATTTTATTTTCTTAGTTACGCTTATTTTTGTTTTATCTTCCAGTTCGCTTTCCTGTGCCTTTGTAAGATTTTTGGTTATTAATTTGGATTTATTCTTATTAATCTTAAGTCCAGCTACCTCACCAAATTCTTCTATTTTTTGAATTAATTTAAGGCCGGTTTCTAATGGGTCTTCCAAAATAAATACCAAATCATCAGCGAAGGCTTGGACCTTATATTCTTCCTTCTTAATTTTTAAACCCTTTATTTCTTGGTCCTCTCTGATTTTTGTCAGAAATATTTCTAATGATAAAATAAATAGAAGAGGAGAAAGTGGGCACCCTTGTCTTACTCCTTTAGTTATATCAATTTTTTCTGTCATTTCGTCATTCATAATTACCCTAGCTGTTTGTTTAGTATATATTTTCTCAACCATCTTTCCAAATTTTGTTCCAAATTCCATGTAGTTCAATTATGTTATAATAAACTTCCAATTCAAATTATCAAATGCCTTCTGGGCATCAAGGAAAACCAGTGTAGCTTGTGTTTCAGAATGGACTTCATAGAATTCTAAGGTGTTCATTATTATCCTCATATTATTTTTTATCTGTCGTCCTGGTAGAAATCCATTTTGATCTGGGTGGATGTAGTTATTCAAATTTTTTTTAATCCTTTCTGCTATTATTGTTGCAAATGTCTTATAGTCTGTATTCAGTAAAGAAATCGGCCTATAATTTTGAATTTGTTGCAGGTCTGAGTCTTCCTTAGGGATGAGAGTAATAATTGCTTCAGTCCAAGATGCCGGTATCTTCGCCTCCTCCAGCACCTCATTACAAATCTCCAACAATATCCATTGTAGTGACTCTTGTGTATTTTTATAAAACTCAACCGGAATTCCATCTGGGCCTGGTGATTTATTATTTTTTTGTTTTTTCAATGCTGTTTCTAGTTCTATTACGGTTATTGGTCTATTCAACATTTCCTTTTGTTCTTCGGTGATTTTGCTCATTTTTGCTGCCTCTATATATTGTTTAACTTTATCATCTGCTATATCTTCCTGATAGTATAGCTTTGAGAAGAAATTTTGTATTATGTTCTTTTTCTCTTCCCATCTATATTGTACTGTTCCATTTTCATCTTGTAGTTGATGTATTGTTCTTTTGCCTTTTTCTTTTTTTAATTTATAGGCCAACCATCGACCGGTTTTATTCGCGTTTTCAAAATAATTTTGTTTCGCCATCCTAATTTTCTGTGCCATTTCTTTTTGTGTTGTCGGATTAATCTTGTGTTTTATACTATTCCATTTTTCTTTTATCTTTTTGTTTTGTGGATCCTTCTGTAGATCACTTTCTGTTTCTTTAAGTTCTTGTAGTTTTTCTTGTTGAAGTCTCCTATCTTTATTTTTCTTAGAGTTGTATGCAATTGTCAATCCCCAAATATAGGCTTTTGTAGTATCCCACAAATTTTGTGTTGATGTCTCTTCCTTTTTATTTACCTGAAAAAATAATGTCAACTCCTTTTCTAGCATCTGTATATATTGTTTGTCTTTACACAGTCTTTGATTCATTGACCATCTTTTTCTCTGTTTCTGGCCTTTCCATTTTATTGTTATTGGGTTGTGATCCACCCAGTCATTAAGTCCTATTTCAATTTCCTCTATCCCGTTCTGTACTTCTGTTGTTACCCAGGCCATATTGATCCTAGACCAGGATTGATGCGGATACGAATAAAACGTGTATTGTTTGTCTGATCTGTGTGTCTCTCTCCATATATCCCAAAGGTTGAGTTCTGTTACCATGTTAAAGAACGATTTTGGTAATATATTTTTCTTCTTTTTGCGCTTTTTACTACTCTTATAGTCTTTCTTAACATCAACTATTGCATTTAGATCCCCAATCATACAAATACTTTCATAATCCAGATCCACTAGTTTCTTATGTACCTTTTTAAAAAATTCATGTTGGTTATTATTTGGTGCATATACTGCCGTTAATAAAGTTTGTTTTTGCTCTAATTCTATTTCCAACATTAAAATTCTCCCCTCTTCATCCGAATATATTAATTTTGATTTTATTTTTTCTTTGACATATATAGCAATTCCTCCTTTCTTGTTTTGTGCTAGTGTTGTGTATAGTGTTCCTAATTTTACATTCTCTAGTAGTTTTCTATAATTTTTTATATGAACTTCCTGAAGACATATCACGTCTGCATCCAATTTCCTTAATTTATTAAACGTTTGTACTCTTTTTCTTGGTATGTTTAAACCATTAATGTTTACAGAAAAGAGCTTAATTGCCTCTCCCGTTTTTTATTTGATCTGTTTTTTTTTGTGCTTCTTGTCTCTATTACCCTTCCTTTTGCTCCTTCTCTTTCTAACCTTTCTCTTTCTTGTATCTTTTGCGTTTCTCTTTCTCGTTCAAATTCTTCTAATAGGTCTTCCTCCTGGCTTTTACTCTCCGGCTCTTCCCTACTTTCTTGTTCTTTTCCCTGCGCAAAGTGATATTCATAAAAATCCTGCGCTTTCTTGAGTGTGTCTATCTTATATTTTTTTTCTTGCCATGTTACAAATATGCCTTCAGGTACTAACCATCGAAACATAACTTTGTATTTAGTTAATTGGGTTGTTAGAAATTGGTATTCTCATCTCTGATTTCGTATTCTACGTGGTATTTGCTTTAATACAATTATTTCTTTACCCTTATAAACTATCTGTTTGTCTCTTGTTTTTTTATATATTTCATCCCTTATTGATCTTCTAGTAAACCTTATATGCACCTCTCTCGCCAATCTGTGCCTTCGTGCATAATTTGTATATACTCGATATATTTCATCTATGTCTCTTCTTGTTTCCTGTTTGTCCTTTCCTAATATCTCAGCCAGTATCTCCGCCATCTTCTCTCCCAAATCTTCCTTTTTCCTCTAAGATATTTTGAAATCTTAGGAAGAACGAAGCTTTTTCCATTTCCAAGACGGCAATAGATTCAGTCAACTCTCTGTTTACTTGTTTGGATTTCTGATCCATCTTTTCTATTTTGCCATCAACTTGATCTATTTTTGTTTCAACTTTTTGAATTCTTTGTTCGTTCTTCATCATTGTTTGTTGTATACTCTCTATCTTGTCATTCATGTTTTTAATTTCATTTTTGATTTCTTTGTGATGAATTTTTGTTTCTTCATGATTATTTGCTATTGCCTCTTGGGTCTTCATCATTGTTTCCTGCATCATTTGTAGTGTTATCTGTATGCTCTGTGGGTTCATCGCCAATTCTACTTTTTCTTTCCCCAACATGGTTCCTATCGTTCTTTGACCTATAGGAGAGGCCATTATAGGTGTGGGATTTGTAGCTGTTTTTTTACTTATTTTAGTTGTTGTTGCGGTACTTGTCATTTTTATTACTTGAATAATATTTTTCCACACTTGCATATATCAATTTTATATAACGTTATTCTTAGGGTTAACCTTAAAAGTAAGATTACAAATAGAGTTATACCTTTTCTTATCCCACTATTATATAATATAATTTATAATACTCTTAACACCTCTTATATATATTTCTATAACACTACACACAATACATATACATATAATATTCTCTAAGTATTATCACCGCTCTTAATTTCATTCACTATCACTCTTATTTGAATAATCACCTTTCTCTATATTTCTTTACTATGTTATAATTACTTTCTCAATTCTATTTAATTCAATTACTTAATTATACTTATTTCTATACATTAGTTCAATTCATTTGCTTCATTCCTTTTAATACATTGCCTGCAGTCCCTTTTCTTCTTGTTACTTGATCACTGCTTGTTAACAGGTGCTGCAATATTGCATCAGCCTTTTTTCTCTCTGTCTCAGTTTAATGTGTCCACAGATCCACCAAATGTCACCTTATTTCTTCTTCTGTATATCCAATGTATCCAAAACGTCCACTAGTCACTTTATCCAGATATATGTCAGTTAAGATTCAAATTTCAATGCTATTTGCTCTTCAAAAATAAGATCCACTAATTAGTATAACTCCTTCATGGATTACTGCCTTGTCGTGGCGAAGGGGCTTGTGTAACTCAACGAAGCTATGAGCTATGCCGTGCAGGGCCACTCAAGACGGACAGGTCATAGCAGAGAGTTCTGACAAAATGTGATCCACTGGAGAAGGAAATGGCAACCCACTCCAGTATCTTTGCCATGAAAACCCCATGGACAGTACTAAAAGGCAAAAAGATATGACGCTGGAAGATGAGCCCCTCAGGTCGGAAGGTGTCCAATATGCTACTGGGGAAGAGCAGAGGGCTAGTACTAGTAGCGCCAGAAAGAGTGAAGCGACTGGGCCAAAGCCAAAAGGACGCTCAGCTGTGGATGCATCTGGTGGTGAAAGGAAAGTCCGATGCTGTAAAGATTTTTTATCCATAGGAACCTGGAACGTAAGATCCATGAATCAAGGCAAACTGGACGTGGTCAAACAAGAGATGACAAGACTGAACATCGACATCTTAGGAATCAGCGAACTAAAATGGACAGGAATGGGTGAATTTAATTCAGAGGACCATCAGGTATACTACTGCGGGCAAGAATCCCTCAGAAGAAATGGAGTAGCCTTCATAGTCAATAAAAGAGTAGGAAAAGCAATACTGGGATACAATCCCCAAAATGACAGAATGATCTCAGTGCGAATCCAAGGCAAGCCATTCAATATCACAGTAATCCAAGTCTATGCCCCAACCACTGGTGCTGAAGAGGATGAAATTGACCGGTTCTATGAAGCCCTACAGCACCTCATAGAATCAACACCAAAAAATGATGTCCTTATCATCATGGGGGATTGGAATGCTAAAGTAGGAAGCCAAAAGATAAACAGAATAACAGGCAAGCTTGGCCTTGGAGTACAAAATGAAGCAGGGCACAGGCTAATAGAATTTTGTCAAGAGAATACGATGGTCATAGCAAACACTCTTTTCCAACAACCCAAGAGACGGCTCTACACATGGACATCACCAGACGGTCAACACAGAAATCAGATTGACTATGTGCTCTGCAGCCAAAGATGGAGAAGCTCTATACAGTCAGTAAAAACAAGACCAGGAGCTGACTGTGGCTCAGATCATGAGCTTCTCATTGCAAAATTTAGGCTTAAATTGAAGAAAGTAGGGAAAAACACTAGGCCACTCAGTATGAACTAAATCATATCCCTGATGAATATACAGTAGAGGTGACAAATAGATTTAAGGAATTAGATCTGATAGACAGAGTGCCTGAAGAACTATGGACGGAGGTTCGCAACATTGTACAAGAGGTAGCAACTAAAACCATCCCAAAGAAAAAGAAATGCAAGAAAGCAAAATGGCTGTCTGAGGAAGCTTTGCAAATAGCTGAGGAAAGAAGGGAAGCGAAAGGCAAGGGAGAAAGAGAAAGATACACCCAATTGAATGCAGAATTCCAGAGAATAGCTAGAAGAGATAAGAATGCCTTCTTAAATGAACAGTGCAAAGAAATAGAAGAGAACAATAGAATAGGGAGAACCAGAGATCTCTTCAAGAAAATTGGAGATATGAAGGGAACGTTTCATGCAAAGATGGGCATGATAAAGGACCAAAATGGCAGGGACCTAACAGAGGCAGAAGAGATTAAGAAGAGGTGGCAAAATTACACAGAAGAACTATACAAGAACGAGCTTAGCATCCCTGATAACCACGATGGGGTGGTCACTGACCTCGAGCCAGACATCCTAGAATGTGAAGTGAAATGGGCCTTAGGAAAGCTGAGCAACAAAGCTAGTGGAGGTGACAGTATTCCAGCTGAGCTATTCAAAATCTTAAAAGACGATGCAGTAAAAGTGCTACACTCAATTTGCCAGCAAATTTGGAAAACTCAACAGTGGCCACAGGATTGGAAAAGGTCAGTTTACATTCCAATTCCAAAGAAAGGCAATGCCAAAGAATGTTCAAACTATCGCACCATTGCACTCATTTCACATGCAAGTAAAGTTATGCTTAAAATCCTACAAGCTAGACTCCAGCAGTATGTGGATCGAGAACTTCCAGAAGTACAGGCAGGATTTCGAAGAGGCAGAGGAACTAGAAATCAAATTGCCAACATACACTGGATCATGGAGAAAGCTAGGGAGTTCCAGAAAAACATCTATTTCTGCTTCATTGACTATGCTAAAGCCTTTGATTGTGTGGATCACAACAAATTGTGGCAAATTCTTAAAGAGATGGGAGTACCAGACCATCTTATTTGTCTCTTGAGAAACCTATATGCGGGTCAAGAAGCAACAGTGAGAACTGGACATGGAACCACTGATTGGTTCAAAATTGGGAAAGGAGTCCGGCAAGGCTGTATTCTGTCACCCTGCCTATTTAACTTATATGCAGAGCACATCATGAGAAAGGCAGGGCTAGATGAATCAAAAGTTGGAATTAAGATTGCCGGGAGAAATATCAACAACCTAAGATATGCAGATGATACCACTCTAATGGCAGAAAGTGAAGAGGAACTAAAGAGCCTCTTGATGCGGGTGAAGAAGGAGAGTGCAAAAGTTGGCTTGAAACTCAACATTAAGAAAACCAAAATCATGGCATCCGGCCCTCTCAATTCCTGGCAAATAGATGGGGAAGAAATGGAGGTAGTGACAGATTTTATCTTCCTGGGCTCTAAGATCACCACAGATGGGGACTGCAGCCAAGAAATTAAAAGACGCTTGCTCCTGGGGAGGAAAGCTATGGCAAATTTAGACAGCATACTAAAAAGCAGAGACATCACCCTGCCAACAAAAGTACGTATAGTCAAGGCCATGGTTTTCCCAGTTGCAATGTATGGCTGTGAAAGTTGGACCATAAGAAAGGCTGAACGCAAAAGAATTGAGGCCTTTGAACTATGGTGCTGGAGAAGACTCCTGCGAGTCTCTTGGACTGCAAGGCGATCAAACCAGTCAGTCCTAGAGGAGATCAAACCTGACTGCTCCTTAGAAGGCCAGATACTGAAGTTGAAACTCAAGTACTTTGGCCACCTAATGAGAAGGAAGGACTCACTGGAGAAGAGCCTAATGCTGGGAAAGATTGAGGGCAATAGAAGAAGGGGACGACAGAGAACGAGGTGGCTGGATGGAGTCACTGAAGCTGTAGGCGTGAGCTTAAATGGACTCCAGAAGATGGTAGAGGACAGGAAGGCCTGGAGGAACGTTGTCCATGGGGTCGCGATGGGTCGGACACGACTTCGCAACTAACAACAACAACAACAAATTAGTATTAAGTTTCTCCGTTGTCTCACTTCAACTTTTAATCCTTATGTTGATTTTTTCAAAGTCTCTTAATCACCCTTTGTTGCCTCTGGCCGTCCTTTCTCCAGTCCTTTCTCTAGTTTCAATCTCTGCTTCTTGCAGCTCTTAAATTCCAGTCTTTCACATTTTATAAACTTTACTGTGGGCTCTCTGCTTCTTCTCGCTGCTCTCGTTCTGCTCTAAGGGTCACTTCTCCGCTCTATTCCATTTCAGTTGCCGCTGTGTCTCTCTCCTTATTGCTTTGCTTTTTCCGTGCCTTCTCTCTATCAAATATTCCTCACCTCCTTCAGGGGTTTCCTCGTCTCCCGTACGAAGCTGTCAGTTCTACTTTTCACTTCCCTCTCAGGCTGTCGCCATCGCTCCAGGCCGGCCTTAAAGACCGGCTTCTTCTCCGCCAATTTTAAGAGTGCTGCTCCTGTCTGCTCGGGTGTTTGCTTTCCACCCAGCTTCTCTGAAGCTTCCTCTTTAATTTACCAGTCTCTCTGGGATCGGTAAAGCCCTTACCGGGCTCTTAGCGAAGAATTTCCCAGGATTTAGGAACAGAGATCTGTTCCTTCACCCGCTCCACGATGATGTCACAGCCGGAAGTCCTACAGAAAGTGTTTTTGTTGTTGTTAAAGAGATTAGTCTGAGAGGAAAGGTGTGGTTCTTCCTCTCCCATTATCTTTTAGGGACTCTTCTCTTGATTAGTGGGCTGACCTTTTAAACAGAAACTAACTAAAGTGGAGGGGATGGCAGAGAAAGGAAGTATGATGCGATGGAGAAAAAGAAAGATGAGGAAGGAAGGAAAAAGAAAATGAAGAGGAACAGAGTTGAAAAGAAGAAGGGGGGAAAAGTTTGCATAAGAGCTGAAGGGTCCAAAGCTCAGCTAGGAAACAGCAGCAGTTGTGAGCAGGAAAACAAATGTCAACAAAGGGCACAATGACTATGATGAGGAGGAGTTGGGGAGGACTGAAGAAAGTCTAAGACAGGGGTGTCAAACTCGCAACGTCACGTGATGTGTCGCGATGTATCGTGACTTTTCCCCCATTGATGGCAATGGGGTGGGCGCGGTTTTGGTGTGATGCATCCGGCCAGCAGTTTGACAACCCTGGTCTAAGAGATTAGAAAAAAGTAGACCCACAAAGGATTAAAAAGCAAAAGACGTTATACAGAAGATAAAACCTCTGTATAAAATAAAATAATATACTGAAATCTGGAATTATAGAGTACAGAGTGATGTGAGATAAAATTGAAAATAAAGTAGAACTGAGTGAAAGTAAAAATAGGAGAATAGGGAGCAAAAGAAAGAATAGTTTTGGGGAATGAGAAATGAAAAGCAACATCTTTTATTTTGTACAAAAGTCAGATGATTGATAGATAAATAGATAGAGATAGATAGATAGATAGATAGATAGATAGATAGATAGATAGATAGATAGATAGATAGATAGATAGATAGATAGATAGATAGATAGATAGATAGATAGATAGATAGATGCTAATACTCTAGATATAAAGGTTGGTCTCCTAACTATACTGTTCTAATTGGACCTGTGACAGTTAGCATTTAATAATATTTGATATGAAAAGAACAAATTTACAAATTTCACAGACAATACTTTATCAACCAATATATTCTCAATATATTCTGGTATGTTTTTGCAATATTTAAGAAAATCTTGCACTCTCCCTGTAGAAAGAAGGAAGGAAGGAAGGAAGGAAGGAAGGAAGGAAGGAAGGAAGGAAGGAAGGAAGGAAGGAAGGAAGGAAGGAAGGAAGGAGAGATAGAGAATATGTATGTATGTATAAATACACTCAATTGCAGAATTATCTATCTAAACAAACATATGTTTAACCTGATGGAATACTATATCTGTATCATGTTTCTTGGGATCCAGCATCTAATCCTCATTTGTATTCTATGAAAAATATTCCAGCCTAAATCAAGATTTCTGCTTCATTTTTTTCTTAAATTCCATATTATTTATTTACCAGCTTAGGCATATGGATTGATTATCCCCAATACCATAGGGCCAGGCCACATTTTTGTTTGCCTATTAGTTATAATGATTGTGGTGATCTGTGGTGCCATCTTTCATGGGTCATCTTGGGACTTTCCTCTTCCCATGTGTACTGGTCAATATTTAAAATGAAGATGAAACTAAAGACTTGTTCAACCATAACTCAGCTTGAATGAATGGCAGTGCACTCAGACTTTAATTAATGTGTATGTTGCTTCTGGGAGTGTCATTGGGCAGCTTGAAAAGTTGGTTAATGAGAACAGGCAACTGGAAGCATATTATTTGTCCAGATCTCTTGAAGAAGCCATATGTATGATGAAGAAAGTTGACATTTCAGAGAGATTGCTTGGAATGTTTATAATAAACTAGAGACACTGAATCCCAGACAGCTGCCTACTTATTGATTTTAACCATGAGTAATAAAATTATTCAGAAAATATTGTGTTCTGTAATTTGCAATTACTTTAGACTTTTTTATTCCAGTTTATTATTCACATTTTTGATGGAGAAATTTCCTTCCTTCCTTCCCTCCCTCCCTTCAAATGTAACCAATTCAAATAAGCAGAAAAACAACAGCAAACCTGTTAAAGACATGAAAGACTGAAATATGAGAGCACAAAGCAATGGGGGGGGGGGACAGCAAATAAAGCCAGCTAAATTCCTAAATAAACCTGTTCTAAACTTGTCATTTACAACATATGAGGCTAGATGTCAGGTAAGCAAACCAGGAGAGTATTTTATAATTGGGGAACCCTTACTTAAGAGGAGTTTTTTCTGGAGCCTCCTGCAAATTGTCCTGACAGGTATATGCCATTAAAGAGATGGAAAGAGACATTTATCACACATCCAAATTTTGACCTGACTTGTGAAATCACTTAAAGTTTAATGGAGGGCCTTTTAATCTAGTGATATTATGACCTAATACCACTAAAGCAGAACCAGAATATATTTCACTATATATACCTATCAGGGGCATTCATGCATTGGACAAATGGATTACACCAGGACCAGATGGATTACACCCCAGGGTTCTCAAGGAACTGGCAGATGTGATCTCAGAACCATTGAACTATATTTTTCAAAGATCCTGGAGCACTGGGGAATTACCGGAGGACTGGAAAAGAGCTGATGTAGTTCCCATCTTCAAAAAAGGGGAAAAAATGGACCCAGGAAATTACAGACCTATCAGCCTGACCTCAATACCTGGGAAGATTCTGGAAAAGATAATCAAACAACGAATCAGCGAACACCTAGAGGCAAACAAAATCACTACTAAAAGCCAACATGGGTTTGTCAAAAACAGATCATGCCAGACAAACCTTATTGCATTCTTTGACCAAGTGACAAAATTAGTGGATCAGAGGAATGCTGTGGATATAATTTACTTGGACTTCAGTAAGGCATTTGATAAAGTAGATCACAACCTACTACTTGATAAGATAGAAAAATGTGGGTTAGACAGCATCACCACCAGATGGATTCGTAGCTGGCTGACCGGCCGTACTCAGCGTGTGGTCCTCAATGGAACCGCATCTACATGGAGGGAAGTGTGCAGTGGGGTGCCCCAGGGCTCTGTTCTGGGGCCAGTGCTCTTCAACATCTTCATCAACGATTTGGACGAGGGGATAGATGGGGAACTCATCAAATTTGCGGATGACACCAAGCTGGCAGGAATAGCCAACACTCCAGAAGACAGGCTTAAGATACAGGAGGACCTGGACAGACTTGAAGATTGGGCGCTATCTAACAAAATGAAATTCAATGGTGAAAAAAGTAAGGTTCTACATTTAGGCAAGAAAAACCAAATGTACAGGTATAGTATAGGGGTACCTTGCTCAATAGTAGTAACTGTGAGAGGGATCTCGGAGTCCTAGTGGACAATCACTTAAATATGAGCCAGCAGTGTGCTGCAGCTGCCAAAAAAGCCAACACAGTGCTGGGCTGCATTAACAGAGGGATAGAATCAAGATCACGTGAAGTATTAATACCACTTTACAATGCCTTGGTAAGCCACACTTGGAATACTGCATCCAGTTTTGGTCACCACGATGTAAAAAAGATGTTGAGACTCTAGAAAGAGTGCAGAGAAGGGCAACAAAGATGATTAGGGGACTGGAGGCTAAAGCATATCAGAACGTTTGCTGGAATTGGGTATGTCTAGTTTAATGAAAAGAAGGACTAGGGGTGACATGATAGCAGTATTCCAATATCTCAGGGGTTGCCACAAAGAAGAGGGAGTCAAGCTATTCTCCAAGGCGCTGAGGGCAGGACAAGAAGTAATGGATGGAAACTATCAAGGAGAGAAGCAACCTGGAACTGAGGAGAAACTTCCTGACAGTTAGAACAATTAACCAGTGGAACAACCTGCCTCCAGAAGTGGTGAATGCTCCAACACTGGAAGTTTTTAAGAAGAGACTGGACAGCCATTTGTCTGAAATGGTATAGGGTTTCCTGCCTGAGCAGGGGGTTGGACTCGATGACCTCCAAGGTCCCTTCCAACTTTATTATTATTATTATTATTAAATGTAGCATCCTTTATGATGATCTAGTCCTGCTTGAAAAAACATTTGGGAAAATGGCTTTCTTGGTTATACTTTTTGTGAAGAATATGAAGCAAACATAGATCTTATTTAAACATCATTTAACAGCACTTTTCTTAAATACTCTATTCTTTGTTTAAAAGAAAAGTTTAACAGGAGCCATTGGATTTTCCACAGGCTTGTTCTTATGCATTACACATAAAAAAGGGCAGAGCCTTGATTGCATAGTTGTGGCCACCATTTTGATTTTTTTTTGTTTTTGTTTTGACTCCCTCCTTGTGGATTTCTAGAAAATAGAGATCCAGGACAAAATCCTACCCAGTTCTAATAATATGTCCTGTGACTTGTCTGGTACAAGCGTGTGACTTGCTGTATATTATTTCTTTCTTTGCTTTCTGTTTTATTAGTATTCAGGATCCAGTTGTGCTTGTTTAATAAACAAGCAATTTCTTATTAGGTTGTATACATTGGGAACATTAGCCTACAATTCTAATAGAAAGGATTAATAATGAACTTGTTTATAAGAAACTAGACATTATTTCAATGAAACCATATATGTGGGCAGCACCTAACTGATCTGGAGGATTTCAAAAGCTAACTAGAGACAGATCTGGTTCTTGCTTGGATGGGGACCATAAAGATTGTAGGTTTAAAGGCAGTGCCATGATTGAGCCAGCTCATGCAAGATGATTGTTAAATTTCCTGGAATTATGTAAGCTGGCTGAGAGCAGCTTAGTCACCACGTCTAGTACACCAATCAACAATATGGAGATTAGTGGCATGCTGCAGCAGTAGCAATGGAACTGGCGGAGCTGATATTATTAACCATCACACCACTGCTTGAGATCAAATAACACCCTGGAAGAAGGAAATGGTAAAGCATCTCTCTATAGTTCAAGAAAACAATGTGGAAATGACAATGAATTCTCCAGGAGTTAAGCTTAGCAAAGACTTTACTGTTTGATTGAATACATACCTGAATAGTCATTACTATAATGACTAAAAATTGTAATAATTATGCACAGTTTGTTTCATAGCAATTAGCCACTTGTAGATATATAAGGAATTCTTTATAGACTTTACAAAAGAAGAACTATTACATGCATCATTGTTTTTGTTTGTTTCAGATTTAATACCTGAATTTGTAAACTCTAACATTTGAAACTACTCAAGTTTTATGTGATTAATGTGTTATTCTGCTTTTAGGTTCTTTTGTAAACTTGTTGATCATGTCAACTTAATGTAGACTGTTCTGGTCTAGTTGAGGAGAAATAGATTTCAGCTTAGTTCTGGCAAGACTAAATGGCTATGGTTTGTCCCCCGGGGCAGGGGCATTTCCGTCATTGCTCTTGGATGGGGTTACATTTCCTTAATCAAGGCTAGTGTGTATCCTGAAGATCCTCCTAGAAGAGCAGGCAGTAGCTGCAATCATATGGGCCTTTGCAGACTGTCACTCATGCCCCAGTCACCTCATGATTTGACCATAGCAATACATTTTAAATGGAGTTGCCTTCGAAGACTCTCTGGGAGCTACAGCTGATACAAAATGCAATGATGTGACCAGTAATGAAGCATTTAATATTATGTCCATGTGTCACCACTACATGACTGCATTGATTGCCAATAGACTTTAGGTACAATTCAAAGTGCTAGTTGCGATCTAAAAAGTTATTTGGGGCTTGGTTATCTGAGGGAACACTTATCTCCAATTGTTTCTGCCCAGGTGCTACATTTGGGTAGAGTGGGTACAGTCCAAGTCCCTTCAGTTAGATATTATCATCTTGTGGGAATTCAAAATAAAATCAGTTTTATCTACAATGCATCAAAAAAATGCATAAACACAGCAATTTGCCAACAAATGAAATTCAGATGGGAACATCATGCAAATTTCAAAGGGACAAGTGAGATATTGCAAGAAATATGCTTCAAAAATAAAAAGATGGTTTCCCCCCCCTCTACATTTGAAAGTTCAATCAAGAAACATGCAAGCTTGGTCTGCACCCAAATTCTGAAGATTAAAGTGAACATGGAGAACAATGAAACATTGGATATTTTCTTTTATTGCAGATAGGAGAGAAAATAAATGTCGAAATCAGAACAGCTGTGGAGAAAATTACTTCCATAGCTTGAATATAATCCAGTTTTCAGTGTGTCAAATCCTTTTAATTTTCAGAATTTGTTAGAATAATTAAGAGTACCTATCATTGAAAATTCCAAAATGATCTGAACTGACCTGAAACTTTTAGACTGGTGTGAAAATTGAAAGGGAATTATCTACCAGATTTTGTAATTTTTGAATGCTCAAACATTGGAAGGAAAACAGTGGGAGGAAACATAGTTTGAGATATAGCTGTTGGAGAAATATGTATTTTGAGGTAAAAATGCTTTTAAATATTATAGTTATAGAATTGTAGAGAGTAATTACAAGGATTAACTAAATCAACCTTTAGCAATTTACAGCCTCTCCTTTAAAACCTTCAAAAATTGAGAATCCAGAGAAACTATAGATAAACTATTCAACTGTTGCACAGATCTTACCATCAAAAAGTTACTGCTTATAATTGTTATGTCTGTTTGTAATTTTGTGAAAATAATTCATGAGCAATCTGTGGAAGTCAAAAGTGGAACCAACAATGTACACCTCAGACAAAGCAGTTGGATTCAACTGAGACAAAATACAACGCAAGCATGTCAATGATAAGTGACAATGAAGGGAAAGTAGCAATTATTGAATAAATAACATTCAATAACATTTAAGCAGTGTTGAAAGGAAGAGACATGAATAATCTCTATGCCTAGAGATAGAATAGCATGTACTCTGTTTTTAGGGAGGAATGGAAATCCAATGTAAACTTCTCTTCTATGTCTGGGGATACTGGCTTACTTTTTTTTAGCATTGGGAGTCAGAAATTTAGTGGGAAAAGGAGGGAAATAGAAAAGAGGGACTTAAAAACCACAGATAAATTCATGTTCTTTCTGTGTAAGCCTAAATTGATGCAATATTAGAAAGTGCAATATTAGGATTTCATGGGTGAGAATTTCTCCAGCCAAATGGAAGTGAAAGAAATTTCCAATCAGATTAGGAGCCTCATTTCACCATATGCAAATTTTCATTAAAATATTGCCAATGAATATTGTAATGATTGCTTATGGCTAGATATATAGACTGGAAATGAAGTGATTCTTTTTCTATTTATCAATCAAAAGCTGAAAATCAGTACATTTAACTCTAAGGTATTCACATCTGAGACTACCGTATGATCTCAAACTTTCTTCAAAGGTATAAACAAATAGGGGACATCTTATGGTACAGTAAAAAAAGCAGAGTAAAATTTATAGTCACTTATTTGAAAATTCCATTCAGTTTGCTTTAAGGCAATTGTTAAACTGTATTCTTGGGAACCCTCAGAACTAATTCTTTGAAATTCTTCGAATGGGAAGATTAATCATGGAATTTAAACTTTATTGGAAGACAGCTGATCAACTACTAATTGAACTTGAACTGATGAAAGACAATTGTCATAACTCAGAAGGCCTCTCTAGTTTAAGTAGGTAAAGTTCATCATGGCTGGCCACAATCTTGTGTGAGCTGACTTACACATACTCTGATCTAATACAATTTGCTTGAACCCAGGAGATTTTATTTTGTTCACCATTAAGAAGATGTTTACTTAAAAAAAAAACACTAGGAAATTTGAAAGACAGTGCTTAAAGGAATTCTCTACATATTAAACAACCTTCATTGCTGTCATTATAATCATTTGGAATATTAATGTGAATTTGAATATATTGCTTTATTAGCTCTGAATAGCTTAATTTTTTCTAAGAAATAAAATGAAGAAGCTGTGCATTGTTTGGCAGAAATAGGCTTTTTTTTGAAGAAGTGCAGCTTAAATAGTCGGGGTGCTAAGGCATCTCCATCTGAAGAAAGGTTGTAAACTTTAGGACAATGTAAGGATTTTTTAAAGTAAGAAAACACATGATAAAAATTAATGAAATACATAAATGGAAAACATGTGTCTTTCTCTCATAATCCTAGAGCCTAGCTATAATCCAATGAAACTATGAGATGAGCATTTTGGAAGAGAGAAAATAAGCCACTTATTCACATAATATATAGCTGAATGAGAGAAATTGCCATAAAATATCTTAATGGCTATAGTTAGATGGTTTTAAATGGAATTAGATGTATTCATAGATGAGACTTTTTTTTTGCTGCTGATGGTTATATTATTTCCAGTAACAGAGAACATATCTTTGAATATTATTTGTTGGAGAATAATAGGGGAACAGGACTATTCACTTCTTATCCTCTTTTGGTAGCAAATTCCAATGGATTTGGCCATCATGGGAAATGGGAAATTGGATCAAAGAGGCTTTTGTTCCATCATGGCCTTTCCTATGTTCTTATGCACAATGAACATTCAATTTAAATTAATTAAATAAATATTGTATTAAAAACTGAAGTAGCACTTATTGGCCTACTTTAGTAGTTTTAAAATAACATTTAAAAACACAATTTCTAGATTGTTGTTCATGTTTGTTGATTGAAAAATAGATGCTGAAGAACAAAAGTTAGATTCCCCTCCCCTTCCTTTATGCTGTTTAATTAAATAATGGGAGTTAGGTAAACCCTATTGCCATAGAAAAATTGAGTCTTCAAGATCTTTTCAGACAAAAAGAAATAGATGTATAGTCCAGACAGATATGACTGCTAAGAACCATGAAATCATTGATCAGGCCTGGTAAAAATACTTGCCTTACATCCTTTCCTAGCAGATAAAATAGTTTTTCTCTTACACTTGATATTCTAGCTTTTTCAGTTCATGAAGTACTCATGATTCCTAATCCTCAGTGACTGGGATTTAATATTGTTAAGAAGAGACTGAGTATTCAACTGTATGGAATGATTTAGATAGCTAAAATGTTTTCTAGCATAAGGAAGAAATAGAAATTGGGGGCAAAAAAGATGAACGTATGCTTATGTGTACCAGCACAAATGAAAAGAAAAAAAAGTAGCTGATCTTGGTTGGTGTTCTAAAAATAGCTAATGAAAATATCTGTCTAACCTAATCCTGCTTGATTGAGATAACTACTGCTGAAGCTGAGCTATTGATTTCAGTTCAAAATAGGGTGAAAATGGTTCAAACACTACTAAGAATATATCTCAGGATGCCCAGTTGGAGTATTTGATAGCAGGGACTGATTAGGACAAAACTCTCCTCCCCTTCTGCAGAGGCTTACAATCTTTGTATACAATTGACTGCTGTCCAGATAAAGAAAGAGAGACTTATCTAAAGCAACAGGTTCACTTGTCATCTACCTGGATGCTATTTCCTAATTTAGCCTATCATCCTTTGTGTTAAATTGTCCAGTTTGTTGCATCTTCTAGTTATATTGTAGTAGTGCCTGTATCTCAGAACTCAAGCTGATCAATTTCACCAATGAAATGGATGTGCAGACTAGAACAACTTTCCTGACATTTTCTTTGAAGGCTTGCACAACATTCATGGTATTGTTGATAGACTTGTGGTTGCCTCTGCTTGCAAACTCAAACTTGTATAAGTGCTACCCCTTAAGGATCTTTTGGTGCTCCCATCCCACTTACTTTGGTGAAAATTTAAACAGATTTCTATTTCCAAAGGAATTTCAATGCTAGTTGGTTGCTGGACTGCCTTTTAGTGTGACTACTTTTCAATGCTGTTTATTCATCCCTTTTAATTCTGACATAATGGCATTATTGGGGAACTGGAAGTGACTTGAAGCTGTGCTGTGCTGTGTTGTGAACTGCCTTGTCTCTTAGGAATATGGCAGTATACCAATATCTTGATGAATTAATTAACCAACAAAATTATTACCAGCAATTATGTTTTGCTGTACATTATTCTTGGAAAGGATGTGTCCTGGAGATATTTGAACCCCAGATAAATGTAGTATTCTCTTATTCTAGCTCCTCCAGAGAGTTAATATTTAAAAAAAGAAAAGGAAACGCAAGCCAACAAAAATCAGGAAATAAGATGTTATCTTTTTATGGAATTTGATGACAACCTATATTCTGAAGTAGAGATTGTACAATGTTTGCTTTGGTTTAGGAGCTAAACAGCAAAAATAATTCCATTTGTTGCAGGTTGTTTATGTTTTTGGTCCTGTCCCTTGTCCATGATATCTGCTAGAATTTAGGAAGCTGTTTTTTTTCCCCATGGCAGTGCTGACCCTTTGGAATAATCTTCCCTGGATTTCAGTTGCCAACCCTGACCCTAGGAGTTTTCTGAAAGGCATTAAAGCTCATTTTCTTCCTGTCCTTTTGGGCTGATTATTTAGATGTGCTCTTCTTGGACACTCTAGTTGGGTTTGATATCCCTGAACATATATTTTGCTTTATCTTGTAATTACTGTTTATTGTTTCTTATTTATTTAAATTTGTTTATTTATGTTGACTTATTTAAATTGATTTACGTTTATTTATTTATATTTATTGGCAGCCCAGTGCATTCTGGATGGCGCAATAATTTTTATTGCTTTAATTGTATGCTAGTTGTTCAGAGTCACTTTGGCAAGTTGGATAGCTATATAAATTGTACATATAAGTAATCAAATATTTTTGATTTGATTTGAAATACAGAGAATGTGCTCCATCAAAATTTCCTCTGGTCCTATTGAGAGTTTCTGCTTTTAAATGAAACAAAAAGCCTTATTTGCAGTCATGTGGAAGTAAAACGTCACGAAACTCAATAGAACAATTTCTGAGAATGCATCAGAAATCATGCCACTTTCCTTTGGGATGATAAACTAAAGGGAGAGATATAAAAGTGGAGGAGAACAAAGAGGAAAATGAAGGACTGACTAAAGGCACTTTTCTTCTTAAACATAAATATTAGGGGATGATCTCAAAAGTAGACTAGACTACAGTGTTTGGTAAATTTTACTTCAATACTTGATAGACCAATTTAGAAGAAGGTACAGGACAAGCTGCATAATATACACAGTTATATCCTTCAACAGAGGGGGACATTTGGTGGGTATGGATACCAAGAAATGGTTTTGTTCTCAGGAAGAATAGTTCTTTTATTCCCTGAGATAATCCCTTCACTGTGCTGAAAGTAAGGCTGAAACTGTCTCTGAAAACATAAATAGCACAGCATGGAATTACAGTCCAGCACTAAGACTAAAACCAAATATTGTTAAATATCACTACTCAGCTAGTAATTACAAAGTCATAAAATATTCAGCAAAGATTTGAATATTCAGGTAATAATATAGTGAATGTTCATTTTCAAAATGTACAAATGAGAATATTAGGATTAAAATGCTTGTAGTCAATAAGAAGAGGGTTGTATTTTATCTGCTTATTCTGCTCTGTAATGTATTCATATATTTTTTTCTAAAATAAAGAAGGGATATTTATTTTAGCAATGGGTTCTTACCGGAAGCTGTTTCCATTTTATTAATGATTTTACATGATCCAGTCAACTGACTCAAGCTCAGTAGGTTTTATGATGCCACAGTTTGAAGCTGTTAATGAGGTAAGTCCCAGTCAGCAACAGAAATTTAGGCATATATGAATCAGTAAACCATTTATATTGCACCCCCCCCAGACCACCTAGGGATCACAGAGCTCTATGAGAGAGCATAGATACAGATGAAGTATTTTTTATAACTGCCCTACTAATTGGGAAATGTGCATATTGCTTTGATTTGGGAAAATTGTTTTCTATTATTCTGCACTTTGCTAATTAAGGTTGCTGGAAAGTTCACTGTTTAGCACTATTTCCCCTCAGAACCAGAAAGAAGGGTTGATCCATCAAAATGCTGAGTACTATATATGCTGATAAAGACAGGAATTTCCAGGGTTGGGGTTCATGTAGCCAGTAAGCCTTCTGTTTATGCAACACTTTGGCAATACTTTGAAATATACTATGTTTCTTTTACCATATTATTTTTTAAAAACAGCATTTGCTGTCATTTTATGGCAAGGGTCTCCAAATTTGGCAACTTCAAGACTTATGGACTTTAATTCCCAGAATTCCTCAGCCAGCCATGCTGGCGGGAAAGTTCTGGTAGTTGAAATCCACAAGTCCTATAGTGGCCAAGTTTGGAGAGCCGTGTTTTATGATATTTGCATGAACATTGTCAGTTTTGTATTTAAAAATATTGGTCACTTCTATGGCATAATGAAGCGACCATGGATAAGAGCATGGGATGAAAGAGATCTACAAGGAAGAAGGATGGATAGTAGATGTATTCCTGGAAGAAGACAAGGCAAAGTGCAAAAAGGATAACAAAACCAAATCCACCATAAAATGTTACAAGCATAATAAATATGCATGCTAAAAGATAACCGTAACACTGCTGTGTTGTGATGAAAGTGAATTCAGTCTCAAAGCCCAACTTAAAAAAATATAAATACAAAACACAGAACAAACAAAACAGAAAATAAGACCATTTTCAAAGAATACATTTCAAAAGCATTTGCCATTCAAGATATTCTTTGTACTAAAGAACACTTACTTAACTTTATGGTAGGTCATCACTGATCAGACTACATAAAAGAAAATACAATATGCAGTACAAAATACAACATGGAATACACAATAATGAAAAGTCCTATAATTGAGTTGAGTCTACTTTGCTGTCAACACCATAGAATTCTAGTCAAGGCTGTGTATTTACATAACTTTTGGAATAGTTTGAGATGGCGAGCTAGCATGACTCCATAGCTTGCAGATTTTACAATATTTCTTTTAGAATATTTATTGGTGGTGGTGCTGGGAGATGTCTGAGAAACTAGCAAGTGAAGTATGCTCTAGTATCATTGTTATCTCCAAGAGGTTCCCTAAAAGCTTGCAGACATTCTCAGAAAAAGAAAATGAGGCCTTCTCCTTACTTAGAAAAAAGATGGAAAGAAGTTGAGAGGATTTGGACGCAAAGGTACGTGTGCATGGGGGATGGTGTGTCAATCTTACCAATTACCATTTTGGTAAATGAACGTGTTTCGAACTGGCCATGGCAACCCTTTCCTAAAAGAAATTCCTGTCCAAGGTCATCATCTTTTCTCCTTAATGTTTTGTGAGAAAATGAAGACAAATAATCATAGGGCAATACAGCCAGACTGCAAGTAAAACACATCCTGATTGACCATAATATTCTGTAAAATGAAAATATGAGGCAGATGAATTTGTTCTGTTCTGTGTAAACCCTTAGCTGATAAAAGAATGGCTTTTTATAAAGGGGTTTATAAGGTTATTAAAGAAAGGTTATTTAAGCAGTAAGGGGTGAAGAAAGAAAGAGGGAAATAAAATGTACCAGAGCAGAGTGCTGGATTAGACTGGTCTGATTTAACAGCATAATCTTTGGGTAATTCCATTTAACAGGTTTTTCTAGCAGCACTGCATGGAATCTCTCCAACTAACAAAATGGATGTAAAACTCCTGCTAAGACTGTTGATTCACTGGACATCAGGAAAAAAAAAACCCATCAAACTTTTTAGAATCTGAAAAAATAGTTTTTAAATGTATTTTAATCATGCTTTACTGCAAAGATTCTTTTATTGGAGGAGGTAGGGAGGGACATATCACAATTCTTTTGTACTCAACTTCAGAATTTTGAATATAAGACTACAAATCAAATTTGCATCTGCTTTTTTTTAGCAGTGGCACAAGGATACTATTCCAACAATATTGTATTATTTAAAGTATGTTGCAGTATATTGTTTTGAAATGGTTTTTTAAAATACACATTTTTTTCAAATATTTACATTTTTGCGTTAAACTCTGTTATACCAAAATTGTCAATAAAGTTTGGCATTTATTTTGATTAAAGCAAAATGTATTTCATGGAATGGAGTTTTAACACAAAAGAATCAGAGATAATTTGGTTGAGCATTTTTATCCATGATTTTAAATTTCACTTGTTTATTTATTTTAGCCTTCAACCAGCATAAAAGTTAAAATACATACTGGATATTAATCCAGCAATTTTAAATACTGTTACTTGCTTTAAATATGCTTACTCCAAAATACTAATACATCTATAGACTAAAACAAAAAACACAAGTAAGTACTGTAGGAGAGACATGTTAATCTATCATGGCAAAATATTTCTAACTAAAAAACTTAAGGGCATAAGCTTTTGTGAGTACAGTTCTCTTCATTAGATGCACAGTTGTTACATTGATGTAAAATTTAATTTGGGATGAAGGCTGGAGGGGAAGGGAGGGGACGATAAACTGGACATGCATATGTATGTTACATGTGAGATAGATTACAAGTATCTTATCTATTAACAATTGTACAGATAATCCTCACTTAGTGACCACAATTGGGATCAGCAACTCCATCTCTTAAGTTATGTGGATGCTAAGCAAAACATGACATGATCATGAAGATTTATGACATCATTAAGCAAATCACCTGCAATCATTAAGCAAGACATCGTGTGACTGTAACGTGATTTTATTGTGGGTTTTTTCCATTGACTCTGCTTGCCAGTAGCTGGCTGGGAAATGAGCAAAAGGTGATCACATAATTGCAGAACATTGGCAATGGTCATAAGTGCAAGGACTCGTTGTAAGATACATTTTCAGTGCTCTTTGAAAATGGCTAAGTAAGATCTACCTGTAATGCGTTAAAAATCCACTGTTTGCTGAGACCTTCTTAATGATAAGAATGTTATGTTGCTTGATACATATATTTACTTTAAGGCTTTGCTTTACAAAGAAGCTTACTGAAGTTAGTTTGTAGAGGTCTCTAAAACCAGATTTAGATTGCATGTTTTCGGCCATGGGACACAAACAAGTAATAGCAATAGCAATAGTACTTAGATTTATATACTGCTTCATAGTGCTTTACAGTCCTCTCTAAGGTGTTTACAGAGTCAGCATATTGCCCCCAACAATCTGGGTCCTCATTTTACTCAAAAGGATGGAAAGCTGGGTCAACCTTGAGCAGGTCAGGATCAAACTCCTGGCTGTGGACAGTGTCAGCCTGCAATACTGCATTCTAACCATTGCATTATCATGGTTTTTAACAGTTGAAAGTTTGAATCATAATCGCTTCAAATATAAAGATCCTGGATTAAATCTTTATGAGTGCAAATTTGTATAGAACAAGTAAGTGATTATTCTACCATATAAAGTTTCTGCAATTTGTTAAAAGGATGAAATGGCTAGAGCCAAGTAAGGCTTAAAAAACAAGGAGAAAATATCCCTTTGTGCAGGAAGCAGATCCTATCAACATATCAAAAGACACTGAGACAACTAGGAACAGATGAGGGGGAAAAAGATGCTTATGTGGCCTAGCCACAACACAGACGTGACTTACAGCTTATCACACAAGGACAAGGGATACTCTGCTCTTTAAAATACAAATGTGCCTATTATATTATTTCCAAAGGAAAAATAGAAGACTTCTATTTTTTTTCTGACCAATTTGTCGTACACTGAATTCCTCTTTTAGCCCCAGAGACATTTTTTAGTATCAAGTCTCAGTTTTGCAAAGTATGATAGAACAAAGCAGCACATTCATAGACAGAGAGCCTACTCACCTTTAATCAAACTTTAATCAAACTGGATCAATCGATTGTTCTTCATCAACCAGGGAAATCATAGAAATATGTGTAATTTTCTTGTGAACTCAATAAATGTTCCTGCTCTCATTGCAAGTTAACTGATAAAATTCCCTTCAAGAAATTGTGCTAGTCTATGATGGTAATAAAGATTTGATTTGGTTCTTTCAAGTTTCTTTTAAAGTTTTCTGTGAGAGGATCTGTGGGTGCAACTAAATCATGTTAGGTCTTAAGAGAACTAACGTAAGCATGGCCTTTGAATGGCCATCAGGCTTTGGAATAAGGTCTGTTTATTTTGGAAAGGAATCAGGGTGTCTGCAAGATATGGTTAAAAAAAATAAAGTCAAGATGGCAGCTATTCAGCCTGGGTGTTTTTTTGTGGGTGTCACTTTGCTAGCTACTTAAAGAAATCAAAATGTGATGCAATGTTAACATCCTTCTTTTAAATAAATCAACTTTGAATTCTTTTTACTTCTGACAATCTTAATCTCTAGTCCATTCAAATAATGTCACTGAACTTGAGTTCTTTTCATTTCTTTTTTACCCCTTCTCACAAGATTCACAAACCTCTTTTGTAAATCCAACATCAAAGAATTATCCAGGTCACTTTCTTAGTTTATTATCTGTAATTTCATTTTTGATTTTTAAAGCATCAACCATTTTTTTGTATGTCCAATGAAATATCTTTTTCCATGTTATTCTTGTAGTTTTTCATTTGTAGATCCACTTTTTCAACTCTGTCTCAGTTTTCTCAGATTAAAACTTGTCAGGTAAAACTTGTTCCTCTTCTACCATTTCTTCCAAAACATCTTTTGGAGACAGTCTATCCATAGAAGCAAATATTGCTATTGACAATGTTGAAATTAACTTATAATTCCAGTATTCAAACATATCCTTCAATATTTTCATTGCTATAATATTTTGCATCAATTTCAGCTGTTAATGTATTTTTCTCCTTCAATTAAAATCTTTAATTCCCATAGTATCCAAGTTTTGAAATTGTTTCTATCTTTTATGTTCAAAATAAATCAACTTTCCCACAGAAAAGATTCTTATAATTAATTCCAAAATCTTATTTCAAATTTATCTGTAGTCTTAAGACATTTATAATTTTCTAAAAACAAATTCTTAATGAGTCTTTTGCTGTTTAGTTGATTTTTTTTAGTTCTTAAACTTGAAGTTAACATTTTCTTTCTTTAAGGATTAAAGCCAAGCTTATTCAGTGTTTTCAGACTTGTCAACCCAAAGTTTTCTAATAGCTGAAAAATAGTTATAAGCAATTTCTGAATGTGATTAGAAAAGGAAATGTGTAAACTTATTGTCCTTTTAAAGGCAATAATCATTGTTGGAGCCAATTGGCTATTCCCTCTACTGTCTTGTCTCCTCACGAGGAGCAACTGTCTATAGTTCTTGGGAGTGGTTGCAAGGCTTATCCTTGTCCAGAGAGGAATTACAGAGATCCAGTCTACTTGATGGTGCTTCATTCTGCCATGATCATTGATTTTGTTTTTCTCAGAGCTGTCTTCAGCTTGCCACTTCAGCTTGTGTTATATCCAATATAAAGTATTAAATCATAAATTTGAGTTTATAAAAATACATTGAACTGGTACATCAGATTTCAGATTTTCTTTCTGGGGTGTAAATTCATTGGTTTACTTTCTGAGGCAGAACAGTATCAAAAAGCTGGACTTTTGCAGCTATAGTTCTTATTCAAAATGTCCTAAGATTAAAATGTTTCCTGTCTAAAACAGAACAAGAAATTCATTTTATAGTCTACAATCAATTTTTGTCTTTTTGTATTTCTGAATAGTTAATTTCTTGGATATAAAACATACTTTCTACCTTTGGCAGGGGAACACCTTTAGGAAGCTTCTTTTTTCCTACTGATGTCAGGGAGGAGGAAATGTTTTCAAATTTCTCATCTTTGGCTGTAAAAAAGATCAGAGCACAGCAGAGCGCAATGGCACAATGTATATTTAAATATATAAAAAGTGCAAATGAAGACTTAATATCTATTATTACTTAAGTACACAGGGGCCAATAGGAGAAAAAGATAAGTAGAACAGGAAATACTTTGTTGATATCCTAAATCAGGACATTGAATGTTGATGAATATCATCAAACACATCAAAAGTATTGCCCATAAAAAGAGATTTAAAAATGTCAGAATTGTTAGAAATAATTTTCATAAAGGTTATTCAACATAAAGTTCCCTTTATCCATCTTTTGTTACGAAAACTATAATAAATGAGCTATAGAGGAAATGATTCTCAAAACAACAAAATGAAATAAAATGGCTTTTTTTATCTATGTTGCTCTGCCTATAGTAGTTTGCCTGCGTTGTATTTGTTGCAAAGTGAGATGCTGACAAACTGCTGGACTGAAATTTCTGAGGAATGTTAAGAAAATTAAAGCTGCAGCATGGCTAGCATAGCAGATATTATTCCCATTCTTAAAGTTTAAAGTACATTGTAGCCATTTTGAGCAAAAAATTGGGAATTTGTGTAACTTATAATTAAACCAGCAAAAACATTTTTCCCCCAATAAGATTGTGTACATCTTGTTCCTAGATGGAATTATCACAATAGATCAAATCCTGCTTGCTTAAACTTCCTATATTTTAGCTATTGTTATGCATAGAGTAACCCAAATGTATTGCCTGCAGTATTGAGTGTTTCAACATATATTAATACTGACGTTATCATGGGTTTAAGGCTAGAAGAATACCTTTTCACTTGGTATCATCAATTGTAGTAAACAGTTTGTATCGGACATGTAATGAAATGCATAGGTGACCTTGAGGAAAGGGGAGAAGAGATATTGCCTAGGAAACAATCAGACAAGAGGGCCAGGAGCCCACAATCACTTAGCAATCCAGAGAAAGAAGCTAAGGCAGGACCACCCTAATTGAGCAAACAATTTATACTCTTGGACTTGTAAGATTTCATTAATGTAGCCTTACAATAAATGTAGATTTAGGTCATCATCCTCTTTCTTGTCTGATTTACCCAGGAAGGCTGACAAAACATGAGTGAAGCGAAAACCTGAGCTAGGTGTTTACTCTTCTTTAACCTACATTACATCTGATCACAATTAAAAGCTTTGATTCTGATTTAGTTTTGATCTCTTCTTGACCTCTGATCTCTTGATCTCTGATTAAAAAAATATTCTGATGGTCCTATGGTAGCATGCCTTTTGTAGCTTACAAAATGTTCCCAATAATGTCATGTCATGAGGACATCTGCCTATGGGTGGCAAAATGAGACAGATTTCTGATACATCTTTGTATTGACACTGAATACTGACTAATGGCCCCACTGAGCTGTGCTGTATGAACTAATGAAGAATTCAGAAATGAATCTAGTCCTATCTTAGCAACATTAACTAAGGAGGTTACAAAACCTATTTCATGAAATCCACAGGCTTCAACAATGAGATAGTCTTATTTATTGTATTGTGCATCTACAGTCATAATAATGAAAATACAGCATATCTTTATTAAATCTGTCCCTAACCCTTTTCTTGTAAATCATCCCCAGCTTTTGATATTTACGAAAAATGTCATGTCCACTGTTATCCCAAAAAATACTATTTCAGAGAAACTACTAATTCAATGTTATCAGTAAATTATACCTTCAATAATTTTAATTCTCACTGGTACATTTTTTAAAATGTGAAATCAGAGATATTTTAATTGAGTATTCTTCCATTCCACAGTTTTAGACAATCCAATTTGTCTCCCAATAACTCAAATGAGTTAAAAACCTGATAATAATTTCTTACTAGTCCATGATCCTGTCCCACTTCCAAAGTTCTGCAATTTTCAACCAAGGGTTAACTTATAATGCACATTTATCATTGAAGGAGAGTCAAAATTATAATTCCAATCTAACATCTTCCAAATTTGTACTGCTTTCTGTAATACTGGATATAAAATTATGGTTAAAAATTGAATCATACCCCTGGAGTGAAATATAGTCACAAAATATAACCCCTGGGGTATACAGCCACTTCGACATTATGCCCAAATAGTTTTTGAATGTCATCATTGCATTCCATACAGAAATAGACATGATTCAAAATTTACACTATTTTTTCAAACAACCAGCAGCTATTAGTAATACAGATATGACTTAACTGCAAGACGTTTGCAACGAAGAGGTGGAAAACCCCAAATTAACAAATTAATTGGTAAGGATAGCTAAAAGTATTAATTACATCTTTCATGATCTGAGATGAGATGTATTTATAGTTTTTATAAACTGTCAACCACTATATACTGGAAGTATAAAATGATGGTGAGATATGAGCTTGACCCATAATCACCCTACTTCAGTTTAACATTCATAGGTTAGTTAATATGGTTTTGGGAAGAGTAGTATGGTTGAAAGATGTTGATGTGATTTGAATTACATACCAAATATCAGATGTTATCAGTATGTTCCCCCCCTTTTGTCGAATATACATACTTAAGCAATAGAAATACCTATGCTAGTTATTTTATTATTCAGTTTGTATGGCCACCCATCTCAAATTCATGTCTCTTGGGCAATTAACAATACTTAAAAACAAGATTAAAATGACATAACAAAAATTGTAAATGACATATACTCTATATCAGATGAGCAATACCAACCAATGGCAACAATTAACCCAGAAATTAGTTCTGTAATTACCTATCTGATGAATCCCTATTTGACAACGGACCAGGTTTAGGGAAGATAGCTGACCCTTCCATTTAATAATTATTTCAGTTTTACTATTAATAGAAGCAGTGTTTAAAAGCTAAGACATTTTTTCCTATAAAAAAGACCAGTGAGGAATATTTAAGCTGAATATCTACAAGTGTTTTCCTCAATTTAGTAAAACTTTTTTTTCTAAAAAGGATAGTTTTGTAGTATTGTACTATATTGGAAACATAACATGATTTGTCCAATCTATTTAAAAAATCAATTAAGTGGGAGCATTCTATTGCCCAATTAATCTTTCGGTTGTCCTCTCCAAACTTCCTGTAAATTAATCTGAGGACTGGATGGAACTGACAAAGCTTTTCCACCCAGAGCAAATTGGCTTTCACAAGGGACATAGTATCTTTGGTTTTGATTGAAACATATATTAGTGGCCATAAAAATAGCTTCATGATGCATGCATAATGTTCACAATTAGTTTTCCGTTCTGTTTGCTGAATTATAAGAGGAAGAATATGAAAAGACTTCTCTTCAGATGATTGACAATGCTAATATTGCTAACATCTCTGCAAAGACAGTGTCTCCATCTGGTTAAATAAGATTTCAGATGGGGCAATCTATTGGCTTGCTTCTTATTCAGTTTTTTTAGAAATGATATTAACTATGCCATACCATTTTTCCTTCTTTTAGTGAATGTAAAATCTTGGTACTTATCTATATCAGGACTATGGCATATGAGCTGAGGTCAGGCTTAGAAGAATGCTAATTAGAGTGATTACAGTGAAAAAGAGAAGTTAATAGTTTGTTGTATTCTCTTTGATATTTATTATTTCTTTTTAATTTTCTTTAACTATAAGTCTCCCAGAATTGTGCTGGAGTTGAGCAGTCTCAAAATTAAAATATTAAATACACCATGTATAGAAAGATCCAGCATATAAAGTAATGTCTTCTTTCAAATATTTGGGGGTGTCAGTCTAAAATTTTAAGATAAAAAGCTCTAGTAATTGGTGGATTATTGCTCAGTGGGACTTTATTCATCATCCATGATTCATTTTTATTTCACCTTTATTACTTTATAAGTAAGTCAGGGCAAACATACATCATACTTCCTCCTCCTATTTTCAACACAACAATCCTGTGAGGTGGGTTACGCTGAGAGAGAGAGCCACTTGCCTAAAAATCACCAGCTGGCTTTCATGACTAAGATGGGACTAGAACTCACCATCTCCTGGATTCTAGCCTGATGCTGTAACCAATACACCAGACTGGGTCCCATTCTCTCTTTCCCTTAATCAAGTAGGAGATCAGCATCTCTTCTACAAGTATTTTTGGGCAAATGTTTGGCATCACAGAGAACTTGTATAGGTCCAAGAGTTGGAAATAGGATAAGAAAGTATATATCATCTGGGTCATGCATTTAAGAATGAAGCTAAGGATGTCTTCAATCTCTATTTATTACAGAACTGCTAAAATACTTTTAGAAGTTAGCCACCTCTTGGAATATCACTACTATTGGGGGGAGAAAAACTGACGGACAATGTCAGATCACATTTTGCAATGTATTATTTGTCCTCACTAAAAGTACTGAATCCCATAAGGGCTAACATTTCAAGCTAGTGGAGATGCTGGTTTGATGGAAATATCACTTTTTTTCAGCCAGCTTTCTTGGAGTCCTGTGACATGGATCAGAGATCAGTTTTCCAGGTTCACATACATGAAACCAGTCAGCCAGGTTCAATTGCTTGTGAGCTCTCACGAGATATGCCATAAAGCAGTTCACTCTGCCTCTGAAGATATCAGTCATAACATCTGATGAAATGTCATAAAGAAAAAAGAAAACTAAACCTGTCTGGTCTGTCAGCAGGAAAGATCATTGCTGCCAGTTGTGAAAGCCTACATCAGTATATTGTATTTCTAATTGTCTTCTTACACATATTATGACAGTACCTTTTTGGCATATTCATATTTAGGAATAGATGAGCTTCCTCAAAAAATCTGCAGAAGTATCAGAAGGGTCAAGTCAAAGGGCAGAAAACTCTGGAAGTCCACTCCTCTGGAAGTTGCTAAGCTTGGAAAAAAACCACTGAAGAGGAATATCACTACAAAACCATAGCAAAACAATTCTTGTCAAAACACAATGTTAGATGCAATTAAATGTTTTTATTATGTTTCCAATATTTTAAATAAATAAAACTGAAGATGTCCTCGGCCTGAATTTTGATTTGCCTGTTGCTGATAATCAGGTATCAAATGTAACAGATGAAGACCTACATTATATTTGCTACTCTTCCTTGACTTTGGTGGAACAATCAAATACGGCTACCTCTCTAAACATGTAAATGAAGACTCAGTCTTCAGGCCAAAAGTATCTAAAAGTTAAATCATGGCAACTAGACCAAAGTTTATCAAAGCTGAGACATTTTGTTACTCATCCAAGTAATGCCTTCAGTCAAAATGAAAAGTTTGGGTAGGCAAAGAGTTAGAGAGTCGTTGGAATGAACCCATTCTTGCCATAAAGACTGCAGGGTGTTTCTCCCCAAAATAAAAAGCAACATGTAAATGAAGACTCAGTCTCCAGGACAAAAGTATCTAAAAAGGTTAAATCATGGCAACTGGACCAGTTTATTAAAACTGAGATGTTTCATTACTCATCCAAGCAACTTCTCCAGTCAAAATGAAAATTTGATTCAGTTGCCATGATTTTAGCTACCTGTCCAAAGTTTTATTTGGAGGGACCTGATGTATTTGGGCTGCTTCTCAAAGTTTATAATAGGAAGTGATAAGGGTGAACTGTTTTCAGCTGAGAAATACATCACAGGTAAAATACATCACAATAACTAACCTACAGAAAAATCAAATAAGAGGAAGATACAATAAAACTAGTTCCACAAAATTGGATCCTTCCATCCTTCCAATGACTTGCAGATGACTTGAGGCAACAGGGTCATTTTTTTTTGAGGTCTCACAGTTGAATTACTCAGTTTTGTTGGCCCTGGTAAAGGTTATATGAGCAAAGATAGTGAAATGCTAGGAAGTTACAGGACAAGGTTTATTATATGTGCTATAATTTATGATCAGGAAATGAAGTGAAGCATGAAGGTAGGAAAAGTAACTCATCAACTAGGCCAGAGGGAAAACCTGACTATAAGGGGGCAGTTACTTTACAGAGTAAAAATATAAACATTAAAAGAAAATTTCTACAGGGCAAATTGTGATGAAAACAATTTATTGTTCAGCAATAAATCATCATCCATTGCACAGTAGTAAGAAATGAAATGGGCTAAGAAAGTCTAGAAAGCTAGCAGCAGGAGCTGTGTGTTCATGCAGGCTACAACAGTGATTGAAAGGCTAAATTACACTGAAGCTTGTATTCTGTCATTTTGCCTCCCACGTAACATAATGTTAACAAAATGACATGATGGGTGGCAAGTCTAAAGAGGAAAACAATGTTTGCTAATGGATAGAGCTAAATACCTCACCTAATTCTGCTCCATCAGTCCTATCGGTCAGGGGAACGCAAATACTGAGGCCCAAAATGTAGTGAGGAACCCAGTATGAGAGAAGAAGGAACTTCCTGAAGTTGTTAAACAAACAAACAAATAAGCAGGTGCCTAAATACTTTCCAGTTTACAAATAGTTCCTTGGAGATATTATATGTTAAATATATGCAGTTATCATAGAATCTGTAACACCAAGTATTAATTTACAAGATGTAATAACAGATCATTAAAATATTACAGTACAGTTACCATTACTCCACACAGTCTTTCTTTCTCTCTCTCTCCACATATGTACATCCTTCTCCCGATGTATGGTTCTTTAGTTATAGAAAAAGTAGCGTTTAACTTTTCTTCTCCATAAGCTTATAAACAAGCCATAAATAAAACTCAGTTCCCAAACTAAACACTGTATAATGTAATGTAGTTATATAATTTTTAAATGTGTGCATTATCTATCCCCACCCACTCCTACTGAAGTAGTTTCCTACTGAACAATAGACTCATAAATATCTGATAGACCTAATTAGATATGCCCCACAATAAAATCCAAAACAGTAAGAGATCTACAGTATATAAATAAGTGTATCATACATTGTATCAGAAATGCTTTTATATTAATGCCTGTGTGACAATGAAGTAATCCCAAGCTGGCAGAAGGTTGGATAAAGATTCCATGGAATTTTTCAATTATTATTGATTTCTAAATGAGGAGACATATCAAATATTCTTTAGCATTTGTTATGTAAAGGAACAAAGTGGCATTCCCAGTCTGAGAACTAAAATGATTCTGATCTATAGATTTCTGGCAAAGCCACGGGAAGTTGACATCTGTTTTTTAATGATCATATTGAAAACCTTTCTAGAGCCATCATATTACTAGAATGTATTTTCCATGTTTTTTAATGTCTATAGAACTTTACAAATTGAAAAGAAACGATGATGTATCCAATTTGTGATGTACTGCAGTGTTTACATAAATTATGCTTCTTCGATCCATCTTTAATAGATAGTTTTGTGCCTCCCAAAGACTATCTTTATTTTCACCCAATAACATACATTTTTTTCTGTGTGTGTCCCCATGACATTGCCTTCAACTCATCCCCAGGCCATGAGTGAAATAGGTTTAAGTCTTCCTAAGCTGTACTGGAGTGAAAGTAGTAAATTTCCCACTTAATAACATTGCCCAAGGGCACCCTCAAGATGTGTAAAATTGGTTAGGTTTGGCATCTATTACCTTGGAAGGAAATCAATTGATGTTACTTTCAAACAAATTATATTATCATTAATTAGGACTAGATTCCATTATCACTGTACATAGTGAATCAAATGTTCTTTCTTTTGCTACTGATATCCTTTAGTGCAGTGACCCCCAACCTTTTGATTGGCAGGGATAAGTTCCATGGAAGGCAGTTTTTTTGTGGACCGGACCGCACACTGCCTGGATCCTGTGTGTGTGTGGATGAAGTTTCACTTGCTTGTGCGGCCTGGTTCCTGGCAGCCCGTGGCCCGGGAGTTGGGGAACCCTGCTTTAATGTATTTGAGAAAATGTATAGTGAATTTGTACTCTGGGTGTGGATAATTTTCTAATTTCTTAACTATTGACAATACTGAGCCCAGATTTAATATTTCAAATATTTTGTAATATGGAATAAATATGATTTCTTACTCTGCTAGAAATGCAACACATCAAATTTATATATTCACCTATTTCACAAGAAACAGCAAAAAAGTATAAATACAATAAACATGTCAAACACAATTTCTCTCTCTGACACACACACACACACACACACACACATTTATATGAGAGAGAGAGAGAGAGAGAGAGAGAGAGAGAGAGAGAGAGAGAGAGAGAGAGAGAGAGAGAGAGAGAGAGAGAGAGAGAGAACTGGATAGTCCAGTGGTTAGAGCAGCCTCTTTGATGGAGAAGACCAAGGTTCAAATCCTGGCTAGTGCCTATCTTAGCAGTAGACGTTTTTGGGCAAAAAGGAGGAATCAGGAAATCTGATACTATTACATTCATGTTGGAAACACCTACCAAGGCACTTCCTGGTTGAAAGGATTAGTTGATGACATCACCATTGCCCAGTTGATACCCAAGGGGCTCCTTTCATGTTCCTATTATTTTCCCACCAAAGTGGTACTTATTTATCTACTTGCTTTTGCATCTTTTGAACTGCTAGGTTGGCAGACGCTGGGACAAGTTGATGGGAGCTCATTTCATCCTGCAGCTCATGCTCATGGCTTTCAAACTGCCGAACTGCCAACATCTGAAGTTGGAATGTCACTACCACCATCTCCTTTACAGAGCACACATGAAGCATAAGATAATGGATAAAGTAATTGCAATTGACTGTTGAAAATAATTATCAATGCTCAGCAGAAAAATACCATCAGATAGTATGCTAGAAGATATCAGCAGATGCCTCACAACAATCCCTACTACTATAATAATTCAAACTAATGAACTGATATATGCTACAGCTGCTGTAATCTTGGATATGCTTGGCTACACAATCAAAAACAACAGCAGTACATTACAACCCAACCCCCCCTCCTCCGGAAAATGAAGTTAGAGGCTAAGATCAAGGCAATTCGAAGAGATGTTAATCAACTGGTGTAATTACAGAAAGGTGTGATGATTAGGGATAAGAGTTCTCTGTCCAAAAGAGTGCTATGCTGAGAACAGTTAAGATACTGTGCAGAACCCTCAAATTCCCAGGGCTCTGGTAGAGGAACCAAGATTGAGGAAGACACATACCATCCATGAGGTATGTTACATTATACATTATTACATTACATTATACATGTAATGTAATGTAAATATGTAATATTACACACACACACACACACACACACCACTTCCTCAGGTCCACCAAGTGTAGTCCTTGAGACACAGGACCCACAACATGGTTCTCTTGCTAGATCTCATGCAATGAGCAGGTGTAATTGGTGAGAGGAGGTCCCTCAAATAACCTGGCTGCATGCTATGAAGGGCTTTATAGATCAAAACTAGTACCTTGAACTGGACCCAGAAGCAGACTGGCAACCAGTGCAGCTCATGGAGCAGAGGCATAACATGTGCTGTTATAGAAGCACCCATTAACTCCTTATGCCACTGCATTTTGTACCAGCGGAAGCTTTTGGATACTCTTCAAGGGCAGTCTCCTGTACATTAACACATTACACTAGTCCAATCTTGAGGAGACTAGAGCATGAGTAACTGTGAGCAGAGCCCCCTCCCATCCAGGCGTGACCTAACTGGTGCACAATATGAAGTTGCTCAAATGTCCTTCTACAACGACTGCCACCTGCTCTTTGAGCAAGATTTGTAAGTCTTCATCCTACACCAAAGATGGCATAGTCCAGAGGTCCCCAACCCCCAGTCCGTGGACCGGCACTGGTCCGCAGCATGCCAGCAAGCAGGCTGTACAAACAAGCAAAGCTCCATCCTTGGGATGCAGGCAGTATTCAAAACCATACCTCTCTGGTCTCCAGAAAAATCTTTCTCCATGGCACCGGTCCCTGGTGCCCAAAAGATTGGGGACCTCTGGCATAGTCCTAGATATAACAGACATCACAACCCAAAGACACTCAGTCTTGCCACAGTTCTGCTGAAATCTGTTGTTCCTCATCCAGACTCTCATAAACTTCTGATACCATGATAATGGCATAATGTAACATACCGTAGCAGGGTTCAGTCTCATTCTTAGCATTTCTCCCTCACACTTCAAAATAAACTAGAAAAGCACTTTTTAAAATAAGAATTTATTTTAAAAAATCAAAACTGATTTTTTTTAATTACACTGATATTTTGTTGCCCGGAATGTATTAAATTATTTTTCTTGCTATGACAAGATATCTGTGTGTGGGTCAATTGCATAAACAACTAACTTCCTTTTGTATTATAAATAATAATTTGTCTATCTAACTATACTCTTTACCATCTGTTCCATAAAAAATGGTATATAATAATTCAGGTTCTATCTGGAAACTCTTTCTCTATGTCCATATGGTGATTTTTTAATATATATTTCTGGCTATATCAAGCCTCCCCACTTTTTTCCCCCAAAATCCCCTTCTTGAAAGTTGTTATGCATCAATGTTTAATATAACAAAATAAATGTAAATGTCTTAGTTGAACTAAGCTTCTAAAGATTTAGTTAGCTTCTTCACTGTCTTTTTTGGTTAACTTTGGTAGATTCCTTACTATAATTTTAAGTGGCTATTATTAAAATTCTTGTGGAACCGCTTCCTTTTTCCTCAGGGATAATGCATTAATTGTAATATTTCTTTTCTTGCTAAAAACAAGGAAATACATTTAGTGCTTCTATAATAAGAATCTAGAAGAACTGGGGCTCGGCTAAGGTTTTCCTCATTAAAATGTGAAAATAAATTAACAAAGAATTAAGTGAATCCGTCTCCTTTCTTTTTTCCTGAATTGTTTGCTGAATATTGATACTTAATGTTTTCTTTACAGAATTTCCTCAATATTTAGTTATGACACCATGGGGAGGAACCAACTTCATTGAATGCTTTTGCCTCAAATTATCCTACTTTAGACATCTTATGCAAAGACCCAGCTCTCTAAGGCTTGGAAAAGTGGAAGGAAAGAGAAGAAGAGGATGATCAGCAGCAAAGTTGACTGACTCATTTACAGTGGTGATAAGTGCACCGTGGGCAAATTTTGAAGAACAGGTGAAGGACAGACCATCATAGAAAAAAAATCTATATGATCATTAGAAATTGACAATGACTTGTTGGCACATAATCAGTCAAAAAAGAATTAGGATGCTATAAGTTAATCATCTATTAATTCAGCAGCTGATTTCAGCATGCATGTCCATTGCATTTTACGTCTGGGGGGGGGGACCCAGTTTGCTCTAGTGGTTAAGGCACCAAGTTAGAAAGTGGGAAACCATGAGTTCAAATCCCCTTAGCTATATATATAAGTCAGCTGGGTGACTAAGGGCCAGCCCAACCCACCTCACAGAGTCGTTGTTATGAGGAAAATAAGAGGAGGAAGGTAAATTGGATATGTTCGCCACTTTGAGTTATTTGTAAAAATAATAAAGGCAACATAGAAATAAAATAATAAAATAAAGTAAATAAAATAAAATAAAATGCTATGTGCTGTGTGGGAATGAGTCTTCCTAAATTGATTCTTCCTATTCACTCTGTCAATTGAAACAGTATTTTTCCTGGAGACAGTTCATGTATCAGATTAGATGAGGAGTGCTGGGTAATGAAATGTTTGGAAAACTTATGGAGTATAGGAATGTGAAATTGGTGGCATATCAGAAGGGAAAGGGAGCTTATTTATTATCTGACAAGGTCCCATCATCTGTAATATTGTCACATTATGCTTGGAAAAGACATAAAAATCAGGAGAACACTGTAGTTGAAGTCAGTAGAGGAGAACTTCTTCAAGGACTTAATTTCTTACCAAATCAAATCAGGGTTATATTTTTTGCAACTTGTAAGCAAACTGATTTTTTCTGCTTCGTTTAAAAAAACAAAAAGAAGGAAGGAAGGAAGGAGGGAGAGAGGGAGGGAGGGAGGGGAGGGAACAAAGAAAAAATACCCTAACAATTATAAACCTTATTCATTATATGGTAAACATTTTTGAGAGTTATCAATAATTTCTAATATTTCTAAAAATTTCTAAAATTCAGTACAAATCTTAGAAGTTACAGTATGAAGTTAAAAGCAGATGATTTCAGTACTAGAGGCTTTTATGACAGAACATAGAAAAATAATATATATATTTCAACTCAGATTTCTTGCAAACCATCCAAACAACTGTATAATGTTTCCTCTGTCTTTCTATTTTTTACAGTCCTTCAGTTCATCCTCTATAGCTTAGACCACGGGTGTCAAACTCGCAAGGTCACATGACGTGTCGCGACGTATCGCAACTTTTTCCCCATTGCCGGCAATGGGATGGGCGCGGTTTTGGCATGATGCATCCGGCCCACGGGCCGGCAGTTTGACACCCCTGGCTTAGACCTGTACAATACAATTAGCATAATTTCATTAACATCTGTAAATTTGTAACATTTGAATGGTATGTAGATATTGTTTATCTCCACATGCCTGTTGATGGCCGATTTGTCTGAGTACCAGACCTATCCAGTTAAGGGTATCCATTTTGTTGGAAGATGTGGTATAGATCAGAGGTCTCCAACCTTTTGGGCGCCAGGGACCAGTTCTGTGGAGAGAGGTTTTCCACGGACCGGAAAGTGCGTCGTTTTGTGTGCTGCCTGCATCCCACAGATGGGGCTGTGCTTGTTTGTGTGGCCCGGTTGCTGGCATGCCAAGGCCTGGTACTGGTCCACGGACCGGGGGTTGAGAACCCCTGGTATAGATGATCTGTTTCTTTTTTCCTGATACTCAGGGTTTGGGTTTGTGCTTGTCTAAATAGTGTCCTTATACAGCTTCTCTTGTGGGAGGTTGTTTCTTTGGTAGTGTGGGTAGTTTTATGATAGACTTGTTTTTCTAATTTGCTATCACTACCTCTTCTGGTAAGGATATCCAGGAAGGGTAGTGTGTTGTTTTCTTCTTCCTGGATGAATTTTATTCCTTGGAAGATGCTGTTGATAGTTTTGTGTATGTTCTGTAGTTGATCCTTTTTTTTTTATATTATGATGAAGGTATCATCTATGTTCTGGATCCATACTTTGGACTGTTTGCATGAGAGTGCTATAGATTCTAGGTGTTGCATTACAGTCTCTGCTATGTGTCTTGAAAGCAGTGATATTGGGTTACAGCACCAATGATCCTACAATTTAATCCTGAGCTACAAATATTCTCTTCCATTGGAATCTAAAAATGGTTTTACACTTTCTTTTAAAATCACTGATTCTATACTTTTTTGCGTCCTTATTAAAAACCATTCTGTTAACTGGGAAAAATGCACCTAAAAGCTTATATGTTTTCTAGTTTGGATCTTATTTTAAAGCAACTGGTTTAATGGCTTCAGTGGAACTCATCTTCACCAACACTTGCTTTTCTTGGGCATATACCTACAATTGAGCTTAACCAAAATAAATGAGCAACTCTCAAGAAGGTAATGAGCAAGTAGCACAGTTATACAGAAAGGACCAGGTCATGTTGGAGGCCTAATTTAAGATCTCAAGAAGTCAGAAATAAATTAGCAACTAAGATATTTTCTCTAGGTGGAAGCAAGTGTCATTGCATGTAGGTTAAAAATTTCAAAGTGCAAATACTGCTTTTATTTAATTACATGCCTGAATAAGTTAAAGGCACTGTGGGGGCTCCAGGTCTTTTGCTGCTTTTGTTGAATATCTGGGGCCTCAAAGTGCATATCATGTGAATTTTCTTATTAACTCATTTATATTTTATAATAAATTGATCCTGACCAAATGCAACATTTATCAGTAATTCTCCTTTCCTGTATTCATTCCTGGAGTAGCCTGGAATGAACATAACATTTTTTTATTCATTGAATGTGAAGTAGAATATGGTATAGAGCCAAACTGCTCATTGAACTTTCATCATTTTTTTGCCCTCTGAAAATGTGGAAAAATATAACTCAGATTTAGAATTCTTGACAAAGCCTATCTCTGGAATTATGTCATTAAACTTAGGAGTTATGTTTTAGAAATGGATTTTTATAGGATTTTCACATTGCTGTCTCAGTATAAAAAAGAACCTTGCCATTTAGAACATGAATGGAGCCAAAATTATTTCTGCTTATTTTATATTTAGGTACAGCAAACTGGAATCTGTATATAACATGAAGATTCCCATTTTCCCCTGGGACTTCTCTTTGTACAGGATTCCGCTTTGCACTCTTTATTTGAATTTTTCATTGTGTTCTCTTTAAAACAAATAAACAAATGAACAAAACACTACTATATACTTTAAATACTTTTGCCAAACTATATACTGATGGTCGATAAAGTCACCAGCATTTGACTTTTTTTTAAATCAAAGAACATTTAACTATTATTTTTTTTATTTCTGCCTCCCTCCTTTATGACATAGAAGATCACTATACTTGCTGTCCATACTTGTAAAGCAGATCTGAACTGTTATGATTCAACCCTCATTCACAGGGTGCAATAGGTTGTTTTCATTGAGATGTGGTTGCAATTTGGTCTCAAAGTTTGGATTGTTGCCCATTTGCCAACTCCATACAAAGAGGCTCATAGACCTAGAAGCCTCTTTTCTAATTAAGAAGTCTATTCACAGGCACAATTACCATTTGGGGGAAAAGATATAAGGATCAGATGTGTTAGACAGCAGAGGAGATGGCTAGTGTTGTTTTGTCTGTGTATATTGGAGGTGCCGTGTATATCATGGAGAAACAATTGAAACCACTGGAGGAAAACGAATGGAGTAGGCAAGAGGATTCCTGACAAAGGAGGAATGTGCAGCTGAGGAACTAGCAGGAGACAAAAGGATTAGAGAGACAGATCTGTGGAATGGACTAGCTGGTGAAAAGAACTAGGGCAGAATTGGGAAGGGCAGACCAGAAGTTGGTGTTGAAAAGGACAACCAATGTGATCAATCTCCAAGAGTCCCAGCAAAGATTTATTTTATCCCCTCAAGGCTAAGGGCAAGCCTCAAAGTGAAAGTCCCATTAAATTGACTAAAGGAAAAAGCATAACAAAGCAGTAAAACCATCTATAGATATATAGTAGTTTGTTACAGAGGCCATTGTACATCAAGAATAACTTCAAAGAGTTTGCTTTAAAACAACTGTAACAATAAATAGCATTTTAGTTTGGAGAAATGACTGAGAATAACTGGGCATGTTTCAGTCCCACCCTCTGATATGCATTTATTAAATTCATGATTTAATAGTAGTAATTGCATACATAATTTCATTTGTACACTTTTATACCTGGGGCTTTTTGATGCAATGTATACCAGCCAAGTTGATTCATGGCTTATTGAGGATGTGAGGGTTTTCAGAACACAATGTTGGCATTACTCTCTATAACCAAAAATGCAAGTTTCTCCCACTGCAGTTTAGATTTTTCAATGCTCTTTCTCAGGCCTTGAAAAATGTCACAACCTATGTAGGTTACTTTTAGTGGTGCAAGCCTAATAATTCTTTAGTAAATTTCAAATTACAATCCACACTTCTGATGAACACTGTACAGTGAGGTATGTGAATCATCTGTATTTTTTATCAATAGCAGTGGAGAATGCTTTGAAATTCTCTCCTATTTGATTAAACTGTTTCTTCACATTATCTGCTGAAGCCGTATTCCTGGGAGCAACTGTTAGTAGATTGTCTCAAGCCTTCAGAGATTTTCTGTTTTCCAGGAGTAAGGTGTTGTTGTTTTTTTACCCATGCAGACATTCTTTTTCAAATATATCTTCTGAAAAGGTCACAATGAATTACCTATCATTTCCCTTATTACAAAACTTGTTCTTACTAAATCGTCTCTAGTCTTGTTAATACTCGAAAAAACAATTGCTTGACAAACGCTGCTTTAGATTGCAGAATATTTTCCTCTTGAATTTTTCCCCCAAGATTTCATATTTTTCACAATGCATTCATTGTGAAGATAATTTTGAACACTTGTGATACACATCCAAAAGATTGCTGCACAGAATTGTGCAATTATACTTCACTCTTTCTTTGAAATGCTTCTCAGTGCTATTGCTGATTAATTTATTATTGTGGACTAGAGAAAATGACTTGGAAGACTGTGGGTTTGAGACCCTTCCTGTAGCTTCTTGTTCAGATAATTAGTATTATTGAATATGGTTATAATTCTCTTGCAGCAATGATAGCTAGATTAAGTGTAAATTAGGGATTCTATGAAATATAATTATATAAAAGAAGAGACAATTATAGTCAATATATAGGGAGACTTGGATTCAAGCCCATTCTTCAACACAAGGAAATACCACTTTGACTACCTGGGAGAATGGCAAGATATAAGTCTTACAAATAAATAAAATAAGTTCTATGTTAGCTAATAAGTAGCATTAGAAGAAGTGTTCTATTTTTGTCTGAATGAGGCAAAGTTCTGTATGAATGATCAGAGTATGTAAAAAGTTGTTATTTATAGAGCTACATGTACAAAGCCCTGTTTCTGTGCTAAATTACAGGAAGGAATATTTGGCTTCTCAAAGTCTTTTCTCCACAATTGTTTTAAATATTTCGTTCTTTTTAACCTGTCCTATAGTCAGTTCTTATCCATCTTGCTAAGTTCTCTCTGTTTTGTGGCTGCCTACTTGCATTCATTATCCACTTAATCTCTTCCTTGAACTTTTTTACATCTGATGAAAGACTCATTAGCACTGTGAAATCCTCCTTGGTTCCTTCTTGTAAAAACATATTATTGAGTGGCAGAAGCATCCATAATGTGGGATTGCAGACTAGAGGCAGGAAACCATTGGCTACTTGACAAAGCAAGTATGCCAAGTTTTTGCTAGTTTGTTATAGTGAGTCTGTTCCCATTCTTCCCTGCACTTTTATTGTCCCTTCTTATAGTAGTAGCCATTTTTTCCAGATCACTGAGCGTGTTCTATTTTTGTGTAGGTACTTACAAGTATCCTCCTCCAACTCTTTTGAGTATTTCTCTAAACACTGTTTTCCCAAGCCTGCTATTATTACTTTTCTTTGTGAATATAATATATATATATTTTGGCTGCATAAGAAAAACTCTCACTGAACTCAATTAGCTATTTACCATATCTACCTCATACCTGGTACTTGGGGATGGCAGAATGTTAGTCTCTCCTCAAACAAAATTCATGATTTTTCAATGACATAAATAGGCTTTTTAGTAGTTTTACTAGCCAAACATAACATTTTTGAGACTATCCAGATATCCTTTTTAAAGAGATTTCATCGCTTCCCGTGTCTTCTGAATCATAAATGTAGATGTGCTTGTGCAAGTAGATTAAATTCTCTTTGCATAACAATAACAGAAAAATATATTTCATTTTTCATCTTATAATGCACATATCAAATTGATTTATAGATGCAATACTTTCTCTTCCAAAACCAGGATCCAGAAGACACTAAAAATTAAGTATTTAACGATAAAGATTAACACTGAATTTGTATTTCTCCCATTCTCTTACAGAGTATTAATAACAGGGATTTCAGATAAGCCTGCTGCTAAAAGACATACTATATTTTGTTATTCCCAGAGTATGTTAGAATAATATTAAAACAAGTGGAGATAATGCAGCATCAATATTTGAAGGAACTAGAATTACCACTAGCATTTCACTTGGAAAATTAGAAGTGGACACAGAAATTCAGTTCATGAAAAGAGAGAGAGAAAAGTTTGTCTATATCCATATATATAACTCATCAGTAAGTTAATCCACCAGTTGGCCAGTAGATAGATGATGGAAAATGTGACATCTTTTTGAATTGAGACTAAAGAGAGAATTAAATTAAATTAAAAAGATGCAATAAAAATATCCTGGATTGATATTTTAGGGGCTGCATTGAGCATTTCCAGAATGAGAGCAAGAGCAAGAGAGAGAGAGAGAGAGAGAGAGAGAGAGAGAGAGAGAGAGAGAGAGAGAGAGAGAGAGAGAGAGAGAGAGAGAGCAGGTGGCAATCTAAACATTTTTATATTCTCTCCTAAAAATATGCAGCATGAAAATAAAGTAGTGTCTTCCAAATGATACTTTCAACGGCACATACAGAATTTGCCCAGAAAACAATCTAGAATGATAGATATATAGCTGAGGGGGTGTGATTATTTCCATTCACTGTGAGAAACTAATAAGAAGTGAAGAAAAATAGATCCAAGTTGACAATTTTGAAGAAGGAATAACTCATTTGTTTATTCCACTGATGGATTTTCTATTTTCTCTTGTGTGTAAAGCTGTTAGATTAAGAATGTCATTCATTTTTCCATTGTGGAAGTGTAATATTATTTCAGGTATAGTCTTAGAATAAGCAAAACTGATAAAATATTTATTAGATTCCAGATGATTGAAATCCTAAGTTTGTCTCCATTGGTAACTGCAGAAACAAACACCCAAATGCATCACAGTATTTATTACATTCTAAGATTATTTATTCTGGACACAAAATAAGTTATGGAAAACAAATTGCAGATGGACAAAATAGCAAAAAAAAGAGAGATTGTTCTGTAACTTTAAGGACTGGTATGTATTAATATTGTCATGGTTCTGACAGATGAAACTCTTCAAAGAACTTCAAGGCATTGTTTACCTTAAAGAATCTTTATTCAAGAAGCATAACATTGGCACTAACATAATCGAAGCCAAAAACTGAATTCCCCCCCCCTTGAGCACATAGTATCAAAGCACAGTTCCCTCCTCCAATTAACAGTCATAAATCACATTCCCCAATTAGTTTAAAGTGCTGGGCTTTCCCTCCAGCTCTCCAGCCTGCTAATTCTTATCATCTCTTATTTCAACAACCTTGATTCTCACGCTATGTTCATTATTATTATGTCTAGCTAAACTCTCATGCACATCCCCCCTCCCCAGCATCATCTACCTCTAAAAGTGAAAAGAAGAAAATGGCTACATCTCCATCTGTTGTCAAAGCAGCGTTGAAAATATTACTTATGTTGCATCAAAGAGTCCACTTTGATGCATGAACTGATATTGAGGGTGAAGGTTCATTCTCTGAGCTTGTGGGTTGGTTTCTGAGCATTTCATTACCAGGCTAGGTAACATCTTCAGCAGAGTTTAGGGGATGTCAGTGTCAGTGTTCCTCTAAAGGTTTCAGGTGTGGGTGTGTCAAGTGAGGGTCTTGTGATGGGTCTTGTGATGGATCAGGTATGAGTCATCAGTGAGAATCTTGTGATGGGCCTTGTGATAGGGAGGTTACATCAGGTCAGGGTCATTGGGAGGTGAACGGCTGGTGGGGGGGCTTGCGTGGGTTGCTTGAGGGTCTGTGCTATCTCTGGTTGGCTATACGGTTGATTTGGATTCTGAGGGGTTGGTAGGCTAGTTGTAGGTCAATGTGTCGGTTGATGGAATTGCTTGTGGAGTGCCAGGCTTTGATGAACTCATGAGCTTGGCGGGTGGTAGTGTGGCCGATGACTATTGTGTTGCTTCAATTGAACTGGTATTGTTTGGTGTCAGTGTAGGTAAAGTTTAAGGATTTGGGATCATGGTGTTTGACAATCAGTGTTCATGGATCCTAGTTTTTAATTGATGTGATGCTTGTCCCACATAGAATTGGTTGTAATGGTTACAGTTGATTTTGTAGATTATGTTATTTCTTTCATCCTTCTGTATCTGGTCTTTGGTTCTGGATAATTCCTGGCTGAGTGTGGCTGTGGGTTTGTGGGTTATTGCTTTTCCTAGGGGTTGGAGAATTCTGGCTGTCATTTCTGACACCCCTTTTGTATTGTAGGATTAATTTTTGCATGGTGGTTGGCTGTGTGGTGTGTTGTGGTTTGGGTGCTGTGTGTCGGAATACGAAGTTTTTTGGATAGCCGTTATGGAGAAAGACATCAAGCAGCCATTTCTCTTCTGCTTTTCTTAGTGTCACATTAATGCCTATCTCATTAATGTGAAAGATTTTCAATATTCTTCAGTTAAAATTAACCTTTTCTTCTTTCCGCCTATACCTATACATATATATAAACAATTCTGAAGTGGGAATGTGCCACACCAATTACTTCTTTTCAGGTATGTCTTCCACTTTAGGAAGTCCCTCTCAGATGTTGTTACTCATTGTTGAGCTGTCACATTATTTAATTTCCCCCCTCCTTTTTGAGTCCATTCCTCCCCCATCCCTCTGCCCTTATGGCAGTATTGCATACACAAATTTAGTTTTTTTTTTTTTTATGACTTTAAGTTAGAGTTGACTCTTGGCGACTGCCTGGACTAATTGTTGCAGTTTTCTTGACAAGCTTTTTCAGTAGTTTTCCTTTGCCTTCTTCCTAGGGCTGAGAGAGAGGAAGGAACCAGAACTTACCATGTTGTAGTTTCTAACCTGGAGCCTTAACCAATATACTAGGCTGGCTCTATTGCATTCACAAACATAATTAGAAATCATTTCTAAACATTAAGCCATCTTCCAAATGAATTAATTGATTGTTACAAACCTGGCAACTCTGTTTTTGAGTTAGCCTAACAGACATAGGTTGCAAAAGATTCCACTATTATCTCATTTACTTTCAAATAATAGAATAGGGGTCAGTCTGGGTACAACTATTTTTTTTCTTGCTTTGACCACAAGTGCCTTACATATTGATGTTCTGGACTATAAAAACACACAATGATAGCAATATTATTTTGTATCTGCTGTCATCCAGGGGTTGTCTGGATTTTTGCTGCTCAGATCTGATAGTTCAGGTGTAGCATTTCAGAGTCACCTAAGGTCATATATAACAATATATTTTTTCTTACACATTTTCTCCTAGACCTGTTATGTTAAGATAAAGGCTAACCTAAATCACTTCTCTGCATTGTTTTTCCCCCAGCTGTATGGGAAAACAGAGGAACTTGAAAACATTAGGAACTTCCTAATGCCTCAAAACTAGTTTGACACCCAGTGAATCAGGATGAAACCTTAGTAAATGAATCTGGGATTTATTCAGAGGATAATATTTGGATTAGAACTCAGTGGTGTGTGAGCATCTGTTCCTTTGCTTTATCCTAAATAGATAGTTATGATTTGCTAAATTATAGTTATGACTGATCAGATATGATTAGAAGCAAAAAATAAAAAAATACATTTATTTGTGGTGAAATCTTTTCCTCTATTCATTATGGGATGATCTAGCTTTCACTGTTTTTATCTCCACTATTTTTCTTGCAGGAGCTCAATGCTTCAGTATAGGTGGACAGGTACCAAGAGTCAAGAAAAGGCAAATAGCTCAAGATATTTGAATAGTAAACCATTCTCAATATTTCTAGGAAATTTTGCTACTTTGCCTTGAATTCTGCAAAAAGCCCATACTTTTGTGGATGTTTTATTAATCCTGGGCTGGAATTTGTCTTCTGATTTCCTCATTTGCAAAGTCCTCTGTTCATCTATTAGCTTCTCAAAATAATTTCAATTTACATTTGAATATTTTGTGATATTTTTGAGCTCATTTCATTCGTGTGCTATTTTTTGGATTACGTATTGCCCCAACATTTTGCAGCCTCCCTATCCTCTCCTGCTTCTTAATCCCAGAAGCCACATGGGACAAATTCCTTCAGGAAGGATCTTTTGGGATCTAATTGAAGTATACATAAGGACTGAGGACTGTTGGAAAGGTGATCGTATAATGAAAGAAAGGATAGTCATAGACTCTCAGTCATCTTGAAAATGAAAACTTCATTGCAATTTGACTTCAAACTTCACTCTTCAATACACTGATGTTGTTACCAAACTTGGTAATAAAACTTCTACAAGAAAAGCTTGAGCTGAGCAGCTCAGCGAACACAAAGAACCCAATGATGTAGAGTCAAGTGGGCTATCTAGTTTCCATGCAATATTAGGAAATCAATATTTGGATAGTGAGATGAGAGGCATATAAATTTAATAAACAATTGACCAATCAACCAACCAACCAATAAAAAAGAATGCATACATATTTTTGCCCAGGTTGCAAGTTAATGATGTAATTTACATACAACTTTTGAAAATATGTTCAATATGCAGTCACAAAAAGAAGTCTTGTGACACCTTCAAGACTAAAACATTTCTCATGTCATAGGTTTTCAGGATCCATAATCCAGTTCATCAGGTGCATGAATTGTTATCCTGAGTATATATACATCTCATCCTTTATTTGTAGGGTAGAGATGATGCATGGAATATTGAGGAATGTGGTCCAAGGAAATAAAAAATAGGAAGTAGAAATAGTAGTAATTACAATCTTGAAACCAACCATTTCCAGAACAGATATTCCTGGTTTGATGAACCATATGTAGTTTGATATGAACTTTGTCTCTGTCCATAGCATACATAGCTGTACCTTTTGATGAATTCTAACTCAGTTTCACACCTGCTATCTGTTTTGTGATTGATCAGTGTCAAAGAGATATTTTGTACTTTTGCTAAGGTCACAGAAATGACAGGTTGGCTTTGAGAAGCATGGTATTTATATGTCTTTGATCTTTAAAGCCAAAGCATTTGTTCTTAGGAGCTCACAGCAGCAGCAATGTGCTAGGTAGAAAGGGTAACCTCAAACAAGTTGAAAATGAAGATTGGACGGAAAGAGATACAAGAAAAGTGACTCTATGAACTTGTGGTTTTTTTTCATTCTTGTATTCTTTTGTTCTTCTGTTCCACAAAAAAGGCAAAGAGGACGTAGTAAACAATCCATAATTATGAATCAAATAAGGTATGTTTGAACTGCAAGACAGAACTGCCTAACTAATACAAAATACTTATTTTCTGCCTTGGAACCTCTTCCTTGGAAAGTCGATTCTAAAAGCATATTTGTGGTAGGCAAAAATGAAGAAACAATACAAATAAAAAAAAATTACGATAAATTAATAAGTCATTTTGTTTTTGCTATTTATAGAATAAAAGAAAATATCTTCTCAATGTTTGTCATGTCATAGTGAATTTTCTGTTTGCCTTTGTTCACAGCTATTTTTGCTCTCCCTTGACACCTATATTAATACCATAGTCTGCTTCCTTGCTGAATCAAACAGTTGTAATATAGCTAGAATCGTATTTGTTGAATGAACAATGCAGAGACGAAGCAGAGAAAATTTCCCCAATTTTATTGAGTCTCCATTTGAGATGGGATCAAATATCACATTAAGTTGATAATACAGTGCATCAATGCTTATTCATTTCTGTTGTCAGTAACCTGTCATTCCAAAGTTGGCAAATAATTTATTGAAATCATTATTGATGCACACCTAAAAAAAAGTACCAAGATGCTTGAGCATATCTTCTATTTTAAAGGTTAAGCTGAATGAAATACCTTGTTTTTATCACTGTTCTTAAAGGTTTCTAATAGTCTGAATGACCTTAAAGTGTTTGAATTTCCAATTACCTTTTCATTTTTGAGGATGAGACAGGTTGCTGTCATATAAAGGATATTTAAGGGAAAAGAAAGAAAAAAGTGAATAGTCAATTGTCTTTTTAGCTAAAGTAGATAATACAATGGCATTTCAGTGAGACTTTTTTCATTAGATTCAAAATCCTTTGTCTTTCTTAACTGATAAGCTGCTTAACTGGAGTATAATCAAGGAACCAAGGTTCACATAGATTTCCTTTAATGAGTTTTAATGCCAAGAATTGAGAGCCAGTTTGGTGAGGTGTTAAAACAGCAGACTGGAAACCAGGAGACTGTGAGTTATGGTCCTGCTTTATGCACAAAACCAATTGGGCGAATTGGGAGCAGTCATTCTCTCAGCCCTAGGAGGAAAAGTTATCTTTCCCAGCCTCTTTTCAATTATCTCCTCATTCTATCTATAGAACAGATGGATCAACATTGGCTGGTAGGATGGATGGGATCCCTTGCACTTCCTAAAAACATCCCAAGACTGAGTCACTGAAATCCAGGAGTGATTTACATGGGAGTAGCACACCATTTATTTCTGCATTTATACATGTATACCAGCTATAACCACTGTTTGTCACAACGTCCAGCAGAATAAAAGTAGAGGTGAATATATAAGGCTAGTCAAAGCAGCAGCTGTATCTTTAAACCCACTAGGCACCCCCAATCAGTAAACATGTGTCTGCCCTCAATCTGGATGATATTGCAATCCCTGACCTGAAAATGATAATCCAACTTTGATTTACAGGACGGCAAAGAGGGGAAAACATAAGGGGAAAGAGGTCTATCCCCTTCGGAGGAAAGCCAGGTTTACAGATGGCACAAACAACATAGCTGAAGTGTTATTGGTGAAGACACTGGTGAAGCGGGCACAGCAGTGCCTGCATTTTCTGTGTCACATGAGAAAAGCACATCTCCTTCCCCTGTCCTTATCACTTTCTACAGTGGGACGATCAAGAGCATCCTGTTATATGGCATTACAGTCTGGTTTGGAAGCATCACTGCTTCAGGCAGGAAGGTAGTGCAGAGAGTGGTGAGGTTGACAGAAAAGATTATTGGCAGTTCCCTCCCTTCCACCCAGGACATAGCATATAAGCGTTGCTCGAGCAGGGTCCATAAGATTGCCTGGGACACTACACACCCTTTTCATGACCTGTTTTCTTTGTTACCTTCTGGGAGGAGGCTTCGTGGTATCCGAAGCAGAACATCCAGATTCAGTCATAGTTTTGTTCCATACAGTGTTAACCTTGTGAACTCTCAAGCTTCCTCCTTCCGTTATATATTCCAGATGGATAGTGATTAATATTTACGTTATTTATATGTAAGGGTGTAGGTTTATACATATGTTGTATCTAGCATGTTTAAATGTGTTATGTAAGTGTACACTTTGAGAGCAAGCAATTAAATTTCATTTTTAATGTGTGCCAATGTGCCCACAGTAAAAAATAATGATAAAGGTCTGTCTGTCTGTCTGTCTGTCTGTCTGTCTGTCTGTCTGTCTGTCTATCTATCTATCTATCTATCTATCTATCTATCTATCTATCTATCTATCTATCTATCTATCTATCTATCTATCTATCTATCTATCTACCTACCTACCTACCTACCTACCTACCTACCTACCTACCTACCTACCTATCCATCCATCCATCCATCCATCCATCCATCCATCCATCCATCCATCCATCCATCCATCCATCCATATACACACACACACACACTTTTTCCAAAGAGTTGCCTAGCTGTTAGCCATATCACAACCATAGTATTGTAATTGACTGTTCTGTTACGATTAGCATGTTTGTAGATCACAACCGTATTAACAGCAATGAATGGTTTTAGATTTGTTGCCTCATGTAAAACAATTTGGCCTGTTTCTTTTAGTTCTTAAGGGACCATGTCAGAAAGAACATACGCTTAAAGTGCCAGATTAATGGGGGGAAGTTAAATGGAAGTGATCATGCACACTGCAGGATTATTTGAAAGAGGACTTTTGTGGATTCTTGTCTGAGCGCAAAAGGCATATCTATATTTATGATTATGAAGGCTGGTTGATGTAGGTTAGAAACTTCATTTGTATTATATAGTGTGTTGCTCCAGTTGTTTAAAAAAGATCCTCTTGCTAAATACATGAGCACCTCCAATATTTCAGATCAGCTGTAACAGTGCTTATTTGTATAAGTCATTTTATTTCCATTTTTGATTGATGAGTGAGAGGTTGGGTCGAAGAATCAGGATGCTCATAAACAGGCACTAGGAAATTTAAAGAGAGGGTTTAAAGGAGATGAGTAGTCAGGGTCTGGTGCTGTGCTTATTATAATCTGCTACTTTTTGCTAGTAAATATAGTGTGAAATAATTAATTACAGTGAAAGACAAATTTGGTAAGATTCAGAGAACAAGTTAAAACATAATGTGAAGGAAAGCACAATGTCTTTTGTTGATAAATAGAAATATAGTACAGCAATTAAAAGTGGGAACTGTAGATATTGAAATTTTAAACAAACAAAAAACCAAGAAAATAATAAGCACGCCACATAAACGTGTCAATGGTGCAACTGGTATATTAGCTGCTTATTGGGGCAGAAGAAAATAAAATAGAAAGTCCAAAATACTGAGGGGTAGAAAACAACTTGTGTTTTTCAGGAGGATGTTATTTTATTTATAGGAATGAAATAATAGGAAGAAAGGATTTATCCTTTTTTAGATTTGGGATACCACAATTAGTTCTTTTCCAGAGTCACCCCAATTTGGATATAAATTATTATACCAAAATAAGAGAACCAAGGACTGGCATTATATCACTCCAATACACTATAAGTCACAGATAGGAAAACATTCAGTCAGAATTTCTGAACCTTGATGACTTTAAAACAGGTGGTCATCAGCTTCCAGAATTTCCCAGCCAGCTCTAGTAGCTGGGGAATTTTGTGAGTTGACGTCCATTCATTTTAAAGTTGCTAGAGTTGGGAAACACTTTTTGAGTCCTTTAAGAATGCCTAGAATAAGATGCGACTCATAAAACCTTAAATGTGCATAAGCCAGAGTAGCCATAAAAACATTCCAATGAGAATGGCCTATCTTCAGAGTAAGGGTTTTTTTTTTTTAGTGAAAAGAATATAGTTAAATAAGCCCATTTACTCTAAGTGAACAAAAATAACTACCACCATCTCTTACAGGACATAAATGATAGAGTTTATCTGTACAAACTCAGCCATTGAGATCTCCCTCTAGTGTGGTTATTATTCAGATGTTGCATTTTATCCCAGCAGAACTAATTAGAACTAATGGTGATTATTGAGCCCTGCTTCTTGCATTCCAACTTGCTCACATGGATAAAACAATGAACCTTTCAGAAAACTGCTGTTTTGCAACAGCTATCTCTATTTTAAAGAGAGAGAGAGAGAGACACAGACAGACAGACAGACAGACAGACAGACAGACAAGCTGGCAAATTACAAGTCATCAGACTCTGAATACAATCAGCAAATTATTGCAAGGCATTTCTGCTGGAAGCTCTGTAATAAGATAGAATGAGAGCACATTTTACAAGATGAACAAGCTGGTTTCAGTACGAGACACTGATAGTAGATCACTGTTCAATCTCACAACAGTTACTGTAGAAGATATATATACACAGGGCACCTATACAACCTTATATGTAGTTTTTGTTCACTTAAAAGAGGCTCAGACATCAGTCTTCAAAGATACTGTTTTGATTGCCCTTTAAAAGGTTACAAGTTGTCACCAGCCTGAATTCCAAAAGAAGGTTGGTCCATGAGTATGTAGCAAATGAGGTGATGACTATATAGGTAGTCCTCAAGGTACGAACCTAATGGAGCCCACCCATTAGGCTCGTAAGTAAAAAAAAATCATCAAATGAATCAGACTCAATTTTACACATTTTTAAAATCAAATTCATTAATTGAATCAAATGGGTTGTTAAATGAATGAAGATCTGACTTACTATTTTCCCCATTTGTTAATTGATCGCTGCCACTTAATTGAACTGAGAGGCTTTCTCGCTGGCTGCCCATCAGCTGTTTCCTGTGCAGCCAGCTCAGGAACTAAATTGCCTCCAAGCAGGACTTGCAGCCATTGCAAATACTTTAAAAAAAAAAAACTGCTGCTAGTTAGCTCAAGCATCTTCAGCTGCCCAGAGCAAGTGCTTAAAAAAAAAAAACACCACTTACCACTAATTAGCTTAAGAGTCTCCAGCCAGGCACCCAGAGGGAGATGGGGAAGGGATTTGTACAACTGTTGGCTTGCAACACTAACAGAAATGGAAGGGACCTTGAAGCTATCTAGTTTAACCCACTGCTCTCACAATAGAGTAATAAATGCCTATCCAGTTTCTTCTTAAAAGCTTCCAGTGATGAGGCAGCCACAACTTCTGCAGGCAATTTTAATTTAAAACCTGCAAACTACAGTAATATATACTAACTAATCTCCAAAATAAAAGCAAGGAAACACAACATATAGAATGCCTTGTGTAGATCCTGGCTAGCATTTCTACAAGCAGTTACAAGGAAAATGAAACAAACTTTATCTTTGCAAAGTACTCTACTTACAAACACAATACTTTGCAAAGTATAGTACTTAAAAAGCAGAGCAGTTCCAAAATATTTTTTTTGTTACTCTGTAGTGCTTGCAAACTGTTTGTTTGCAAGCACTATAGAATAACAAAAAAATATTTTAAAGTACTTACAGAAGGAGTCCTCAAGCCCAAGCAGTAGCAGATTCTCCACTCAGCACCAAAAAAACAAAAACAAACTGGCGCCAGCTCAGCTCTTGTTTGGCCATGTGACCAAGGCCAAAAAAACCCCCCTTCCAACTTCAGGAAATTGTATTTGTAACCCAACTGGCCCAGGCAAGTCACAAAGATAAAAATGGTTACTGCTGCAGAAGTAACTGAATCCACGTCACATTGCTATGGAGGCCTCTTTTTGCTTGAAAGTTTGAATTTCTAATGTAAGTACCCTTTCTGGATAAATTCATTTTTGTGAAAACTCACTAAATGAACATTCATACCTGGGGGATTACCTGTATTAGTACACCTATAATATATAAGTGGAACAATTAAATCTTCCCCAATAAACAAGTATTCTATGTACCCCCACACAGCGAAAGCTAGTGATAGTAGAGGCAATATCATACTATCACAGGAAGAAAAACATTTTTAAAAAAACTAATGGCAAGATTCAAGAAAATATTCCTGTCGATATGTAACATCCAAAACATTGTCGCTTCAAATATCTCCATTTTCTGGTGAGTAGTTGACCTTTTGTTTTGAACACAAAACATTTGAAACTATTATTGTGAAACCAAAACCGTTTACATTAAACCATACTATTTGGTGCCCGTCAGATATTTTTTATTTCAACTTCTGTCTACCTTACAATCTTGGCCAGTGAAGGAAGGAAGATGGTGGTTGTAATTTTAAATTGCTGGGAGGAAGCTCCTGAACTACCATAGAAAATGTTACAGTAGTAATGAACAGATAATGACCATGTATAACACTGTATTCCTTAGGAAGGAGAATCTTTTGTAAAAAATATGCCAGGCAAAGATCTACCCCTACCATTGAAATACCACAGAAGTGAATTTTCTAAAATCCTGTTGGAAGAAAAGTCTTCATCCTGGTTCATCCAAGCTGGGAATAAACATGACAACTGCTTTGGGAAGAAGGTTGTAGTTTATTGGAGAGGAGAGCCAGACAGAAAGATGGCTGTGGCAGAAAAGAGAGAGAACACATGTAGGGAGTGGGTTTTTTATACCCTCTGAAGCCTTTTATTTTGAGTTGTTTCCTGTTCCTGTGGCATGAACTTTGAACTGAGTCTGAGTGTGATTTTCTGGGCCTTGGTATCTGTGGTTTAATCCTATTATGTCCTGTCCCAGGTGGGGTATGCAGATTTTAGGTCTTTGTCTTTTTAATCTCCTAGCTCCCTGGATTTACATCTGCATCTCTATAGAACTGGTTTCTGCTTGGGGGAGGCAGACTTGGGGCTATTAAGAAAACCTGGGCATGCTTTTCTGTCTCTTTAAGATCCTTGGAGGAAATATATTTTTCTGCCCTTTTAATATTTCCTTCTCTGGGGGGCTGACTTCCCACAATCCTATTTCAGGAGAAAGAAGAGGCAATGTGCTTGATGCTACTTCTGGAGATGCAGGGTTGAAAAATCCAGACAAGAAATCAGAATCCAGGGTTTGTCATCATACAATTGACTAGGAAAATGGAAAGTGTAACTAGAGAACACTCAATTATGCTGCAAGGTGCTGGGTGTTGTGTCTCTTTAAATCCTGAGAATGTTTAAGGAAGGGATTAGCTTGGTTGTTTAAGAGTTCTGCTTTGTTATCATTTCAGCTCAGACCTCTAGTGATAGGAAATCTGTCTCAGATCTCTCATGTCTTTCACAAATGCAAGTTCATTCTGTCTTCTAGATATAGCTCCCTGGAGCTCAATATCTTTTGCTTGACAGCTGTTGACTAAACAACCTACTCCAGCCAAATTCTCATCTAGTTTTTAAACTGCCCATGCATTCTGAGGGCATGGCGGGATTAAAATGCAAGTGGGAATAAGTTTTAATTGCAGATTAATCCAATACAGTCTGATGAGAAATTGCAGCCAGAGGAACCTAACTCCCTGAAAATTCTCCTTTCTTTTGAGACAGCGAATTTGGTTTCCCACGACAAATTAAGTTACAATGCTGTTCATTTGTTTTTGTCTTTGTGCAAATTGCCAAAACAGCCTTTGTAGATTATTAACCATAGCTAATGATTGTATGGTTTAGTTTATTCAATAAATAAACCCTGTCTTTTAGCCTTCAGGAAAGTCCTTAAAACCTGGCTATGCTGGCTGGCATGGGGTCCTAAAGGAAAAGCTGCTGACTGGAGGTGGCTGATTCACTAATAGAGGAGGCACCCCACCTCTCCCCTCCAAATATCTGCATTTTAACTTGCCTTATTGCTGCAGATGGCAATGGGACCTACTTCTGATATGTTGCTTCTTGTTCATATCTTGTTTTGGGATTTAATGGAAGAGTGAGAAGCCATGCAGGCTGGAGATCAACTGTACAATGAGAAACAGGCTCTCATAGCTACCTCAAAACTCAGGAAGTGCAACAACATTTTAACTGTATACATTTCAGTTCTATTTTCCCTAGAAAGAATTTTTATTTTATTTTTTTAAATCTGCCTTCAAGAAAAGAGAGATGGGGAGGAGGTGAAAATAAAGCAGGGATGTATTTCCCCATTCATCACACCAGTCTAAATATATTGTACATGACCCATCACCTGTCTCTGAGGGAGATGGGTGGTCAAGAAATACGAAATATAAATAAGTAAGTCATACAGATCTCCTTGCTGTGCTTCTTACAAACAGAGTAATATTGGTTTCTTCCCTCATAAACAAAGTGCAATTAATTCTATAGCATTTCTTTTTAGCCTCAAAATCATGATTACTTGTTTTCTTGATGGGCACCCTTTAAAAAGCTTCAACATTTCCTTGCATTGATTTCTGTATTTGCTACTGTTGTTGCTGTTGCTGTTGCTGCTGGGAAAAACTTACCAGGAAGGTATAAATGTGGCTTTGGCTAAATCATATCCTCATGAAAAATAATTGAATACTTTCCTTGGTTTCTTTCAACTATGTAATGCTACTAGATAAATAAATATCTGTTTAATTTGTACTTTCATTTTGAAAGCCTTTTCAATTTAGTTTGTTAATACTTGCTATATGAAGAGAGTCTGAATTTAGGAGACAAGCAATGTGTATTTTGCATTGACAATAGGGAATTGTTTTTTTTTAAAATAAAGTCAATATAAGCCCTATATCTGAAATGCTCAAAGAAATAAAGGTGAAAATAGAGATAGGAAGCCAAAATGATTCTGGAGATTACCTTTCCATTGCTAAGCTGAGTGTATTGACTTGTAGGAGAGCCAAGTCACAGGCCTGTCAGAAGATGCAACAGGCAAAGGAATGTTAAGCATTCTGCATGCCCTGTCTTGCCAAAACAAATTATGCTCCTTTGCCCCCTGTATCCTTGCTCAAAGATTGATAGTAGGAAAGTGGCAGACCAAGTTCCTTGATACATGTTTGCCATGAACCAAATTGATTTTTTATGTGCTTTACCACAGCAACAGTTCTAGACAATCCACGTCAGTCTGTAAAATAATAGTTTACAAGCCAGGGCTCTCGATGACTTTAACTTATTTTCAGGGGAAAATAATGAACAATTTGAAGGCATAACAGCACTGGTATGGATTGATAAGATAGGCATGTTTTCTTGCAGAAGTTATATTTTGCCTCTGGATAAAGCAACATTATTTTTCTTTGCTTACTTATTAAAAATTAATAGATAGAAAGATGTATAAGGCAACCTTGTTATTCATGTTTTGTAAATAAGAGCTGATAATGTAAATAAAAACTCACCATGTGTTATTCTCTACCAGCTGCCTTCTCCTCCTCCTTGAAATGACTACTGCTATTTTTTTTCTTCCTTTCCTCCTCAACTGAGAGACAAACTCTGCAGTGAGCAGGAGATCAAACAGATTCCTAACCAAACTAGCCGACAACTTTGTCATCCAAAAGGTGGAGGAGGGAACTAGATGCAAAGCTATACTGGACTTAATTCTTACTAATAGAGAAGAAGTGATAGAGGGAGTTGAAGTTTCCGGAACCTTGAGTGAAAGTGACCACGTCATATTGTAATTTAATATAATGCAAACACTAACAATAGAAAACAATCCAGCCAGTGTCTTAAACTTCAAAAGAGTTGATTTTAATAAACTCAGAGAGAACCTAGGAAAGATCCCATGGATGAAAATCCTAAAGGGGAAAACAACTCAAGAAGCATGGGAAACTCTGAAAAATGCGATCATAAAAGCCCAGACCAGCACAATACCACTGAAAAAGTAAAACAAGAAATTCAAGAAGAAACCAGCATGGCTGCACAAAGATCTCTCTGACAAATTGAAAGACAAAAAGGACAAATACAAAAAATGGAAAGAGGGGCACAAAACTAAGGCCGATTATCAGCAGACAGCCAGAACATGCAAAGATGAAGTCAGGAAAGCAAAAGGCCCAGAACGAACAAAGACTTGCAACAGAAATCAAGGATAATAAAAAAAATTCTTCCAACATATTAACAAGAAGAAAAAAGTCAAGGAAACTGTAGGCCCACTAAAGGAGAGAAGATGGCAAAGAAATAACAGGCAACAGGGAGAAAGCAGAGCTGCTTTCTTTGCATCAGTCTTCACACAAAAAGAAACTATAGCCCAACACACCAAAAAAACCACTGGAAAAGACATAATAGAAACAAAAATTAAAATGAGCAAGAAAATGGTAAGAGAACACCTATCCGACCTTGACGAATATAAATCACCGGGACACGACAGATTACACCCCAGAGTTCTGAAGGAGCTGGCAGATGTTATCTCAGAGCCATTGCACCATATCTTTCAAAAATCCTGGAGCACTGGGGAAGTACCTGAGGATTGGAAAAGGGCTGATATGGTTCCCATCTTTAAGAAAGGAAAAAAAATGTATATTCCTGAACAATTCAGTCTGATCATATTTCTTTTTTCTTTTTTCCAATACTGTCAGAGCTGTATAGTTCTTTTTGTTCAATGTAATAATTACTCGTTGATTATCCATATTATCACAGTTCTCCAAGTCTCGTATTTGCAAATCAGGTCCCATTGCTTTTGACTTTGTAGATATTTTAATGGAAATCAGTCTTTGATCATCAAAGTTCTCAGTAATATTTTCTTCTACATTGCTTTGTTTTTCATCTCTTATTATTTGAGTTGTAGTCAGTTGAAGTCTGGAAGTCATTTTGAAGTTTTATAATGAAAGCATCTAGTCTAGCATTCACTCGCTCATTGAATTCATAAATTCTTCCCAACATACGTTTCCAAATAGATTGTGAATGGGATTCTTCCATCTCTTTAGATTGTGTATGTTGCATGCAGGCCTCTTTAAAGTTGGTGTTCTTCCTCTGTTGTTCCTTGTGCTGAAAATTAGTAGTTAATTCTGGAGCATCATCTTTAAAGTTTTTTCTAATATAAATCCAAAGCCAAACTGTAGGTAAATCTTGTATTTGTAATCCAAAAGAAAGAGCCAGTCCATATATCTGAGATAGCACTTTAAAATCAAGTTGGAATAATAGAAAAGAAAGCAGGGAGAAAAAAAAAAGTATCTTCTTGCGGTCAGATAGGAATGTCTGGGCGTGGAGCCAAGTCTGGGCGTGGAGCCAAGTCTAAGCTGAATACACACCAAACGCAAGGCAGTGAAAGTTCTCAACTTAACGCAGATACTTTGTTACTAACTTCAAGCAGCACAAAAAAAATGCCCAGAATGAGGGGAAAAAAAGGTTTTAAACTGAACAATATGATTAAAATGGTTTTTTTAAATGTAGCAATAAATTCAAATAGATAGCTTAAAGCACCTTATGTACAGAAGGGGGGGAGGAATAAAAAACACTCCAGCCCCCTCCCTAAAGGCTTCCGCTTAAGCTAAGACAAGTAGGCAGAAAGAAACAAAGTTTTTTCAGGATCCCCGAAATCCAGCAATTCAAATAGTCAATAAAAATTAATTGTTTTTCCAGCACTCATTTTCCCAAATATCCGAACGCCGCTCTCTTAAAGTAGGGAAATAATTCCAGAAGCTTTTCACAAGGAAGTAGTTAGGGTACAAAGAGGGAAGGAAAGGTCTCACCCGGATCTTCCACAGTGGTTCTTTTTGCTTAGCTGTTCTTGTGGCTTTCGGCTGGAGCAGCTAGGTGATCGGCCATGTTAATGGCCGATCTTTTCCCCGTCGGCCCGGAGGAGCTGTCTCGGATCGCGGAGGGAGCTGCCGCTCCCTCTGCAATCAATGAGTGTCCTCCCCAGCGGTAGTCGCCCCTCCAGGGTGACTTTTGACCCTGTCCAGGGTCTACCGGTGGGGGGAAACCGGCCGGCGAAGAGAACGGACTCTTCGCACGACAGCAGGGCTGCAAACCAGAACCAATTTAACATCAATACCTGGGAAGATCCTAGAAAAGATAATCAAGAAACAGATCTGCAAACAATTAGAAGCAAACCAAATTAAACTAGTAGCCAGCACGGGTTTGTTAAAAACAGATCATGCCAAACCAATCTTATTTCATTTTTCGATAAAGTGACTAAACTAGTAGACCAGTGAAATGCTGTGGACGTAGTATATTTAGACTTCAGTAAGGCATTTGATAAAGTAGACCACAACCTACTCCTTGGTAAGCTAGAAAAAGGTGGAATAGACAACATCACCACCAGATGGATCTGTAGCTGGCTGGCAAACCGTACTCAACGAGTAGTCCTTAATGGCACTACATCTGCATGGAGAGAAGTAAGCAGTGGGGTACCACAAGGTTCCATCTTAGGCCCAGTACTCTTCAATATCTTCATGAATGACTTAGATGAGGGAATTGAAGGGGAACTCATCAAATTTGCAGATGACACCAAACTGGCAGGAGTAACCAACACCCCAGAAGACAAACTCAGTATCCAAAAGATCTTGACAAACTTGAACAATGGGCCCTATCCAACAAAATGAGTTTCAGTGTGGAGAAAAGCAAAGTTTTACATTTAGGCAGGAAAAATCAAAGGTACAAGTACAGATTGGGTGAGACCTGGCTTAAAAACAGTAACTGTGAGAGGGGGCTTGGAGTCCCAGTGGACGATCACTTGACTATGAGCCAGCAGTGTGCAGCAGCAGCCAAAAAAGCTAATATAATCCTATACAGAGGCATAAAATCAAGAACAAGCGAGGTATTAGTACCGCTTTATAAAACCCTAGTAAGACCACACCTGGAATACTGCAGCCAATTTTGGTCACCATATCACAAAAAAGATGTTGAGAGTCTGGAAAAAATTCAGAGAAGAGCAACTAAGATAATCAAAGGCCTGGAGATTAAAACATACAAAGAACAGCTGCAGGACTTGGGTTTGGCTAGTCTAAAGAAAAGAAGAACTAGGGAAGACATGATAGTAGTATTCCAGTACTTGAGGGTCTACCACAAAGAAGAGGGGTTCATATTATTCACCAAAGCATCAGAGGGCAGGACAAGAAACAATGGTTGGAAACTATTCAAAGATAGAAGCAACCTGGAATTAAGGAGAAACTTCCTGACAGTGAGGACAATTAACCAGTGGAACAGCTTGCCTCCAGAAATCATGGGCACTCCATCAGTGGAGGTTTTTAAGAAGAGACTGGACAGTCACTTGTGTGAGATGGTATAGGTTCTCTTGCTTGAGCAGGGGACTAGACTAGAAGACCTCCAGTCTGTCCAGTCTCTTCTTAAAAAGAGACTGTCCAGTCTCTTCTTAAAAACTTCCAGTGTTGGAGCATTCACCGCTTCTGGAGGCAGGTTGTTCCACTGGCTAATTGTTCTAACTGTCAGGAAGTTTCTCCTTAGTTTTAGGTTGCTTCTCTCCTTGATTAGTTTCCATCCGTTGCTTCTTGTCTTGCCTTCAGGCGCCTTGGAAAATAGCTTCACTCCCTCTTCTTTGTGGCAGCCCCTGAGATATTGCAACACTGCTATCATGTCCCCCCTCGTCCTTCTCTTCATTAAACTAGACATACCGAATTCCAGCAGCCGTTCCTTATATGCTTTAGCCTCCAGTCCCCTAATCATCTTTGTTGCTCTTCTCTGTACTCTTTCTAGAGTCTCAATGTCTTTTTTACATCATGGTGACCAAAACTGGATGCAGTATTCCAAGTGTGGCCTTACCAAGGCATTGTAAAGTATTAATACTTCACGTGATCTTGATTCTATCCCTCTGTTAATGCAGCCTAGCACTGTGTTGGACTTTTTGGCAGCTGCAGCACACTGCTAATAAACTGCTGCTTGAGGTACATGCAGTTAATGACATACTAAAGCAACTGCTATTGCAAATGTTTCTCAACCAACTTAAGATGTATGATCTTCAACTCCCAGAATTCCCCAGCCAGCATGGACTATTGGATCAGCTCTGCCAATTACAGAAATATAGACTTTAAATGTCTATGGAGATTCTCAGTCATCCAGGTCATAGTTGTCCCAATGATGCTTTTTCATGAGGCAACTGGACTTTCTTGTTTTTCTTTGAAGATGTTTTGCTTCTCATCCAAGAAGCTTCTTCAGTTCTGACTGGATGGTGGGGAAATGGAAGGATTTATACTCCTTGCAGACAGCTGGTCTTTTCTATTCTTTTAGAGAGTCATTGAGGCCACTTGGAAATTTGTCTGTGTTGTTAGAGTCACCTGAATAGTACAAATGTGTGTGGAACCTTCTTGGAACTGTTGAAAGGACTCTGTTGTAGACTGGAGATAGATGATGTCATGTCCCTGCCCCTCTGTTGAGAGAGGGCTGTTCAATTTTGACTTAGGTAGTCTCTTTGACCCCTCTTTCAAACCTTGCAATGTTTCTGTGTAGCTTAGTGTATTCATACTTTTGGCTAACCAATTTCAATTTCTTTAACAATAATTAGTAATGTTATTTATATGAACATATTCATGTGAATAATAAAGTAAGAGGATTTGCCCATATCATATATGCAGAGTCTTTTTCTGATTTTGAAAAACAGGAAACTGATTACAGGTAATCCTTGACTGATAACCAGTTAGTTACTGACAGTTCAAAGTTATGATGGACCTCCACAAGTTGTCTAGTTAAATCTAAATCTAAATATACATTGAAATTATTATTATTATTATTTGCTCCCACTTCTTAGTCTTAATCATGCAGTCCTTAGCTTAAAAATAGATGTGTATTCCTAATGTAGTGTCAGCCTTCCCAGGTAGATCAGACAAGAATCACAACCAGATGAACTAATTCAGCTTTATTGTAAGGCTACGTTAACAGAATCTTGAAGGTTTGAAAGTACAAATCTCCAGTTGTCTTTTTTACAGCCTGAGAAGTTAGTAAGGTTTCCTTCTCAGTTCTTTCTTTTCCCATTATGCAGCTCTGGACTGTACCCTCTTTTATCATTCCATAGACAGCATCTCTTTCCTCCGTCTCCCAAGGTCATTTCCACACACCACTACATATTGCTAAAAAAGAATGAACACTGTGGCAGCAAGAACAAAGCTGAAGAAAAAGCAAAGACTCTAGGCTGAATTCTGGAAATAGCTGTCTAAGCAAAGTAATTAAGGTTATCAGCCCAACAGTCTTTTATTTTATGGTCAAGCCAGTAAAATTGTTATACAGTATTGTGCAACAAGTTACAGGATGTATGAAATGCCAGTAAACATTCTCCTTCTATCTATAGACCACTGGAGTCAATCATGTTTATTCAAGGTTTTCTATTCCAACCCCTCTCCCCTACCCCCCAGTTATTTATGCTTGATATATCTGATTCCTCCAGGTCCCACCCTTAACTTCTAGGTCCATAAAGGGCCAATTGTTTTCAAAACCCAAATTGGCGGTCTTGATCATCATGAGAAATTCAGAGGGAAATCTCCAGGGGCAGCTCTAAAGTATATAATAAGGAGGGGAGTCCCTAAGCAAAGGTTTGTTTAGATGAAGTGAATGTTATACAGCATTGTAACATTGCTTCTGTTTTGCTTTGTCTTTAGAGAGCAATTTGGCTACTTTATAAATTCATGAAGCATAATTGCTCTTCACCCATGCACCATAGCCCATTTTTCATTCTGTAGTGTTTTCTTTTTCAGTGCCTTGTTTGACTTTGCTCAGAAGTTTGCAAAGTGGAATAATACATCATTTAATGTTTTCCACCTTCCTTGACTGATAGTCTTTTTGACTGTCAATCACATGATAGCATTATAGAAAAAAGAAAGCGAATGGTGGACGATCAGTCATTGTAAGACTCAGGTGCGTTCACCTGTGAACAACAGCACAAGATAACAATCAAAGGATGGAATTAGCAAAGATCATTTGACAGGAAAGGCCCAGACAGTAAGAGAGGATTACTTTGATAATTGAAGCAAAGATGACAAAAGATTTTTGTGTAATGACAGAATAATAGTAGGTAACACCTCTTAATAATGACTTCCATATGCATACTATCTTTCAAGCTGTAAACTAGTCAGTATATTGTGATGGTGAAAGATGCTGGGCCAGAAACCGGAAGATGTGAGTTTTAGTTCTGCCGTGGAACAAAGCCAGCTGTATAACGTTGGGATAAAGAGCTAAAATGCCCATACCCAGGTATGCATTTCCATCAATAGAACTTGCCAATTTCTTTTACTGGTTCCAGGCAACTCTATTAAGAAGGGAAAAGGAAAAAGAAAGAAAACCCTGGATTTTGTCATCTGACTTTTGGGGACTTTAATTCTTTTTTGACCATCTCTTACTTATGAATGGTACTGCCTCATTTTTTAATGGTTTTACTTAATTAGAAAAAATTAAAAAAAAACCACAGGAAAAAACCTCAATATGTTCTATACATAATCTGTATTTATAAGCAACTCATTCATCACAAGTAACATTAGGATTTCAGTCCACTGGAACCATAAATGTTTCTTTCCAATGTTGAAGGACTAATGTCATATGATTTAGAAGAATCTATTTCCTCTGTCCAGCTGCTATATTTTAGGGATATAGTTCAAAAGATTATGGATCTCTGAAAATATTAAACCTTTCAAAGTCAAAACATCTAACTATTTTTCATAACATAGTAACAATGGGATATTGTAAAACCATGTTTTAATAAAGCTTTATTGCATCTCCAGCAACATGATGATTTATTCTTTTTTATAGAAAAATAATGGGGCTCAATACATCCAAGATATTATTTTCTATTGAATAAACATAACCTAGAATTGATAGAAATGTTTGCTGTTGAGGTTAAACTTAAAAAAAATATGGATTGGATTATTTTGGATGAAATGAGGGTTTCCAGTTCCACTCAACCTTTAACATTTCCATACTCTTATCAACTTGATTTATCAATAACAGTTATTCATAAAGACTTATCTTTTTTTTTACTCCTATGATTTAATGATCACCTTTAATAAATCAGACGCGCCTGAAGCTGAAAATGTGTTGGCTGAAATCAAGAATGTAGTTGTAAATTCTGCCAGTGAGTGGCAATTATATTTATAGAAAACAACAAAGTATTATCATACTATAGTCAATCAAAATTAAAATCCTAGCATCCATCTTCTGTCTCATTTTCATAGTATTGATTGATATTCCCAATCCCCCATCCAGTTCCCATAGTAAGGAAGGGGTTCATAGTATCTCTCACTTTATCACATCTATTTACATTATGCTGCTGCTAATTAAAATATTAATTAATCACGTTTATTTAAGTTCATCCACTTAAAACAGGAGTCTATGTTTTAGTAGAAACATAGTATATAGTAGAAAATAGCAATGGTTATATGATATGGCTAATGGAGATGTAGAAGAAAATTGAAAGGAGTAGCTGGAGGGGGTCAGCAAACTCAAAACTGTACCATGAATTCATTTCTCTCCTAAAGATGCATGCCCTGCTCTAATTCTGATTCCTTCTATGGTTTCAAAATGAGACTTACTATGAAAAAAGAAGCAGTCAGAACCGAAACACGTGTCAAAACTGGGAGGAAACTCTCAAAGAAAAAATAGAGAAAATCAGTGCAGGAAATGGTCTGCCCTCCTACAATCCAAGTATATCTATGTATATTTTCCCTCTTCTCCCATTTACCATTTATTACTAGTTGTTGCTCTCTTCCAACTGTTATATATTGTCCCCCAATTGTTAAGAGTTAAGACTAGTAACAAGGAGATCAAGTCTGAGGTCCAACCTCAGCTGTGAAAACTTACTGGGTGATTTTTGGTCAGTCACTCACGTTTAGCCCACTTTATTTCATAGGCTTGTTATTGCAGGGGTAAAAAGAAGAAAAACTTCCCTTTATGTTCCTGGATAAAGAACAAGTCACAAATAAACAACATCTAACACATAAACAAGATAGATGTAGATATGAGCTACCATCAGCATGGGTTCTCAGACAAAGCAAGTATATGCATTCATATTGAGTTGACATTTTTAGAAACAACAATAATGCAATAAAACAATTTGTTAATTGAATTTATTAAATTTGTATAGCCTTCCATCTCACCAAAAATGACATATATTAATAAATGTAAAAATCTAGATTAAGAAATAAATGGTATAAAAAACAAATACGTAATCCCCTCAGCAAAGAGAGGATGAAAATGGCCACCTGAACAATAGAGTCATCTGAGCATATCTCTGGTTCCTGCGGACCCTCAAGCCTTATGAGATAGCCAGGTCTTGAGAGCCTTCTGGAATGTCAAAAGGGATGGAGCTAATCTAATTTTGGGGAAAAGAATTTTTCATAAAGCGTGTGCCAGAGCAGGGAAGAGAAGACATGGCTTCTGGGACCAACCAAATACAGATCCCTAGTTGAAGGTGCCTGCAGCATGCCTTCTCTACCTGATCTAAAAGGGCAGGTTGAAATAGTTAGGGAGAGGCAATCCAACAGCTAGTCCAGTCCCATGCCATGAAAGACTTTGGGGAAAAAATAGCTATCTCTGTTTAGCTGGTCTAAATATCTGTTCATAGTTATTTATTTAAAATTTTAAATACAGCCTTATTTTCTACTCCTCACATCAAAATATGGATGACAAATATAGGGAACATAACAAGTGGTTTGGTGACATGCAGAGACTCTGCTTCCTGGAAAGCAGATTGTTTAAAACAGAGGTTTGAATGACCAGGTGCCATGCACTAGGACCTTACAAAAAATGGAGCTAAGTTGTAAAAACAAAAAATGACAATTTCCCAAGAAGACTCATTTTTACCCTTCAATTGACTGTACAGTTGACTCCTTCCTTTCACCTACAAACTCCAAGGAGAGCAGAAAAGGGTTCACTACCTCACAGATTCTCATAACATATAATTTGACAAAGGATGACATGGAGAAATATATTAAACAATGGAATCAGCCCTGTATAGGAGATGCAACAGTCTGAAGAAAAATATATATTTTTTAAAAGGCCAAAGTTTCAGTACCATATGCTCCTTCTCCTGCGTGTGTACTTTTTAGTTGTGCAGAAAAAGTATTATTGTAAAACTTGCCCTAGCAGATGTGCAATATATTTTGAAAAGGAGTTAATGGTCTTAAAGGTCAACAGATGGACAACTGATGAGTAAACTGCTAAGTTGAACAATCGCACCCAAGGGTCCTCCTTGTAAGCAATTGAGATGTTGTTATAGTGCAGTTGCAAAATAGGTTGGAGGAGTGACAGGAAGAAGTTTACTTAACACTTTGCAATGTGAGAGACCCACTCTTGGCAGTGTTCATCAGTATGTGTCCAATAGAACAGACGGTGCATTGTTATTAGCTGAAATAATTGACTGTGAGCTACAGCTAATTTAGTCAGGATTACTGTTTCAAGCTGTAGTCCCCAGTACTCTAAAAGAGGTCTTGCCAAACAGTAATTATTATACATGCATGTCATCTACAAGATATATTTTGAAGGGGAGAGGGTCTAATTGGATAAAATGTGCTAGGAGTTAGTATTTAGAGAGACTTTAAAAAAAAGGTTTTTTGAAGGTGACATTTTCCCCTCTGTTATTGCTTATAAAGTGAATGCTGTTGTCTTATGTAGCTCATACCAAGGCCAGTGGATAGTAGTTGGTCTAGGTCTAGGAATGTGATTAAGGCTGGGAAGGTCATATCATTGGAGGCATCATGCACAGCCTTAACTCAAAGAACCACAATAGAGGTTCTTGACTCACTATTGCCTGCATACATATTTGCAGAAGCTAGTTGCCTTTCACTGCCTCAGTCAATACATTTATTTATCAAATTTATATTTATATGATGAATAGAATAGAATAGAATAGAATAGAATAGAGCTGGAAGGGACTTTGGAGGTCTTCTAGTCCAGCCCCCTGCTCAAGCAAGAGAACCTATACCATCTCAGACAAGTGACTGTCCAGTCTCTTCTTAAAAACCTCCAGTGATGGAGTGCCCATGATTTCTGAAGGCAAGCTGTTCCACTGGTTAATTGTCCTCACTGTCAGGAAGTTTCTCCTTAATTCTAGGTAGCTTCTCTCTTTGGTCAGTTTCCAACCATTGTTTTTTCTCCTGCTCTCTGGTGGTTTGGAGAATAATTTGATGCCTTCTTCTTTGTGACAGCCCCTCAAGATACAGAAGATACAGAAGAAGATACAGAACTATGGGCTGAGATCATTTTTTCCTCCTTTCTTCATTAGTAGGATAAGGAATCCCACATGAAACAGTGCCTCTCATCTGGGTACAGCTTCTTTCTCTACGATCACCTTCATAACAATAAAGACAAAGTACTATAAGGCAATGGCAGTGACAATGATATTTCCAAATGATTCATACTCTGCCACAGAGACAGATAGAAGGAAGCTAGACATGGGATATAAATATAATGGCAGAGGAAAGTAAATGTAGGATGGCCTAGAAAAACATGCTATTTTCCATTTACAATCAAAAGTCTTTAATGCTGGGTAACCTGATTACAAAGAAGCTAAATTATGTCTGTTAATCAAAGTTAACTTTAGTTTATTAACTAAAGTAGCCTTGACTGGTTGCATATAACATATCAGGCCAAACCAAATAAGGCATATTGTTAACACACAGCAAATATATAATAAGAATGATACAACGGGAGAGATGAATGCTGGAATCAAAATTACAAGTCAAAACACTAGTAGTGTGAGTTACAGGTGTTGCTGAAGGTAAAAATGTAGAACATGTCTTTGTGGGAATAAAGAAATAGAAAGAGAAAAATCTGAGTTAATGTTAAATATTAGGAAGACAAAGACAATGTCAATCAGCATACTTAACTAGCTCACAGTTATTGATGAAAAAACTGAAGGTGATAGATAGTTTTGTTTTCTTGAGCTCCAGAAAATACAAAGATAGTGTAGTAGAATAGTAAAAAAAGATATTAATCCTAAGACAAGGGCAATGACAAATGTTGACAAGATCATGAAGAAATACCATTTTAGTGACAATCAGATGTTTATAACTGGTCTTTTCAGCTGGAAACTGGAACTACTGAGAAGCTAAAATGAGCAAGGTCGAAAACAAAGGATCTGAAATCAGACTGACCCATTACAATAATAATTATGCACAGGTGTCAAAGCATTTTCTATAGAGAAATGAGTGGCTCTCAGTCAGTTGCAATGCATGAATAAAGAAAAAGAAATATAATTTGAACTTTGGATTTGACATGGATATTATTTGAATCTTACAGTTTGCAGAACCTCCTATAGTTTTCTTTATTATTAAAGCTTTTAATGTTTGAATTTTAAAAAGTATCAGAGGATTGCTTTTGAATCAAAACCTGTAGACTTTTTAATCCTGCTATTGGTCAGTATTAGTACTGATGGACACTGAGAAAAGAGAAAAAAGATAGACGCCATTCAATTATATATTTAGAGACAGTTATTAAGAATACCATGGACTGCAAGAAGAACCAAAACAGCCTTAGAGCAAATAAAGGCTGGCTGTTCTCTTGAGATGATGCTCAATATGCAGAAATTTACATCCTTTGGGCATATGGTGTAGACAGATAATCTAGACAATGATCTAACAAATAATGAAGCTTGGCAAGAATGAGGGAAGAAGAAGAGTATAAGTGTATAGATTGGATCAAAAATGTTCTGCAATATCCTTAGAAATTGGGAACGATCAAATCTGACTAACCCCTTTTATGAATTATTGGGTATGAGTATTTGGTCAAGCAGTCTCCTGGAATCCAGCATGATTTAATATCACCTAACTCAGGGGTAGGCAACCTCGGCTCTTTTATGACTCGTGGACTTCAACTCCCAGAATTCCTGAGTCAGCATAGTTTTTTTTTAATAAAAAACCTACATAGGTTTATTGTTGTTGAAAAATATGTTAGATAAGGTAACAAATACTTTCTGAGGAGTTTTTCAGGAGAAACATATGTTGTGCATGTTTTCAAAAGGGCCTTTTATGTCTATCTTCCTAAGTGTATAGCATCTTTCAAATATAATGAACTATAGAGTTATAGACTATAGATTGGAGAAAACTCCTACAATATACAATATAGTTACCATTATGTAAATATGCTTTCTATTTTGCTAATATTATTTTAACAACATCTGAGAAAACTTTGCAGGCCAATCACGTAACAGAACTGTCACTGAGACTGGACAATCCATCTAAAATTTTGAAAAGACATTTCATTTCCTTGTATAAAGCATCAAGAATCAAACCCGTGAATATCTGCTGGAAGCAATTGGTGCATTCAAGGTGCCATGTAATGAAATCCTCTGCCTTTGGCAGTTGAAAATCAATATTTCCTTTATTCAATGGTTGAAATAACAAAACCGAGATTATACAGATTCAAATGGAAATGTATTTTATATCTGCATAACAAGAAATAGATGATAAAGAACGTTTTATTCTGAATGCTAGTCTGACAGGCCATTGAGCTTCAAATTACCTTGGAAACAGAAGTGCGTATCAACCCCCTACCTGTGTGACCAGCTGGTTATGGACAGTAAAATGGGAAGCAAGATGGTAAAAACTCACTACCAAATGGTTTTCACTTGCATTCTTTACGCTTTACTTATATCCCCTAGATATAGTGTGGATTGGTTTAGAACAGGCAACTGCAAATTAAATTAGGGAATATGTGGCAATAAAACTACCCCTTTTATAAATCTATCTGTACATTCTATTCTTCTTTCCTGCTGTTTTCTTGACAAGGTGTTACCACTTCACTTCACCACTCATCTCACCTCCTCTTCCCTGGACATTTTTCAAATTAATGTTGCCTAAGTGACAGGAACATTAGGAAATGTAATTTCCTAGTGCACCTGGTGTTCATTTAGATCAGGGGTGTCAAACTGCCGTCCCATGGGCTGGTTACATCATACGGAGGCCGTGCCCACCCCTGCTCCGGCAATGCAAAATAAGTCGCGATACGTTGCGACACGTTACGTGATGTGGCGAGTTTGATACCCGTGATTTAGATGATGAGAGTCCTGGGAAAAGTCAGCCTTCCAGAGGTCCCAAAACACTGCCATCAAGGTTGTCCTAGTTCTTGAGAAGGAGGAAAATAGGCATAAAAGAGAACATCATTGGTTTCTGCCTTCATTCCTGTCAACACTGCATTGTAACAATTATCTGGGACCAGACTGTCCTTTTAATTAAACTTAACTTATTGTAACCACACTGTTTTGTTGTTGTATGAGATTTTGTCATACTGTTCACTGCTTTGATTGAAATATTATTATTTTTTAAACAAGTTTTATTAGTTTTTCAATTTTTACATCAAGGTGCTTAGGAAACAACGTGGGGATGGGGTAATCAATTTATCCCAAAACAAAGTCATACGTATATAGCTCATGCTAATTCCTTAAAAGTTCCCTCTCTATTTCCCTTAATTGATATAGCATTTTCAAATTAATACATTTCTAAATAAAATTCAATCAATCAATACAATTAGCAATAAGATTTTACTTATACGAATCCAAGTCCTGTTTTTAAGCTTTACTTAATTCCAATTACCATATTCCAATTTAGCCTTAAATAAACATATTGTTTACACTTCGGGTATCCCTAATTTCCCTCATTTCATAACATAATAATTATAACATCTAAAATAAGCATATTATTCCAAAAGTTACATTCTTACTTTTCCAAAATATATTCTATTTCTTATCCTAATAATTCCTCATTTACTAATACCATATCTTCCATTGTCACAATCCATTTTCTTATTCTTATTCCATTAAAATGATTATCATATCTGAAATAACCATATTATTCCAAAAAATACAATCTTACTCTATTTCACATACATATTCTATTTCTTATCCTAATAGCTGCTCATTTAAGACCTTTTCCATATTACAGTTCGAAACTCTAATCTAACCAATAATTTTCATCTCAATTATAAATCTAAATCCTAAATATTAAATCAATATCTTAAAAAAAACCTTTTTAACCCATTAAGTAAAATTTTAAAACCCATTTTTAAATCTGACTCTAGCTTTTTTTGTGTGCCAAGCAGGTTTCCATAACAGAGCCTCTATATTATCAGATAGGTCTCCCTTCATTCCTAGACATATTATTTGAATCAAGTGAGAACGTCCAGTTATGAATTTTTCAAAGGTTCTGGCTCCTTTGTAGTTATTCAGTTGTTGCTCTGATAATTCAGATCTCAATGTTTGGTTAAACATGTTTATCTTCAATTCAATGTGGTCAAGCTCCTCTTCTCCTTCTTCCACTATCATCTGAATAGCATAATCGGTTATGTCCAATATTGTAGTTGTTGGTTGATTGTCAAGGTTGTCACAATTCTCAATACATCGTATCTGCAGATCAGTTCCTGTTGTTTTTGAAGTTACATATGCTTTAATTAAAGTCACTCTTTGGTCATCAAAATTCTCAGTAGATTGTGCTTAGAGTTGTGTAAAATCCTCTTTAATGTTGGTTTGGTTCTCATCTATTGTTTTTTGGCTTGTAGAATAGTCAATTGGAGTCTGGAAATCAGTTAGAAGTTTTGGGGCAATGGCTTTGATTCTGGAGTTAATTTGCTCAGTAGCTTCAAAAAAGTTTTCCAATATAAGTTTGTAATTAAGATGTGAATAAGGTTCCTCCATCTCATTAAGTTGTACGTGGTGTGGTATACAGGCCTCTTTGATGTTGATCTGTTCCTCCTCTGGTATTGCTTGAACTGTAAATTGATCAGTTAAAGTTTGGAGTTCAATTTGTAAATCTGGAATAACATCTTTATCTTTCATTCTGAAATTCATTTGTTCAGTGGCTTCATGGATTTTTTCCAGTATAAGATTGTAGTTAAGTTGTGGGTAAAGTTCCTCCATTTCAGTAGTAATTAAAAATAGTCTTTTAGTCTTTTAGTGGAGGCTATGTTTAATAACAGTCAGCCAGTATCCACCACCACAATTTCTAGCAGTTAGTTTCAGCACCCAGCTGTTTCAAATTCTTTATCTTTTCCCTTTTATGATAATTTGAAGGTCAAACCCAGCCTCAAAATCAAAGCAAAAATTCAGTTGCAGTGTCAGATTTCACCACAAGATGTCCCCAGTAGGCTATGGAATCTTTTCCCAGACGCCAATAAAGTTTTATGAAGTTAAAAAAAAGAAAAAAAACACAATATTCTCCAGTTTAATAAGTAGGTAAAATAATAACGTTCTTTAATAGGGATTTTTTCGGGACCCCAGAGTATCCAAAAGTAGAAATAGTCATTAAAATTAATTATTCTTTCCTTTTGTTTCCAAAGCTTATTTTCCCAAATGAGCAAACGCTGCTCTATCAAAACAAGGAAATAATTCCAGGGGCTTTTCACAGGAAAATAATTAGGGTAAAGAGAGGAAAGGAAAGGTCTCACCCGGATCTTCCACGGTGGTTCTTTATGCTTAGCTGTTCTTGTGACTTTCGGCTGGTGCAGCTAAGTGATCGGCCATGTTAATGGCCGAACTTTTCTTCGTCGGCCCTAAGGAGCTTCCTCGGACCGCGGAAGGTGCTGCCACCCCTCCACGGTCAAACGAGGATCCTCCTCAACAGTGGTCGCCCCTCCAGGGCAACTTTCGACCCTATCCAGGGTCTACCGGCGAAGGGAAACCGGCCGGCGAAGAGACAAGACTCTCCGCACAACTGCCAGTGCCGCAATCCGGAACTGGAAGTCGATTGAAATATTTTTATGGAAGATTATTATCATTCTTGTACCATGCTTTTTCTCTCTTGGAAAAAGAAGAGTACTATAAAATTACTACTACTACTATTACCACCACCATCACCAATAATAATACAAAGGCAGTACATCTGTGGAAGAAAAGAGGAAAATGTTTTCAAGTTAAAATCTAAGCATTTAGGAGAAATAATTGATCTGTCATTACATGATGAATACAATTAGTTTTGAAGTTAATAGATAAAAGGTTGGGATCACCTGCCCTGAATATTTTCAATCCTCTTCTATCAAATAGAATCTCAGAAAATAGAAACTTGGAAATAAGAAAAGCACATATATTTCCTTGGAAATCCTTAAACTATTTACTTCCCAAAAGAAAACTTGTAAAATGCACTTAATAGTAGTAAAGTTGGAAGGGACCTTGGAGGTTGTCTAGTCCAATCCCCTGCTCAGGCACCCTATACCATTTCAGACAAATGGCTGTCCAGTCTCTTCTTAAAAACTTCCAGTGTTGGAGCATTCACCGCTTCTGGAGGCAGGTTGTTCCACTGATTAATTGTTCTAACTGTCAGGAAATTTCTCCTTAGTTCTAGGTTGTTTCTCTCTTTGGTTAGTTTCCATCCGTTGCTTCTTGTCCTGCCTTCAGGTGCTTTGGAGAATAGCTTGACTCCCTCTTCTTTGTGGCAACCCCTGAGATATTGGAACACTGCTATCATGTCACCCCTCGTCCTTCTCTTCATTAGACTAGACCAGGGGTAGGCAACCTTGGCTCTTTTATGACTCGTGGACTTCAACTCCCAGAATTCCTGGGCTCAGGAATTCTGGGAGTTGAAGTCCACGAGTCATAAAAGAGCCAAGGTTGCCTACCCCTGGACTAGACATACCCAATTCCAGCAACCGTTCCTTATATGTTTTAGCCTCCAGTCCCCTTAAACAGACAAGAATGCAAATCTCAGTCAGTTGAAGTCAATGCAAGGAAATACCATTAACACCCACAATCCTTTACCTAAGTAATTTCTTTCATTTATTTTTAATCTGGTCTCTTGAACTGCAACATTTGGAATTTGGGCAGATGGAGAAGAAATAATACTTTGGGTTTTTTTCAAACCTGAAGTCTTGTATATCATGAAAGAAAAAAATGTCTATCCATATTAGATACCCGTATAATTATCCAAAAATATCAATAATCTATCAATTTAATCAATGTCTAACAATGGTTATTATAAAATATGTCTATTATTATTTGTTTGTTGGATTTATTTCCCTCATTTTCACTAGGAATTCAAAAGTTGGCTTACATGAGAATCTTTCTTTATCTTTTCCCAAAACAACAATATTGTGAGAAGTTAGGCTGAGAAAGAGTGACTAGCCCAAAGCCATCAATCAATTTTTCAGGGCTGCACATGTAGTTGAACCCAAGTCTTCCTCATCCCAATCCAACACTTTAATTACTGCACCATATTAACACTTACATATACCCAGAAACCTGGTCTTAAAAAGGCATTCAGATGCCACCTATACCACATCTTTTCTCAAGATATCAACATGCATATAAATTGTCCATGCAATTTTTATTCAGATGCTGAAAGGTTTTTTGAAGGACTTACTTAAAGCCTGTTGAATGACAGTGAAACTTTGCTATGAAATTACAGCCCTCACTAAATCTTTATGCTTCACTTGCACTTTGCATTTCCAGAAACTCTACACAACAAAATATATATCAAGTTCATTTCAAAGTTGGAGGCTTATTGTTCACTGAAATTCAGTCATCAAGCCAGTTGCTTCCCATTAATCTACATGTCAGGATAAGATTGTGGGAGTATGCTTTTAAGAACCATTGCAGGAAAAAAATATATGCAGGAAGGACATGGCAGTCCACAAATTAATTTAGAGATGTATTAATGTATATGTCTGCCATTTAAATTTTGTATATGTGGCAACACAATCCTAATAATTGGGCTAATTAGAAATACTGTTACATTGTAATTAATTGTCTGCTTATTGTTATGTATCATCTGTAATTGAATATTGCTAATGCTAATAAATTACTTTAGACAAAAAAATCTGCTTCACTAGATAAATTCCCATGTTAGTGAAGGAGAATTTCAAATACGTTTTCTGGTAAGACTGGTATATATTATTGCACTTCATAAAAATGCATGTTTTCAATGAAGGGAATACAAACATGCAGAAACTAGACAGGGATTAGACGGGGATGTTGTTAGAAATATTGATGCTGCTTTCCTATTATTAAGGCAGTGGTGGGAGATTTTATCTGTATCGGACCAGTGAGAAACTCAGTGTAACCATTCCAGAGGGGATTTACCTCAGAGGATACAGAATTTTAAACCAGAGATGGACTTTGTGTGGGAGATGGCGGGGGGTGTCATTTAATTTTGGTGGGGGAAAGGCAAATGCTGCAGTAGGCCACATCACATATATTTTTGCATTTCCATTTTTGAAAGTGTTTGGTTTTAAAAGTATTTTTAAGTACACATTTTACTTTTATACACATCCATCTATTTTATTGATTTTTAAAACTAAACTTATGGTGCCTTCTTGGACAGTGATGGTAGTAGAATTCCCAGGGAATTGTTGGTGATAGGCCTTTTAAGCTTTTGGCACTAGTTAAAGAGAGCTGTCTTCAGCCAAGCTTCATACATTCAGGGAATTTTATTGCAGTGAAGAACAAACACAAAATAAATCTCAATAGTAAAAAAAAACCAGATTACATATAAAAAGGAAGAGATTGTAAAATTAATTGGGCTTATCAATTGGTTGGCTACACATTCTGCATATGATATGGCAGAATTCAACTAAATTTAGTGTACCAGAGTCATAGATACCTGAGAGTAAAAAATGTAAGTATTATTGACTGTAATGACCTGGAAATTTGCTTAAATACAGTGTCTATGATCAGTACAATACATGTATTTCTGCCATTGTGACTCTAACATTTTTTATAGCTCCTTTACTCTATGGGCAACACCTTTGCCAAAATAAAATGTGTTTTTATTTCTCTTCTAAAACTGCAGTAGGAAGGATATCAAAGAGACAAAGTGAATTTTAGGGATTGTAATATAACTAATATAATATCTAGCAAATTTAAGAAGGGTGAATGAACTGGGCAGGACTGTATCTTTGCAAAGAGATGCCAGATCTAATTAGATATCAATATTTTTAATCTGCTGCCTCATCTTTTTATTGCATGCTTGTATCCGAATCTGCAGATTTCGGTTAATGAAAAATCAAAGAGCTCTAGTTTTTTTAGCTATTTTTTGGGCCAGGAGGACACAAAAGTGTCTGTGAGAATCTGAGATGTTAGAGGCAAAGTATATTTTGGCCCAATTGGGATGATGTATAACCAGGCATTGGTGTCAATCATGCTGATGCCAACCTCACGGCAAAGAACTATGAGATACAGCAGGGGTTCCTAAAGTTTCAAGTGGGATGCAGGCCAGCTTTGTTGGGAAAGTTTTTATTACAAAGGAATATGTATAAAAAGCTTTGCTTATCATTAATCTATAATACAATTCCTTATTTAGCATAATATTCCTATTTATCCTTTACTACGATGTAGTTGCTCTGATAGTTCTTATCTACCATCTCTTATTCTTATATTGTTGTGCACCCTATGCCAATCCTTTATTTTCTTAGATCTACCTTCTATAGTTCTTTTTTTATATATATATAAATTTTATTGGTTTTCCAGTTTTACATCCAAATATTTGGAAAGCAACATGGTGATTGGGTTAATAAAAGTTCAATAACAGAATCTTTAGTACATATCTCACACCATCAGATATTTCTTCTTTGTTTCCCTTAACATTTGCTATATCATATTAAAGCTAGTAAGTTTCTGATTGTATCAAACTCAGTTAAAACTTCATTGTCACATTTACCAGTACATTTTTTGGTTATACATATCCATATCCTGTTTTTAAATTTTACCTAATTTTTAGTTTTTAATTACAATACTCCAATTTAACCTTTAATATCCAAAGTATTTAAGTTTCGGATAGCCCAAATTTCCTTTATTTCAGTACATAAGAACTATAATATCTAGAATACACATATTACTTACTTAAAATATTCTAGTTTTATTTCATAAACATTTTCTATTTCTCGCCCCAATACATCATTACCTTAATAGTGGAGTATCCTTTGATCTCTATATTATCTGGGCTAAACAATAATTCAAGCCTATTTACTAATAGTTAATTTTCATTTCCCATATAATTCTAAGTTCTCAATATTAAACAAATTAATCCCTTATTTTTTTATTATTTTCCAACTATTTTAATCTAATAATCGACTTTCCCACTATCTCAGAATCTCCCTTTAGCCCAATAGTTAGCAATTTAGGATCCTCTGTAGTGGACTCAAAGACCCCCTTTTTTCAATCTAGCTTTCTTTTTATGCCAACCAAGCTTCCATACCAATGCTTTCAACTCATTAGACAGATCTCCCTTCATTCTTGTACATTTTACTTGAATCAAGGGAGACCATCTAGTTGTCAGTTTTCTAAGAGAACTGGCCCATTTATAATCATTGAGTTGTCGCTCTGGTGGCCCATTTCCCCATATTTGCTTTAATATAATTGTCTTCAGTTCAATCTGGTCTTCTTCCTCAGGATTCTTCTGGCTTGTGTAGAGGGTCATGTCCAGTTTTATAATTGTTATTTGATTGTCTAAATTTTCAGTAGGTTGTACTTGTTGATCTTCAAGGTCCTCCGTCTTGGTGTTAATTTCTTCCACTTCTGTTGTTTTTTTTATTGTAAGTTCTTTAGTTGCAATCAGGCTTTCGCTTTGTAGATTTAAGCTGGCACCTTTATCTTTCAGTCTAGATTTAATTATCTCCGTGGCTTCAAGAATTTTTTCAAGTATAAGTTTATAGTTAGTCGAAATTTGTTGTTGGTGCTCCTCCATTTCTGACATGGTTATAGATCATCCTTTAGTGAAGGCTATTTATTAGACAAGAGTCAGTAAGTGTTCACCTCCACAGTTCCCCAAAGCCAATTTCACTACCCAGCTGTTCTCACAGCTTTTAATTTCTTTTAGATAATACCAAGGACAAATCTGGGCTATGAGCAGGTCTCTTTGTCAAATATTCACCTGCTGTACCAAGTTTTGCCACAAGATGTCCCCGATAGCATTTAAGTCTTTTTCAAATCCAGGCTAGGTTTTTATCCAATTTAAGTTCTTTTTCATCTTTTTTACAAGTAAATAGAATAGCAAGTCTCCGTGAGAATAGGAACCTTTTGGGTCCCCAGATACCAAGCAGATGCAAATCCAATTATTTAGTTATTCTTTTCAAAGCTTTATTTCCCCTAGGTAGTCTGACACCACCATTTTAGAGGGTGGGAGGAAGATGTTCCCTTCCCTCTCTCCTCACAGGGGGAAGAAATTTCAAGAAGATTTTTGCAGGAAAATACTTAGGGTACAGAGAAGGTAAGATCTCACCCAGTTCCTCCTTTCAAGGTGCTTGGTAGTAATTTTGGTCTCGGCTGGTAGCAGCTTAGTGATGGGCCATGTTGATGGCTGATCTTTTCCCCGTCAGTTCGAAGAGCTGCCCTGGATCAAACGGGAGGGCTGCTGCCCTTCTGCGATCACTCAGGGGTCCTCTTCACGCTCGCCACCCCTCCAGGGTGACTTCCGACCCTTTTCAGGGTCCCCCGGTGGGAGAAAACTGGACGGCGGAGAGAGCGATCACCTCACACATCCGCCAGCGCCACGATCGCGAACCGGAAGCCTGATCTACCTTCTATAGTTCTATTGTTCTTAGGCTTATTTCATTATACTAATTTCCAATTTTCCTTCATCCTTATTTCCTTATTTCTCTATAAATCTATCTCCATGAACCTACTCACACTCAAATCTTTAGCTTTCTTTGGCCTCTCTTCTCTATTTTGTGTATCTGTCTATGTGTGTATTTTGTGTGCATGCATCTTTGAGTCAGGTTTTGACTCCTGGTGATTGCCCAGACAAATCCCTGCAGTTTTCTTCACAGCATTTTGGGAAGAAGTTTGCCATTGCCTCCTTCCTAAGGTTGAGAGAATATAACTGGCTCAATATCACCCAGCTGGCTTTAATGCTAAAGGCAGGACTAGAACTCACAGTCTCCCAGTTTCTAGCTTGATGCCTTAACTTTGGGGTGGCTGTTGTGGCAGCTTCAGAGTGGGGTAGTTAGTTGTGATTAAGGAAATGTGGCTACCACAAACTTTGCCAGGCTCCCTTGTAGGGGAAACAATTTACTGGGCCTGATTCCAGCTGTAGCTTTTCAACTGGACTACAATATCTACAATCAGTACAAGTATTTTTGCCATTGTGGCTCTCCCCTATGCAGGAATTTGTTTATGAACTGATTCAATATTGTACTATGTTATTTTCTTTAGTTCATTATGCTTTCAAGCATCATATTTGTAGAGTATTTAAATAATTCAATAAATAGACTTTTTAGTAATTTTCAAATTTATTCTAAATCATTCTTTGTTGTTCCTGCTTTAGGAACTGCTTTTTAATATTGAAAAATAAATAAATAATAAGTACATATACTGATTTCTTTTGCAATCATACTGACAATCTATATTAATTTTTGACTAAACGGCTCCTCCAAACTACAACACATGTTCTGAGCCCACCCCTAACACCATAGAACAGGTGGATAGAAAAAAAGGGAGCATAGTGCAATGATTAAACACACTTTATTAAAGAATAATATTTCTCTTTTTAACGGTGATAAAGCTCCAAATCAATGTGATAGTTGCCGGGGGGGGGGGGGTTATACAGGTTTGCCAGGATCAAAATAAATATGATTTAAAGCATTAAGGTCATGCAGGAGCTACCGGTATATTCCACTGCTTCTGACCCTTGAAGTGAAGACAGACAATGGTTACTAGAAAATTTGGAGCAACTACTGAACTCTATGGTAGTCAGAATTATCCTTCAACTTATTTAAATATATAATATGCTAATTGGATCCTACCCTTTTTTCAGTAACTGGTGTAATCTGGGGAGAAAAAAGATATTGACTGTGTTTTTATTGATTGAAACCAAGCTCAGCAAATTATTTTATATACATAATTTTATCCAGACATTTGGTATTTGTTTCAGATATTGAAATTTATATGATTCTGCTTAGGCATTGCAAAACATTCTTTACAGTTCCTTTTACAATTTCATATTCAGGGATGCATGCCATTGATCTCCCACAATATGATTTTTTTCACAAGAACTAATAGCCTCTAAGTATTGATGAATCCAGTCTTAACTCTGAGTGATGGTAGAGAACAAGGACTCAATGGGTTTCCCATGGAATGTTATAAAACATTTTCTAATGAATTCGTTCCTTAGATTGATGACTTATTATATATTATTTCAAAAGAGGTATTTGATCATTATCATTTAACGAAGCTATATTGCAGTTATGCCAAAATCAGAAGAGATAATGGTTTAAGTTTCCACTTATTGCCCTATACGTTTGATTAACATTGAAATTCTAACAGCTGTTTTAGCAAGTAGAATGTAAAAGATCTTTAGTAACTGCAGTGATCAAGTGTGACCAGATTTATTTTTTTTAAAAAGAATTAGTACTCAACTTGTAGTAAAACTGATTGAGAAGTAAACATAGAGAAGATCAAGCTGCAGATATATCACATGATTTAAAGACAGTATGGATACACACACACATACACACACACATCTACAGACAGACAGATGATAGATAGTCTAACTATTTTGGGATTTTTTTGATGAATGTAGAAATTGGATCCAGATTCTATATGTGATTCCTACAGCTAAAGTAGCAATTTTCATTTACTTGTACTTTTTCACTTTATCAAGACACTGGGCAAAGTTCCCATCTTTCCCTTTGATTTTTAATATGTGTTTGGAACCCCTAGCTTGTACTTTTAGGCAAAATCTTAATAGTTATGATTCATATCATAGGCTTTTAGTATGTAAATATAATATGCCAATAACATCTATTATCTACATATCATGACTCAATTCCAACTTTGATAAATATATTTGGGGAAAGAGTAGGATATTCAATTAATTTTCTTAAAATTAATCTAAATTTAAATATATGTATCTGATGAAATGAATGGCTGCTTGTGAATGCTTATGACTTGATAAAATCAATTAGTCCTCAAAATGCTATTAGAACCTATTTCTTAAAATTAATGTATCGTCTAGAGTATTACACATTTTGTATGAAATTCTTATACATATATCTGCAAGATGAAATTCATATATTTTTGTGGGGATCTCAGTTCCAAAGATACCTTTAAAACAGTTAAAACAGTTTATTAAAGAAGTGGAATTTGGTTTTCAATTCTAGAATTATGTAATTTTGTACATCTAATAGCTACTAACTAAGTTTGAATGATTCTTTTTAGTAGAAATTCTTCTTTTTGGGTCATTTTATAATAGTCATACATTAATTTAGTTATGTGGACTGTCTTGGGATTGAAGTGTAATATTTTCAAAGAGTTTTTGTTACTTCAACTCAATGATTGCCTTTCATTATTTCTAGGAAATGGCATTTTGATCCTTTCCCTCATTCTAAGTCAACCCAATAAGTATATACTAGATCTAAGAGTTCATAATCAAATTGTATTGAAAATATAGGTAGAAGCTGGGAGTTACATTTTTATATCATTTAACAGATGAAAATGCTGAGTTGTTGTCACATTCTGTTTTAAATGACAAATATTATTTGCCTGGTATGGCTCAGTGGCAATTTGCAATTGCAATATCTATTAAGATTACAATTTGGACCTAAAGCTACTTTGGCCTAGGACAGAAAAAACCTATACAAACTCTAAACAATATTGCTGTTGATAATGAATCAATTTGGTATGCAGAGTTTAATAGTTTCATTGGAAAAAGAATTTGAGATACCTATTTTGCCTAGATCAGGGGTCCCCAACCCCTAGTCTGTGGCCTGGCACTGGTCCGTGGCATGCCAGAAACTGGGCTGCACAAACAAGGATAGCCCCATCCACGGGATGTAAGCAGCATGCAAAATGATACCCCCTCCGGTCCATGGAAAAACTTCTCTCCACAGAACTGATCCCTGGTGCCCAAAAGGTTTGGGGCCGCTGGCCTAGATGGTGGAAACAAATATTAATATCAGTATCAAAAAGCTTTGGTAGTTTTGGATTATATTCATTACAGTGTATATTTCATCTTATTTAATGGAAAATAAGATTTTAGGTTGAAACCATTGTGTTTATATAGAGAAGGCTTATCATAGTTTAGAACGGGGACCCCAACCTGTGGGCCATGGCCCACTACCAGGCCATGGCCTGTTGGCCACCAGGCTGCGTGAGTGGCTGGCCAGTGCATGTGTGTGTGTGTGTGTGTGTGTGCATACTCTGCCCCACTCGTCAGTGCCGCCTTGAGATTCGTGCAGACACTAGCAGCTCCATTTGTATCATGCAGGTGCTAGCACGAGTAACGGTGCCTGCCCCTCCCCTTCCCTCTGGGCTGCCAACCCAAAAAGGGACAGCACTAGTGCCCATGCACCACAAATGGGGCCACTAGCGCCTGTGTGATGCTCAGGGTGGTGCCAGCACCCACACGATACAAACAGGGCTGCTAGCAACTGCATGAATCTAAGGGTGGTGCTCACACGAGTGGGGGTACATGCTGTTTGTATTGTATGGGCACTAGCTTCACCCTGAGCATCACGCAGGTGCTAGCGGTCCCATTTGTGGTGTGTGGGCGCTAGTGCTGTCCCTTTCTGGGTTGGTGGCCCGGAGGGAAGGGGAGGGGCAGACACTGTTACTTGTGCTAGCACCCGCACGATACAAACGGGGCCATTAGCACCCCCGTGATGCTCAGGAAGGCACTAGCACCCACTACCACAAATGGGGCCACTAGCACCCGCACAATACAAACAGGGCCACTAGTGCCTGCACAAATCTCAGGGCGGCACTCGTGTGAGTGGGGCTGAGTATGCACACACACACACATGCACTGGCCAACCACTCATGCGGCCCGGTGGCCAACTGGTCATAGCCCAGTAGTGGGCTACGGCACACAGGTTGAGGACCCCTGTTTAGAAGATAATAAGATTAATGCTTTATTTAAACATATGCTTAACCATGCTCTAATTGTTCTATTTTGACGTTATTATATGTATTCACTCTGAGACAAGATTAAATAGTTTTGGATATCTGTATTTTTAAAAACTATATTTCTATCTCCTATGAATTGGAAAATAAATAAATGACCCAAACTACTCTGCAGAGTTGATATTATTAGCAACTTACAAATGAATCACTTATTGATTAGTTATGGATCAATTTAATAAAATAGGCTGCCATTCATTGAAATGCTTTTGTAGATCTTTTATATGCAGGTATGAATCCATGAATATATATACCTTGTATGTTGCTTTTCTTTTTTAAAAAATCTGCATTTTTTCTTCTTCATCACTTTATATATTTATTTTTCTGATTGCTTTTTGTATTCAAGTAATAAAAGCAAAATATGCTATGCTATGCTATGCTATGCTATGCTATGCCATGCTATGCTACGCAATGCTATATACTAGAATATACCATATTATTCAGTATAAAACTTAAGAAGTTAGGTATAACATGTTAATTTTCTATCTCTGTGGAAATGTGTTGATTGCATACTTCTTTCCCATTTGATTAACAACCTCTTTCTACTACTGTCATAATCTCCACCCAATATATTAGGAATTTGATATATATTCCATAGCAGCTCATGCTATGAAAAAATCACTTTTGTGATTTGAGAAGGTGCCCTTACATTTCTCTGTTCCATTTGATCTATTCACTGCGCCACATTTTCTACCCTCACCCATATTTTGCCTCTTGTTTTTCAGTTCTGTATTCCTTCAGCTGTCCTTTTTAATCATTTATCTAAAAAAGAAAATAGTATTATAAAAATTAACAGTTTTCTGTAGGATTATGGGATTGAATCTCACTGTCATAAGCAGAATGGTTGATGTAAATATGGGTATTAAACCTGTTTTTATTTGAAAATCAGTCCTGAAATGAATTCATTAATTGTAATCATATTCTGTTCCTAATGGAAAAATTAACCACAGTGAATTAATCTAAATGTTTTCACAGTATCCACTCTTTCTATTAATGTTTTACATTTTAAATCTGTCTTTTAATTATGATATTGTATGGTTTTCATATTTATCATTCAGATTCATTTTTATTCCATTTACCATAACAGAATTGTGTATTCTATTTTTACCTTGCTGTACTGTCTTCTGTCAAGACAGAACACAGAGAACTTTATCAACAATGTTTTCATGCAGGTTTTCAGCATGACTATGGTATTATTTATATTTTTAGAAATAGAATGATTGCATAAGTGCACATGTCCAGTACATGAGTGTTACTAAGCTTGAACTGTGAGCTATCAAATCAGATAATATATGCAGATGTGGTTGGAAGTACAACTGCAAATCAGACATGATACTGTAGGGTCAATTAATACTCTAGAAAGTCTTACAGATATATAAAATGTAATAATTAAGGGGATGAATGGGCATAGGAAAAGAAAAAGATCATGTTTACAAAAATAAAAATAAATAGTGATTCAAAGCTCTATTTTTCTATTTTTCTCATCTACCTGTTTCATCTCTAATTCAAACCTTAAAAAAGGTAAGATTTATGACGTTCATGTTTTAGTTGTCTATTTAAGGTAGGTCTTTTTAAGATAATCTATTAGAATAAATTAAGACCAAATGTATCAGATTATTTTAATAGTGGTATTTTTTAAATTATCTTTGTCTCAACCATATAACATAGAAGTGCATTTATTAATCAGCTTTGTGTAAAAACTTAAATAAAGTTTGCTTTAGATTATTTTCCATTCCTTCTAAATAATTGAAGGGTATATCAGGAGTTTAATCTTCAGAACAATCAACAGCTGCTAACTAATATTACAAAACTAGTATATTGCACTTGGACGATCATCTTTCATGTATTTCCTCAGTATTTTTTTTTTTGCTCTTTATTATAAGACATTCTGCAATACTATTGGTACAGAATTGAAAAATATTTTAGAGCAAACAATAAAAGATTAGCATTACAGAAAATATAGGTCCAAATTATTTATAACAATTAAATCTTTGCCAACTTAGATTTTGACTGAAACAAGTCTGTTGGGGAACTTGTATCCATCCCTCTTGCTAGATATAAATTAATGATGGTTTGCCATACTAGAGTCTTAGCTTGTCATCATTAGCTGCTTTGGGACTTGATGAAACTCTGACTGATCTGAAACCAAGGATTTGAAATCTAGATAACCAAAATGACAGAGCCAAAGTCTCTCATCCTTTTAATAGCATAATCACTCCTCTTCCCTGGATGGACCCTAGATATTTTTTTAATATCTTATGTGTTCCACATAGGAAACTATTTATTTGGTGTAATCTGAAGTACTACCTAAAAGGACAAAAACTAGTAGATGTATAAGCCTCTCATGTGAAAGTTAAAATTGTTTTTGTTCAGACTTGGAAGTAGCATCTGTCTCACATATGCTATCTAAAATGACTGTTATGTCCCCAGTAGTGATCAGCTTTAATATTGTAATCATTAACAACTCAAATTATGATTACAGCCAGGAGACAGTACCCTTCTCCACAGTGACCACTCTTCAGAAACTGCAAAGAAAGTTAACAAAATTCTTATCAATAGTTATAGAAAGTATCTGATTCCTCCCTCATGTTGTTAATTGTTTTAAGATTTTCTCCCATTTTTTAAATTTTCTTTTTTATAGTTACTGTATTTTATTTCTGTTTTTTTTGTGTGTGTGTATATATGTGCATGTGCATTTGGTCATGGATCACAAATAAATTTTGATTGACTTATAACAAGAGCTACAAAATCTAAAAGGAGGGGATACATAGCATCTCCTTAACTCTACCTGAACCAATGAGCAGTTGATGTTTCTGTGTATGTATGTAAAACATCAGCTGAGCCTCTCATTACCAGCGAAAAGCTTTTTTGAAAAAAAAGAATGATTACTATTTGAATTTTTACTGAGATAACATTTAATTGATGGTCTTACCACTAATTTATGTAGTTTTACTTTTCACTCAGGAATTCCCAATTATTTGCTTTGTTATTTCTTTCTTTTGCTCTGCTGAATATTATGTCATACATAGCTTACAACTGTTGAGGTAGACTAATGGAAAATTTCATAAGGAAATGAAAAGGAATTGTTTCCATATGCTAATATATGACACCATGAGGTGAATTAGGTACATTCAGCACTGAATTCTTTACAATTTAATCAAACTACTTTGTCAGAATATTTTTGAGAAACCGTGACTAGTCTGGTTTCCCTCGAAGACCTGACAGCAAGAAACTTGTCCAGGCTTGCCCAATATAGGATCTCCTCAGTCCTTTTCTTGCTGGAGGCAGTGGTGGTAGTTATGGGGAACCTTTGCCTCAAGACAAAGGGGGAAGGAGAGTACTGGAAGATGCAAAAGGAAGGAAACCTGGGATGAGACTAAGAAAAATAGGACAACTGAAAGAAGGAGAAAGAAAGATGTGGACAAAAGGAAGAATGAAAACAGAAGCATGGTTTTGGTGACTTAGTTTCCAAGAGAAGCAGAGTTAAATAATACTTGAGCAGGGGAGCAGTAGCTGTAGGTAAAAAAGATTGCATGTCCTTGAGAACCAATGAAAGAGTGAAGATAATCTTCTCTGGGACTTACAGTAAAGAAGGCTGCTGAATCAGAGTCTAGAAATTTTCAGAGAATAAAGAATGTTGTTGTTGTTAGTTGCGAAGTCGTGTCCGACCCATCGCGACCCCATGGACAGCGTTCCTCCAGGCCTTCCTGTCCTCTACCATCTTCTGGAGTCCATTTAAGCTCACGCCTACTGCTTCAGTGACTCCATCCAGCCACCTCATTCTCTGTCGTCCCCTTCTTCTATTGCCCTCAATCTTTCCCAGCATTAGGCTCTTCTCCAGTGAGTCTCATTTCAAAGTACTTGAGTTTCTCATTAGGTGGCCAAAGTACTTGAGTTTCAATTTCAGGATCTGGCCTTCTAAGGAGCAGTCAGGGTTGATCTCCTCTAGGACTGACCGGTTTGATCGCCTTGCAGTCCAAGAGACTTGCAGGAGTCTTCTCCAGCACCATAGTTCAAAGGCCTCAATTCTTTTGCGTTCAGCCTTTCTTATGGTCCAACTTTCACAGCCATACATTGCAACTAGGAAAACCATGACCTTGACTATACGTACTTTTGTTGGCAGGGTGATGTCTCTGCTTTTTAGTATGCTGTCTAAATTTGCCATAGCTTTCCTCCCGAGGAGCAAGTGTCTTTTAATTTCTTGGCTGCAGTCCCCATCTGTGGTGATCTTAGAGCCCAGGAAGATAAAATCTGTCACTACCTCCATTTCTTCCCCATCTATTTGCCAGGAATTGAGAGGGCCGGATGCCATGATTGGTTTTCTTAATGTTGAGTTCAAGCCAACTTTGCACTCTCTCCTTCTTCACCCGCATCAAGCGGCTCTTTAGTTCCTCTTCACTTTCTGCCATTAGATTGGTCATCTGCATATCTTAGGTTGTTGATATTTCTCCCGGCCACCTTAATTCCAACTTTTGATTCATCTAACCATGCCATTCTCATGATGTGCTCTGCATATAAGTTAAATAGGCAGGGCGACAGAATACAGCCTTGCCGGACTCCTTTCCCAATTTTGAACCAATCAGTGGTTCCGTGTCCAGTTCTCACTGTTGCTTCTTGACCCGCATATAGGTTTCTCAAGAGACAAATAAGATGGTCTGGTACTCCCATCTCTTTAAGAACTTGCCACAATTTGTTGTGATCCACACAATCAAAGGCTTTAGCATAGTCAATGAAGCAGAAGTAGATGTTTTTCTGGAACTCCCTAGCTTTCTCCATAATCCAGCGTATGTTGGCAATTTGATCTCTAGTTCCTCTGCCTCTTCGAAATCCTGCCTGTACTTCTGGAAGTTCTCGATCCACATACTGCTGGAGTCTAGCTTGTAGGATTTTAAGCATAACTTTACTTGCATGTGAAATGAGTGCAATGGTGCGATAGTTTGAACATTCTTTGGCATTGCCTTTCTTTGGAATTGGAATGTAAACTGACCTTTTCCAATCCTGTGGCCACTGTTGAGTTTTCCAAATTTGTTGGCAAATTGAGTGTAGCACTTTTACTGCATCGTCTTTTAAGATTTTGAATATCTCAGCTGGAATACTGAGCTGGAATAAAGAATAAGACATGTCTAAATGGGAAGGAAGCACAGACTCTGGTGAACACAATGGACTACCTGGGACCCAATGTAAGGGAAGACTTAAATATCTGGGGGCTGAAGGTGAAATAAGGCATTAAATCATGACCCAGACATCTCTAGAAAGTCAATAGAAGCTAAGAAAAAGTTCTTCCAAAACTTTGATTGAAACTTGCAGTCTGTAAGAGTCAGGGATTATTTAGGATTAGCTAGCTAGAGGCACAAGCTGGGGGAAATCTCTGCTATCTAAGGTAAAGATGGGGTTAGAGGTAAGAATTTGCAATCAGATTACTTTACTTTAAAGTGTGCTCATCTGATTTATGGATTCTGATATCTGAAAAATACCTGATAACTTAAAAAAAAGAATTTGCTTTGGATTTACAGTATACTTCAGAAATGTATTGTCTTTATGCAAATCCCATTCTTACTTATTTTTGCCCCCTCTTAAACTTTGACTCAGGTTTTATGGACTGTGGATCTATGATGTTTACTGCACTTTGTGGTATTCAGCTCCAGTAAAGGTTATGTCAACCTAGGATATTTGAAACTCACACGGCTATTTTATAATCTTTGAACACCAAAAGACGTATTCCACTAAATATAATTCTTTACGCATTTGTCCAGAAGTTAATTCAGAAGTAAATTACAATTACTTTCTGAATCTCCCAGCTATATTGACTGGGCTCAAATATTTTACAAAATCAAATTTGTTTTAATCTTCCCTTTCCAAATTAATCACAATTGCCTTGGTTCACATAATACACTCAGCTAAAAATGAAATAAAAGATATTAAGGTTTAGCTGTTAGATCATTCTCTATCTTTTATTGGAAAAGTCATTATCAAATATCTGTTCAGCTTAGTGCACTATAACACTTAATTCATTTATTTATTTTATTTATTAATCAAATATATATACTGCCTTTCACATTGTCTGTGACTCTGAACAGTTTAGAATATTTCTCTGCTGGAATTTTAAATAAGAACAATTTCTCTAATAATAATTTCAACTGAAGCCCTTTAAAGAATTGGTTGATTCATAGTTCCAGTTCATATCATGGATTAAATCAGATTTCCCTTCTTTCCCTCACTAACTATGCCAAATGTCCCCATGTTTGCATTTTTCAGACATTTACTCCATAACAGCTGCCATTGACTATTATTTTACCTATCCTTCCCTCCCCTCACCATTACCACTGTTGGATGACCTCATTCTGTAGAATAAGGAAGATGACTTTGACGAAAATATGTAAGCTCCATTAGGCAAGGCAAACAAGAGTAAAACCTTTTTTTTAAAAAAATGTCTAGATAATGTTCAGAGCTATAAGAAGGAGGGGGAGTACAACACAACCAGACTTGCAAGATTCTGTTATTATAACCAATAAAAGTAGTTTTAGCTTTCCTACAGTTGATTTTTTACTTTGGTATACCTAGTGGGGTTGACATTGACTAAATATGAAAAGGGGCATCTATATACTTATAGCTGTACAGTATAAAAACTACACTTGGAAAAGAACTTCAGTTGCACAATATGTGTATACACCCAACAAAAGGAGGCTTTTGGAAATGGTGGCTGTTATCCTAAAAAGGTATACGTATTCCCAATGGAACAGTCAAATTATCTGGGATTTACTCTGTAGTAAAATATATGACCATCATACTTTATATTCTACTTAATATTTTATTTGTTTTCCAGATTTATCCCAGTGAAATATTATTTAAGACATTAATAATTGAATGAAATGCTTGAAATTGAAATGATATTGACCATTAGCTATGCTAAATCATTCTTCCTTATAGCGACCACATGGACTTCTTTTGAACTGGCAGATTTTATATGCACTTGCAGACATATACAATCCTGTTTACCTACCCAGATGCCACTCTTTCTGAAATATGAAGACACAAAGCAGTTCTAGCTGGAATTTTATTGCCATATTTTGGACAGTGTGGCTGCTCTGGATGAGCATTAGTTGTGCAGGAGAAATGAAGATCTATGTCCTGATGTCCTTTGACAACTTGACATAGATAGTTTGAATCAGTGTAAATCAACTTGGAATGCATATAATCACTGTACATATTTATTTATGCAGCAGCTCTCAGTTTTTATGAAGGCATTTGAAAAATACAAATCTTGATATTACCACTCAAAGAAAATTCTAGCAGAAAGAAACAATAAATCTGCCCAACTCCTAATACTCTGTGCCACTGGGACAGGTAGCTATGAATAGAAGTGGCTCCATGGTGCCTTTATCAGAGTTATGCATATAATATAGTGAGTCAGTCTGAAACAAATTAGGTGTCTTGAGGAACTAACAAAGTCTTTGATACCTTCTTCATCTATGCTCCAAATAACTCATTGTTGAGTAGTTATTCATATTCTATGACTTTCCTCTGTTGCCTTCATAAACTATTTTCTTGACTTGGTCTCACGTTTTGTTTATCTGAATGTTGCCTTGATAATGGATCTTCTGTTCTTCAAAGCCATCCTCTTTGATTGTTACCTTGTATACCTTCAACTCCCACTGATTCATATGCAGTAGAGGACACATAGATGGTGAAAGCTAGCTCCTTCAGTGATAGACCTTTGTGTACACTCTCTGAAACCCTATCATGAATCCTTCAGTGAATTAGATTACCAGAACAATATAAATTCTTCAAACAAGGTGCAGGACAGCCTTCCATAATCCATAATGGAATGCCAGGGAGATTTTGAATTTCAGTACCAGAATTCCTCAGCCAGGATGTCCATTGCTAAGAATTTTGTGATTTGAAATTAGTAAAGGGATGCTAGGGTGATAACCAAACCATATGTAAGAGTCAGCATGGCTGGTGTCTTCAGTATAGGGGTTTAAGTAGTGTAGACCCTGGTGAGAAGGGTTAATTGCAAACAATGAATGGATGTCTTCCAGGTGCTAATCTGACAGGCAGAAATGTTTTTTGCTGATTAGATTTATCAACAGCTTGGCAACTCTATTCCTGACTTCATTGAACAATAGCATCTGCCAGCTTTCTTCCTAGGGAACACTAATCAAAATCTGTTGTTGGTTTTTTTAAAACAAAATTCTCTTTTTTGGATTGTGGTGGGGAAATGCCCTCAAGGTATCAAGACACAAGGTATTGAAATGCCTCTTAACTGGGAGTAGTACAGCTTGACCAAAGTTCATTTCACTTTTTTTGAGGTCAGTTTTTTAAATATAAGTTGTTCCATCCCTACTTCTACTGTAGATCATTAAATTAACAAAATTAGTAAACGTTTCTTTTAGAAACATTTTATACGTAAATTCTCATGACCTTTGTTCACTGAATCAATGAATGTAATTTTTTGTTTTTCAAAATCATAAAATTGTATCAGGAAAAGTAGAAAATTGTAAAAATTAATGACAATTCTTCCCCATGGCTAGTAACCAGGACTTTTCTGATCTCAAAAAAGATGTGGTTTCAGCTAATCACGACATTCGAAACCCAACAGAGGACTTTAAATTCAAGTTTCAATGTCTCCAAAGATTCACTGCAGCAAATTGTAAATGATATATGAAACAAAAAAAGAAGTCTCTGGTAGATAACAAGGGGTAGGTAGGGGACTGACCTCCTACTGCTTTTTTTTTTCTTTTAAAGATTTATAATGTTATGAGTAAAATAAACCCCCTCAGGAATGGGAAAAACATTTTAAAGAAAATTTAAAGAAAAAGATTTAAAGGAAATAATAACAAAAGAGTACTAGGCTAAGTCACTGGCTATAATGGCATTGCCAATAACATACAGGAAAAAATGAATTGTCCTATTTTACATTTAGGTTTTACTATTAGAAAATAATAACAGAGTTGATGAAGTAAACTAGAAATTCATAAATCACTATTTCATTATTTTTCAGCAATACCCCTAGAAGGTTGTATGAGAAAAATGCCAGAATTTCTAATCTATCACAATGAGTGAATAAATCCTTGCTGCAAGTGAATGGTATGGGTCTTTATTATCACTTCTGCTTAATATTTATGTACAAGACAACCATTCCCCTGAGGACATTAAAATATGTACATGGAAAATGTCTCTTCCTAAGAGAACTGTGTGTCTACTCCCTTTCTCTTCTCACCTCTGAAATATGTAGAAATGCAGATGAGAATTGCCCTGTTGGTTATTTTTACCAGTTCATTTATTAACAGAGCAATGTGGTTTTTTTTATTCAAGACCATCTAACACTCCATGTCTCTGGAATTCTGGAAGAGCTTACATCATTATGAACCAGACAAGTAGACATTCTATCTGCTTGATCAGGGACCCGAATAAATGCCTGTAATATTCTGGCATGCAGAAGAGAACTTTGCACCTTCTTGTGGTGACATGTGGTAGTGTCATGTTCCCAAGTATACAGTATGTCATCTCAGGTCATCCTAATTGGGTGGTAAGAATTATCTTGCTATAAGTCAGGATATAGAAGCATGAATGGATTATTGTAGGCAGGGGAGGATGTGGGAGACAGGATTAGAATTAAGGGACGATTACCCTAAACAGCCTTTTAAAAATCCAGGATGATAAAAAGAGGACAGCTATAAAATAGTCGTGGTTCTCAATGTATTTGAAATAAACTGTAAAGAGGAATATGTATTGATTCTTGAGTTAAAATTGCCTGTGATTAATTTACTATTAGAGTTTAAGTGATTTTTAGTAGAAAAATTCTCTCAGGTTTTTATCAAGAGGTGTTAAATATTCCCTTGATAAAGTATTTCCTGAAAACACTGTAATAGTTCCCATGGATTAGATTTATTTACTACTGCATTTAAAAAAAAATCAGACAAACAAGCATAGAAATAGAAAAATCAGACAAACCTACCTGTAAACCATTATCTCTCAAATCCTTCAATTGATCAGATAGGAGTAGATATCCATCTTGGTTTAGGCAAGAAATGTGACTTTTGTAGAATTTCCATTGTCAAATTTATCAGACCAATCTTGGTATAGAATAAGAAATTGTATTAACTATGGATGTTATCACTCCTGAGTGGTTCTGGAGAGACAAAAGGCAATGTGTCAAGGAGAGATGGCATTTCTCTTTTCAGTACTGCTTTATTTTATTTTTTTTATGTAATAAAACTGCAGATCTAGTGATCAGTGTGTTTGATCAATAAACATGAACACTACAACCTGACTTTAGCTTATTGTCTTCATACCACCAAAATTAGCACTTGCACTCTCTTAAATGAAAGTATAATAAAAATAGTTTAAAATTTATGAGATTTTTTTTGTACAATCTTATGATATTTTGTGTGATATCACTGCAATCTCACAAAACTTTATAAACCTATGAAATCTTTGGTGGTCTGGACCATGGAACGTTGAAAATTTCTACTTATACCGAAGTGTTGTTGATTTGCTGGTATCATGTAGCCAGTGGTGGGATTCAGCCAGTTCGCACCAGTTCGGCAGAACCAGTAGCTAATTTTTTGTTGCCCAAGCCCAGAATGGACTTCCAGAAGTGGCTTCCACATAGAGAACCGGTTGTTCACATATTTGAATCCCACCACTGCATGTAGCTATACTTGGTCTTCTCAGATTCATGTGTATTTTAGAATGACCTAAATTAAATCTGCAATCACTAATGAACTACAGAAGTTCCAATATATTGGAACAGATAAAGTGTTCCATTATTAGATGATTCTTATGAATAAACAGTGTTGCTCAAGCTGTTGTAAATTTTGGGCTCACCCAAATGACAGTGCTCTTTATTTAGGGATGCAAATAGACGCAAAAATATTCTATAGACCAAAGTAAAACCTGTGCAACATAATATTTTTGTCATTTGTTACATCACTTGTGAACTTTCCTATAGAAAGAAGAATACTATCTGTTATTGGCAACCTAAACTGTTGATTGTCTTATTTTGTGCATTAAGTTGCCATGGATGACTTACTATAAACTTATTTATTCAAATATAGCAATATGATTACTAATAGAGGCTAGTTATAGTAAAATGAGCATCAATTTAAGTAGCAACATACTGTAGCTGCCAGCCTATTTTAGGCATAATACAAAGCATTACCTATAAAGGCCTAAATGATGTTGATCTACCTGTCCAAATACCTTTTTGTGCTACATACTGTCTTTGCTTGAACTATTTGTCTGAGATATATCCCAACTATTATAATACAAATTAGGGAACCTGTCCAAATGCAATGTATCTGGAACATTGACAGATCTGGGCACAATATTCTTAATATGCAATTTATCTAGAAAAATCTAGATAATATATTGTTTATATTCAGCCAATTAAAAATTTAATTATTATTTTACTTTCTATTTCTCTTTTAGCCCCCCTCCCTTCCCCAAATATTGCATATTTTATTCTATTAATATTTAAGAAATAACTTTGGTTTGTTGCTTTCTGTTTCATTTTCTTTTTACTTTGCCTGTTCATGCTTTATGCTGGTCAACAATCAAAATAACCCTTAGCTAAATGGATTTTATATTTCCTTCCTTCCTTCCTTCCCTCCCCCTCTCTTCTTCCTTCCCTCTCTCCCTCCCTCTTTCTTTCTTTCTTTCTTTCTTTCTTTCTTTCTTTCTTTCTTTCTTTCTTTCTTTCTTTCTTTCTTTCTTTCTTTCTTTTTTTCCTTCCTTCCTTCCTTCCTTCCTTCCTTCCTTCCTTCCTTCCTTCCTTCCTTCCTTCCCTCTCTCCTCCCTCTCTCCCTCCCTCCTTCCTTCCCTCCCTATTAAATATTTGTGATTTTGAAACTTATGCAAGGTAATTGTGACCAAAAAAATCAATAGTTTCTTTTTCCTCCCTTAAACCTGTTCTACATTCTTTGCTTCTTTACATTCTCATTCCCATTTCTCTTTTGACTGAATTATTGCTATGTAGTTTGTAGGCCTGGTGTAGAGAGGATGAGATGTTAATTCATTTGCTAACTGAATAAATGAGATGGGATAATTGCAAAGTGGCAATGTAAGTCATAAAATAGAAATGTGCATTTATATGTGAAAACTGATAAGGAAAATAGAAAAAATATATACCAAATTATGAAAGTTATAGGAAGAGACTCCTGCTTCCTTTGCTCTATGACTTTATTTTTCAATTAGAAAATATGACAATTTATTACAACGTTATCTAATGGCTCCTTATCATCACCCTTGGAATTTGAAAGGAACAAAATACGCTTTGTCTCCTTGTTCTTTACTTGCAAAGATAAAATATGTTTTATTCCTTTATAGAAGATCATACAAAGAGAGGATAATTATGCCAAATGGTTATGCAAATCCCAAAAGAAAAAATGAGTGCATGTGATGAATTTAAATACGTTTTTGCATTTATTGAGAGATATTTTTCATTTCATTGTTTATCAGCAAGGATGGTTAAAATTATCCAACTGGCCTAATGAAACATTTATTTGACTTCCATTAGGAGAAAAAAGAGTAAATTGTATCTTTAAAGAATACTGAACAAAGAAGATACTCTATATCAACTCCGAAAGAAATTACTGCCTAAATGAAATGTATATATAATTGCTCTGATTTTTAAAAAGAAGCAATTAGATGCAAGCTTTTTGAAAACATAGAGACAGTGCTATTGTTTTAATATCATCTTCATTGGATTATTCCAATAGCAAACTGAATATAAATTGTGCTATTTTTAAAATAACCTTCATAAATAACTTGTAATAGATACAATTTATTTCTTGTGCTATGGCCTTCACTTTATTGCACCATATTGTTTATAATACACAAAATTATATTTTTGCTGGAGGCTGCATTTGGAATTCTTCAATACATTAGTGTACATTCTTCAACTGGAAAAATGCTCTACCTTCATGATAAGATGCTACTAAGAAGCATTGAATGAGTTCTGGAATCCAGACGCAGGATGGGAATGAATAAAAGAATGTACCCATGTCCTGTCAGGACATTTCATGAGTGTGTGAAGAAGCATCTGAAACAAAGAAATAAATAAACAAACAAAAGCAACTATCAACACACTCCAATAAATTTAAAAAGTCCAATAAAAATAGAAAGAAACCCACCATTTGCTAACATGACATTGTTCCAGAAAAAGTAACAATCTTTTCATTCTAGAATGCTAACTTACAGTCAATGTGACTGAAATTACAAGGATATTTGGGTTAGCAGGACAGAGTGGTTTGAAAGTATCTGTCACATCTTCAGTAGTATATGCAAAGAGAGCATAAGTGTTAAGCTTCGATTCAGAGGTTGACAAGACCTTAAAAGATTAGATTACTCCAGAAAAGAATAATTTGATATACAAGATAAATAAGAATGAATGCCAAGTCCAGAGGTTGTCCCAGATTGTAAACTTGTGCGCTTACAAGAAACCACCAATTTGTTATACCCAGGATCGTAAGCAGGAGCACCCTTTGTATCTATGATGGAATGTGGAGCTGCAAAAGAAGTGGCAGTAGTACTGTGGCTTTCCAGGGAGGAGGCAGCACATTCCAGAGAGGGGCCCAAGACAAGAGACTGTGCAGTCCTGAACTGGATGAGACTGGGAGGAAAAGATTCAGGATAGTTACAACCTAGAATCTCCCAGGGTAAATCTATTAGGTTAGAAGGTCATAGCTTTAGTCGGGCAAAATTCTGTCTATTAGGTGTAAACAAAAAACTGGACTCAATTGAATTCTACTGTGTGGGCTTATTTCTGACAGTATCCCATGATTTCATCAAAATGATGAAATGAATGATGTGATGGCACAACACAAGCTTCACCCTTTTTGTAGATGAATGAAATGTCACAACACGCATGCAAAAGATTTTGTAATGATTTTGTAATGGTCATTTTGCCATTTCTCTCCATTTGACCCCTTCAGACTCTCTATCGCTTTGTCAAGGGTAAGTTTCAAGTTGATTAAAACTCAGCTAGTCATCAGATATTAGTTTAGAACTTCTATAAACATCCCTGGACTTGAGTCTGAATATAAGGAAAAAAGATTTAGGCATCATCTACAAGCTAAAAATACTATAGTTAAGACTATTGGATAATTTCTTCAGGTAGTTTCCAAACCCAGAATATAGACAGTCCTTGACTCCAATCAGGTCCAGAACTTCTATTGCTAAATGAAATGGTTAAGTGAATCATGCCTAATTTTATGACCTTTGCCATGGTTGTTAAGCAAATCACCATAGTTAAGTGAATCTCATGGTTACGTTAATCACTCAGTTGTTAAGCAAATCTTGACTTTGCTTGTCGGAAGCCAGCTGGGAAGTGGTGAACATGTGACCCTGTGATACTGCAACCATTGTAAATACATGTCAGTTGTTACATGCCAGAATTTTAATCACATGACCATGGGGACGCTATGACAATTGTTAAGTGTGAGGACCGGTTGTAAATCACTTTTTTCAGTACCATCGTAACTTTGAACACTCATTACATGATTTGTTGTAATTTGACGATTACCTGTCTGCGATGCAGACAAACATACATTTACTCACATATACACATATAAAGTCTAAGGCTGGTTTACAGGCCAGATGGTTTATTTTTGGCTTTGCGTGCTGTGAACCCAATGTGGCTTGTAAACAAAAGATGAATTTGCATGTTATATGAATTTAGCCGTTTGTGGTTTATTTAATATATCCAACTACCTAACTCAATTGTGCCTGGCACAATGTGAAAGCCAAACACAAAGTCACTTACTATATAAATATGTTTATTTAAATATATACACAGCCTGCAACACATGGCCAGAAATACTGTTTTAATAATGTTTACTATTTCTTAAAAGAGAAAATTAAACTTGTTTATAAAATGTATTTATAGGGTTTTCTATAATAGCGGTCAAGTAATTTTATTTTTAACTTAGCATTAAAATATCTATACACTATATATATAATACTACTACATTTTCTTACACATGATTATGCATAACCATAAAAATTCAAATAAATACATTACAAAGTAAAATGTGTGTAGATAAAGTCAAAGTTTAGTACAAAGTATAGTTATTCAGTCTAAAGTTGCTTAATCGTCACTTATTTCAAATAGTTTATTACTGCACACAATTGCCTTTTACCATTATCTCAATTGGAATTTATAGCAAATTTTATAGGCTCTTAACCCTCTGATTTATTTTAATGTACAAGTCGCTTTCCAAATTCCCCAAAGTTTGCAGACTTACAGTATTAAATACCCAACTCATGTAAATGGACTTTAATGAAAACCACTTTTAGACTTCTTGTTCTTCAGCCCTTAAACCAATATATGCACAAAAAGGTCATCTAACGATTTCCACGAATGCCACAAAATAGATTCCTGCTGTTCCAAATACCCTAGCCTCTTTCTATTCAAATAATGGCCTTCTAAATATCAAACGGGGTGCCTGGATTGTATACCATTTGCATACATGGTCCCCTATCAAAATTTATTTTGTCAAACTATATAGAGTATTATAAGCAGGACTACAGCTGTAAATACATTTGCATTTCTAAGTAGTTTCCTGCTTGCTTATTAACTGCCTTGTTTAATCTTTCCTTCAATAAACCAAGGGCAGCAAAACATGGTTACCACAACCACAAACCCCCTGCTATGACTACTGAAAGTGGACTTAAGACCACCCTGAGTTTTACAGCTCTAGGGTATTTGAGGCTTCTCTGGAGTCAGAAGAAAGGAGACAAAGTAATATAAAAGATTATATTTTCCAACTACCACACATGCCTCTCTCTCTGCAACATTTCAGACTTCCTTAATGGCTATATTGAAGCAGCCATCCTGTTTGGGTTAGCTGTTCTTAGATGCACAATATCTGCCTGCAGCTAAGAAATACAGTCATTTACATAGAATCAGAAAAGAAAGCTTCTTAGTTCTGATCATGAAAGAAACTAACAATGCATATAAGTGCTTTAAATAAATAAAAGAGAAAGAAAGAAAGAGAAAGAAAGAAAGACGGAGGGAGGGAGGGAGGGAGGGAGGGAGGAAGGAAGGAAGGAAGGAAGGAAGGAAGGAAGGAAGGAAGGAAGGAAGGAAGGAAGGAAGGAAGGAAGGAAGGAAGGAAGGAAGGAAGGAAGATCTAGCAATGCCACTTTACTTGATCAAGAAATATACACTTTTTTTTAGCTGTCCTGGAATAAACGCTGCTATTTTTATTATGACTTTATGTACATTTTGGATGCTCAGCAATACTGTATTTCAGGACGTAATGGATTTCAGAAAAGATTTTAAGCATTTCTCTTGATAGAGTGAGTGATGCATGGGTTTAGCTCCTATCATTTAACTGCTCACAAAGAACTGTGTAACCAGATGAAACAAGGAAAACAATATTGCTTTTTATGCATTTTCCATAAATACATTGGGAAACATTATTTGGATATTTTGCCTAGTGTGACCTTAAAAATTACTTAGATGGCAAAAGTTCCAGTACCTAGAAGTCATCTATACATTTAGCAACCATTAAATTATATAAAAGATATAAAAAAATATCAGAACTGCGATGTAATGCATCACTGTATATTTTCCTCATCATATAATCCTGTTATCATGGCTGCCACTACAAATGTTGTTGTGATGGCAGGCTTTTGGACATCACATCCCTATAATAGTTTAGATTAATTTCAATCATTTGAGTCAAGAATGATTTTCAGTTGTTTTTCAGTCTGGTTTCAAAGTACACCTCAGAGAACCATTTCATATTTCTTCTTACATGGTGTGGTGTTCTGCACTCCTGGAACCAACCATACCATTTGGCAACACATATTAATCAAGATTTATGTTGCCTTATGCACAAACTAGTTCCCTTAGTATAAAGGATGATTATTTGGGCAACAGTTATGAATTCTAATAGCAGAAATACATGATCAGAACTCTTACATGCTTCTGTATAACAGATGGAGTTATACTGTCGCTATACTTTGCGGCGAGATGGGCGGCAAATAAATGTAACAAATAAATAAAAATAAATAAAAAATACAGGTTTTGCCAACTCTTGTTAGTGTACTAAATAAAAAAAAGAAAGAAAGAAAGAAAAAGAAAATCCAAGCTCAGGTTAAAACAACTCCACTCAGAACTTTCCATCACAATTTTCTGAGCATTTGTAAAACTAAATGTTAGAGTTTTTCAAAGTAAATCCCTTGCTTTCACATGCTAAGACCATAAAAACTACTCCATGCAGAATGTTACTTACCTCTCAATCTACAGAAAAATAACATTGGGGATTATTTAAAAAAATATTTTAATTCTCCCATATAACAGTGAAAACAATAGTCCCAAAGGTGCTTTTTCACGAGGCAACTGGACTTCCTTGTTTTTCTTTGTAGACATTCTGCTTCTCATCCAAGAAACTTCTTCAGCTCTGACTGCATGGTGGGGAACGGAAGGATTTATATTCCTTGCAGACAGCAATATAAATCCTTCCATTGCCCACCGTCCAGTCAGAGCTGAAGAAGCTTCTTGGATGAGAAGCAAAACATTTTCAAAGAAAGACAAGAAAGTCCAGTTGTCTCTTGAAAAAGCACCTTTGGGACAACCATGACCTGGATGACTGAGAATCTCCATAGACATCTTTTTGCTGCCTGTGTCTGACTTTTCCCTATAAAGGGCCACAGAAGGAGTCCAGCAAAGAAAATAATCTAAAAATGTACTGCAACAGGATCAGTGAGTGATATAATTTTTTTAAAAAAAATATCATTCTCTAGGCACTGAATTGAAGAATGGCCTGTGCTTGCTTAGTGCATCCTTTCTCATTAGGCATACTAAGATAACAATAGCTCCCTGACTGAATCAAGACCCACCTGAATTCAACCAGTTGTTTCTGTAGTACTCACACAGAGGAGATAAGAGAGATTCCCTCTCCCATCAACTTTCCTTTGTAACTGGTATTTGGAAGCATGCTTCCCTCAACCCAAGGATAACATGAGTATTCCAGACCAATGACTCTTGAGAGAGCTGTCTTTGGAGCTCAGTCATCCAGGTCATGGTTGTCCCAAAGATGTTTTTTTCAAAAGGCAACTGGACTTTGTTTTTCTCCTCAGTTCTCCTGAAGAAGCTTCTTGAATGAGAAGCAAAACATCTTCAAGGAAAAACAAAATCCAGTTGCCTTTTGAAAAAGCACATTTGGGACTCTTGAGAGAGCTGTCCTCAATGAATATATCAAATCCCCTTTAAAGCCATCCATGTTATTGGCCATCATCATGCTTTGTGTAAATCAATTTCATACATTGCTAATGTATTAGTGTATATAAAGAAGCACTTTGTTTTATATTTATTTTTAATCAGCTTCATTGGTTGTCTGGTAGTTCTAGTCCTTTGAGAAATGGAAAAAAAAACCTTCTTCCCATTCTTTAAAACCCTTCTTACCATCCTTTCCCTTCAGCTATATTACACCCTTCCTTAAACATGGTCTCCAATACAATGGAAGGTGCACTTTGACAGCTTTATTGCATTATCTGCTATGATTTTAAAACTGTTTACCTGGTTAGTTACAGAACAACTCAGACTTCAAAGGTGCATTATGAATGTGGATGGTTTGCCAAAGTATGCACTATTTTATAATTATAAATTGTATCTGCCATTGGTTGACCATTTGCCCAGTGTAAGGAAGTCTTTACAATCACCTTTGGATTTTCATTTCTCTAGTTTTGTTATCACCCTAAATTGGGCCAGCCTAAGTCAAGAACATTTATGAACAAATTAAAAATCCTGATAACACAGATCTTGAGGATCCATTTCTTATTTATATCAGGAGAGAACATTGGGAATCTGCTTGAAAAATAAAAGTGTAAAATAACACCCCTTAACTTTAACTTCCTTACATTAAATAATTTAAAAACAGCAGTAAATTTACCTACCAGTCAATAGGCAGCCTTCTTCTTCTTCTTCTTTTGATGTCAAGCTAGTTGTTAATATGCTCACATCTCTGAACATGTGCTTAATTGTCTTTCCCCCAACCTTCTCTCCATGCTCAAACTTGGTCCAGCTGATGGCAGCAAAGATGAAACCAGTCCCTGTGGTTTTATTGGAGAATGTGCTTTCCAATTTTCCATGGCTAAAGTTTTTTTTTTAAGTCAGTAAGAGGTGTTGGCACACTGAAAATGTGGAGTTAAATGCCTTGTTTCATCCCCAAACTCTTGAAATGAACAATTTCAAGTTTGAGATATTCTGCATAATCTTGTACTATAGGCAGTAAATGTAAAGATAACCAGCTCAGTGTTTCTCCCAATTATATTTAATGCCTGCTTTTCAATTCATGGGAGAAAGAGATGTCAAAGAAGACATATTGGGTAGAATATTTTCACCTGATATACAGTTTTGTGTGTACATTTAAAATTATAGTGCTTTTTGACATTTTATGGCAATCCTCTGCCATATAACTATTCTGATAGATATGTTGTAACTTATATGGGATCATTAAGTGTTGCTGCTTCTTCACCAGAGCAGTGTTTCTCAACTCAGCACTTTAAGATGTGTGGACTTCAATTCCCAGAATTCCCCAGCCAATCCATAAAATCTAATGAGATGATTTTTAGATTTGGCGTGCTACATCAAACTGCAATCAGGAACTTCAGCAATGTGTTTCTATTATATGTTTGTGTGATATATATTTGAATGATTCCATTTTAGAGTATTTATTTGAAATTGCAATACATATATCTTCAAACACCATGGTGACTGATAAATCAACTAAAATTGCAAAATGATAAATTGCAAATTGCACTTCATTTGGAGACTCATAAATGCGCCAATACTGATGATCTGATAATATTTGAACATTAAAAATTATTGTATTAATTTGGTTGTGGAGAAAGGATATATCAAATATTTTCCCTAATTGGTTGGCAGACTTGCTATACATGAACAAGTGTTTTTAAGGAAGCAGTCTTGACGTTATTCAGATCCTACTAAAACCTCAGCCAGTTGGTAATAGTTTAAATTAGCCAATATTCCAATTAGTGTATTTGAGGCAGGCTGTTTAAGGATTAGGCTTTCATCACAATTATTTATGCTGCCAGTACTGAACCAGCTTACCCTGTGAAGAGTTGGTGATCTTTGTCTGCCACATTAACACTTCTAACTGGCATATAAGACAGTTTTCTGGTATTCAGAAAACATGGCACAGGAAAGGCTCCAACTCTAAGCAAGATGTGACCTTTAGCTGATTATGAGAACATTAATGTGTCAGCTAAAGGTCGCTGTTTGCTAGCAGCAAATGTAATTAACTACAGAATTTTCAAAATATAAGTTTTTTAGCACAATGTGATAATTCTTGAAAAACAAGATATAACTAGTACGTAGCTTAACAAGAGCTTTGCTTCAGAACTATTTCTTAAGAATGATCCATATTTGTAGCCAGAGTAATACTGATTAAAAAAAAAGCCATGTAACTAATTCCATGACCTTTAATGGAATTTTGATTCTGTTTCTTTTTCTTCCTAAATATTGTGTGTATCTGCTTGTTATTCAAACAGCATGCCCCCTGCATATATTTTGAGTTCCATAAACTGTGTGAACTATGACAGAGCAACAAGCAGCAGTTTTCATACATAAACACAGAGCTTCTGCAAAGGAAAATTATTTCCAATAAAGTAGTTCATAAACTGTCTCTTGGCCTCAAAGATTCTAAAGTTAATTCTCATTACTTAAAGGTATGCTTACATACCTTGGGCTGTCTGAAAAATTGAAAACTTTTCTCAGGGCACTTCCAGAATTAACCAAATGATCTCAGCACCAGGTGTGGTCTCATGGATATTCCAGGGAGCCCTAGGAAAGAAGCCCAGTGTTTCCAAAGAGCAGAACACTGTTATAAGGAAATATTTCAAAGGAAAGAGTCCTTCAATTCTTACCAAAGATTATGAGCTACACCCACCATTATGAAATGCCCATTTGTCTCTCTTGCCTATACAACCCCTTGTGGTAAATATTCTGAATCTCTCTGGAGATTCCTCCAACTCTCTCAGGTATACACTGAAGGAGTGAAGAAGAGGCATCTATTCTGCTAATGAACACATGGCTAACAGAATGATCATTGCGTCCAATGGTTGCATTCTTTTTTTAGCTAATTCAGTGTTACATGTGGTCAAGTAACTGTCTTTTATACATGCATCACTAGAGACAATGTAGTACAATGTAGACAATGTAGTACAAAAGCCCTATTTGGAGAATTAAACTCTGAAACATGATATGTATTATTTCAAGGTTTCCAAAGGATTGTGAATGTACACTGGGTTTTCCCTTCTTCCTTTCTGAACAACAGAATTTAGAATTCAAGTCAGTCTGCTTTAAAACTCCACTGAATTTTAAAAGGTGTCTGATAGAATTGGAGGGAGCTGGAAATCACGTTTGCAGCAGCATACTGTCTCTAGAATTCTATTTTTTCATCTGGATTTACTTAAATGATTTGTACAATTTTTTATCAAGTGCAAATCTATAGCATAGTGATTAAAGATGGCAACATCATTTTCCAAATGGGAAAGTTACCAAAATTACCATCTGTGAAAAATGAAAAACTGAAAAGCATTTTTCCCATATGGAGAAATAAATTGTTTTTCTTTATTTCCAATCTATCATACTGTAAATTGATTATATATACAGTAAACACAAAAACACAAAATTGACTATCAAATTTACAGTGATGTGGAACACCAACTGTCAAATTCATTAAAAGGAAAACCAAACAAAATATGAAGAAATTAACTCTATATTATCATTTGTTTCCATATGTCTTTTATTTAGACATTGTGGATGCTCCAACACTGGGGGTTTTTAAGAAGAGATTGGACAACTATTTGTCTGAAATGGTATAGGATTTCCTGCCTGAGCAGGAAGTAGAAGACATCTAAGGTCCCTTCCAACTCTGTGATTCTGTTAGAATTATTGTTAGATGTGGTCTTGGCTTCTTTTTACAAAAAGAAAAAAACGGTGGTTTTTTTCATGGTTAAACTCATGATCAAATGCTCTACACCTCTGAGTGCCAGATTCTGTTATTTTTGGCCCTATTGTTCAACAAATGGAGCATCTTAACTGACTACTGTTACAAAATGGACTTAAAAAAAATAAGCATTGTCTATTCATAAAGCATTCACTCAGGAACACCACGGGTTCTCTGACTTCAGCACAAAATGTAGTACATGGAACTTTCAGAATGCATCCAAAGGATCTTATTATTTAAATCAGAAATCAACAACATCTTCAGGCTGCAAGTGCTATTTTCATGATCTCAAGTGATGAGTTGTACAATGTACGCTGATCACTGAAATATTACAAAAGTTCTGCCTTGTCATTCAAAATGACAAAGCCTCTGAACTTATCAGAGGCAAGAACTTAAACATTTTTATGGTTTCAGAATTTGGCCTTTGTATGTCTTTTCAATTTTTCCTAAAATTATTTCTAATTAAACCTACAAAGTATATTAACAAGCCATTTTTGAATAGAGGAATACAGTAACATGTTTACAGTTGTTTGCTTGATGATAAACAACGTATTTGCACTGAGGTGGATGTGGCAGTAGTTTTAAATATTTCAGGTTCTTTTTGCTTGCATGTTGGAAATGAAGAAATAGAAGAGCAAGGCATCTTTGAACACAGGCCATATGAAACAATATTGCCCTTTGAACATACCTGGGAGCAGACCAAATGAAGAATATGTAGCCTTGAAGTAATGATCTCTGCCTGCTTCCAGAATTGCAAAATCAATGAGAATTATTTGCTGACATATTCCAGTCATCTTACCGAGCAATTTAACTAGAAGGATAGACATCAAAGTATTGATCAGCCAATTAATCATAACATGTAATTACATCCTAGAGATCTTGGAAGAAAATGTAGTTCATTTAATTACTCTCCAGCCTTGAGTACTGCCATCTATTTTGGCTCAGAGATCCTTCCTTTCTGCATTTAATCTAAAGTACAGCTTAAAGTAGAGAGACAGAAACAGACACACTAATACTGATATGTCAAACAGCAGGCAGCAAAACAGGTGATGATTTGCTTATGTTGCACTGGATGGGGATGCCATATGTTAATTATCAGGCAGTTGTTTATCTGCTACCTTTGTAATGCCATCCAGAGGGCTGTTTCCTCCTTCTTACCAGTTGTGATAAGGATGTAAGTTGCTTAATTACATAAACTCAGATTGTTCCCAACTGAAAAGGCAGTCCTGGCCAATTGTTATCCATAAAACAATTCTCATTAAAATCAAGTCTCTGTTTCCACAGGCCTGATCTGTGAAAGTTGCTAAAACTCTGAAAGGCCCATAAATGAGCTGTATGGCATCCACCTATGCAGTGTGGTAATTTTGGGTTTCTTTATCATTTTGGAATTCAAAAAATAAGGGATATCCTTTTTATTAAGGAAATCTGCTAGTTATTTAGCTAAGCGCTACATTGTTATAGAAAAGGATTCATTTCCAGGCCTCTTCCCTAACTTGGTTTGCCCTGTTTGTCTTTTTTTTTTTTTTAATCATGTGATTCCACTCTTCCTCAAGCTTAGGATTCTCAAATTTCCTTCTGGCTTGCTAAACCATGCATTTTTCCTATGTTTTAAACTTTAGGATAATCTCTTTCAGAAAACTGAAATAAATTATGTCAAAAGCTTTCTTGGTGTCCAAAAAGATAATGTCAACTGAGTTCAGTCTATGTTGATTTCAAGTACATTGCTCAAAAAGAGAAATATTTCGGATCCTTGATAGCTTTGTATGAATACTGCATGAGTTAATACATAATATTTAGAAGAAGGAACTATGACCTGTAAGACAAGGTAGTTGTTAAAAAAAAATAGCATCCATATTTATCAATGAAATATGTCTTTAATTGTAATATAAAGTAGGCTGTTCACAAGATTTGACAGGGACTGTTAGATTTGGAAAAGGCTTCAAAGTATGCATGCAGAAAATGCTCCTCAGTCCTCTCCCTCAACACTAGCTGTATACTGGAGTTCACCTAAAATCACTTCAGATGTATACTGGAGTTGTGCCACATGAATTCTCTTTGAGATATAGCAAGGGAGTTTCTAACTGAGCACCAGTGGTATGTGTTGCAGAACCAGACTTCAGTATGCAGACCACTAAGAAATGAGCTAACAAACTGCCAGGAACAGCCTCACTCACACTGACTAAAATAGAGATAGGCAACATGGTGACCTCCACATATTTGGGGCTACAGTTTCCATAAGCCATTGCCATTTGCCTAGAACCAGTGCCAGATTTAGACTTTGGTGAGGTCCTAAGATTGGAAACTCCTTGCTAAAAAGTTACACTAGAAGGTCTCAAAGATGTGTACCAAAGCAAGACCTTGAGTTGACACAAAATAATTATGTGTGTATGTATGTGTATACACACTTTTTAATTCTTTACAGCATGGTATTTAAAGTGAAAAATACAACTTATTTTCAAATGTATGCATTTACATATTTATTATTTGGCTGGCTTGATTGCTCTCATAGATTATAATCTCTCTGATATATTATAACACAGATAAAAAGCCATATAAAATTCTAAAAGCCCGTATAAAAAATTCTGACATTTTGTGAGGTGTAGCTTATTTAGCTTAGGCCTAAATCTGGCACTGCCTGAGACTGAGGGAAGTTATTTCTAGAATACTTGGTGGGGGCCAGATCCTTGATTTAAATTCTAGACTCCTAAATTATAAAGGGGGCTTAGTATTTCATACTATTTCAATTTTTTCAAAAAGGCATGACTATGTATACTAGCTGTTTGGATGTTCTCATTTTTGTGGCCAGTATACCTAAAGTATATTATAAGATTTTCAACACTCCTATCAATGTATGGATTGATGTATTTTGCTGAAGTCTGAAAAGAACATGCTTTTTTTGTTTAAGATAAATTCACAGTTTTTTAACATTACACTGAATAGCTACTGTAGCATTTCTATAGACTTCCCATTGTGGCTTCATTTAAAATGTGCTTCAAAAATACTTAGAAACATGTCTCAAATCAGCGAACAGTGAGAAGGCAGACTTAACCTGAACTGACAACATTTAACTGTGTGTGTGTGTGTGTGTGTGTGTGTGTGTAGGCTTGGTAAAGTAAGCATTTTTCTTCGTTTCTGTCATTGTCCAGTTGTCTCCCCTCATTTACTTGAGGAACTAAACACCATTTAAACACTTTTGAATAAACAACCACTGAGAAAGAAGAGTTTTCCCGAATAGTTTTACTAAAAAGAAGTTGCCCAAAGACAATTATATGCTCATAATATGTCTGATGAAAAGTTTTTCAAGAGAATGTAAATGTATAAGAAAATAAATGGAAATAAGCTACTGTAGAATATTTTGGCTTAGAATATGTTGAAGTTGCTAAACAAAGATGCTACCAATACTGTACAGAAAAAAAAGCCAAAAAGCTGATTAATTCTATTGCACACCAACTTGCTGAGTCTGGATGATCACTGGTGTGCACTGAGGGAGCGCTAAACTGGCTGATGCAAGTCTGATTACTTGCACTTCATGGTTCACACTAAAGCCTCACCATTTGAAGTCCCCTTGATACATGGCAAAAGACATCCAAGTGTGGCTTTTTGGATATTCTGTTCTTATCCTCTTGACTGGTCTTCAAGAAATAAACTGTGCCTCTCCTCACATAGCCACCAAAGCTGTTGGCAGTAATCCTGATAGGAGAAGGAGGAAAGTAGTAGTAGTGTATACCTTTTTTTAATGAAAATTATCAGCACTTTTGATCAGTGACGTCATCAAAGTAAACAAACCCACGTGTTGATTACGTCAGCAGGGCATGGCCCTAAGAGGAAGTGGCGTGCTCAGCCCCCGCCCTCCGGATATGACGTGCATAACCCCCTCCCCGGATGTGATGTGCATAATCCACCCCCACGTGGTGCAGGGCTCACAAGGTCATAACCCTAGTCGGATATGACGTGTTGGCCTAAGCCCATCAAGATAAGCTTGAGCAACCCTAACAGCCCTATTTTCAGATAAGGCGTGTTGAACCTAACCCCCATCAAGAAAGATGTGGCAGTCAAGCCTCTGGGGACATGATTAGCTTAACCCTAGATTAATTCTATGGTCATTCAAAACCAAAAAAGCTAAGTAAAGTGAATAATTAACAGAGGCCTGTGTTTTTGGGAAACAAGCCCTGCTTTGGGGATCTGTGAAATAAAAAATGCTTTTTATTTCTAATCATTCTACCCTAATGATGCTTTTAATTTTTTGTGGAGTTTTAAAAATCAGTGCCTCAAAAGCTGGGAAAAAAGGAGCCCCTAAAAGGTAGCCAGGGCCTGCATTTAAACCCCCTTTTTTCTAAAAAGGTATTTATTTCTAGGCGGTTTTAAAATCATTTCCTCGAATGCAGGGGAAAAACAAACAAACCACAGCCCTTTTAAAACCTGGTTTTTACTTTTGTAAAAATCTAAAGACACATATTTTGCCAATTGCACCCTCAAACCCCCATGTACACGTAACCGTTCGAAGCACGGCCTTAATAAAATTTATTCTGCCCCCCTACAACAAAAGACAAGGAATATTAACAGGAATTAAAATGCTCACAAGAGGCAAGCAGCCAGGCGGCAAGTAGAGGTTTAAACCTTGTTCGGGCGTGTCAGGACAGCGATTCGTGTTTGTGTCTACTAGTAAAAAAAGGGGAGTTAGGCCTTGTTTGGGACATGCCCAGGCATGTCATACCCCCCCCCCTCCCCCCGTGATTCTGGGCATGCGTAATGCTCAAAGACGTGACATTGCAAGGGGCAGGGGAGTTTGTGCGGGCAGACCTGATCAGTTAGCAGTCTTTTGAAGATGGCAACCTCTGATTCCAAAGCTGTTTTTAAAACAACAGCAGAAGCTAGCGTCGCACGTTCTGATACAAGGCCCCAACCGGCAGAATGCAACAAAATCTGTTGCAGGGGTTATGATAAAGAAAAATTTTTATTCAGACCCGTTTTGCACGGATGTAGCATGGCGTGTTGTAACTTTAACGATGAGGTGCAGAGTACTTACCGGACAGCCTGTGAAATGGTGAACGATGCTACATTATCTCCCAGCAATGGTAAGTAAATATCTTTTTATTTATGATAATGTAAATGCTGCTGGAACGGGTAGCACACTAACAGGATGTGTTTTATATTTTGCAGACTCCGAATTAATAACACCTAGACAGCAAACACTTCAAGACATCCCGATTTTATATTCCTGTGGTAATCGCCGTGGTCACAATGCTTCTGCAGATTTTTCTGATTTAGACTATAACAGGGATTCTGAACTATCCCAGAGACCATGCTATCTACCCTGTGAGTTAAAGAGCTGCAATTTGTGTAAAGACTGGTTTGCTTGCGACTGCGGATATGATTTGTGGGGTACAGGCGGGTCAACGTATTGTAAAACAGCGTGTTATGCCCCTTTATCTTCTGATTCTGATAGTGGAGATGAGGGATATTTTTCTGATGGTGGTACCAACCCCCCTGAACTCTGTATAACCAATAAAAGACTGTGTTAACATCAACGCTTGACCATTTTGTCAGTGTTCTTTCAGTATAATGCATGAAAAGCTTCTAAGCCGTATTTATTATACACCAGGATGTGTAGGGAGTTATGGAGGTGTGAATACCCTTTTTCAGGAAGCTAGAAAACATGATAAAAACCTGACCATGAAGCAAGTCAAGACATGGCTGTCAGGGCAAGACGCTTATACGCTTCATAAGCCTGCAAGAATTAATTTTCCTAGAAATAAAACAGTAGTGTCTGGCTTAGATCATCAATGGCAGGCTGACCTCATAGATGTCTCCAAATTTTCTAAGGAGAACCATGGAAAAAAGTACATCTTAGCAGTTATCAATGTGTTATCTAAATATGCCTGGGCCTCCCCTTTATCTGATAAATCAGGGAGGGAAGTTACATCCGCCTTCCAGAATATCTTTGAAACAGGACGTGCACCCCGAAAAATACAGACAGATGCAGGTAAAGAGTTCTTGAATATTCCGCTGAAGAAACTTTTAGCACGTTATGGCATTCATCATTTTGTCACCCATAGTGAAACTAAAGCAGCCGTTATAGAGAGGTTTAATAGAACCCTAAAAAACAAACTCTGGAGATATTTCACAGCTAGAAATACCCATCGGTATGTGGACATTTTGGCAGATACTCTTCAGGGGTACAATAACACTTACCATCGTAGTATCGGGGCTGTTCCTAACACCGTAAATTTGTCTAACGAAAGGGATGTGTGGATGAGGCTTTATGGGGTAGCTTTAAAAAGTAAAAGAAAGAAAAAATGTCTTAAGATGGGAGATCATGTCAGGGTATCCAGACTGAAGGGTAAGTTTGAAAAGGGCTATCTGCAAACCTATACAGATGAGATATTCATCGTCAAAGAACTGGAGACAAGGGGGGAAAGAGCGGTGTATAGATTAAATGATTACACAGGTGACCCTGTAAAGGGGGCTTTTTACTTTGAGGAGCTCCAAAAGGTTCCTGCTGACCAACAGCGCATATACAGAATAGAGAAAATTATCCAAAAAAGAGGGCGGGGGAGACAGAGAGAGTTTCTAGTCAAATGGACTGGATGGCCAGAGAAGTTCAACAGTTGGATTAAGGAGACTGAAGTACAACATCTTTGATATGGCGGAGTTTTACATCACCCTTCCCAGCAACGCATCAGCAGCAATTTTCCCCCAAAACAAAAATTCTAATTTTACTATTCAGTTAGCCAGATCGTTGGATCTTCCAGGGTCATGGGAAGTAGGGCTAGCAGAGATACAGTATCCACATAGCTGGCACACATTAACTTCTCCTGGATATTTTGAAATTGCTAACGAGAGTAAGATTTGGCATTTTTCTTTGAGAAGCGGGTACTATAGCAGCCTCCAACAACTGTTAGAAAATATGAACAAGGTTATATCAAATGCCAAGGATGGACCTAAGACAACCCTACATTATGATTCAGTGGGTCGAAAAATTAATCTTAAAGGGGGTGAACCACATACCATTCTAGTTAGCGGAGAACTTGGACATCTGTTAGGTATGTTCCCTGGATTCAGCACCTTATATGTTTACACAGACATTGTAGAGCTCCAGATAGTGGGTGACTTCTATGTGCCATTACTGCGCTGTGTGCCTGTGCGAGGGCAAGACAATGATTTTGTCACAATGACCTATGACCGTCCACATTATGTACCGGTCAGCAAACATCACATCGATACCGTTACTATAGAAATCAAAACCGACCAGGACAAAAACGTGCATTTTTATCACGGGAAGGTGATTGTCAAGCTTCATTTTAGACCTCGGAAAAGTGAAGGATGGTTGTAATCAAGGAGCATGGGGACCCTCAAGACTACGTGGCTTACTACAGGGCACAAGCCGGTGGCGGCCTTCCAGGCTTCCGAGGAGCCCCCATTATGTACGGGACAGGTTTAGGGGGTCTGTTCCGTGGACTTTTTCGAAAAGCAATGCCTTTTTTGAGGCGTGGTTTAGAAATCATTAAGCCGCATGTCAAATCTGCTGCCAAAAACATTGCCAGAGATGTTGCGGGGCATCTTGTATCTTGTGTTGTTGAGAGGGGGCAGGATGGATCAGGGATGTTCATAGCCAGGAAAAATTACGCATCGGGCCCGCCTATTCCGTTTAAAAAGAGAAGACTTGTGAAAAAGACCCGTCATACCAAGAGGAGACGTGCGCAGAAGAGGAAGCCCTGTGACAAGGAAGACATATTCTAATACAATATGTCATTTATTCATTCTGCTTCAGAGGAATGTGTTAAATCAGAACTGGATCTTTTTCAACTGGCGCCTACACAGACCAGTATTGAAAACAGTACCTATGTCGAGATCCCTCCTTTATCAGCGCTAACACCCAACGCGCCCTTGGAATTTTTTATCACGGGGCATGGTGAGCATTACACGGATTTAAACAACACCCTGCTGTATGTGAGTTGCAAGATTGTAAAGGCTGACGGGACGGATATTGATGATGGGGCAAGGGTGGCCCTGACCAACTACCCCATAGCATCACTGTTTAACCAGCTGGATGTTACCTTGGGAGATCGGCTCATTACACAGAGTCATCATTGCTATTCTTATCGGGCCATGATTGAACTGATTCTGAACTTTGGTAGTGATGCACTGGGTACCCAATTTACAGCTGGGGGTTTTTACAAAGATGACTCGGACCTCATGGAGAGTACTACACTGACAGCCGCTGGGAACTCAGGTTTCAAAGCGAGAGCAAGACACACGGCCGGTAGTCGTAAATGGGACCTGCTAGGGCCTCTGCATAGTGATCTATTTTTTCAAGACAGACTGCTAATTAACGGCGTTGATGTGAAAGTCAAACTCACAAGAAGCAGAAATGAATTTTGCGTGATGAAGGATGGCAATGAGAATTACAAAGTGCAGCTCCTGGCAGCTTCTCTCTTTGTAAAACATGTAAAAGTAGCCCCGGGAGTGCGCATTGGCCATGCAGAAGCTTTGCTCACCTCCAATGCCAAATACCCCATTGATCGAGTGGGGGTGAAGGTTTACAGCATTCCTGCAGGTAGCCTTGTGTGTAATCAGGAAAATCTATTTCTGGGGCAGCTACCTAAACAATTAGTGATTGGGTTTTTGGACAATGCATCTTTTAGTGGGGATTATGAAAGAAACCCGTTCAATTTTCAACACTGCAATGTCAATTTTTGCGCCCTGCATTGTGATGGCGAGCAGATTCCCGCAAAGCCTCTTCAGCCTGATTATGAGCACGGTCTTTTTGTGAGAGAGTACATGCAGATGGTGCAAGCCACAGGCAAAGGTATGAAAGACAGGCCGCTGTTAATCAACCGGGAAGAGTTTAACCGAGGGTATACTTTGTATTGTTTTGACTTGAGTCCTGATCAGGGGTGCTCTGAGCACTATTCTTTGATCAGGAACGGTAACCTCAGAGCCGAAATTAGATTTGCACAGCCCCTCCCCAACACCGTCAACATGATTCTCTATGCAATCTTTGAAAACCTTATTGAAATAAGTCACACAAGGAATGTGCTTTTTGATTATATGTGAGTATGGACACACTGCAGCTCCTCCACTTGTTCTCTGGAAATACTGCCTTTCTAGGGGTCTACCCTTGTGACCTACTACCCCAGAGACAAATCTCCAAAAGACCTTTTGGATTAATTGCAAATACACACCCTCACACTCTGCCTGGTGAACACTGGCTGGCCTTCTACTTCCCATCTCCCGGATATGGCGAATTTTTTGATTCTTATGGAAGGCTGCCGGATAGCCCTGACTTTCCTGACTCCATAGTGATGTTTTTAGAGCAGCAAGCTGAGAGGTATACATTTCACCAACGTCAACTGCAGCACCCCAGCGCTGTGACCTGCGGGCAACACTGTGCGTTTTTTCTACTGAACCGGTCTAAAGGAGTGGCCTATGAAAATATTTTAAAGATGTACTCCAATGCCGATATTAAAAATGATCAAATGGTAAAGCTGTTTGTAAAAACTATAAAGGTGGGAAGGGGGCTTGGAACCTGTAACCGTCACCAATGCATGCAGACATGCTTGCCTTACTGTAAAATAAAGAAAAAGACTTAAACGTTTTTACTTGTTTCACTGTGTTTTTATTCATTTTACAAATTGAGCCAGTCACCAAACCTGAACCTACTTCTAGGATTTAATGTCCAAGGGCTAGAGGGGGTACCGGTAATCAGAGTCTTCTGAGTCCCAAAAGGGGTTGTCATAACAGAGACGGGGCTAGTAGCAGTTTCATCCTTAACAACCAGAGAATCTTTCAACTTTTCTATTTGCTCTTTAACAGTTGTAGACCCCAACACAGAGGTTGGAACATTCACCTCTGCCATAGCATTCATAAAGTCATCCCAGCCTTTAGGTTTCCGCTTCTCAGTAGGGGCTCAGTGTTGCGAGGCTCCTTTCACCAAGTCTAAAATATTAGTACCAGGAATAGGGACCCCTTTGTATAAAAAGGTACCGCGATCATCCCAGGTTGAGACGTCCTGATGCTGTTTCATTTTGTTCAGCAAAAGTTCCGCATTTTTCCTGTAACGGGTGCTCACACCCCTTAGGATCTCATCCATCCCTGTGTCCTGCGGAGATGGATGTGGTGGCTGTTCTGGTAATGTTGGAAGTGGCCGAGGCTCTTCCGGTGGATAAATGAGATTCAGTCTGTCCTTTTCAGACTCATTTTGCCTGGTCAGTCTTAGATACCTCTGCAGTGCAGAATTGTAGAGCTTAATCTTGTCATCCTCACACAAATCAGCTCTCTGAAGAATGGTACGCATCTCATCATCCAACTGGTTAGTGGCTATAGCCCCCATAGTAGGCGGCCTGCCCTGTAGCTGATCCATCTGATGACGCGACACCAGATACATTTTCTCGGCATGGTCCATGGTTTATCCAGCTAACAGGCTAGTCAACAGCGGAATAGCTGTCCCTAGTAAGGGACCGATAAAACCACCCGACTGAAGTATGATCTGCTTCTTCTTTTTGAGTGAGACCTTTCTATCACTCAACTTTTTAATGACCCCTTTCATTCTCTTTAGAGACCGGAATTGTGAAGGTTTCAGAGGAAGGTTTCCTTTTAGGGTGTTCAGAGCTATTTCTGCTATTGCCCCCACCAGGTCATTATTAGCATTGCATAAGATGGCTTTTCTCTGTCTTGGTCCGGACTTTACTAAGATTTTTAAAAGCCCCCAATTTCTACGTACCCTCTCTGACATCTTAAATGAACTAGTGCTAAGGTAACCGGGCTACTGTTTTTTACACTTCTTTTTCATTGTGTAAACAGTAGGCCAATCAGGTGGGAAGAGGCCTGTTCTCAATCTGTAGGATTCTGGAGTGGTGGCTGCCAAATCTACCAAAAGGTACCCGTGTGGTTTGTGAGTGGCATCTTGGAATGCTTCTAAAAAATACTTTGTGTTAGTGGGATACATCTGCCTGGCCAGTGTGACAATTTGCATCTGATCACGAGGGCTGCTGAATAAAACCAAATATTTGGAATTCAGAGCTATTGTTCTCATTTTCTTACCTTGGAAAAACAGGTTTTGTAGTATGAGAATAATGCTCAGGTTTCTGTGATGAACGTATTGTGTAAAAGCCTTCTCTATTTGATCGCTGTCACCGGCCGATGCCATGAGATCATCTATCACGGCTAGAGTGATTTGATTTGGCGGAAACAAATAATCATCTTCAAAAGAAGATGGAAGCCCCTCCATAAACTTAATATAAGGGATTTTATTAAGCAGTTCTTTGTACAGAGGTTGCCAACAGCTATAAAACCACACAATGTTTTGAGGCATTTGAGACAACGCAACATCGCCATGTTCTAACATTTGTTTGATAAAAAAAGATTTGCCAGAATTGGACGGCCCGCTTATAATGCAGGAGAAAGGATGTACAAATTGTGCAATATTTTCCACCATCCTTAATAGCCGTAAGGCAGCGTACAATAATCCTCACTCTTTAATAACCTTTTATTATACACTACTTTTAAAGTTTTTCGGAGGAATCGTGTTTCTAGGGTCCACTGTTTCTTAACCCTAACAATCCCCAACTGTTCAACCCTGATCTCTTTTTTTCTCTCTGCACCAGACAGACAATAATCATCTACCAAATCTTTCAAGCTGTCAAAATTAACCTTATTGCTATTACCACAGTTTAGCGTGATTCCCTTCACCTTTAGTACCGCTTCACCGTTGGACAAAGCATAAGCATACGTTTTGGGACCGGCCGCAACAAACTCTGTTATCGTAGTGTTTGGTGGAATCTCACTTGTCAGCTGCCCTAAATAATCACCCAAAGGAGGTGTCCACGCCCCCTCTCTACTTACAAAAATGACTGAATCGGTATCATGGTACAGGCACCTATCGCCCAGCCCATCCAGTAGCCTGTATAATTCCAGCCGTGCATAAGCCGTTGTAAAGCTGGCTATGAATACATTAGTGCATGTGGATTTGGTGGGGTGGTTCTTGGCTATTTTCCATGTCACAACGGCTGTCTCTGTATCCACAAACTCACATGAGGAAACATCATAATACGGCACAAAAAGGTATTTGAATAAATCCTCAGGGTTTGTCACCACGGATGTGGTCAGGTGATTGGTGCTCTGGCCAAACTTACCCCACAGCGAATTTAAGAAGAGTTTGGCAATTTGTCTTTTAGCAGGATTTACTTCAATGTGGTCATGTCGTAAGCGGACGCCTTCCATCTTTTCATATTCCTGAATATATTGCTCTTTATCCTGTTCTGTTTTGCACCAGTCAGGGTAACCACTGGCCTCCTGTTTCTGTCTGAGATGCATGTTCATATAACCTGAAAATAGCTCATTTGATGTTCTTTCAAAATGCCAGATCTCATAGATTTCAACAATTCTGTAACCTTTTTCTAAAGCTACATTCAATTCAACAGTACACCATGTCCCAGTCAGAGATCTTTCCTCATCACTGTGTTTACAGGGGGTGGTTTGCAGTTTTTCTGTGCAGGTTGCACACAAGCTAAACATTAATTTGCCTCCTGATTTGTGTGGTAGGACTGGGAAATAGAGATTCCTTGGTGGGTACACTTTGACTTTGGCTAATCCAAAATATTGCTTTATGTCCCCAAAGTTTTGAAATATTATTTGTGGATGGCCAATTGGGTACTCCTTGGTCTTATTCACAAATGGGTACAAACTGGTGAAATCGTAGTATAAGATTTGTTCACCAGGTTTTGGTTTGTAGTACAGGCATGTAGCATTTGTTCTTCCACCAAAAAAAGCATCTCGAGGATTCAAAGGAGTTGGGAGCTTATTCTCAACTAGAAACTGCTTCAAAGAAGTGTCGTCCTCCACCATGTCCCTCCATTCGTGTTCCCAGATGCAGCGCACAGCATAGCCCTGGTCCCTGAGGTACTCTTCTTTAATCTTAGTACGGTTGTGCAGGTTACCATATGTTAAATCAAGTACTTTGTTGAAGTCTTTTTCAGAGTAGCAGACAGGGCACCCATGAAAAAAACAACCGTGAAATTCAAAAGCTGTGGGAGTTCCATTTATGACAGCAAAACCATCCAAAAAATATTTGCCTACTTGCTTTTCACCACCCTTCAGAGCATGCTGAATATTGAGTTTCTCAGTGTGCTCTATATGCAACAACCATTGAATCGCTGGAACTGAATATCTTTTCTGTGTCTTGTGATAACTGTCCAAAGGAGCTAATGCAATGGTATTGCTCTTCAAATACATGAATCGATACTGTGCCATACAGACAGATGCCAATGTGATATATTGGAAGGGGTCAATGCATCGAATCTCTATCTCCTCAACAATCTCACCCCCGACCCCCCTGAAACACTCACGCTCAGTCATATCCATCACCTGTTCCCTAAATCGAATACAGGCCTCTCTTAATATATCTACATCTTGTCTGCAATAGTGAGCCAGAGCCTTCTTTAGTTTAAACACAGTACCTGTATTAGCAGCATGCCATTTCATGAATTCTTCTCTCTCCCCGGGCATCATGGTTTCAGGGCTGTAATACTTGGTTTCAGGGAGTGGTCCCACATAGTCTCGATTGGCCATTGTATTGAACAAGTGGGGGAAATATCCTTTGCTGCCTTGAAACCCCATAGCTTTGGGTAATTTGCTTAATTTAAGGGGCAAAAATGAGAGGCTATCAATAAACCGAATCTTATAAGCCGGTAGGGTGATACACAGCAGTTTCCCTCCCTGACTTATAAGTTGAACCCTAACCTTTTCACGGATCAGCTGCCTCAGTACTAGGTACCCGTCATAACCTTTGGAGTTGTGAGCTATAAAAGTACATCCTTTAAACTCAAGATTTATAAATTTCTTTACAAACTGATCCAGGCATCTAACACCATAACAACCCCACCTCACAACATCTTTATCATACCAATCCTTCAACATATCCCTGGCGCAGACATAATTAGGTATATGGGTGCCTGTCTCTTGACAGCATTCAAAATCAAAAATGATATATCTTTCGCCAATTTGCGGTCGGCACAACGATTTTAGAAAACATAAATGCCCTTCCAAGCTTTCAACCTTCTCAGAGCATTGTCCACACTTGGTTCCCCTGCACTTTTTGTGGGGTTTAAAGACATAAACCCCACACGTTTCACAATATTTTTTATTCTTACAGTCAACTTTTCCCTCCATAGCGAGTTGTGTGTGTCTTTCAAGACACGCCTTAGACCGACAAAACTCTTTGCACCTACAGCAGCGCGCCTTCTCCTCCTCCACCCGCTGACATTCTTGCCTGAGGCATGCTCTACAGATATATTGACAGCCATGATTAAATTTGTGGTGGTAAGGTGTGTGGCACAATTTACAGAAATATCGTTCACCCAGGAAGCCCTTGATATTTTTGATGCCATAGTAATGCTTGTCGTGTAACAATATAAATACTATTTTTTCTTGCTGGGGACTACCTGTGACAAAAAACCTCCACCCGTCCTGCATATAAAACAAGATTTTTATAGTGACCCTTAAAGCTTCTTCAAAGAGGTGTATCTGAGAAAAATCAATCCTGTTTTCTGTGGAAACACCCAGTCTGCTGTGAAGTTCCCTGGCCCTGGTAATAATTTCTTGATTTCTAACATCCACACCAATCAGCCAGAGCAAACAGCTAGCAAAACACAGAAATTCACCTCCCACATTGAAATCTACTAGGTGCTGTCTTTTTTTCTGCAGTACTCTACTGAGCAGCACAGTGTTTAACTTCCTAAGCCCTCCCCCCTCCTTGTTCTTCACGACGGTAACCACTAATTGTAAATTACTCCCCCACAATATCTCTGCCTTACTTTGAAGCAGATTTTCAACACTGGTCAGAAAATCATCAGCATTTAAGTCATTCACACACCTCCTAAGAGAAAAGAGAGGTTGATTTAACCCCTCTGCATCCAACCGGAGTTGAACAAAATCGTTTGGCCCTATGTCCCTAGCAACATTATTCAAAAGTGTCTGTATCGTATTATGAATAGCCTCTATAGCATCTACAAAAGACCGGATTCGGTCAAGATTAACAAATCTATAACGATGATAGTATTCCACAGCCCTGAAATTTCTGATAGGCTTCTCCCATGCCTGTACCATATCCAGATAAACATCATTCATATTCTGAGTGTTTACAGAGTTAGGGGCTTGTAGCTGTGGGTTAGAATGACATATCTCTTCTTCTGGTTGAGACACAGACATAGCATCACAACTATCACTGTCTGCCGGGTATGCGGGAAGTCCGCCTCCATGCATTTTTGCTTTTTTGCAGGCCGGCTCTGGTTAAACAAACAAACAAACAAAAGGCTATCACCAACATTCCTAATAATGTAATATCAACCCCCCCACAAAATACTAAATGGTTTTGTAGTTGGATAAAATGCTAGATATTATACCTCCTAACAGCATTCGTGTTGTGTGGCTTGTGGTAGGCTGAGGGCTCATGTCATGCTGGGCCCCTTGGAGCTCTGGGGGGATTGCAAGGTCCACAAATGGCTGCTCATCCTCCCATTCTGAAGGAAAAGAAAAACCCCAATGGTTAGAATTGTTGCAGAAATGTTTATAAGAATCTAAATATATGAAAGTATGAAAGTCAAATACCTTCATATACCCTCAAACATTCTGAGTCTGTCAATTGTTGTTCTGGAGGAATTGCAATGTCCACAAATGGCTGATCGTCCTCCCATTCTGAAGGAAAAGAAAAAAACCCCAATGATCAGAATTGTTGCAGAAATGTTTATAAGAATCTAAATGTATGCAAGTATGAAAGTCAAATACCTTCATATACCCTCAAACATTCTGAGTCTGTCAATTGTTGTTCTGGAGGAATTGCAATGTCCACAAATGGCTGATCGTCCTCCCATTCTGAAGGAAAAGAAAAAAACCCCAATGATCAGAATTGTTGCAGAAATGTTTATAAGAATCTAAATGTATGCAAGTATGAAAGTCAAATACCTTCATATACCCTCAAACATTCTGAGTCTGTCAATTCAATCTAGTGAAAGAAAACAATCAATCAATCAAACAAGCAAGCAGACAAGAATGTTATAAGCTCCATTTTGCATCTAAGTGTTTAAAAAATTAGGCATAAAACTACTTACAATAGTTGGTTCCATTCTGAAAAGGGTCTTCTTAGCAGATGAAATGGCTCCGGAGGTATGGGTATGCCAGAAACCAGCAAACGTGTCAGGACATGACAGGACCAGTATGGGCCCTGCTTTTATACATGTTGGTGATGTCACAAAATAATCACATCAGAGGAGGTGTGCTCTTCACACTTTTTGCAAAACTGGCCACCCTTAACTACCTAGGAAACGGCATTTGAATAGTAGGTGATGTTACAAACTAATCACATCAGAGTTGATGAGTTCTTCACCCCTTTTGCAAAACTGGCCAGCCCCACTTTATCAGGAAATCCCAATTGAATAATATCACATGAGCTTTGATTAAATTGTATCTCTGTGTTTAACATCTGACAAGGTTAAACAGGGGTCAGCAAAAGAAAAAACATAATACATCTTTCATGTGATTTGTAAAGCACATTTTATTATAAATTTCATAGCGTTAACAGTTTCTTGTAATTAATTTCTGTTACATTCTGGCATATGAACCTCTTCAGAGACAATGGGAATTCAGCTTCGATCTTTGACATTAATGACAGTGGTTTACTGTTCTTCTCGATACGCTGTATGAATGTCTTGAGCTCACCAAGTGAATCCTGGGTGAAATATAAGTTATTCACTTTGTCAGAAATATTGATGATGATCCAGACAACATGAGGCATAGAAAGTCTAAAGCATAAGCTGCTAACAAGCTCTGTTTCACTGATACCATCCACATGATCATCATCATCTGCTTGTAGACATCCTGTTAAGCAGTGGTGTAATATTTTAATGATACATGCTTTCAGAATCTGAGACATGCTGACATTTTGAGGCTCCACCGTTTCTAAAGCAGGAAATAAGGTAGAATTAGGTTAGCTGTTTCAACTAATCAAAATACTGTTTTCTTAATGTTTAGATTTACTTACCATTTGATGTTTTGCAGAACCTGCAATAACAAGGTTTTATAAGTTTGTTCTCTTCAATGAGGCCATATAGCTCAGGTCCTTTTCTTATTCTACGCCCACGCTTGGGCGGTTTGGGGGTCAAATTTACATCAAACAAATCTCCATCAGTATTTGCCATCTTCAAAAGACTGCTAGCTGTTCAGGGATGCCCGCACAAACTCCCCTGCCCCTTGCAATGTCACGTCTTTGAGCATTACGCATGCCCAGAATCACGGGGGGAGGGGGGGATATGACATGCCTGGGCATGTCCCAAACAAGGCCTAACTCCCCTTTTTTTACTAGTAGACACAAACACGAATCGCTGTCCTGACACGCCTGAACAAGGTTTAAACCTCTACTTGCCGCCTGGCTGCTTGCCTCTTGTGAGCATTTTAATTCCTGTTAATATTCCTTGTCTTTTGTTGTAGGGGGGCAGAATAAATTTTATTAAGGCCGTGCTTCGAACGGTTACGTGTACATGGGGATTTGAGGGTGCAATTGGCAAAATATGTGTCTTTAGATTTTTACAAAAGTAAAAACCAGGTTTTAAAAGGGCTGTGTTTTGTTTTGTTTTTCCCTGCATTCAAGGAAATGATTTTAAAACCGCCTAGAAATAAATACCTTTTTAGAAAAAAAGGGGGGGGTTAAATGCAGGCCCTGGCTACCTTTTAGGGGCTCCTTTTCCCCCCCAGTTTTTGAGGCACTGATTTTTAAAAACCCACAAAAATTAAAAGCATCATTAGGCTAGAATGATTAGAAATAAAAAGCATTTTTTATTTCACAGATCCCCAAAGCAGGGCTTGTTTCCCAAAAACACAGGCCTCTGTTAATTATTCACTTTACTTAGCTGCTTTTTTTTTTTTGGTTTTGAATGACCATAGAATTAATCTAGGGTTAAGCTAATCATGTCCCCAGAGGCTTGACTGCCACATCTTTCTTGATGGGGGTTAGGTTCAACACGTCTTATCTGAAAATAGGGCTGTTAGGTTGCTCAAGCTTATCTTGATGGGTTTAGGCCAACACGTCATATCCGACTAGGGTTATGACCTTGTGAGCCCTGCACCACGTGGGGGTGGATTATGCACATCACATCCGGGGAGGGGGTTATGCACGTCATATCCGGAGGGTGGGGGCTGAGCACGTCACTTCCTCTTAGGGCCATGCCCTGCTGACGTAATCAACACGTGGGTTTGTTTACTTTGATGACGTCACTGATCAAAAGTGCTGATAATTTTCATTAGAAAAAGGTATACACTACTACTACTGAGGCACCTCTTGACTTTCTCCCATATTGCAAACTCTGAAAAAGAAGACTGAGAAGGACTTCAAAACAAATCATGATAAAGCAACATAGTCATTTTGGTTCAGGTTTAGAAGTAAGGGGGTCATACTATTTTGCAAAGCATTGAAAGGCTGCTTCATTTGAAACTTAATCGTTTCCAAGCTTTGCATAGGCCTAGTAATTGCATCTATTGCTTATGCTTTAATGTTAGAAACTAAGAAATAATATATCCAGAAATAAGCTAAAGAAACACAGTTTTTCTGCATGCAAAATAAAATGCTATTGAGAAGAATTAATACAATGCCAGATATCCTCGGGATTGTTTATAGGTAATAATAACTTTATTACGGTCATAGACCAGCAATAGATATCACTTTTTACAATATATTAAGGAAAATATAAAATAAAAATAGTACTGACATTAATAATAAATAATAACATCCCTGTTTAAAAAATACATGTTCTCAAACTGTTAGAATCACTCCCTAGTTTACGTGAGTGGAAAGTCGATAAGTGTGTGAGTAAATGTAATGTTCCAAAAATTATTAGAGATATCTCCAAAAAATTGGCACAAGTTTATGGCTATAAATCTGTAACCAATTTTTTTCTTGTGGACATTGCTGCAACACAGTATTTTGCCACTGCATGCGTGATGGAAGGGTTTGAGTCCTGGAGGTATAATGTTGCAAAATATAATAAATCCAATATAATTTGAGTGTGGGGTGGTGTTATGATCTTGAAAGTGAACAGGTATTTCTTTTAGATCTCCCTCCTAATATTATATTCTCTTCTGTTGAAAACCATTATGTATTTGTTCTTGGGAACTGTAGTGGAACAATAAGGATTCAACAACACTGGATATTGATTTCCTAATCTAAAATACATTAAAAACAATCTTATTCATTTGTTATCTCTGCTTCAACAGTCAGCTTAGAAAAATTGTTGATCAAAATTAATAAACTTAGAATTAGTATTTGCACACACCTCCCTCGCTCAAACTTTCTGTATGGTTTAGTTACTTTTTTGAAGCATACAAGCCTCCTGTAGAAAGTGATTTCAGTAATCACTTTCAGTAATCTTTTTTAAAACTGGGCAGCGCTTCCCAATGCTTAGAAACCTTAGCCTCTTAATTTTCCATGCTGTGGATAAAATTGCCATAGGAAATAATATTTTATAAAGTAGAAAAACAAAAAGCATACATGGCACTCATCTTCAAAGTATAGAATATACTTTCTATATACATCCATTCCAGATTTATAAATATAAATGATTAAAAAAGTGAGAACAATAAACAAAATGTGAAATAGGTATTCCAACATTCCCTATTTTCACAAACTGGTTGTTATTGTTAATGCTGCATACAGAAAAAAACATTACAAAGAAAAGAAATTGAAGTGCTGAGTGACATACTGAAACAAACAGGTCTGAAATAATGAGGAATAAAAACAAAAATCAAGTTTCTTCATGGAGGAAGAGGAAGAGTTGAACCTAGCCATTAAGACAACAAACAAACAAACCTATATTTGTTGATTTATTTATTTTCGTTGTTGTAACTCCAAGAAAAAAAACCTAATTAAGACCTGGAGAGAAAAAATTGTAGGCTAAAGATGAAAATAGACATCCTAGCAAAATACTGGCAATATGAAGAACGTGAAACAACAAGCAATGTTTTACCTTCCATAGCTTCATGAAAATGTAGCCAGATGGTGGATGCTGATTTAGACACAAAAATCAGTAGAGAATGAGATAAAATATTGAAGATTCTTTTCACAAACCATGCTCCTTTCAGTTCAAACTGCTTTTGTTGGATCTCTTCCTCCTTCCCCCCTCCGCATATTTCACAGCAAATCAGGAAAATGTCACAATAGGAGGATCTGCTTTATTAGTGGTACAAAAAAAAAAAAGACTGGAACCCGATGAATTCTTTTGATACATATTGAACAACCTCATATACTAAAACTTTCATAAAGAGAACAAGCTGGCACTTCTCAACATTCTAAAATTATAGCTACATGTTAATTGTCAGATTCTTAGAATAGTATTTTATCCAGGGGAATAACAACATGTTTTTGTTAGCTTTCAGTAAATCAGTTAAACACATCAAAAGACTTCCCTTGCTCTTCCAATTACTCTGTTCGTACCCATCCAATCTAGTACCTGTAGTATTAAACTTAAGTTTTTATCCTCCCTTAATTCCCCAAAATTGCCATAGCATTTTTCAGTAGCTGTTAAATTTGTTTCTTTAAAGGGACTTTAAGACTTAGACTTACATACCACTCCCTAGTGCTTTACAGCACTCTCTAAGTGGTTTACAAATATCAGCATATTGCTCCCAACAATCTGGCCTTGAAAGGATGGAAGGCTGAATCAACCATGAGCTGCTCAGGATCAAACTCCTGCAATACTGCATTCTAACCACTGAGCCACCAGGGCTCCTTCAAGCAAACAACAGTCAGGCCCTTTCCAGTAATCAGAACAGAATAACTTTTCCAGTTTCAATAAATTACAGATAAACATTCAACTGAATATACGTGTTGCAGGCAATTCTGGGAAATGCAGGGGTCTATAAGGTCATCTTGGAAGTTTCAAAAGAAATACCTCAAAAATATCCAGAGAAGCCAAAAGGGTTTCAATAATACTGCCAACATTTGCAGGGAGAACTGTGCCCTTCCTTAGCCTGTCAAGAGCCAATTAAATAAAGACAATATCTCAAGTTCAAAATCTGAGGAATTTTGATAGAAACCGAAAGAGAATTGCTCACATATTTTCATTCACAAGGTTGAAAGGTGTTAATTGCATATCTTCCGTTGAGATGCAGACATTTCATTTAGCTCTCCTAAATGACTGTTGTCTCTTAAATGGGATTGGGGGAAAAATTAGAAATGTGCATTTAAGTATTTCTACTGATATACTAGAAAATGCTATGGTCCCCTAACTTTTCTAACAAGTATGAATCAATACATATCAGAACCCAGATCTGCCCATTTCAGCTTTCCAATGAGTCCAAAGACTAGCCAAATGAAGGGGATTTTGATGTAATAGTTCCAGATCTTTTTCTATGTATGTACCTTCAAGTCATTGTTGATTCCAGACAACTGTCTGAACAAGTCCCTGCAGCTTTCTGGCCAAGAATTTCAAAAGTGGTTTGCCACTGCTTCCTTCCTAGGGATGAGAGATCGCGACTGGCCCAAAGTCACCCTGTTGGCTTTGTATCTAAGGTGGGCCCAGAATATGTTTTTTATGTCAGTTCCTTAACATCAAACTGTTTCTCTCAAGGAGCTACTGTAATCTTGAGTTCTGTCTCAAGGTAGACTACTCTCATGACCTCTAGTTATTGATCTGTAACTGAGATTCTCTCTGATCTCAGAGAACTGATTGCTTTTTTAAGAAGAGAAATAAATGCCACACATTTTATCTCATGGCTTATAAAATAACTGAAAAAAGAGAGGACAATTAAAATAAAAGACACTGGCAATCATATTTTTTTGCCAGGCATTTGCTAACTAACTTGAACTGCATTCCATGCTAACTAACTGGAATGTAATAAGCATCTTTTTACAGTTGAATGCCCATTTCAAATTGGGGTCGAGTGAATAAATGGGGTAAATGTGATTAAAAAGCTTAAAAATATGAATATTGCTGCATCATAATAGACACAATTAATACAGGGGTTTTCTTTTCGCTTAATGTAAAATATTGCTTTTGAAAACAAAGTAAGCTCCTGATAACTCAACACTTTGTAACATTTGATGTATCATCCATAAATTAAGATCAATAATTTTCCTAGCTTGTATTTATATAGTACTATAGATTGTAATGAAGACTTATCTCATTACATTGGGGATGGCATATCTTCCTAGTTTTATTTTTTAGTGATTAGGTAAATCAAGCAACAACAACAAAGCAAAAACAAAGAACAGAAATACATGTATTTATGTAAAATAAACTTTAGACTAGAGCAAAGGTTGAAGCAAGAATATGATGATTAAAAAAATAAAAGCAAAATAAACAAACAAGGAGAAAAAAGCATTACTGTGGTATCTCGGTACTCATCATTAATTGGTTCCAGGAGGCATGATAAGTACCAACAATGATGAATAGCAAACAAAGTTTTCTCATAAGCAATAATATAATGAGTCACAAGGTAACTGACACTGACAAATTCTAGTTTGTGCATTGAGTACCAAACAAATGAATAGTACCGGGACAAAATGTTCACATCAAAATGCTATGAGTACCAAATTTGATGAGTTTCAAAGAAATTAAATACCAAAGTACCATTGTATAGGAAAAAGCATTCTAATAGCTCTCTTCTCCTCCCTTTTTTCCCTCCCAACTGCTAATTGCTAATTAAATATTTTTATACTATGTTTTGAAGTTATATTACTCATTTCTATTTGGATTGGTAATTATTTTTGAAACAATTTATCTTTTTCTTTAAAAAAATCATGTTCTAAGTATCTTACCTAACCTTGGTATGTGATATGTTTTACATAAAGAAACTATTCCTGCTTGAATTTGATTAGACTTCTACTGTTAAATATATGCAGTCAATTTTTTTTCCCATTGCCAAGATTGGGAGCCTAAAATTCTTCAATTCAAAATGAATTCAGTTCAAAATGAAAAAGGTCTTCTGCAGTCACGACATAAGCCTAAGACTGAAAATCAGGCTTGTCAGATGCTATATTTTTTCTATCCTGCTCTATGGAGTAGAGAGTGGTCTCTGACAGAAGGCCACCTGAAGAGACTAGAAGCATTTGAAATGTGGATTTACAGGCGGCTGTTACGTATAAGCTGGGTTGACAAAATCAGAAATGAGGAGGTGATTAAGCCGCCTGGGAAAGCCAAGGGAAATCATCAAAACAATTAAAAATGAAAGTTAGAATATTTCGGACATGTGATGCGACACCCAGAAAAATACGGCATACTCCATTTAATCCTCCAAGGAAAGATTGAAGGCAAACGAGGTCCAGGCAGAAGAAGAACATCATGGCTTCAAAATCTAAGGGACTGGTTTGGACAAAACTCAGCAGCACTTTTTCGTGCGGCTGCTGATAAAAACAGGATTGCCAACATGATCGCCAACGTCCGATAACGGATATGGCAGAAGAAGAATAAGAATCTTGTACTGATGACAAGTTTTCTCTTTTTCAATGTTGTACCAGATTGATTCTTGCCATGATCAACATATATCTTAATAAATTGATTCGCTTGTTATTTATATTGTCAGGGATTATACCTAATTAAAATGTTTGTGCTTTTAATTTTATTTTCAGTATTTCTGAATATTTTGGTTGGGTTCTTTGCAGTCCTTTTGAGTATTTTTTGCATAAACATCACACATGGCAACATTTTCCTTCTTTGCTGTGTCATTTCCAACATTTATTGTTGCACGATTTGTCCATCTTAGCAATCACTGACAGAGTTATATACCATCTGTAGAGCATTTTGTACCAAGTTTTTTTCCAAATACTAGCATGGTGCAAATTTTATTGACTTCTTCCCATTGCCCCATTGTTATTACATTTTTAAAGTTTTGTATCCATTTTATTGTAGAGTTTTTATTTTGTTCTCTTTCTGTGTCATATTTGAGGAGTATGTAAATCCATCCTAGTAAATGATGTTGATTCTACATAACATTTAATCTTCCTTTGCTTCCTTGATCCCAATGGTCTGTTTACCTTATCAAATGTTGTGGACCAAGATTTCCAGAACAATCACTCCCCTAATAATAGAGGGGAGAGTAGACACCCTAGCCATGTGTCTTTGCAAAGCTTTCAGAGACTATTCCAGTCACTGCAATCTTTGCTATTTGCCATTGATATCTATTCTCTACCCAACTTTCAAATTCTTCCCTGGGATTCATTTTGTTCAAGACCTCTAGTAAATTCCAAGTTGTCAAAAGTTTTTTTCTGCATCTAGAAATATTGGTGCTGCCTTCTTTCTCTTAATATTGATGAATTCTAGTGCATTTATGATAAATCTGCTGTTGGCTTTCATCTTCCTTTTTTGGAAAATAACTTGTCTGATTTGTGTGAATAATTTCAGAAATGCACTTCTTCATTCGTAATATAGTACTGAATATCTGGTTAACAGGATTCTGTAAACATTCAGTGTTTCTTTAAAAATGAAACTCCCACCTTCATTACACTGAGGTAGGGTGATGATTTTCCAAGGGACTTTAAAACTAAATATATGATGTTGACAGATTCAAGAATATTTTTAAATGATCGTTCCAATGCAGTCTCCATATTCATCACAAAGAAGTTGGTTATACTCAGGCCCATTTTATATCCAGGAGAATGATAATGAGCTATTGTGAGTTCTGTGCCCTCCCCTCCTTGAGTTGATTCCTTAACTGTTTAGTTTCCACTGAGATCATAAAAGCATATTAGTTGTAATCCCTTTTGAATACAAATGTTGCAGGCCAACTTAAGGCCAATTGATGCCCTAAGTACAATCCTACAATGATGATCCTCGGCCCTTCCATTTCTTCACTGACAAGACAATTAGATTCAGTAAGTGGAAGAGTTAAAGGCATGACAGAGAGAGATTAAAAACTCTGAATTCCCCCTTCCTTTGCCACTCCAACTACATGCTTATTTTGCTTAAAGGTTACTCCAGGGCAGAGGTATGGTATTGTAGACAGCCACAAAGAGGTAGCAATGGTTATAGAAAGAAAAATACACTTTAAGCTTGGGCAACTGCAAAAGTATAAGAAAAGTGCTCGGTCTTACTCCTCATTAATTCAGTAGAGTGGAAGAGGAAAAGAGGGAGGGGAGAACTCTGTTGTGGGGATGTAACTTTCCTGGAATGTGACACTTTTTCTACTTTTAGATGTGTACTTCAGGGCTCACTGGGGAAGGACTTATTTCACTTGAAGAAACTCCCTCCACCAGATAAAAGGGAATTGTATTCTAATGGCAATTGTGGTTATAAATTTCATCTGTTAATCATGGATTCATGCTTTGTCAATTTTTTTAATAACTTCAAATTTTTGTTTAATATTCTAAATATTAGCAAATCTTGGTCAGCTGAAATGAATGCTGCTTATATTTATGAATGTATCTTGAGCAACACGAATACTACTTATAGTTATGGCTGATATGGCCAGTCAAGTGTGATAAAAATCATTATCAGAATTTAACATCAGACAGACTAAAGGGGAAGAAGTTACTATAAACCACAACTGACTATTTGACAAGGCGTACAATGACACAAAAAAGTAGCATTTTGCCTATGCCATGTATGCAAAATCAATAAATAAAATTTATCAACATTATTTATAACCTTCCAAACTTTTCCATGAAAGAAAATGAGTAATGTACATGGGTTTTCTCTATTTTTTCTTCTAAGCCCTATATTTAAAAAAATCACATATGTTGATCAAAGTACATTGAAGTAGCGTATGCCTCAGTAATTCTGTTCCTCCTGGCAGAATCAGTTCATAAGAGTATTATCAAATGCTAGCTAGAGGACAGACCAGAGGATGCTATGATACAAAAGAACAAAATTTATAAGAAATACCTGTAAGGCAAACATCTTGTTGATATAAAGGATTTAATACATTTAAAAAAAAATCAGATGGTAATGGAAATAAAGATTCATTCTTTGTGAGGTACTATTGTCTTATTTATTGGAAAAATATATTGTTTTTCCTGCTGTTTTGATTTACCCTTTTAAAAACATTATATTGTATATCAGTATCTATTGAAAATTCTGTTCATTGTTGAGAAAGAAGATGCATTCATCTTAATATTAGTTTGATAAAAGTTTAGTATTATTAACAGAATCTGATAACATTGTAGATTTTTTTTTAACATCTTCATGTGAGAAAATTAAGTTTTTACTCCTACAAATATGAATATTTCATTTAATTAAATGAAAAATTTCTAATCTCGGAACTAACCATATTTCCACTTAACATATAATTAATGCTCTATCTTTAAGGGAGTAAACTATATCTGAATACTTTTTTTAAAAAAAATGTAATTATTACGGCCCAACCTCAACTGTCCTCAGTGCAAATTAGTATTATGGTAGAGGTGCTTTTTAAAACAGTTTCCTGCTCACTGATAACAGACTAATAGAATGACCTTATAAATTACCATATAGGCAATAACCATCAGAAATCAAGCAATTCAATTTCCTTACATGTTAGAATGTGCATACAAAATAATCTCCCTTATTTTCATCAAAAGAAAATGTGAATTAATTACTTGTGTCATAGCTAATTTTCCTTGTCAGATTTAATTTATCAAAACTATCGGTTCTGAAACTAAATTGATACAATTGTTAAAGTGGAAGAAATTTGGATAAATATGTTACTTAGGCTGTTTTGGATAGCCCTGGGTATTCTTTAATGCAGTTCAAATACTTCATGCTTTCTGTCACACAGATATAATTAGCAAGTTTTTCTGCTTTTTCACTTTAGATGAAGGCAGCCTACTCCTTCTCCATTTGAATCTTCAATTGTGCTTCCATGAACAGTAGGAGAAGAACCTAAGAAATTATAAGGGGAAATCTTTTGCTTTCAATTGCAGCTGGAAGTTTCCATTCCTTTCTATACTAGTGTAGCAATTTCACCAAAACACCGTGCAATGGAGAGAATATGTAATGCAAGAACTGAAGGTATCAAGATGGGTGAAACTTACCACTGGGGTGTTGCAAGGATCAAGACATTAATCATACAGAACACTCATTTTTCAAAGAACTGCCGCACTCATGCAGTTTGTTCACCTGACTTGCTAACCCATCGCAGCATTTTATTTTTCTTCCATTCAATCATGTCTGATTCTTGGAGACTGCCTAAATAAGTCCCTGCAGTTTTCTTGGCAAGGCTTTTCAGAAGTGATTTGCCATTGCCTCCTTCCTAGGACTGAGAGGCTGACTGGCCCAAGATCACCCAGCTGGCTATGTGCTGAAGGCAGGACTAAAACTCATGATCTCCCAGTTTCTAGCCTGATGCCTTAACCTCTACACCAAGCTGGCTGTCTATAGTCAATATATCTGTGGCTTATTACAGCATTTCCGTAAGCTTGGGCAAAGCCCAGTGGGGGTCATGAGACAATACATGGAAGGTCATCAGAGAGCATCCTCTTGAAAAGTTCTTTCTTTGTCAGTTTGATGAAAAAAATATGCTGAATTCCAAACAACCCAATTGTTTCAAAGCTCTTTATGTTCCATGTTTCTAACACAGTTTATCTTTCAAAGGAGGACTAATTGTCCTTGGGAGACATGAGGCTTCTATGCAAAGCTCTGACTATCTGACTTGAGATTTATTCTGTAGAGGGAATTATGATAAAAGTGAAAGAAGTATGGGACGTGACTGTTATTTCAATGCAGCTACACTAAGACAGGTAGGGCCGAAGTGCCTGTCAGGTTTTGCAAGTGCAGCATTTTAAGAGTAGCTTATAGGAAGCGGATGTAAGGTAAAATATACTCTTCTGCCTTTTACCTCTCCTTTCCCCAACTGAGCTTGAATGAACTCCAGATGTCAGGACTTACACAAAAATAATCAAGCTCATTCTTCCTCTTAAATTATGTTTTAAAAATTATTGGCTGTTCATTTAGCTTATTTCCGCTGAAGCAGTCTTCTTTTACAAAGCTGTAAGGTCCTATCATTGTTTTATTTCATTTAGAAAGTATAATTTAATCTAAGGTAAAGAGCACGATCATTTTTTGCCCACTCTAACCCCAGTGAATTCCTAAGTTTAATTCATGACCAGTTTAAAAAAATCATTTTAGGAGATCCCTGTATGGACAGTTTCAAGAATCCCTGGCTTACTAAATTAACCCAACGTTCTAGGGTGACATAACACATGAATCATTAACTAACTACATTGGCAGAGTTCAAAAAGATAATAAATAGAAAATGGTTGACCAGTCTATTTTTCATTATGTGTGTGAACTTGGCCAAAGTTATATGGGGAAGATACATAGCAGTAACTTTTATTCCTTTGAGCTCTGGTGCCTTTTCACTCAAATTGTCACAACCAGGCTAGATGGCCACAGTCCGGGCCTTGAGGTGACATTTCTCAGTGGCAATGGCAGCACTGGGGTTAAAGTAGAGGCCTAGGGGTGATAGCAGCTGGCTCTATTTTAGTCCCAGCCCTGCCACTGCCATTGAGAAGTGTCGTTGTGCAGGGTGTCCAAAAGGGCATAGATGGGGGAAGACAAGTAGGTGGTGGGAGTTGAAGCATTCCTCTATTTTTATAACTTCTTGCTATATTCTTTACATCTGTCTCTGTCTGTCTGTCTGTCTCTGTCTCTGTCTCTGTCTCTCTGTCTCTCTCTCTCTCTCTCTCTCACTCTCTCTCTCTCTCTCTCTGTCTCTCTCTCTGTCTCTCTCTCAACTATCTATCTATTAAACTTTTTAATCACCCATCTCTCTCACAGAAGGGCTTTATCTCCTTTATTTCTATGCACATTATACAGTATTGTTCTCCCATCCTCATTCATTTCCATGTGAACACTGTTTTCTTGCCCATAACGTCTTTCATTTAATTACTCCATCAAATATATTTTGCTACTTTCAATAAATGTATTTAACCCCATTCTGCGGCATTTTCTATTACAATTCTTCTCATTCTGTTCTAAGCAATTTCCATATCCTCTTTCCTTATGTCCACTTTCCATTTGTCTGTCAAGTTCTGCATGGAAAAGTATTAGAAGATAGAATATATTCTAATATTTTTCCATGCAGAGGCTGACATCCAACATTATATAAGTTTGTCTTATCCTTCCCCTGTGGCCTGTTGCACTCTCCTCCAAATCTGCTGTAAATCCTGTGGAGCTAAGTAAGATGGTGCACAGGAAGTGGAGGGAGAAATACATTTACTTTACAGATGTTGTTTCTTTACTCAAGAACAAAGTTGCATCTAATAAAATAGTATCACAACAGTTAAAGTAAAGGGTGTGTGGGGGAGAGAAAGACAGAGAAAATATGAATAACAGAATAACAGAGTTGGAAGGGACCTTGGAGGTCTTCTAGTCTAACTCCCTGCTGATCAGGAGATCCTATACCATTCCAGACAAGTGGCTATCCAGTCTCTTCTTAAAAGCCTCCAGATGAAAAAGTGCGAGAATCTACTTTTTCCATATGAAGTGTGAAAATCAGATAAAATGGCCCAACATTAGGATTTTGAAATTATTGCTGAATAAAATAAAAGTAAAACCAAAATAGAATTAGGACAACTATTGTAAAAATTGTGGAAAGACTTTTAAAGAATCTATTTTTCTTTATAATTAGTTTGTGCTGTTTGGGCTAGGCCCATTCTTGCCAAGGATCATAAAGACAATGAAGGTCATCCAATAAAAAAAGACTTAATGGAATTAGTAGAACTCAAATGACGTGTTGTGGGTAAAGTGACAGAAGCAGATAATTAATGTATTGACATAAGAACAGATGTCTGTAGCTGTCTGGAGGCCAATTTAAATAGATATTTAAAAAACAAAACATCTGCAATCCTTTGTGTTGTCTTCCTTGGAGAAAGCTTCATTTGGTCAAAGAATGAGACAATGACATACATGCCTGTAGACAGACACACAAATTATGTTTTTAATGGGATGTCCCAGGCATATTGCCAGAAAGTATTTTTTTTCAATCAACTGGTGTTGATGTACTTTAAATAAAAGTGTGGCTAACTGCTCCTTTAAATTATTCAACATAACCCTCCTGTGATTCAATGCTCTAACTCCCTTAGGCTTCTTTCATTCATATATCTTCTTTAGGTATAAGAATGGAAACAATTCACCTTTATTTAAACACAGAATATACTTAATTTTGGAATGCATATTGTATCATAGGTGTTAATTATTCAAGGCAATTGATTAGCCAGAGACAACTTAGAATAGGAAAACCTTTGGCCTGATTTATCATGTTACTTCCTGATAGATGGGTTTGAAATCAACCAAAGAAAGGGGACAAATAACTGATAATTAGGGATTAGTAGTTATCATGTTCTATCCAAGATCATCTTGGTGCTCCTTCATATCAGATAAAGCATTTTTGGATTGATTCACTTAAAAACAGTAATAGAATTCTATTGGCATTAGTGCTATATTACTGAAAGACATATTGTAAGTTTTGGTAGATTGGTAAACATATATGTAGAACTATAATAGTAATGATGAAATTTAATTGCCTTTTAGGATTAAATGAGGCAGATATAGCCTGAAAATAAGTTGCAAATGCAGCTCAATATTACAAATACTGACTACACAAAATATACAAGGTGGTGAACCAAATTTGAATATTACTGTACAAATCTTACTGCTGCTCTTCCTAACTTTCTATATGACAGACAGAACTGTTTTATGAGTTGAACTAGAGATATTTACCATTGTTGCTGATCTCAGTCTTATGGAGCTCCTGCTAAATCAGGGCAAAGATTTTATGGGGATTTTGAATTGTTCTTAATGTTTTCAAGATGGAACATGAATAGCAACCAAACATAATGATGAAGTTTGAAATGTGCATGTTACAACTGTGTAGAGTGAAGTGAATATTGTGTGGATGTGTGGATCAGTAAAAGTCTGTTTTCTTGCCTTCAGTTTAGAGAAGATTTCTTAGAAGGCTATACGAATATAGTTAAAATACCATGTATAGATAAGTAGGTACTTTGTCTGCTTTCTGTTGGTCAGTCACTTTTCCTACAGCAGGTTAATATTTTTCTTTTTTATATTTTAGGTTGTGTTAGCATTATGTAAGATTTATCTACTCAGAACTGTAGCAGGCAAATTAAATGATTACAGTACTGGAAGCACGTATCTATTTGCAATTTTGCATGGAAAATCACTACAGTGATTAAATGTTAACTTCTTGGCTTTTTAAAATTTCCTATGTGGGCTTTTCTATAAAGTTTCATTGCAACTGTAATTTGGGGGCTTATGAGGGTACCAATTTTCTCTGTTCCCTAATTTTATTTTTTTAAAAAAATATTATATAAATGCTTCTGCATTTTTGGATGTCTTCTTCAAAAATTTTGTAGTTTACTATTGGCTTGGCCATCACCAAAGTTACTGCTATTACAACTTTTTCAAGTTGCTTAATGCCTTGGTTCTTTTTTACAGAGGCAGAACCATCTGGGCTTTAGAATGTCATTGATGGGAAAAGAATTATCTAAGGCAGTGTTTCTGAATGTAGCAAGTCTTGGATGTATGGACTTTAATTCTCAGAATTCTCCAGGCAGTATGGGAATTGGTCAACACATGTTAGAGTTGTAAAGGTTGAGAAACACTGATCTAGGATCATATACATGTAGCACAGCACAGCACAGCACAGCACAGCATATATAGTATCCAACCTTGTTGACTTTAAGACTTATGGACTTCAACTCCCAGAATTCCCCAGTTAAAGTCCACAGCTCTTAAAGTTGACAAATTTGCATGTGCCTGATACATACTCCTTTATTTATTTATTTATTAAAGTTATATGCCACTTATCTTGCCTGAAGGAGATTCTAGGAGGCTTACAATCAACAAAAGCAACAAGACAAACTGTTAAAACAATAAATATTACTAAAATTGACTTTAAAATTAATAAAAATGGGAAGGAAGGGAGCAAGATGCACACAGGGAGGAGGTGCGGTCTTATCTTAATCCATTAACTACTTCCAGAATGACATGCTCCCATCAGGCCAATTGGCAGAGCCAGGTCTTCAGGCCCTTTCAGAAGGCCAAAAGGGTGGGTGCGGATCTCACCTTGGGGGCCAAGATATTCCAGATGGCAGGAGCCATGGCAGAAAAGGATCTTCTTCTAGACCCCACTAGCTGGAATTCCTTGACTGACAGGGTCCACAGCATGCCCCTTCTGCCAGTGCTGGTGGAGTGAGCCAATCCCATTGGCATGAAATGGCTCCTCATATAGTATAAATGTCTTATAGTATTCACATATATAATGGAAATACTGTAGCATTTGTATTACATAAAAATATTGAGCTATATTCTTTCTTTCTTTCTTTCTTTCTTTGTTCTAAAATGTATATGGGTAGGGCATATAAGAAACAAAGATATAAAAATAGGCAGTCAGAATCTTCAGACTTTTATAAAGAAAAAAAGCTTTGGAAGATATAGGCACTTCACGGTCCATCACTATTATTGCCTGCTTTTACTAGACATAGTGAATCTTTCAGTCTTACAGACCTGACCATTTAACACAGAACAATAACCAGCAGATGAATTTGGGAAAGTTAGTAGGAAGCTTAACTCTCCCTTAGCCCAATAGAAATGAAATGTAGTCTCCCTTCTTTCTACTGATGGAGATCCTTGAATTTTTCTTAAGAAGGGGTAATTAATTACCCCTTGATTCATTTTCCTTGAGTGGAGCATTTAATAGAACTTATTTTTAACACTGCTCATATGCAACTCAGGTTAGAGCAAAATGTTTTATCTCCTCCAAGGGAAAATCATTTTGAAATAATTTCTCAAGGCCAGCAACTATCGGTAGCACTGTCAAAACCTCATTATTACAGACTTCATGTTTTGAAATGTATTCAGCACCTTTGCAAGCAATGGCCTTAGGAAGCCTCTGCAGGACCAGTTATTCTTCCCAGGATTTATATGAAAGCATGAATAGAAATTAGGCACAGCCAGGTAGGATTAGAATGAAAACAATCAGACAAGATTGATACTAACTTCATGACAGGTCAAAAGTGAGTAATAGCTCAATGCATCACTGAACAAACTAAAAGGACAAAATGGAAATTACAACTAAATTACCATGCCAGAAACTTAAGACTGCTGTTGGGAGATAACTTTATCTAGCTTTCACTGTCTGGGCATAATACAAATAAAGCAATATGGTTAAGAAAAGGATAAATGTACACACAGGCACTATAAAGGAAACATACTGGGTAAAAGATGAGCACCAAAGCTGTAAACCAAATCAGTGCATATGAATTTTTGAACAATGTGCTAGAAGACAACAGACATAAAAAACATATAACCATCTCACAGATGTTCAGAACTTGATTAATCATCAAGCTATCTAATCAAGCCATCTCACCATCAATACTTTCACTGCACTGGAATGGCTAGCAGTTTTTATTTATATGCTATAGTTTACTATTGCCCTTGCAGTGACTTCTTCGAAACCTTGCTTGTGTCTTTACTGTAATAGGCAGGGTAGCTAACGATAGGAACAAGACGTTAATCAGCATTAAGGCTCCAATTTTGTATTGGGTTTAGGAGGAAGAACCCTGTCTAAATCTTACCTATTCTAGTGGGAAGAGCAGGACTAAGTTATCCACTGACTTTTTTTTTTGTTCTCCAAAGCTTTATAACTTAACTTTGATTTTACAGCAGGAATATAGCATGATTGTTGTGTTAACATTTCAACTGTAGTAAATTATCTTCATGTATGCTGCCACAAACCTCATTAAAATAATCTTGTAAACTATTACACTTATCCCAGAATGGCAGTGGAAAAATTGAAGTGCCTGGCTGAAGGAAGTTCTAGCCTGAGGCGTGATGTGCTCTAAATTCTACTCAGAGTCACATTATTGCATGAGACAGAGGCTGCTAAGTGCTATTAAAAGTTGGAAAATGCAAGATTCCCTGAGAAATGTGCAGTTTTATCAAAGCTCTTTGTCCTCTATTGAAATTCCTTGGTTGGCAATATCTACATATCTCGTAGCTGCTACTGAATTTATCTAGAAGGACATTTCAAACTGTTGTTGTTAAGCAACTCACTGCAGTTGTTAAGTTAGTAACATAGTTATTAAGTCAATCTGGATTTCCCATTGACTTTGTTTGTCAGAAGGTCACAAAAGGTGATCACACAACCCTGGGACACTGCATCCGATATAAATATGAACCAGTTACCAAACATTGGAATTTTGGTCAATTAATCACGGGGATGCTGCAATGGTTGTGTGAAAAATGGTCATGTTACTTTTTTCTGTGCTATTGTGTCTTCACATGGTCACTAAATGAACTGTTGTAACTCGAGGACTACCTATACTGCCAACCTTTGTCCTCTCCAGTTTTATTTATTTGACTTGTTTGTCTGCCTGGAGACTATAAGGACCTATGTACATGTTACAATTTCAAATTTTTAATACTTAAAAGACCTGCTTCTCTTTGGAAGAAAAAGAAATGATGTAGGTCTTGCAGGGTAAACAAGTTAGGAATCACTGCCAGATGAGCTAATTCTACTTTATTGTAAAGCTACATCAACAGAATCTTGCAGGTATAGAAGTACAGTTCTCCCTCTTATCTCCTTGACATCCAAGAAACTAAGGATTCTTGATTTGCCTCACCCATTATGTGCGGGTTATGCTGTCTCTTATCTGACCTTTCCCTTGGCCAGCATCCCTTGGGCCGAATCTCTCAAGGTCTTTCCCACATTCTATTACAATTGGGCAGGGACTGTTCTAGATGGACTGTTCCCAGCCAAGAAAACATTTCTTTGCTTAAAACTTCCTTTCCCTGGATGCTATTTGCCCAAATGCGAGGTTTTTCAATAAACAGTAATTTCAGGAAGAAAGGGAGAATGGAAATGGTGAAATAAAGGGGAGCCAGGGGAGCTTCCTATGCCAATCAAGGTGTTTCTCAACTCTTTATTGGCATAAATTCCATCTCTATTTTTAACTCTCGTATGGCACCATGAATTAAAAATCTGTCCAGCTCATATTTTTGCATTTCTGGAAGAGACTCTCATTTAAAACTTTTTTTTTTTTTGCTTTTGGCCTTTGAAATTGAAAAAAAAAGAGCCCTCTGTCATATAATTGGGGATAATAGTGCTTTGCTGCCTGTAAGAAAACTATTCTTCTCTTCAAAGTTCCCTTAATCTTTACTGTCCTTTATTTCTGAAACGGGATGTCACCTTAAGAAAGATCAAGCATCTTCAGATTTATATTATGAATAAAACAACCAGTCAGTGCCTAGACATCCTGTATGCTAACTGTGAATTTCACAGTTGATGGACTAGACTAAAAGTTAATGATGTGCAGCATGAATACTTCATGACAATCAGTGGAAATGTTTAAGTGAAATAGTTCACTGAACTTCTCCTCTTCTTTATTCTGCATTTGACTCTACCAATGCATTGTTCTTGGGTCCTTGCTTAGACTGTTTCATTTCCTAGACAGAGTCTTTTGGATTAAGTAGCTCTGCAGTAATGGTCATGTAATGTTAGTAGTTATTTTTCCAAAATTTTGGTGTGACAGTGACATTAGCAAGTGGCACAGGAAAAAATAATGAGAAGCAATTCATAATTGTGCTATATGAGATGGCCTCTTCAGGACTTCTTGCTTGGAACATAAGGAGCTATGGTCAACTGCCAGGTTTTAAGGACATGCTTTTTCCAGACACATTGATCCACAGCAATTTTATCAGATTTTTAATTAATAGTTTTAAATACATTATGTTGTCTAGTTATTTCCATTCATGTACTAAAATAGTCTTTTTTTAATAAAGGAAAAAGATGAGTTGTATAAAGCTAATGTGTACTCTCAGCAATTAAAAATAATCTTTGCCTTCTTTCTTGTAGAATAAAATTAATCAAAACAAAGCCGGTTTATTCACCTCTCCCTATAAAACAACCTCATTCTCAAAATATGGGCTCTTTGCAGTGAGAATGACATCATCAATGCGTTAAAAAAAATGACAATGTCATAATGAGGAGAGGCTGGAGTCAAGTGTTACATTAAACCACAGTGCCATTTGTAAGGTTCAGTCAGTCTGTTGAATAAACCCACTGTTGTGGATTTGTAAACACTGGTTTATGGCTTTGAGTAAGCTATAAATAGCCAATTGTAGTTTATTCAGGAAACTGTAGTTAAGCTAATCTTGACTTAACACTATATGCAGACACAAAAAATATAATTGTCATTTAGACAATTGCAACAAGTTCCTGATATGCTCCTTAATTCTTTTATTGTCTTGTTTTTGTATTATAATATTTTAACCCTTGTTAGCCTCCCAGTAATAAGCTCCCACCTCTATATCATTTCAGGCTGTCCTTGAACAGCCACTATAGATTTGCTACCAATACATGGTGGGAAAATAGCTATTTTTTTCCCCTTATGGTTTATTTATGATATTTATAACCTGCTCTGGAAAAATTATAACCTTTAACTAAGCCCATATAACTTCTGAAGCTAGAATGCTAGCTAAAATAAACCATCTCCTAAAGTTGCTCCTCCTGCCTCCTGGTAATAGCTTAGTTAATATACTGTAAGATTAATTCATGCCTAAGAGAGCTTAAATTAAAAAAAAATTATTGTAGGAATATATTCAGGAACTAAAAAGATTAATGAAAGATTTTAGGATAATACATGTTATAATTTCAAAAGCATCCATACTTGCAATAAGAATATGGAAATCACCTGTTTTATATTGAATTAAAGCAAGAAGTTGTTTAAACTCAATTTAACCCTCCATTATATAATTCATTATCAGCAGGATATTTGTTTATTTGAATCTCATTTTTATTATTTTTACAAATATTGTAACTCAAGGCAATGAGCACATCCAACACAACTTCCTCCTATTTTCCCCTCAACAAACAGCAAACTTGTGAGATGGGTTGGGCTAAGAGTGACTAGCCCAAAGTCACCCAGCTGGCTTTCATGGGTATTTTATTAACCTCCTTGTATAATCAAGTGAATTCTTTATCTCTCTATTCATTTGCACTTACAGAATAGGTTTGGTTCCAGAACTGATGTCTTCTCTGAGGCTCAGTTCCTCTTTTCCCAGTCTTGTAGGTGAATACAGTTAAAATTACTTTTTCATCTGGGTCAGTACCACAGTACTTGAGATTCTCTTCTGTTTGTTTGCTGACGTTTCTCTGCTTTCTTAAGGACAACTCACTAAACCTGTGTGGCAAAACTTAATGGTTTGGGCTCCTTTCATTTTTCGCTCCATTTCAGGTCCAAAATATTCAAACTCAACCTTATTTTTTTCCACATCCATTTGCTTCTTATCCTTTTGTGTTTGACATTTCTAGTTTTTGTCTGCCCCACTCTACCTCTATCAGGTTTTGAAAGTTCCCTGTCCAGTCTTTTATTCTCTGTTAGTTAAAAACTTGAGCGATTAAGAAAATCAATCCTTTGGACTCTTGTAATGATCAGCATAAATATCAAATGGGATCAGTTTTCCCATTGTCTCAAAGGGTGGACTAAAAAGAACAGCAAATATTGTCTTCATCCAATACAGGAAGTTTCCATAATGTTTCTTCACTCTCAGCTAGCTATAGAGCATTACTTCCTTCCAGTGAGGAATTGTGCCTGACACTGAGGAAAAATCAGGTCTACAAAGTAAAAATCAAAAATCAGCAAAACCCACTCTCTAATAATGGAAAAAGATGGAGGCAGTGTCAGAAATTGTACATCCTTTAGCAAGATTCATTACTGGTAAGTGCCAAGGATTGTGACCATCTTAGCAACTGTAACCAAGGCTTCAGTTAGCATTCAAGGTTCCACATATCGTTACCTTTCTCCTGTGGCCAAATCAGACACATTTTTCATCCTCTTTCCACACTGAGGTATTTAACCAAAAATAAATTACATAAGCAGTTCTAAAGACGTATTTATATGTTTAAAAATAATAGAACGTTTATATCTAGCAAATTAGATGGCTAGATAAATAGATAGGCAGACAGACAGAAAGACGGTTGGTTGGTTGGCTAGTTTTAAAGAAAAACAATCATATAGCAACATAAAATCACAACCCTAACACTGGTATTTCAAAATCAACCCAGAGTTAAAATACTGTATACATCTCAATATAATAAAGATTTTAGAACCTAAATGAACTGAAGTTTGCTGGGAGACAATTTTGATTTTTTTTATAGTGTTTGATTCTGTTGGCATGTTATGCTTCATTTGGTTCTGCTTTGTTTTATTTTGTTTAATGTAGCTTTGTTTCTCTTTTACATTTAATTACTGAATTGTATTTCAGAACCTGTTTTTTAGTTATATCAAAGAAATCATCAAAAATAGACATATTTTAAATATCTTAGAAATGGATAGAGATAGATATAGAGACAGATATTTTAAGCAGGAGCCTTATATAATGGAAAACTCTAAAACCTGATTTTGGGCCTGATCTAGTTTTTTCTTTTCTTTTTAAGCATATCAATTTTATTCTTTCTATTCTTTCATAGATAATATGTGAATTGGAGCACATTTATTAATGGTGTAAAACAAATATTTATTTTCAGAAATTGCATAAAGCTGAAAGTATCAAGGAAAAGATAAGTGTATTTGAATACATTTGAATCCTGGTCCAATCAAATGACTCTTGGTGGTTAAGATAGTAATAAATGGTATTTTATTATTCAGTATTATTATATTAGTATTACAAATACTAGTCGTAATTTATCAAACTTACATGCCCCCTGACATATCTCAATAATATAAAGAGAAATGATATGAAGAAAACAATTTAAAACATTCTTAGGAGGCTCCCAAACTATATTAATAACATAAAAAGCCAAGATAATACAACTCAACATAAAAGCAAAGATGGCTGAATTTAGCAGGATATTTCTTTTTCACCCTGACCTCTACAGGGAGACTGTTCCAGAGAACTGTGCTGCTATCAAGATTTAAACAAATTGCAGGTTGACGTGTAATAGAGAAAACAGTATATAAAGTATATGACTGAATATATTTAAACTGATATATGGGTTGGATTTTCTCTGGCTGAGATGTCTACTTATATGATTTAATTGTCAAGTATTTAGCAAGATTGACTTTTAAAATAATCCCAGTATGTTCTTCTGTCTGAATTGCTGTCACCAGCTGCTAAGGGTCTGGTTTGGGAAATGCAAAGCATAATGATTTTCTGACATGGAATGAACTTTTCTCTATTTTATTGAGAAACAAATATTATTCTTTGCATTCCTCTATCATTTCTAAAATATTTTTTTACCCTGACACATCGGCTTTCTCATAAACATTTTAGCTTATTATATTTCCAATAGAAGGAAACAATTATTTCTCAAACAAGAGTTTGAGAAAGGAGAGGAGTGAAAAATAATATATTTATATTGTCTGAAAAGCAAAGGAAAACTATTATTATTACTATTACTATTATTTATTAAATGTACATGCCACCTAGTGACCCTGGGCAGTTTACAATTGATGGGGGTGGGAATGATGGGCAGTGGGGACGAGGGCTGAAACCAGAAGAAGTTTGTTAATAGAGAAAACATGTTAGAATATAGAATATTCTTTATTGGCCAAGTGTGATTGGACGCATGAGGAATTCATTTCTGTTGTTAGTCTCCACACAAATGCACAGTAGATTGGCAAAACTTTCCAAGATATACTTCTGGGAAAGCTCTTTCCTGAATTGAGGCCACCACTTTAATAGAATATCTTGTCCATCACTAAGGACTGAGTTCAAAATTACATTCTGCCGTGGAACTGTAGAGCCTGTAGTAACTCTTAAATTCTATCAGGTCAGACAGAATATGTACCAGTAGATTGATGCTTTCTCTGGAAACAAGGGTGAGACTCATCATTTTGACATGTATCTGCTGGGCTCCTGAAAACCGATGAATATAGATAAGAAAGAAGTGAGTGAGCTCTTATTAAGAATAGAACGTACTGCTTTTTCCCTTTTCAATATAGAATAGAGCAGAAATGGGGGAATGGGAAAACTTTCATATATTTCTCCTTGTAATTTTTCATTACAAACTTTTCCCCCCCTTTTTCCTCTCCTATGCTATTGACAGGACTTTGCACTGACAGGTTAACTAACAGAATGAAAGAAAGGTATTGTTAGACTTTTCCCCTTCTCTCACTGCTATGCTTATATAACTAATTTACTTTGGGTTTTTTGGTTTTGTTTTTTAAACAATGAAACAGTAGATTGATTTTAGCAGACAATTTCCTCACCCAGAAACTCCACATAGCCAAAATAAATATGTAATTTACTTCAGAGTAATATTTTAAATTAACTTTTCAGCAGTGTTTGCAGTAGAAATTTAAAGAGAAATATTTTTAAACATCCCAAAACTGTCTTTAGAAATGTGTACTTTGGTCAACTATAACCTTGCCCATAAGTTCACAAAAGCTTACCAGTGCCCAGAACAATGTAACCTCTAATAATCCTCTAATTATTAAAATTCTTGTTCCCATAATCTTTAACCAAGTGAAATTGTACATCATAGGAAAACAATTTTTGAAACAAAGTACCTCTAATGGGATAGTTTACAGAATGATCCCAAATCCAGGACCCATGACTCCTGTGGAATTGAAATTTGGAAAATTTTATAAAACACTTTATGACATAAATATTATCATAAAACATTTTATGACATAATACAAAATGTCATAAAACATTTCCTGTGCTGATGTTTGTGCTATACAGTTCAACATGGGCTATTTTCTAGGCACTTGCATCCCTGAATGTATCCCAACTTTTCCAATGAAGGCAGCCATTAAAAGTTCTGTCACTGTTGAAGGATAGCAATAGCAATAGCACTTAGACTTATATACGCCCCATAGCATTTTACAGCACACTCTGGGAGATTTACAATGTAAGCATTATTTGCATATTACCCTCAACAATCTGGGTCCTCATTTTACCGACCTCGGAAGGATGGAAGGGTGAATCAGCCTTGAGTTCCCATCAGTATCAAACTCTTGGCTGTGGGCAGAGTTTGCCTGCATTCTAACTGCACCATCAGGATGATCCAACAGGGCATGGGCTGTCTAATGTCTCCAAAATTTTAGTTACTATAATAGGTCTTTGTGAACTATTGCTGATTTCATTCAGATTGAAGATACAAGACTTGAAGAGGACATGATTCAATTTAAGTTTGTGACCTGAGATTTGAAGAAAATTTCATTTCATTCAAGACTCTTTGAGATTCACAATTTGATTTGAAAAATGGTTTATCCATCAGCTCCAGTGGTGGGATTCAGCCGGTTCGCACTGGTTCGGTAGAACCAGTAGCTAAATTTTGTTGAGTTCAGAGAACTGGCTGAACCCATGCTGCTTCTGGAAGTCCATTCTAGGCCTCAGAGGCCTGGAGGAGGTCTCCCAGGCCTAGAACGGCCCACCGGAAGTGCGTGATATCACTTCCGGAAGTCCATTCTAGGCCTCGGAGGCCCAGGCCTGCATCCACGCAGAAAACCGGATGTTCAGGTATTTGAATCCCACCACTGATCAGCTCTAATAGGGAAGTGTTAAAACACCTGCAGTTGTTTTAGTTTTTACTAGTGTAGAGCAAAAAACTGCAAGGTTGATACACTTTTTAGAAGATATTATTTCTTGTTACAGCTACTTATCTCAGGAGGCTTCAGTGGCAGAACAGAGTTGTACAGGATTGTTGTTTGCTGATAACATTCTGTGCTAGCAAAGGCAGCAGATGCACCTTGTAACAATGCAGTGCAATTCCACAAAGAAGACAGAATGAAAGAGGTTGGTACAAAACAAGTAGCATTCATAGCTTTCCTATGCCATTTTAGAAGGAGTCAGTGTTCAGGCCAATATTTGTATCAAATTGTCATGCTTTCACTGATTGCTAAATGGTTAAAACCATCCCAATCCTACCACTTTTTAAAATACAGTTTAAAACAAGATTACATATTAGACCAATCAGCCTTCAGCACAAATTCAGACTGTTAAGAGGAGAGAATTCTAGTTGTAAAGACAAGGTACCACAAATGTGAAACATTCCATTAGTATAAGACAGAGCAAAGTTAAGGCTTGTGACAGACCATCTTGAAAAAAATAAGTAAAACACAGCAGTGTTATATTTATCGTGCTACAAGAGGTCTGATAGGCTGGGAGTTTAATGTGATGATAAATCTTATTGACCAATCATTCATGTCAATGCCAGAAAGCCAACTGCATCACTCTATCCTCCAGTATTCCCTATGTATCAAAGTGACGTTGCAAGATTGTACATGTTCATAACAATCCCAGAAGCAGCAGAAAAAAATTCATCAGATCTACAAGAAGATTCAAAAGAGTACAAAGCATTTTTGAAGCTACCCGATTTAATTTCTGCATCTGCTTCGACAGGGTGATTCAATTGAAGTCTCATCAAATCAAAGCATTCCTTTAAAGCTTTGCAGAAGCCTGTGCCGCAGCACATGAACGGTCAATAAAAAAATAAATAAACATGATCTTTCTGCTTTATAGCAACTTGTCCTAGGCTGGTGCAACTCATTTGGAAGGCACTTGCTTGGGAAGTGAGTAGAGCTGTCGGGAGTAGAGCACCAGCAGAAATGGTAGTAGATGAATAAATCATTAGAATATACTGCCAGGTATATTTTGTAATTAAATGAAAAAAGAAGTTTGTATTTTTGTCAGGGAAATATCAAGTACATAACGGAACAATAATTGCATAGTGATTTATCTTGGTAAGTCACTTTCTGAAGTGGAAAATGGGAGTAGGGATTCTGAAGGAAATCTCTTATCCCATCTGTTACTTCTTATGGAATGCTTCTGTGAAGGAGGAGGAGATATGATGGACTAGAAGACTGATGTCAGGCCCAGTCCAAGAATGACATAAAACAATCCAGCCAAAGTTCAGTTCTTTATTTGAATATACCATATAGAGAGAATTTTGCCAGATTAAACCTATATTACCCTAAGCTAATGGATATACCTTGAGAGCAACTAGACTAGAGAGTTACTATCCTCAATACCTTCTTCTTTCAATGATACAGCTCTGGGCTGGATTGTCTCTTGTCTCCCCCACCTCATCACCTCCCCCTTCATAGACCTCTTTCAAAACAATTACACATCATGTGTTTTGGACAGCATCTCTCATTATCCTAACCAGGGTGATTGAGTATGATGGGAGATATAGTATAACAGACACAAGATACCCATTTTGGAAAGCTTGACATAAAATATTCAATAGACATCATGCATGGCATTTGGAATAACTCTGTAGACATATGGATCTTTGCATTCCAAACTGTATCCATGTGATTTTCAGTATCTCAGTAAGATTTCTTTAACAATAATAACACATTCCAGGAATGTTTAAAACGTCTTCTATAATGGCACAATATGGCTACACTAGAGAAACTATTGGGCATGTCAAATAACAATTTTATAGTATCTCTTCTACATGGATATTTCAGCATGTTTATATATATGGAGTTGTGATATGTTTGCCAGTCACCAAATCCTCACTTTGGGCTTGTTAAAACATTCATTCATCTGCAATGTGCTTTTTGGCTCAGCTACGTTATGGCATGTATTGGCCAAAAAACACACCTGGTCTAGTGTTATTGCCTACTTTATGTTCATTAACTGCATTTTCATGGACAGTTTGGGGAATGAGTCCTCTTCAGTGCTGAATTTTATAATCCAAAGGCTCCAGTTTGAGAAATGTTATGTGGCAGCCAATGTCATTCTGGCAATTAAAAGCATATAAAGTAGTTTCCAAATGGTGTGCTAAAGGCCCCAGTAAAACTCAAAAAAAAAAAAAAAAAACCTTTGGAAACTGTGTTACCACTAGTGTAAAATCTTGGGACAGATGTTCAGAATCTTACACAGTGCAATGAGACTGTTCCAAAATGCTTACCATAATTTCAAGTAACTGTAATAACACATATTACCTTTAAAAGCAGAACACACAATAAATTTCATCCAGAATTTAAAATTAGCAAATTGACATTGTGTTTCCACTTTGTACGTTGCTCTGATCTCAAGATGAAACAGCAAGTTTTGAAACTAGAAATATTTCCAATCCTTTGTTGAGTGTATCAAGCCAATGAGATTCATTTTGACATAATCAGTATGCCATCATACAGCAAGCATCAGTTTTTGTTCTAAACAAAGGATTATTTTTCTGTGTATATTGCGAGGAACTGTAAAGAAAAGTGAAGAATTACTGGGATAATTCTTTTCTTATGTCTTAAGATTTTTCCTTTTTATATGATGAGAGCATATATGAGTACATATATGATGAAATGTCTTCAACATGTATCAGTGCCTAGGAAGAAAATTCTTTAAGGCACCTGTAGGAGATGAGTCTCAGGATAGATCTATTTGGGAATATTCACTGATTGGAATAATCTGGGGAATATCCATAGCTGCATGGAAGACAAGAGACTTCCAGCTATTGAAAGATGTGACATTTTGTCCTGAATTTCCACTATTCTTTGAATGATATCTTTTCTTCTTTTCTTACCTGGCCTATGGACATTTCCTATGTTATGCTTTGCAATTAAATTTATTCCTTGGTCATGCTTTGCTTAATAAATCTTTTTTTAGGTTTTACATTGTGTGAGTGACTTCTCCAACCATTTAGGCCAGGGGTCTTCAAACTTGGCCCTTTTATGACTTGTGGATTTTAACTCCCAGAATTCCTCAGCCAGGCAAGTCCACAAGTCATAAAAGGGCCAAGTTTGAAGACCCCTGATTTAGGCTCTCCTGGTTCCTATTCCTTATTAAATCAAACTCTTCAAGTGACCATTCTTTCAACCAGAATGAGAGAGAGAAGAGAAAGGATACAAATCTTTGAGGGTGGATTTCTAGGAATTAAACCTTTGTCTCAAATTAATCCCAGCTACATAATTTATTTTTATTCATTGAAATAATGCACATTCCTGACCTATAGTTCAGCCTGCAATGCAGATTCCAATCCCTAAGTGATTCTGGGCCAGTTATTCTTTATCAGTCCAGGATATCTCACTCAGTTATTGTGAATAGCAAATGGTCATTACAAGAGCCCTGTGCAAGCAGTTTCATCTCCAAGATCCCAAACATATTCAAGGAAAGCTATTCAGCCTCAACAGCAACTGGACTTGAAAGAAAAGTCAGTAGGATTGCTGGTGGAACAAAGGCAAGGCCTTGGGCTGAAGTGCCTTCTGGGTGGGGCTGTAAACCCATTCTTATTAACAGCCCTTTGCTGAGGCATTATTAGCTCTGCAGGATAGTGCAGACAAAAAGCACAACCAGGATTACTATGTTTATTGTAAGGTTACATTAACAGAACCCTGCAAGACTGAAAATATTTCTCCCTTGTCCCAAACATGCTTTTTTTTTTTTTTAAATGGACTTGTTTGGTTTTTTCCTTGAAGACATTTGCTTCTCATCCAAGAAACTTCTTCAAGGCCTGAAAAAAAGGAAGGAAAAAAAATCAAGAAAGTCCAGTTGCCTTTTGAAAAAGCACTTTTGGGACAACCATGACCAGCATGACTGAGAATCTCCATAGATATGTCTCTCCTTTTTTCCTTTAACTCTCCTGAAAACTAGGGAGGGTGCCTTCTGAAATGTCCTTTTTCTTGTGGGCTGAGATATCTTTTACACATACGTTGTCCAGTCTATATCTCCCCCTATCTCCCAAGGTCATTCCTACATAGAATTGCAGGCATAATAGATATGCTCTAGGGTCAGTACAGTTTATGTTGACCTATTTTCCTCCTGATTCAAGGACTGTCTGGATGAGCTTCTTTGATTTACAGAGCTTTATATACATTTTCTTGTCCTTTTTCTTTTACAGATTTGGAAGTTTAATACAATAGGCTTCCCTACCTCAAGGTTTGGCAGACAAACTTCATTTGATCTTTGTGAGAAGCTTAAAGGAGACTTAAATGGGGACTGGCAGATTATCCTTTTATCACTCTAAGAAATAGTAGAATCCTTAGTTCTAATCCTTAAATGAAATATGGCTAAATTTTGAAGTTAATTCAGTGCGTCTGACCTTTTTTCCTTGTGGAAAATGAATCTCTTTTTCCATTTTCCATTTATATGCTAGCATGGCTTTTTTAAACATAAAGAAGAATATAAATTTAAAGGAACAGATCCTTTGTATAAGGCTTGTAATTTGCCCTGTAAATGACAAGGGGAAATGAAGGAGTGGGGATGTGTCTGTAGAACTGAAATGATGACCTCTTAATGGCTGGATGTTTTAGGAAGGAATGTGTGGCACCTTCTCTGATAAATGCCATTCTTCCTCTCATAACTTTTTCTCCTTCTCTGTTTCTTAATAGAAGTTTCTGATTTTACAACTTTTGGACAGAAATAAGTGGTGAATCTAGCCTTCTAAAGGATAGAAGGGGAACTCATTAAATTTGCAGATGACACTAAGCTGGCAGGAACAGCCAACATTACAGAAGATAGGCTCAAGATCCAAATGGATTTCAACAGACTTGAATACTGAGCCCTATCTAACAAAATGAAATTCAAAGAGGAGAAAGGTAAGGTTTTACACTTACGCAAGAAAAATCAAATGTACAGGTACCAATTAGATGAAACCTAGCTCAATAGCAGTAACTGCAAGAGGGATCTAGTGGACAGTCACTTAAATATGAGCCAGCAGTGTGCTGCAGCTGCCAAAAAAGCCAGTGCAAGGCTGCATTAATAGAGATATAGAATTAAGATAACACGAAGTGTTAATACCACTATATAATGCCCTGGAATTATACTGCATCTAGTTTTGGTTGCCATGATATAAAAAAGATGTCAAGACTCTAGAAAGAGTGCAGAGAAGAGAAACAAAGATGATTAGGGGACTGGAGGTTAAAACATACAAAGAACAGTTGCCGGAACTGGGTATGTCTAATTTAATAAAAAGAAGGACTAGGGGGTGACATGATAGCAGTGTTCCAATATTTTAGGGACTGCCACAAAAAGAGGGGGACAACCTATTTTCCAATGCACCAGAAGGCAAGACAAGAAACAATGGATGAAAACTAATCAAGGAAAGAAGCAACCTAGAACTAAGGGAAAAATTCCTGACAGATAGAACAATTGATCAGTGGAACGACTTGCCTCCAGAAGTTGTGGGTGCTCCAACATTGGAGGTTTTTTAAAAAGAGATTGGACAAACATTTGTCTGAAATGGTATACGTTCCTGCTTGAGGAGGGGGTTGGACTAGAAGACCTTCAAGGTCCTTCCGACTTGGCTATTCTGTTATTCTGGTACGTTTCTTACCCAGTCCCAACTAAGAAAGTATCCTAATGCTGGTGAGAAGCTGGCATTATTATAGCACAGCTTCACGGTCTTGTCAATATTTGTTTTGATATTGTTTGGAAGTTGCTTCTCAGCAGTATATGCAGTAACTATATTACATGGCATAATTCTCAAAGGCTCCCATGGAAGATTTTGTATTCATCTTTGGTATACGTAGTGTATTTCCTACTTTGTTCCCTTGGTGGGTATTGATGCATATAGCAGGCAATTAAGTATGCTATCTGAAAGAGAGCATAAACTGTCTACACCCCTCTGTTTCAATAGCCAAAAACTCCAATGCCAAGGATCCCATGCAGGGGTATAGAACATACATTTCTCATCTTAAAGAGAACTACTTGCACACATATATACATTAATCCTCCCACCTTTTTCAGTATTCTCTTCCTTTCATACATCCATACTCTCAGTCCTACAGAAAGCTATGAAAATTAGAATCATAGAATCATAGGACTGGAAGGGACCTTGAAGGTCTTCTAGCCCAACCCCCTGCCCAAGGCAGGAGCTCTTATTGCATCCTGGATAAATGGATGCCCTATCTTTTCTTGAAGCCTTCAGTGATGGAGCACCCACAATTCTGGGAGGCAAGCTGTTCCATTGATTTTTGCAGTTTTGCAGACAAATCCACACTCCTTCATTTCTCTTGTCATTTGCAGGGCAAATTAAACTGAATACTGTACAGACATATAGGGAGCCTGATGTTGGCAGAGGTTTACATAAAAAGAAGCTGGAGCCAGGCCATTCTAGGTTTCATAAGGATAAGCCATAACTCACTTTTAGAGGAAGAGCAATAGTGCATTTGTAGTCCAGATGTTAATGGGTGTTGCTTGTAGTATTGCATAGAGTTAAGTAAAGGTGAACATTTAACCAAGAGAACACTGCATATATATATATTTTTCTGGTGTTATGCAGAAATGATAAAATACACACGTTTTAAAAATGTTATGCAACAGATTTAATTTGAAAAGTTATCACTGCTGAGCATCTGTCTAAAGCATCAAACATATTTCTTCTTCCTTTTCTTTTTGTGATAAATACCGGTAATGAAAGTTTTACACTGGAAAGAAAGAGCAATTCATACAATGCTTGTCACTTGGAAATGAATGACTGGTATTTTCAAAAAGCTCAAGGCCAAGGAAATACAGCTTTCAAACAAAAAGCCTAATAAAAGGATTTTCAGGCTGAAGATATAATGCGCTCTGAGAGGTTGGCAATCTGAGTTAAGATGAATGTTACAGTTCAACTGTTCAGCAGCATCTATAGGCAAAACAAAACAGACAATTAAAAAAAGAAATCTTCCAATATTATTTCACCCCCACCAAAAGAGAATGAGTGAGAAAGAATTAACTTCCTTCAAGGTTTGAAAAAAATCTTGAAAAGTCTTATAGCATAGTGACTTTAAAAAAATTCTACTTTGTTTGGACTATTTAAATTAATATTCTGTGGCTTTGGGATAATTAAGATTCATATATTATAATATACAATTATATGAAATAGGATAACAGATCCAGTACATTTGTTATTAAATGAACCCAAACGGATGTTTATGGATATTGTGTACCATTTTCTCATTCCTCCTGTGACATTTGAGAGAGACCAAACTGGCACAAGGTTTTGGAAGTCCAAATCCAAGGGCACCTACTGATCACAGAGAGACAGTGCAATGTAATTCAAGATGTAAGAATGTACTCTGTGTTCAATTTTTATCTGTCTCTCTGCTCTCTGCTGGCTGAGGAATTCTGGGAGTTGAAGTCCACAAGTCTTAAAGTTGCCAAGAGAACCCTTTACTGTCCCAAAAAGGGCTACCCAATCAATATCATAAACTGAGCAAGTATCATAACTGAGCATCACAATACTAAGAAAAGTGAAAGAGAAATGGCTGCTTGACATCTTTCTCTGTAACGGCTATCCCAAAAACACACAGCACCCAAACCACAACACACAGCACCCAAACCACAACACACCACACAGCCAACCACCACGCAAAAACTAATCCTACCATACACAAAAGGGGTGTTGGAAATGATAGCCAGAATTCTCCAACCCCTAGAAATAGCAATAGCCTACAAACCCAATAGCCCACAAACCCATATTCTGCCAGGAATTATCCAGAACCAAAGACAAGATACAGAAGGATGAAAGAAATAACGTCATCTACAAAATCAACTGTAACAATTGCAACAAATTCTATGTGGGGAAAAAATCACATCAATTAAAAACCAGGATCCATGAACACCATCTGGCAGTCAAACGCCACAATCCCAAATCCTTAATCTCTACACACACCAACACCAAACAGCACCAGTTCAATTGGAGCAACACAAAAATAATCAGCCACGCTACCACCTGCAAAGCTCATGAGTTCATCGAAGCCTGGTGCTCCACAAGCAATTGTATCAACAGACACATTGACCTACAACCAGCCTACGAACCCCTCAGAATCCAAATCAACCGCACAGCCAACCAGAGACAGCACTGACCCTCAACCAACCCACACAAGGCCCCCCAGCACTTCACCTCCCAATGACCCTCACCTGTGTAACCTTCCCATCACAAGACCCACCACAAGCCTCTCACTGATGACTCACACCTGACCCATCACAAGGCTCCTTACAAGACTCACACTTGACATACCCACACTTGACTCATCACAAGACCCACTACAAGATCCTCACTTGACACACCCACACCTGACCCATTACAAGACCTAATGACCACACAAAGTCCTTATAAACAGAAGAACACTGACATCCCCTAAACTCCACTGAAGATGTTACCTAGCCTGATAATGAAACATTTGGAAACAAAACCACTAGCTTGGAGAATGAACCTTCACCCTTATCCTACACCCAAGCTACAGATATTTACCGCTATTGCAGAGAACAACACTTAGGGAATGTGAACAGGATTGATGAGGGAAGCATGCTTCAGCCTTTTTTTTAAAAAAAAAAAACATATGAGCAATCATGGATTTTTAGATCCTCTTCCAGTGGAGTGTTCTCAGATTTGTCCAGGAAATTCAAAATATTTGGTAATTTCATGCTTTCAGTAGTTTTATATCTCCTGGAGCCGTCTTTTTGACTTACTGCTAATTCTTGCCCACCTACACAGAAATGAAGGTACTAGAAATAGAAGTAAGATTTAAAAAAGGGGGAAAGAAGATGAGAAGTTTATTGATGGAACTATAAGGAAAGAGGCTATTTTAAATGCCTGAAGTTGGATCTGGTTCATTGACAAATGTAATATTGGTCTTCAAAAGAGAAAATGTGAAAGTTGAATAGCAGCCCAGGATTATAGATCCTGTATTCTTCTCCCTCATTTCTTCCCATAGCAGCTCTGAACATCAAGACATGACCATAACATGAAGGCATGAGTCACTACTCATTGGTGCAAGGACTTCATCTTTGTTTAAATTATCTATGGGGATTAGTCACATGTCTCCATTTCCTTCTGGTGGCTGGTGGCACTGTGTAATGGCAGATGGTTGGTATAGGAATCTTCTTGAAGTACATCATAAATTACAATGACCATACTATGATCCAGAAGGGGTAGCATTTTCTTGCTTTTACTTACTCTGTTTGTGGGAGAGGAAAGCATTCTTTGGCTTGGAAGACAGTTCGTGTACCACAAATTTTGCCACTTTGCCCTCAATTTTTTACATAAAGAAACTCTTTTATTTGCTATTACTTCCCCTACTGCCTAAGTAGTTTGCATGACATTTCAGTTTGTTCCCTGACTACTTTCATTGCTATTTGAAGAAAAACACTTAATACAGCACTCAGCTAAACTTTCACACATGACTTGACTGATTTTAATGACAGTGTTATTTAAGATACATTTGCAAATATTTAAGTCCTGCTAAGTTAAATGGGTTTCAATCTGTGAATACAAAGCTGAAACTGGGGCTGAAAAACTAACTCTGAAAAAGTTACAGCATGTCTCATGGAGCTCCTGGTGTGCTGTTAACAGAAATGTTTTTATTTGTTTATTGATTTGGCAATGCCTAGACTCTGCTAACTACCTGGTGCTTTCTAAAAGTGGTTTTCATAGGACAGACACACATTTGAAGGTTCAAGGACATTTTATTCTGAATTTCTATTTCAATGCTCACAATCATGATTTTTGCTGGGTTTTACTTTTTCTACAGATGGAGTAAATAATAGAGTTATCATATTCTTATTTTAAACATTCATTTCCTAGCTACTGATGTATGAATAAATCTGTTAGTTTGGGTGGGCAGATTTAAAAGCTGGCCTATGGAAAAACTGATGTACAATTATCCTTATTAAAATGTGATTCATCTACTCTGGCTTCCAGTGACCAATATGATGATTTGAATAGTCATATTAAAAAGTAGCACAACATTTGAAAGCTATCCAGAGAGGTCACAAAGTGGGACCCAAACTTTAATCTGCTAAACTCCGCAATAAAACTGCAAAAAGTGAAGTATTCAAGATGTTCAGCAAAAGGAACAATTTCCAGTGCTATCACTCAGAAAAGAGACAAAAGGATGTCCTTTCATCCTTCTCCAGACAGACCTGTTGCATAACTTGGGGTCCCTTTTAGATTCATGGCTCCTGCTCAAAGAGCAGGTGGCAGCCATGGCTAGGAGAGCCTTTGCCAAACTGTGTTATGCACCAGTCATACACTTGCCTGGAAAGGAAGACTCTTTTGTCTGAAATGGTATAGGGTCTTGTGCTTGAGCAAGGGATTGGACTAGAAGACCTCCAAGGACCCTTTCAACTCTGATGATGATGATGATGATTTATATGTCAATTATACTATATACTAACAAAGCACCTCTTTGAGGGAGATGGTTAGTCTAGAAACATGAAATATAAATGAATGAATGAATGAAATAAAATATAATAGCAATAAAAAGGATGCATAGTAGTGTGACTCTCTGTCTGAAAGCTATTAAATGGGATTGCCAAAGTATACTGTTGATATTTTAAATAATGTTGCTATGAAAATATAGTAATAAGCTGATCCATTTAGCATGTTTAGTCCGGACAAACACAAATTCAATATAGAATCTCAATTTCTAACCAACAAACTAACATAGTAATAATTTAGATGAAACTGATTATGAATGGTTTCTCTTCTGCTATATGTTCTCTGTGGTTGGAAAAACTGAGCAGCCAAATTCTGTTATCTTTGCACATGCTCATGAATAATGACCCAGTATAGTTATTAAAAAGGCAGACAAACTAATCTTTGCTAAACATAGCATTTTGTGTCGAATTATTCAGTGATATTTTAATTGTGGTTATATTGTTTTTACTTTTACTATTTTATGTGTTATATGTTGTTTTATTATAAGCAGAAAGGCAGGGTATAAATATGGCAGTAGTAGCAATTTTATGTATCTACTTTTAATGTTTTAGTTATTCTTTGCCAGAAAAATCATTTTGGTAAAAGCATTTGGACTGAAGCTATTCTCTCTTTCCCTCTGATTAAGAAACTTTGTTTTAGTTGCTGCATTTGCTCCAGTGTTGTTGTCATCTTCATGTAAATTTGTTTATATTTTCTATTGTAAACAAGCCAGCCAATCAGACAAAGATACTGAGATACACAGTGAGTACATTATACATACACATTCCTCAAATTACTTTTTGATTATAATGATTAGCATTTGTAATTAATAGTTTTTTAAAAGCAATTTATAACCTTTCGTTTTTAGTTTACAAGACAACTATTTAAAATAAGCATATGCTTGATTAGTAACTAGAGACACTGTAAAATGAATTCCAAATAGGCACAGTGACAAAACGTAGCAGTGCTTTCAGTCTTTCAAACATAACTTTAGCTCAAATCCAAAGCAGGTATGGTTTATTTGTTTCCACAAGGCAATGTTATAATCTTTGGAAACTATCTAAACTTTAGATAATATAAATGTCTGAAATCTGGTCAAATACTGTATCCAAATCCTTTTTGCAAGTCATAATATACAATATTTACACTTATTTATTATTAAGTTGTATGGCCTGCCTTTCAATCGAGCATTATACATTAATTAACAAACAAGGAAAAAGACAAATAAATTAGCAGGAATTAGGCTCTTTTCCCCTTTTAACTCTGGGAAAATGGGGGCCAAACTCATCTCTATAAGGAGTGAATTCCACAGAATTGGAACTTCACAGAAGAAGGCCCTCTCATCTGTACCAGAAAGTAGAAGCTCAGGCAGTTCAAAGTATCTTCAGAAGAACTTCTTTTGTTCCTGTGAGTAACCAGGCATGCTCATAGCAAGGATTCTCAAAGAATCAAGCATCTTTGTACATACTTGGCCTTTCTTACTGTAATCTTAAAAAAGAAACACACACACAACATAATGTGGGACTTAAATTTCCTCCTGGCAAGTTGTTCAAGGGCACTCTTGGCAATCAATCAATTTTCACGTTAAACAGGAGAAACTTTGCAGTAAACGGCTAAAAGCCCTATCAGCAGTCCTAAAAGAGAGATCCATATGCAATGAGTCCTCTTTATATCTTTACTGATAACGTGGAACAGCTCAAATTTCATGTGTGAAAGATTCCATATAGAGAAAGTCATTTGGCCCTGCTTCACTTGCATAAAATGCATAGAATAGACTTGAAACTGAGATTCTGTGGACATCATTTTATCCTGAATGATCTTGATAGCCTTTAATAAGTGATACTACATTATTATGAGAATAATTACGTGCAGGAAGTGGCATATAAAGTGCAATTGCTTATCTAACTACAGCATTATCTTGACCAGATATTGGGCTCTGAGAGTGTGACTGGCCCAAGGTCACCTAGTTGGCTTTCATGCCTAAGGGAGTTCTAGAACTCAGAATCCCTGGTTTCTAGGATAGCATCTTAATCACTATATCAAACTGGCTCATATCATGGTTGTTTCTAACATAATCCATATAATTCAGACCTATTGCAATGGCCGGGAAAGCATTCAGTAGTGGTTAGCATTACTGAATGGTTATACATTTCTCAGTCTTTCATGAATTTTCAAAGTGATAATTTATTTTGCACAGTTATTTGGAAATTGGCACTGTTCAACTCACCAGGGATTGCTTTGGATCTGCTAGGATATATACAACAATAGTCACAACAAACCAGGAGGATACTAAAATAGTGCCATTCATGCAATAATATGACAGAAAAATCGCCATTATATATCTCCATTCTGCTATGTGATATAAGGATGTAAGTTTTAATATTTGTGTGATGGCATTATCATGAATGTTTCATTACTTATCCCTCTCTTGTCCCCATCCTTTGTAGAGCCCAATTGTGCTGCTAATGAATTCATGCCTGAGTTGCAATTTAAACTGAAGTTTTCTGGCTTGTGCTTTTATCAGTATGCTGTACACCATCATGTGCATCATAATTTTCTTTATTGGTCCTCAAAGAATATTTAAAAATACTGGGTTGCCAGTCCCATTATGTTACAAAAATTAAATGAACACTTATATCACATTATTGTTCCATTCTGGTTTTATATCCATAGGTTTATTGAAATAGTATTGTAAAGGTCAGTATAATTTAAAGATGTGGATGTACTTTTAAATTCATAGAGATTGGAATTAATCACCCTGTGAAAAAAGTATGGATTAGATATGGAATGCAACAACAAAGTTTGCTCTTTGATGAAGACTAGGTAGTAAGACGCCAACATTATTTTGGATTTATGATATGTGAGAAGGTGTTCATTTTTTAAAAAGTGGATACAATGTATCTTTCTACAGTATTTTCCCCTCTGTCCCTTCCCTTCCTTTCCCTTTCCTTCTCTTTCCTTCCACTCTCCATCTTGCTTTTTGTCTTTATATAAAAATAATAAATTAATATTAAACATATCAATGGAATCTCATTTCCCAAGATAGCTATCTATGAATATTGATGCAAGGAAAAGCCATATTTCCTGCCTTTTCTATGAAATGCCCAAAGGACTACTTGGAAAACTGAAGTATAAGGCCACAGGCTTAATTGCATTACAGAGTTTAGTGAAACTTTTGTTTGGTGTGGTTTAAAGAACTAATTTACACAAATTTGATTTTTTTAAAAATAGTATAATGGGCAAATCCCTTGAGATTGAAAAAAATCTTGGAGAAATTGAAACTTAAAAATGGATGCAGACAGAAGTACTAGTGTTCTTAGTTCTATGTCTGGCTTTCATGTGCATTCAAGCAGATTTATAGTGCTAAATTAGTTCCCCAGTTTTACAAGTTCCCTAGCTTTAACATGGAGATACAATTTGGTTCTTTCTGAGTGAAAATAGTTCAACATTTGGGATTTAGTTAATGCAAATGAGTGAGAAATTGTGGAGGGTTTGCTAAAAATGTATTAAAATTTGCAAACTGAGATGGGGGAAAAAAAGTGAAGTTTATGAAAACTGGATGGAGCAGAAATTGAAATTGACAGAGTTGCCCATCCATAAACTATGTTAATTTGACTTTATGGGGAAAAGAAATATTTTGGAAATGTACATAAAGTTAATTACAAGTGTATTTGGGACATTCTTGTTGAAGATCTACTGCTGTTAATAGATTTTGAGTATCAGATCAAAGAAAGAAAAGCTGTTTAGTTTTAAGAACAAGGCTCTGATAATTTCAGTGACGTATTGAAACAGGCTGTTCTTCTTTGGAAATGACATAGCAATTTGCAGGCCTTCTCGTAATCAGATCAAAATGACAAGCATCAAATTGGGATTTGACCTTTTCCAGTTCCTCCAGTTTTCCTTCCGTCCCCACCATTTTACCACTATTTTGTCAAACTGCCTTAATGTCTTCATACAAAAGGCTCACAACACAGTGACTCCTCTTGTAGCTATAGAAACATTCATTATGTGATTCCATCTAGATTGTCTGATGGGGATGGCTTGTTTTGTTTTTTGCCTTTCCTGTACCAAAGTAGAGATAGTCAGATAAGAATTCTCATCCTAACAAGTAGATGTATGTGGGGCTTCCCCCAGGACTTATCCTACTATTGAAACATGTAATATAAAATGGCTGGTGCAAAGAAATAAAAGCTATAGCATTTAAATAACGATAAGAACTAAGCTGTCTGTGGCAGAAATTAAGTCACATTCATTGATAGGCTTTTAGATAGGCCTCTTTGGTGTGCTTTGTTTATGCCAAAGAAGATATATCAAATTGGGTGGCAGCCCTCAAGCTGGAGTAAGAAAATAAGATGACAATGCACAGAGAAAAAGTTGTTGGATGAGTGCTGGTGTGAAAACTGGGGCAGAAGCCACAAAGACTTGGTTTCTCAGCCACATACCTTGACACTTTCCCCTCCCTTCTGGTTCAATGCAACTATGAGATAAAAGTACAGAGAGGAGCAACAAAGATGATTAGGGGACTGGAGGCTAAAACATATAAGGAACGGTTGCTGGAATTGGGTATGTCTAGTTTAATGAAGAGAAGGACGAGGGGTGACATGATAGTAGTGTTCCAATATCTCAGGGGTTGCCACAAAAAAGAGGGAGTCAAGCTATTCTCCAAAGCACCTGAAGGCAGGACAAGAAGCAATGGATGAAAACTAACCAAAGAGAGAAGCAACCTAGAGAAGGAGAAATTTCCTGACAGAACAATTAATCGCTGTGAATGCTCCAACACTGGAAGTTTTTAAGAAGAGACTGGACAGCCATTTGTCTGAAATGGTATAGGGTTTCCTGCCTGAGCAGGGGGTTCAACTAGATGACCTCCAAGGTCCCTTCCAACTACTACTACTACTACTACTACTTCTTCTTCTTCTTCTTCTTCTTATTATTATTATTATTATTATAACAACAACAACAACAACAACAACAATAATAATAATAATAATAATAATAATAATAATAATAATAATAATAATAATAATAATAATAATAATAATAATAATAATAATAATAATAATAAAAAGAACTGGTACAAGGTAGTAAGAGAACATAGACACACACACACAAACATACACATAGACACACACACAAAGAGAGTGTTCCTCCTCCTCTGGTGTTTGACTAGGATTAAATATGCTTTCCTTCTCTCTCACTGCTAATTCTAAGTTCAGCATCATCCAATTTAAACTCAAATGTACAAATAATATGCTCATCCATCATTGATTTCATTAATTCAACCAATTCAAATGTTCACAGTTCTTTAGTTTTATTATTAAAACAGAAAATTGTTCCCCACCCACCCTTTAACTGGGTTCTTCTTCTGCTACAAGGCACCTTTATCTCTCTCCAATGCTCCATTTGTCTCAGTCCTTTCCTTTCCCCCTTACTATATTTGCCTGCTTCTTCTGGTAACTGATTGACTCACTCTATTGTTTTCTGCTGTTCTTGGATTGATATATTTATTAAAAAATATGCAATTCATTGGACCATCATTTCTGAAATATTTCCTTACTTAACACTTGTGCATTCTTGCATACCCTCCTCAAGCTACCTGGTGCCCTTCACAATCCATCCTGCATTCTTGCCTGACCTGTGTGGTGCCTCTTTCACAACCCTACGCACGCCCTCCTTCCTTTCCCCACAGGGAAGCATCTGCCATCTAAGGAAGCCGATTCACTTGTAAATGGTAATCTGCCTGCTGGATTTCGATTTCTGACTTTCTGTCAACTTCCCCACTGACTTTCCTTGTGAGAAGCTGGCAGAGAGTATTGGAAATGATAATCACTGACTGACTTACCACAGCAGTGTGGCATGCAGCACTGAAGCAGCCATAACTTAGCCAAATTTTAATCCCATGGCTGTCATGGGTCCTGGATTTTGGACGCATTCTGTAAGTCAACCCACTTGAGGTATATTGATTTAAAATTTGTTGCCTTATCATGGACCATTTGGCCCAACTGAAGGTTACAAAAAATAAAACAGACATGGGAGTTTTAGTAGTGTATAGATTCAGTGCAATAATAAGAATATAAAATAAAGGGATTGTTTTCCAGAAAGAAATAAGGGCAAATCTACCTTCCCATGAGGCATCCTTCAGTACCCTCCTCTCTCTTGGTCATCCTTAGAGCTCCTAAGCCATAGCAATTGACCAATTAATCAGAACAGCTCTTTTCTCTGGCCAGTTGTTCTCTCACCAGCTTCTTCCTTTGTACCTGGAAGGTGTTATTAATTGATCGGATGTGTTGTCTTCGAAGCTTGAATAATTTTTGTCTCCTTAAACACTTCAATAAATGGAACTATTTTCTGCTGTAAAACTGTGAACGAAACCCATCAGCTCTTCAAAGGACTTAATTTATTTTATTTTTTGTAACTCAGTGAGAAGTGTCAGTGAAATTAACTATGGAATTCAGTATTAAGACTTTGGCAGAGATAGGTCTAAAATGAAGAAAATGTATGCAGAAGTAGAATATCAATTTCATGAGATGCTCATGGATGTCAGAACAAACTGGAAATTGCTAAGAAGAGAAAGCGAAGCCAAGAAAGACAAAAAGGAACTTAACAAAGAATTTCAAAGAAAAAAGGCAAGCAGTAATATTACAACATCCATAAACACATACAAAATGGAAATAGAGAAAAACAAGGAACGACTTTAAAAAATAGTAATGGGTAAAAGGTTGAGGTTGAAAAAAATGTTAGAGAAATTGAAACTTTAAAAAATGGATCTCTAAACTCAGAAGGGCTTTCCAATTTGCTGATGTCTAACATTTGGCAGTCATTTTATTTCATCTTTCACTGTGTTGAACTTTCTTGTGTTCGTGCTTTCTACATTTCATGTTCCTACTTTAATTCTCTCTTTGCAGCTTTAGAATTTCTTTTCCTGAATGGCAACATCAGCAACTAGATGTGACAAGGGCTTTAATTTAAATAAACACAATTAGTACTCCAAAAGATGCTCAGGTCTTTCTCAGTAGTATGTTGAATGCCATCAGACCCCAGAAGCTCTATCTATCTGTTTGTCTGTCTATCCTCCCATCTTTACTATTTTTTATAAATAACTCAAGGTGGAGAACATACTTAATATTCCTTCCTTCTCCTGTTTTCCCCACAATGACAATGCTGTGAGATAGGTTAGGCTGAGAGACAGTGATTGGACCAAGGTGGTTTTCATGCCTAAGGTGGGATTAGATCAAATTGACTCCATATTGTCATTTTATATTTTCCATCTATGTGGGATTTTTTTGTAAAATATAGGAATAGTTTACATTGTCTTCTCCTACACAATATGCACTAAAGTGGTCAGATACATGGTTGGACTGAGAGATGGACACATGGACAGATGATTAGACTGATACACAGAAATTGACAGACTGACAGAATGAGACAGAAGGACATACAGACTGGCAGACTGATGGATGGACTGATAGAGTGACAGGCGGGTGACAGATGGATGGGCAGGCATACAGATAAATGAACTGATGGACAGAGAGGTGGACAAAAAGACAGAAGGATGGGTAGACAGACTGATGGACAGATGAACAGATTGACAGACAGAAGGACAGAGACAGGCAGACATATGGTTGAAAGGACAGACAGATAAATGTACTGATGAACAGTCATGGACAGAGAGACAGATGAAAGGACAGATGGACAGACAGAAGGATGGGCAGATGGATAGACTGACAAATGGATGAACAAATGGATGGGCAGATTGATAGATGGAAAGGTAGATGGACAGATGGACTGACTGACAGAGACACAGGCAGATGGATGGACAGATAGACAGAAGGACAGGAAGACCAACAAATGGATACATAGGCACAGAAGGACACACATAGATGGGCAGAGGATGGATTGGCAGAGGGCTGACTGATGTACAGGTAGCAAAAGCAATAGCAATAACACTTAGTCTTATATACCACTTCACAGTACTTTACAGCCCTCTCTAGGCGGTTTACAGAGTCAGCCTATTGCCCCCTCATTTTACCGACCTCAGAAGGATGGAAGGCTGAGTCAACCTTGAACTATTGAGAATCAAACTGCCAAAATGCTGGCAATCATCAGTCAGCAGAATTAACATGCAGTAATGCATTTTAACCACTGCACCACCACCAAGGCTCTTTGCACCATCACAGCTCTTAAGGTAGATAAATGGATGGACAGACTGAAAGTGGATGGGGAGGTAGACAGTGAGATGGACTGACATACAGATGGACTAACAGACAGATAGTTGGACAGGCAGATGGATGGATGGACAGATAGCTGGGCAGAGGGAGTGTCGAATGGATAGATAGAGACAGATGGATGGATGGACAGATCAGCAAACTGATGAATTGCCAGACACATAAATAGATTATTATTACTATTTCCCTCAAAATGTACTTCCTTTTACCTTTTTGATGAATTGTTGGGGGCTGTATGATGATAGTTTTGGCAATAAGTGGCTGAGAAGGGCTAATGTAAATGTCTGCATGTAAAAGAAGATATGAGTGGATCAATGTCTTCCTATCCACTGAATCTCAGCCTATCCTCCTTCTGATTGTTTCTGAATTAGATGCAGTAGTTGTGTAATGAGAATGACCAAATTCCAATTTAAGGTTATTATGGAAGTTGTTAGTAAGGGGACATAACAATAGCAATAGCATGTAGGCTTATATACCGTCCCACAGCACTTTACAGCACTCTCTGGGGCGGGGAGGTGTTACAATGTGAGCATTATTTGCATATTGCCCCCAACAATCTGGGTCCTCATTGTATCAATCTCAGAAGGATGGATGGCTGAATCAACCTTGAGCTCTCTCAGAACTGAACTCCAGACTATAGGGAGAATTAGCCTACTTTTTAACCAATGAACAATCAGGGCTCATAAATAGATCCTACAAGTAAGGAGTTTAATTAAAGTTAATTAATTAAGCTTCTGTTTTCTGCTTTGTTTTCAAATCACCACTGAGAATTAGGGATCAAATTTATCCTGATATCAGCATATTCATTGTTTTCTTTTTTTGTGGCTTTGGTCTTGTAGTAGAACCCTTTTATGTCCTAGAAAGGGTCAGCAGAATGTTATTTCTTTATTGGATGGGCATGTTCTAAATTTTTTCCTCCTTTCCAGCTCTTTCAATGTAATTTTTCAAGTAAAAACAAAACCGTGACCTCGAATTTATATTCTTAAACCTCTTTTGTTGCTCCTTTCTTTAATTTTAGGGAATTAGAGGGAAAGAAAGACAGGACTTCTATCTTTAGTAGTTGTATATAAAAAAAAAAAACCCAAATTTACTTGGCAGACTAGAGGAATGTATTTTCCATTGATTGGCATCTCCATTACAATAGCTATACTGTATGTTTACAATACAGCTTTATTCATAGATGTGCATTTAACTTATTATCTCTGCAGGATTAGCTTTCTAATAATCAGAATGAATTCTAGCTTCTGCAATCATCCCATTTTTTTAAAAAAAAATACTGAAATACACCTCTTAAATCTTTACAAATGTATCATTTGTAAAGCAAATCATCATTTTGCTTCTATTTACAATAAACATGTAATTATTGCTCTGAGTGGAAATTTAACATTGAAACAAAGTTATTAAGAAGAATATGTTATTAAGAAGAATAGAGGCATGCAGTTACTCCCCTCACACTTGCCCTGTAGTGCTTCCCCAAGTCCTGTTTTCACATAGCAAATGAAAATATTGAAAATATGCAGGGGAAAGCCTGCCCTTTGGTTAAGTACCCATCAACATAGTAGAGTTTAAGCTGAATCGGAAACTAATGAAGCTTGTTAGAGAACAAAGAAAGTTAAAAGGATAAATGGTATGAAGGGTGTCGCTGCCAATCTAAAGGTTTTAATGTTGTTTTCTAGATCTCCAGTCTTTACTATATCAGGAGATGTATAAGCGAGGTTTCCCTTTAATTGCTACTGCAATTACTCCTGAACTAAACAAATAGAAAGCAGTCCAATCCTTTCAGGTCTGGTATATATGAAATATGAGAACTGATATGGTATAGTGATTACTGAAAGCCAGTGTGGAGTAATGATTAGGTAGCTGGATAAGGGACAGGAAAACCCAGGATTTAGTCCTCCCTTAGGCACAGACGTCAGTTGAGTGACTTTGGGCCAGTCACTCTCACTTAGCACTGCAAGTTTAGCAACATGTATTTATAAACCCATAAAGGATCAATGGGTTTGGCCCATATTTGGTCAAAGAAGAGGTCTTCCTCCCACATTGGACTGGTCCATGATGATGATGATGATGATGATGATGACAATGACACAGAACCTATATGTATGTATGTGTGTATATTTATATGTATAAAAGATATGTGGACAATACAATATAGGAAATAAACTATTACATTAAGGTAAAATCATAATAAAACCACCATAATATGGAACCATAGAATTACAATGGGATAAATGTTATAATTTGATATCTAAGGAAACTAACCATCTAACTGCTTCTGGTGTGGCTGTGATGACAGCATCCCAGGTGCCTTGAAATTTCCTGAGGAGACATTCTTGAACTATATGTGTTACTGTTGTTCTGGTGCACCACAGTGGTGTGGTATGGATATAAGGGTTCCAGATATTATTCTCATTGTGTCATTAATCTTTTTGATATGACAACTTCTTCCCCATAGAGGTGCGTGGCATTTGGCAACACAGTATACTAATAATTGTGCCACTATATGCAATGTTTTTGCTTGTGCTTCCCTGCCTGTTCCCCCAATTTTCCTAATCAAGTTGTTCCTGGTTTTCAATTTTTGTCTGATTACTTCAAAGCTTTTTCCATATATAAGGGATTGGTCAAGGATTATTCAGAGATATTTGGATGGCAGTTGGGTTTTATCCTCTTTCCATAAAAATATATGTTTAACTCTTTCTTTGCTGTACGATTGCTTAGATGGAAGCCACATACTTTGATTTAATTTGGATTAGGGCATAGTCTCCACTTCTCATAATATTGTTTTAATGACCTCAGATCCTTAGTAAGAAAGTATTCTGCTTTCTCAAAATCCTTGGTTTGGATAGCTATTGTCATATCCCACTTTCTAGCCTGGTGCCTTAACCACAAGACCAGTTGACTTTCTAGCTGCACATTTCATGAATAAGACTCTTATAGAGAAAGGGAACAATATTCTGAATCACAATATTTTTTTCTCAATTGCTATATACATAAGATCCAAGAAGCTAACAGGACAGATAGCAGAAAACTCATAAGTGTAGCAGCACTTTATGATGATAGGATCATATTCAGTTCTATCAACCTATACTTACTTATGGGTTTTTGAGCAAACAGTAAATTATATTGGATTCAGTGATTTCTAGATCTGTCCTCAGTTCAGATGGATATGATATCGACTAGTTCAGCAAATTTCTCACCCTTTCTCTCTCCCTGCTAAACAGCGGATATGCTTGAGATCAGATTACCACTAGTCACTCGAATTACAGCCTTGGGATCAGTGATAGGATTATTGGATTAGTCTGTCTGAACTGTTTGGACAGTACGCAGGGACCAAAGGAGATATTAAGGATGGACACAATAGAGGCAAATCTTGTAAAAGATGATAGGGGGCTTAGAAAGTTCATAGAACTATTTTGAGCAAGCGTTTGCTATGGTTAAAAGACAAAAAGGAAAATACATGAAAACCTGTATTAGATTCAGAGCAAGAGTTGTGATCACAAGAGTTGAAAGAAATATGAATTGCTGCTATCAGAATATGTGGCTGGGTGTATGAAAGACAGAGAGAGGGAGAGGGAGGGAGAGAAGAAGTTCAATTCTCTTTGGAGACTTGCAGTCGATCTTGCATACTCATGCAGTAGATATGGCTTCTGCAACAAAACTGCATCAGTCCAAATCTCAAAGGGAAAAAGCAATTCCAGCTGTTTGTAGGAGTACATGTTGCCATGTGAATCCAGGTAAATATAGAACTTCTTGAAGGAGTTGCTTACAAATTTTGCAATCACAAACTTGAATCTCTCTGGACTGTTCAGCCAGGAGGACATAAACAGATCTGGTTGCACTGAAAATCTGGGACTCCACCATTTTATTAGTTAAAAGAAAAACACACATTCTTGAACATCATCATAATCACACACACCCTCTTCCTTCTTCATGAATTTGAAGCTAAAAATGAATCAAAATGGATTATCTTCAAACTGAGTTGGGTAGTGAGGGGCTATTTCTAGAACTTCTAATCTGGGCCTCCAAGCAGGTTGACACTCTGTCTCTAAAGGTTAAGATTCTCTTTATGAAATCTTCTCAGGAGAAGTGAAAATCTAGGAGCATCTGGCATATGCTCAAAAACAACAGGAAGAGTGGAATTACCCCATTAGGCTTTCTAGATAGTGTCCTTTGTATTGAATGGTGATTTCCCCCCCTCTGTTTCTTCTCTGGTAATCAGCATCCATCTTGACTGTGTTCTTTTGTAATTCACACAGGGTCTTTCAAACGCTGACTAGTTCAGCAAATTTCTCACCTTTTCTCTCTCCCTGCTAAACAGCAGAGAAATATACCAGTAGTAACTGCAGTGATTGAATCTATACTAATATGATATTGAGCATAACAGAGTAGAGAACAGTAAGAAGATAGTTATTTGATATGTGCAGTTTCATTATCAGAACTGGTTCAAACTAATTAGTTTTTCTGTCCACCTGTGATTTTACAAATATGTTAAATACCAAGCAATCCATGCTGATTCAATGGCAATGTATGTATTTAATTGAATCTTTGGATCATAATATCTCTGAAGAGATTAAATCCCCCCCCTCTCTCTGTTTGTGTGCATGTTTGTGTGTGTGTGTGTGTGTGTGCGTATGCACACATCTTCCAATGCAAAATAACACTGCCTGGCAATTTGTAAATCATGAGTCTCAACTGTTTTAGAGTTTTAGCCAAATTGCTCCACCAATGGTGTTGGTGGCAGAAACAGAACAATACAGCTGCCACACAGGCATAAAAACATGATAAATGGAAAAAAAAGAAGTCAGGAAATAAATAACAACTATCAATCAAGATAGATTGAAGATAACTGAAGCTTCAAGAACAGTGTAGCACTATCTGAGGCTTACAGAAGCAGGATTTCTCCCAGCTGATTAATTAACAGTCCTTCAGGAAGATGCCCAGCCTGATGGATTTAAGCAAGTTCACTTTCTGCTCTCTGTGTCTCATCAGAACTGTGCATCTCAGACATCTAGATAGTCTTGCCTGTCCTTGCTTGGTCCTTGGACTTGAGAATGATCCTATGAATCCTGATAGGATCTAGCTATGTAGGATCTACTAATAGTAAGGTACTACACTTCACTAGAGTGCTTGCTATATGATAATGATTTTTATGACCAAAAGAACCAAATAGGCCCTGCTTGTTTCCTTGACCTCTTAATTCTGGACTAGCTCCTTCTTCTCTAGAATGATATAAAACTATTATGGCTACAAAGCAGGTCACAAGGCCACTTCTTCTGTCCATACAGTACAACTGGAATAAATGACTTTTTAAAAATTTCATACTTGGGGAGAGGAGGGGGGATTGAATGCTTTTAAGACCTGAAAAAATATATTTATTTTGCCTTTTTGTTTTTTAAAAAACCCAACATTTGTAGGCAAATTTCTCTTAGTTTGGGAGAAGATGTTTATGTGGCAAACCTGTCCACCAGAATGTTAAATGACATCATTCTTCCTATGCTTCCTGAGATGCCAAAATGGGAATTTGTGATTCCGACAGAATAGTCGTTAACTAATTTTTTTCAGCCTTTCTAATACATGCACTTAAATGTATGTCTAAGCAGCAGATATTTCAATCTGTTATGGTTTGATAATGGAGCAGGTTTATATTTGCTTAGCACAAAGCTCAGTCCAAATATTATTTCCTATTCACTTCCCAAACACAATTGACTGTTCAGTCTTTTCACGCAAACTTCCTTTGGACTTTGATGTATATGTGTGTGTGTGTGTGTTCTTAACTCTTCCTTCTGTGAACCTCCTCTTTTTTAAACATTCCTAAGTAGTTTTATTACACAGTAGTAGATATGAATTATTCTTCAGATGTACATTAATTTGCTTTCACTGGCATCAAATGTAAATTACTTCTGGGGTTACATTCATCTGGGCTTAATCTCATTGAAAACTGTCTGTTTAGTTCCAATAGTTTTATGTCACCCTTATCTCTCCCCCTTCCCATTGCATCTGTCTGCTCCTGCTGCCATTCAAGATGCATTAGTTACTTTATCTGTACATTCCTTCTGGAGCTTTGGAGAGTGACAAAGTAGTGATCTCTTGGTAATTCCTTTTGTGCTAAGGGATTCCTCAGATGGACCGGATGAAACATTTTTTTAAACAATGTAGCAAACCATGAAAGTACAAAACATGAAGTCTGCTTCTCTTCATTTCTAAAATGATATTTCCATGTCTTAAATCTTGTCATTTTAGAAATATCTCTAAATTCTAGAAATATTTCCTTTTGGTAGCAATTATATTGATAGATGAACTTCTCTTGGTTTCAAAGTTAATTGTTCATTTGGTCCTTGAATTTCAAATTGCTTGGAACCAAACTTCAATTGGTTTGGGATGATTACTCTGCCATCATTCCAAATTTTCCTTAGCATACATTACCTATGGACCTGATTACCGTGGGATGACCTTTAACTTGATGGCTTTAAAGGGGGATTTGATTCATTAGGGAAGATACATTCAGAAGGACACTACTGAAGACCCAGCGTTAACTCCAGGTTGGAGGAAGCATGTTTTCAAGTGTCACTTGCATGGTAATAATGGTGGGAGAGAGATATGTCTACATCTCTTGTTGTGAGCACAAGAACTGGTTAGCTACTATAAGAAATAAAATCAAGAGGAACCATAGCCTGATTAAGCAAGGCTTTTATATTTTAGCAAGGAAGGTTGGGAAAAAACAGATTTTCATTTATGTGTAGTATACACAATCACACCTGTTCACCAATGTAAATTAAGATTTAGGAATATATTTTTGTTCCATTAATAGTTCAGACCTTAACTGTGAGATTGTTAAATGCTGTAAATTGTTCTTCCAGCAGCAAAATCTGACTGCTGGCACAGCTATGGATTCTATTGCAAATCAGGGCTGTTTCCAAAGGAGGCAGAGGAAGAGAGGTCCCAGGGCTTATGGAGCGAAGGAACTGGATGAGGCTGTCGGCAGGCCCAGAGGAAGAGAGAGAGGCTTTTGGATTAGTTGGAGGTGGCAGCAGCGTGCTCCAGGGGCAAAAAGGAGCGAGGCCCCTTTAAGGAAAAGGTGGAAGAGATAGGATTAGGAAAAGGAAAGGAGGTGAGGTTGTTGTGCAGGAATATAAACTAATTTGAGGGCTAATCCACATTTCCATCTGTCCTGTTTGCCATCGTTCGCTCCCTAGAGACTAAAATGGACGATCTGAAACTTGAGCTAGCCACGAACAAGGAGTCTATATCGGAGTTGGTGACCCTTTGAGAGCTATATGCAACGAAATTTCATTTTGATGTATACCGATTGGTGTACATTCAAAGTGACAATAAAGTTGTTGTTGTTGTTGTTATTGTTGTTGTTATTGTTGTTGTTATTGTTATTGTTGTTGTTGTTGTTGTTGTTGTTATTATTATTATTATTATTATTATTATTATTATTATTATTATTATTATTATTATTATTATTATTATTATTATTATTATTATTATTATTATTATTATTATTATCTGCCTGCATTTGCTATTTGTTCGTACATTGGTCATTTGGAAAAAAAAAATAAAGGAGAAAAGGCTTTGCAACTTGCACTGAGTTTTCTCTATTGAAATAGCTCATGCAGGAAAGAAGGATGAAACTTTGTGTCCAACTTTGCAAACCTGGAATTTTTTTCTGCCCCCCCCAAAAAAAAATGCTTTGGAGAAGCTTAAAAGTTATGCTGAATATTGTTGGGAAAATACATGTGGTGTTACAGACTAGCTTTCTTGGTTCATGTCTCTTCCCTGTCCTCAGTGTTTGCATTTGTAAATAAAGTGTATTAAAAATAATATAACTTAGCACACTCTCCTGTTGGGTAAAATGAACTTGTAATTAATTCCAGAGACTCCAATCATTGTCCCAGCATCCATCCTCACACAGTTTAAGTATTGCAAAATACTGTATCTTCTGGGGAAATAGGCTGCCCCTAGAAAGAACATGGAAATTAAAATATGCTATTATTTTAAGTTCTACTAGGAATGTATGGGATAAACTTAGCACAACAAGAGTTGACCCTCGTTTTCATGTCTTCTTGGAATCTTTGTAATTTATTTGGTTGGTCACTGCTGGAAACAGAATTCTGCCGGGCTATTTGCAACTCTTATAAACTACCAACTTTGATATTATTATTACCATTTGTTAAATTTATTTGCCGCCTATCTCACCAGGGGGCTACTCTAGGTGGCTTACAATAATAAAAAGAAGAAAATGGAAAGGCATTTAAACAGAACAAAGTAAAGTAATAGAACAATAAAATAAACAATGACAAAGGAACACAATGAGAATAAATACATCAATATGGCTGAGTGAATAGTTCAACACCTGTACTATGGGGATTAACTGAAGCAGTTTAGTATACTAATCGCCCACTATTATGGTATAAGTGCTGAATAATTTTGCTGAATAATTTTGCTAAATATTAATATATTTAGTAAAATGTACATGAATGCAAATAAATAACATACACAAAAGACATCTAGTCAATGCTCACTAAGACAATTTTATCAGTCAGGATTAAAAGACAAACCTTGCCAGAGTTCAGTACTTAAATACTGAACAATAGTTTAAGATAATCTACTGTATCCAAACAATTGTACTTCAATAGCAGATACTCACAGAATATATAGGAGGATAACTGAATTATATCTAAACAAATGTGAAAATATTTGGATCATGTGAAAATTAAGAAGGGTTACAGTTAACCTGGTACAAACAGAGGAAAAATGAATTCTTCTTTCAGGAAAATCATAACATGTTGATCCAAAGAAGACTTTAAAACACTTTAAAATTTCATTCCTACCAAGGTAATTGTCAGAACTTAGAAGAAAAAGAAAACACATATATTCTAAAGATGTAAACTACATAAAAAATGTATAGTCTTTGTTTTATTTCAACTATTTATTTGCCAGCAGAAATACATCCATTTCTCTAAACATCGCAAGATTATGTTTTATATTTTGTAAAAATGGTCAAGGGCTATTGAGCTTTTGCCAAATAAGTGCCATCTTATTCCTTTATAACCTCCCCCATGTGCTTTGTTGTTTTCCATTAAAAGGTCATTGGCCATAAGGTATACCTATTTATTTGTCCATCCGTCTATCTGTCTATCATGAAACGGGACATAGCTGGACAGAATCCATGCTGATTCTTTTTTCTCAAGATTTTTATTAACATGTTTTATCACTTTAATAAATGTTCCTGCCAAGTTCTCCATATTATTATAACGGGCAACTTTTAATAGCTCGCATCTCTAAGCACAAACTTTGGATACTTCAAAAAATGTTTATTAGACTGCTTTTTCATCTTCGGCACAGAGGCTGTTTTTAGATAGTAATTACATAATTTTCTTAGATAAGTGGCTTTCTAGAGTTGCTTAAAACCTCTGAAGATTTGTTTCACTACAATACTTACTTTAATCATCCTTCCATCCTGTGATGCCATGTTTTGAGGGTCCCCCCCCCCCGTTGGTTACCAAATGGAAGAAGAAAAGAAAATGTAGAGCATTTCATTAAACACTATTAATGTCTGACAGAATGTAAAGAAATGAAAATAGTGTGAATTTGATACTTAGTATTTTAAAAAATAAAAATGCAACATTGTAATTGACATTGTAACACCAATTCTAAACATTTCACTTTACTTTCTTTTTTTGAAAGAAAAAGACTTTTTAAATGAGTCTTCTAGATAATATATCTAATCTTTGTATTATTAAAAGTTTCAATTTATATAAAAAGCTTAGTTTACATTTTTAAATGGCATATCCATTTTGGTGACAATAGGTTTGCAACTTTTCAAAGCATGCGGTGCTTAGCTAGGGCCAGAGTGGACCTTCATGAACTCAGATTTAATTTTTCTCTTCTATTAAGATCAACAAACTAAAATTCATGGCAGATCCTTGAATTTCAGATTGTGAACCATAACTCAAGGCTCTGGGAGTAATTCTCAGTATGGTCAAATACATTTGCATATATTGACGAACATGGATAAAGCAGCAGCTATGAACCATGATAGGTTTTTTGGAATTTCCAAGTTTAGGCACAGTATATCCATGAATGTGGGAATGCTATTGTCTTTCCAATTTCTATAGAAATAAGCAAGATACTTCAATGGGTGAGCCTTTGGATTCATGCAGCTAGAGTTTCCTTCTGTACCAAAATACTATAGATCTGAGTATCAAAATTCAGCAAAGTGTAGCTGCTTTAAGAATCACATTGTTGTTGTTGTTGTTGTTGTTATTATTATTATTATTATTATTATTATTATTATTATTATTATTATTATTATTATTATTATTGTTGTTGTTGTTGTTGTTGTTGTTGTTGTTGTTGTTGTTGTTGTTGTTGTTGTTGTTGTTGTTATTGTTATTAAAAATCAACTTCTTAAAGCAGTTACACCTTTTTTCAAGTTCACATGAGAATCTGAAAAAAGAAGCCTACCCTAATGAAAAGCAGAAACATTATACAAAGCCCAGAATATTTATTTCAAATCATTTTTAAAATGTGCATGGGACTAATAGTTACACACAAAAAAAACCCGTATATGATACCATTGTAGCATGTTTCCCTGCTTTACTGGCTGCTGAGAAATTCTGGTGGATTATGGATTATGGTGAATCTTCTCTATAAAGAACAGTAAGCAATCTTTAATATCTTGGATTTATTATCATCTGCTAATATCAAGCTCTGTTTTTTCTTCAGATCGTATAAAAGTTTTGCTTTTAACAAACTTGACAAATAATATAAGCTTGTTTTAAATAATGCATTCTTAGAGGAGCGGTCATTTACTGCCTATTTACTCTCACAGTTAAATGAAATTTGCATGCTCATTGTAGGCATCCCAATGTCATTTGTTGAAGCACACATCTAAGAAATAGCATTACTTATCTATATACTGCTAAAATTCTCAGATCTGTTTGATACTTTGCAACCTTCTATTGGGTAAAACAGTGCATCATAGAACAACAATTTTTGAATCAATACACCTCAAATCGGTTAATTTACACAATGCATCCAAAATCCAGGACCCATGACTCCTATGGGACTGAAGTTTGGCAAAGTTGTGGCTGCTTCAGTGCCACCATGATTTCTGGCTAGAGACCCATAGATTGCATGGTATAAAGGAAGATGGGAGGGACATATCCCCACCCCCTTTGCCATTTCCCTCCTGAGCAGAATCAGTTGATGACTAGGCCTGATGGATATCAGCCTTCCCAGGTAAACCAGACAGGAAACATAACTAGACGAACTAATTCTACTTAATTGTAAACTTCCCACTGCTATTTTTAACTGCTTGATCCATTAGGGCAGGACCTTCCTACATTTCTCCAACTGTTAAGCCACTTGGGGCTCCTGCCTCTCTTGTATGATGGTTTCCTAGACAGGATCTCTTCCCCTTGTTCCCCAAGATCATCCACACATTCTGTTGCAATCGGTAAATGGCCATTGGTTACTTTGGAACTGAGCCCAAAATTTGAAATCTCTTATTGGCAGTGGCTGGTGAGGGAAAAATGGGGACTCAGATGCCAGTCCATAGCTCCCTGTTTTCCCCTACCCTCAGCAAAGTGGCATGGAATTCTGTGGATTAGCCGAGGTTGAGGAGGAAGAGTGGGAGGAGGACGCCCAAGCCTATGTTATATGTGGAAAGAAGAATGACTCGATGGTTATCGCTTTCCTAATATCAAGTATTGTTCTGGCAACTGTTGGGGATCTATTGTTTCCCTTGCTATATTTTAGCCTGATCTGACAAATTTTAATAGACAGAAGAATAAGATCTTTATTTTGAAATAATTCCATGATATGGTATAAACTGAATGAATATTTTCTGATAAATGAAAGAAGAGAGAAAAAGCCATGGGTGGTGTGAATGATATGACACAAATGATCATTAGATATTTTTATTCGGAAGATTTCTGATTTTCAGCAGAGCTTTCAAAGTTGCAATGAAACTATTAAAATTCATTTTTATATTTTATTGCATTTGGTATAAGAGTTGCAAGCAAGTAAAACTGCAGAGATTTGGGGGTCAAGGTTACACAATATTGTGACATAATAGTTAATATAAATACAAATAACTAAAATAAAGATATCAGTAGATTAATTATAACACAAACAAAGAAATAAGTAATTTACAAAATGTCAGGAGTAGAGCATAGCAAAACAAAGTATCTACAATTGTGAAAGATAATATATTATTACTGATAAATGGGGATTAGAGGCAGGATAGATAAGGGTGAAAATATAAAGCTATAATGCCCCATTTATAATCTTCTATATTACTTGTCTCACAATCTTTTAATTAAAAAAGGAACATTATCACAAAGAAACAGTGGATCACTAACAAACTCGAGTGCCGTCTCATCCCCCAGTTAGGGTTATTTGTTTGTCATGGAGGTTGACTGATAATCTAGGAGAGATGATTTAATAGTTCTTGCTTGCAGTTATTCCTTCTGCCATGACCTCAGGTTCTTTAAGTATATAATGTGACTACAGATACTGTATCAACTGTACAAGACTATCCCAAAGGTGCTTTTTTCACAAGGCAACCGGACTTTCTTGTTTATCTTTGAAGACATTTTGCTTCTCATCCAAGAAGCTTCTCCAGTCAGAGCTGAAGAATAGAATAGAATAGAATAGAATAGAATAGAATAGAATAGAATAGAATAGAATAGAATAGAGCTGGAAGGGATCTTGGAGGTCTTCTAGTCCAGCCCCCTGCTCAAGCAGGATAACCTATACCATCTCAGACAAGTGGCTGTCCAATCTCTTCTTAAAAACCTCCAATGATGGCGTGCCCACGATTTCTGGAGGCAAGCTATTCCACTCGTTAATTGTCCTCACTGTCAGGAAGTTTCTCCTTAATTCCAGGTTGCTTTTCTCTTTGATCAGTTTCCAACCATTGTTTCTCATCCTTCCCTCTGGTGCTTTGGTGAATAACGTGACCTCCTCTTCTTTGTGGCAGCCCCTCAAGTACTTGAATACTGCTATCATGTTTCCCTTATTTCTTCTTTTCTTTAGACTAGCCAAACCCAAGTCCCACAGCCGTTCTTCGTATGTTTTAGTCTCCAGGCCTTTGATCATCTTAGTTGCTCTTCTCTGAATTTTTTCCACACTCTCAACATCTTTTTTGTGATATGGTGACCAAAATTGGCTGCAGTATTCCAGGTGTGGTCTTACTAGGGTTTTATAAAGTGGTACTAATACCTCACGTGTTCTTGATTCTATGCCTCTGTGTAGGATTGTATTAACTTTTTTGGTTGCTGCTGCACGCTGCTGGCTCATAGTCAAGTGATCATCCACTAGGACTCCAAGGTCCCTTTCACAGTTACTGTTTTTGAGCTAGGTCTCGCCCAATCTGTACTTGTACCTCTGATTTTTCCTGCCTAAATGTAAAACTTTACTTTTCTCCACATTGAAACTCATTTTGTTGGATAGGGCCCATTGTTCAAGTTTGTGAAGATCTTTTTTGATCCTGTTTGTCTTCTGGGGTGTTGGCTACTCCTGTCAGTTTGGTGTCATCTGCAAATTTGATGAGTTCCCCTTCAATTCCTTCATCTAAGTCATTTATGAAGATATTGAAGAGTACTGAGCCTAAGATGGAACCTTGTGGTACCCCATTGCTTACTTGTCTCCATGTGGATGTGGTGCCATTGAGGACTACTCATTGAGTACCGTTTGCCAGCCAGCTACAGATCCATCTGGTGGTGATGTTGTCTATTCCACCTTTTTCTAGCTTACCAAGGAGTAGGTCGTGGTCTACTTTATCAAATGCCTTACTGAAATCTAAGTATATTACATCCATAGAATTTCACTGGTCTACTAGTTTAGTCACTTTATCGAAGAATGAAATAAGATTGGTTTGGCATGATCTGTTTTTAACAAACCCATGCTGGCTACTAGTTATAAATTTGTTTGCTTCTAGTTGTTCGCAGATCTGTTTTTTGATTATCTTTTCTAGGATCTTCCCAGGTATTGATGTTAAACTGATTGGTCTGTAGTTTCCTGGGTTTGTATTTTTCCCTTTCTTGAAGATGGGAACCATATCAGCCCTTTTCCAATCCTCAGGTACTTCCCCAGTGCTCCAGGATTTTTGAAAGATGTGGTGTAATGGTTCTGAAATAACACCTGCCAGCTCCTTCAGAACTCTGGGATGTAATCTATCAGGTCCCAGTGATTTATACTCATCAAGGTCGGATAGGTGTTCTCTTACCATTTTCTTGCTTATTTTAATTTTTGTTTCTAGTTTGTCTTTTGCAGTGTTTTTTTTTTTGGTATGTTGGGCTATAGTTTCTTTTTGTGTAAAGACTGATGCAAAGTATGAGATAAGCAGCTCTGCTTTCTCCCTGTTGCCTGTTATTTCCTTGCCATCTTCTCTCTTTAGTGGACCTACAGTTTCCTTGACTTTTTTCTCGTTGTTAATGTGTTGTTAGAAACTTTTTTTATTATCCTTGATTTCTGTTGCAAGTCTTGATTCGTTATGATCCTTTGCTTTCCTGACATCATATTTGCATGTTCTGACTGTCTGCTGATAATCGGCCTTAATTATGTGCCCCTCTTCCCATTTTTTACATTTGTCCTTTTTGTCTTTCAGTTTGTCAGAGAGATCTTTGTGTAGCCATGCTGGTTTCTTCTTGAATTTCTTGTTTTTCTTTTTCAGTGGTATTGTGTTGGTCTGAGCTTTTATGATCGCATTTTTCAGAGTTTCCCATGTTTCTTGGGTTGTTTTCTCCTTTAGGATTTTTATCCATGGGATCTTTCCTAAGTTCCCTCTGAGTTTGTTAAAGTCAGCTCTTTTGAAGTTTAAGACACTGGTTGGATTGTTTTCTATTGCTAGTGTTTGCATTATGTAAAATTTCAGTATGATGTGGTCACTTTCACCCAAGGTTCCGGCAATTTCAATTCCCTCTATCACTTCTTCTCTATTAGTAAGGATTAAATCCAATATAGCTTTATGTCTAGTTCCCACCTCCACCTTTTGGGTGACAAAGTTGTCAGCTAGGTTGGTTAGGAATCTGTTTGATCTCCCACTCACTGCAGAGTTTGTCTCCCAGTTGATATCTGGATAGTTGAAGTCTCCCATTACTACTGTGGTATGCTTCCTACATACATTTGTTAACTGGTTGGCAACGAGTTCATCTATTTCTTCTGATTGGGTGGCCTGTAATATACACCTATGGCAATGTCACTTTTTTCTCTTTTATACTGACCCATATACATTCTGGAGAGATTTTATCTTTTATCTTCGATAAGATATGTAGTGTTCTCTTACATACAGTGCAACTCCCCCTCCTCTTTTTGTAGACCTATTTCTTTTGAACAATTTGTATCCATCCATCAGTCCATTCCAGTCATGGGTTTCGTCCCACCAGGTTTCTGTAAAGCCAACTATGTCATACCCACCATTGTGTACTATTGCTTCTAATTCGCCCTGTTTGTTCCCCAAGTTTTGAGCATTTGTATAGAAGCATTTAAGACTTTTATGCCTGTCCATGGGTATGTTTCCTGCATCTCCTGATTGTTGTTTGAATTTTTCTTTTTTCTCATCATCGCCTACCTCATTGTTTGATTTGTTTTCTTGGGATTTATAACTGGTTTTGTGTTCTAGAGATTCTAAACATTGGTCACCTTTCCCCCTCAATTTTAGTTTAAAGCCCTCCTGATGAGTTGGGCCAGTCTTTTTCTGAATAAATTTTTCCCTGTTTTCATGAGGTACAGCCCATCCCTTGCCAAGAGTCCTTTGCATAGGAAATCCAGTCCATTGTCCAGAAAACCAAAGTTTTCTTGGTGACACCAACTCTTTAGCCAGTGGTTTATTTCTAGAATACTTTTTTCTCTGAATGGGTGTTGGCCTTTCATTGGGAGTACTGATGAGAACACTACTTTTGCACCTAGCTTCTTAACTTTATTGTCTAGTTGTTTGTAATCTCTCACTATTGTACTCAGGTTCTTTGTTATGTTGTTCATCCCAATGTGGAGGAGGAGGATGGGGTAATAATCTGTGGGCCTAATTATTTTGGTTAGGTTCTCAGCCACATCTTTGATTTTTGCTCCAGGGAGACAACATACCTCCCTAGATTGTATGTCTGGTCTGCAGATGGACGATCTGTTCCTTTGAGGATAGAATCTTCTATTACCAACACTCGTCTTCCTTTTTTGGGGGCTGCAGTTTGGGGTGCTTTTCTGTTTATCTCAGGTGTGTTTGTTGATGTGACTTTTTAAGGGATCATTTGAAGTGACTTTTTAGGGATATTTGAAGTTGTTTCTTTGCTAGGTGTCTGCATATTTTCTTTGAGGGGGAGGTTGTGGGTCTGCGTGTTTCCATCTAAGGGGAGAAATCGATTGCTCAGTTTTAATGGGTCTGCTTCTGGTTGGGTTGGATTGGGCAGAACGGATTTGTTAGTTGTATGCTGCTTCTTTCTTTGAGTATTGCGTTTCCTTCTATGTGTGACATACCTCCATTTGTCTTCCTCTAAGGGTTTATCAGTAGGGTCAAATCCTCTGGGAGTTATTTGTTCATTATTTGGTTCGGTTTAGGTGGAGCATTCTTTTGTATGTTGGGGTTTGGCTAGGGTTGCCTGTAAGTTCCTTACTTTTTCCTATAGTAGTTCACATAATTTACATCTAATGCATGTATAGTTTGGGTGTTCTTTGGGCATAAGCGCATACATGGAACTTGTATTGCATACCACAATAGTATCAGTTACCTGCTCCATGAGTTTGTTGTTTGAAAATCCCTTTTATTGGTTGGTGGATGTGCTTTGCTGTTAGCAGCTTCTTGGATGAGAAGCAAAATGTCTTCAAAGAAAAACAAGGAAGTCCAGTTGCCTTGTGAAAAAAGCACCTTTGGGATAACTATGACCTGGATGACTGAAAATCTCCACAGACAGTACAAGACTACTAATGAGAACTATAGTTGTAGGTATCCCCTTGCTGCTATCTAAAGGTCATCTGGATATTTTCAGGCCAGATATGATAGCACTACAGGTAGTCCTCAACTTACGACCACAATTGGGCCATTGGTTTTGCCAGTGGGCCTGGGGAACCCAGTGTGGGATGGAGCCCATTAAATGGCTGATATGAGTGTGTGTGATGTCACCGAGGGGTTGGGTGGGGGGTTATTATTTTTATTATTTTTTATCTTTGATAATTTTTATTATTTATTTTTTTTATTATTATTTTTATTTCTTCCATATTATGCTTTTATTTTGTGTAAACCACCTAGAGTCACTCTGAGCGAGTAGGCAGCTATGTATATTTTTCAAATAAAATTCCAAATAAATGTTGCTAAGTGAGACGTTTGTTAAGTGAGTTTTGTCCCATTTTATGCCTTTTTTTTGCCACACTTGTTAAGTGAATCACTGTAAGTGTTAAGTTAGTAACGCTGCTGTTAAGTAAATCTGACTTCCCCATTGACTTTGCTTGTCAGAAGGTTGCAAAAAGTGATCACATTGACCACAGGACACGGCAACCTTCATAAATGTGAGTCAATTGCCAAGTGTCCAAATTTTGACCACGTGGCCATGGGGATGCTGCAACTATCACAAGTGTGAAAAACAGTCACAAGTCAATTTTTTCAGGTGCTGTTGTAACTTTGAACAGTCACTAAATGAACTGTTGTATGTCGAGGATTACCTGTATTTGCTCTATTCACTTTGAGTGATCTGCAGCATGTTAAGGGTAGCAAACACAGCTGCAGGTTCAACTCAAAACTCAAGGCTCCTAGTTTTGCATGGTATCATGGTTGACCCAGAAAGTAATGGGAAAGAAAAAGTTTTGGACTATTGTAATTGATTTTTTTTTAAAGGTAAGGTCTCTCATTCATCATATAACTTTTAAAAAGTAACTTTTCTCCAACTTCCCAATCTAGTATGTATGTCAATTTTTTAATTAAAAAAAAGTCTGCAAATGTTCATTCTGTCCCCTAAAGCAGGCAATAAAACAAAGTAAAAACCATCCTGGTGTGCTAAATCTTATCCTGAAGGGACCAGCTACCCTTTCTACTGAGTTAACCAGAGATCACTGTCTTTCTTTGTATATTCCTTTAGGATCTGCACTTACATTGCAATCTTAACAATTCCTGGGAGGGATATCACAAAAGCCAGGTTTTTTTTTTTTTAATTCTCCTTCTGAGATATAAAAGTTCCATGTTTGAGATGACAATTTGAGATGAAAACATGGCTGCTGCCAAGAGCTATAAAAACTTGCTGTAGGGAGGGGGGACAAAAGGAATGAATAGCCTACTAGACTCACTGCTTCTCCAAAGTCTAAACGCCTCTCTCTAATTGGGAGAGGTGTATTTTATTTCTGAAGCCAGTGTAAATAATTTCTCTTTCAAACCAAAAAGTGAAAGGAACTTCTCTCCCACCACTACTCCAGCTTCTTTCATCTTATTTGGGATAAAATTTCTGTTCATAGGAACTCTTGATATTAGAATTTTCCAAAAGGGTACCCTGATTTCCATGTTAAATTATTTTGCTTCCTAAAATTAACGGGAGAGTCCATGAAAGCTAAATCAGTGTTCTGAATGGAGCAAACTACCACTTACCAAAAGCACTAGTTGTATTCCTTCTTACATTGCTAGAGAGAATGCTACAAAAATGCATCTTAAGGTATAATCTTTACCTTATCATAGGTTTTGTGCTTTCAAGGTAATTGGACTATGAGTATCTCATGATGGCAGCAATCTCTGATTAATTAATTCAGATAATTTAGTCATTCTTGTTAACACGAATAAACAGAAGCATCTGAGGCTGCCTTATTCCAACACTTACCACTTGTTCTTCTACAATAATACAATGTAATCTACTGCAAATGGTAGCACTCCTAAATAACTCCTGAGGGAGATTAACTTTAGTAGTTTAATATCTGTGTGTTCCACTGTTCAGCAGAGAGATGACTCATGTACCATAATGATTTTCTTCTTCAAATAATACAGCTTAACAGTAAATGTCACTGAGACTGGCCAAAGCCAAGATCAGTCAGCAGATGGGAAGAAGTAGCATGTGTTTTTTTTCCTCCTCAAAATCTTTAAAATATTTGATGTTGGTTCTAGGGAGGGAGCCTATCTAGAAAAGACTCAAGTTACTCACAGGTAGTTGAACAAGATGGGTGGGATTCAAATATGTGAACAACCGGTTCTCTGTGTGGATGTCACTTCCGGAAGTCCATTCTGGGTCTGGGCAACAAAAAATTAGCTAGCAGTTCTGCCAAAGTGGTGCGAACCAGCTGAATCACACCACTGGCAAGAATGTATCAGTCAGGATTAGTGACACGTGCCTCTTCAAAGCAAAGAGACACAGTTTCTGTTAAGCTACCCCATGCTCCAGGGCAAAGAATGAAAAGCAGAAGGTGCTCTTTCTGCATTGTCCGGCAGGACATTTGGAAATACAAAACACATTATTGTTCACTTTTATGAATAAGTAGGCAAAGCCGTGATTATTTTAAAATTGGGTGCCTCCTGTTTAAAGGGAAGGATTGAGAGAGAACTGGTTAGACTTGGGATCAGAGGCTTTACGGATTAGTCTGTTGAGTGAAATTGGTGAATATTTATTTCCCAAACCATGTTTAAGTATGCCATGTGAATCTAACGCCTGAGTTTTCTGTCCCAAGTGCTGCGCAATGGGGTGAGCTCCCATTCCTTGCCCCAACTCCTGCCCACCTAGCAGCTCGAAAGCATGCAAATGAAGTAGATGAATAGGTACCACTTTGGTGGGAAGGTAACAGCATTCCATGTGCCTTTGGCTTATAGCCACACTGGCCACATGACCACGGAAAATGTCTTCAGACAACGCTGGCTCCCTCGGCCAAGAAATGTAGATGAGCACTCCACCCTGGAGTCAGACATGACTGGACAGTGAAACCCTTACCTTTTTACTGAATAGTGACCAATTTCTATTATAGCCCTGTCTTTTAATTATCAGAGTGCTCCTTGGTTTCTGTTCCTTGTTTGTACTAAGAATGTATCACTGCATACTGGATGGATTTCTCTGATGGATTAGCTTTGTGGGTAATTTATCCTTCCCATCTTTTCAGTATGCTGTTTCTCACAGGGTAAGAAAAGTTAATATTAGTTTAAAGAAAGTCAATAAAGCTATGGGGATTTTCTTTTTCCCTTTACTTGAAGTGTCGTCCTATAGGAATGTTGGCTATAATTATCTTCTACTGCTAACACTTCATCGTTAAGCTTACATGATGGCCGCTTTTTAAAAAAATCTCAGCTTTGGCCTCTGAAGTATATGGATTGCAAGCATAGTAAATATTCACAAGATCCGGCTCTGAATACAAGGAGACTCCCTTATGCTTCTTGCAAGGAAAGAAAGTTCTGCAACTGCTATTTTTCCCATGCTGCACTTGTACAAAGGCTGTTAAGCTGTTACAACCATATTCTGGATTGAAAAAAAAGGCAAGACAGAAATTCAGTCAAAATCCTTAGCTATCGTTATACATTTAATATGTACCATGTTTACCCAAATAGAGAACAATTCTAAATTTAAGAGAAGCCCTCTCTTCCTAAGGAAAAATGAAAGGAAAAAAAAAGAAGAAATTTACCTTTCTCCCTGCCCAATAAATGTGGGTAAGTGACATGCTTGTATATGTGGTGCGCATATATTTAAGTATGCATCTACACCTGCCAAAAGACATAGCTTCTCCATTCCCAAAAGCCGAGCTGGTACAAAAATACAGTTTCCTAATTGAATAAATAATTGCTAATTAAAGTTTCCCATGAAATAAGGTATGCTATTAATTAAATTAGCCATTAAGAAAGGATTTAGAGAGGACATTACACAATCCTGAAATAGAAGGATGAGAAGAACGAATCAAAATAACCCTACCTTGATTTTGTTTAATGTAAGATGGGTCTGAGGAGAACTTGGATAGGCTTTCAAGATTCTATTTATTCTACCTTAGCAGGAATACTGTTTATAGTTCTGTGTCTGTTTCTTGAACTCAGTTACCTCAAAGGTCTGATTTCCCCCCCTCCCCAGCCATTTGGAATATCATTAGTCATTTACTACTTGTTTTCTCACCTCTTCAACTTCAGAATTGAGGTCTCAGGATAACTTTATCATAAAATATTTATTGAATTTAAATATTTATCAAACTAAATCAAGAAGTCCAAAAGCATTTTTCCCTGGAGCTCACTGAATTGGGGGTGGCAAGAAATGGACAATGCCCCCTCACACATACATACTAAAGACAGCACAGTTGTTACCAGTGAGATGTTGTCTATATAAAGTTCAAGGACAATTACTGAATGCCAGCTATGTCATGATTAGCAGCTACCAATGCAATTCTTTTGCACAGAACATGACTTGGGTCTCTGCTCTCTTGTTATGGATATGTATTCATTTAGTATTAATTAAAACAAGCAAGCAAACCATTTGTCTTCCTTCCACATGGCAATCTTGTCAGTATTTTGCTCTTGCTCCATGTGGTAGAATCCATAGTGATGATGAATCACTGAAATGCACAAAATAGAAAGGAAATACAGTACACTGAGATGCTGTAAAATGTTCCTGGATGTAAACATGCCCTTATCTCGCAATTCTAAATTGATGAAGTGTGTGTGAAGAGAAATCATTTTAATAGTAGCTTTTCTTTCAGTGTAAGGGGAACATAAATAGGTGGAGAGGAAAATTTGGGGTGGGTGCTACTGCTATTACATATCAGTTATGGATTGAAATATGTCAAACAAATACATCTGCCACTTCAGTCACATGGCAAATGCGAACCAGTATGGACATACTGGCCGACTAGAGAAATGCTGATTTATAAGACAGTTATTTTATTTTGTTGTAGGTTGTTTTTGTGACCCTAAACAGTGTGCTTTTTAAAAATCATGGTTTCTCCTAGCATGATGTTTGAAGTCAGATAATGTCTTATTCAATAAACTATAATTATGCAAATCACACTTCAACACAATGTGTAAATCCAGCTATGGAAATCTCAAGCTTGTTTTTCCCATTCACATGCTTCAAGCATTAACTTGATGGGCAAGTACAAGATCCACGTTCAAACCAACAATTTCATTTCATGTTTAAACCTCCTACATCAAAAATGTCTGGATCATACCTAAATGAAAACATACAAGTTAAAATAAAATTGTGACAATAATGCAATGCAATTACTCTGTTGCTAAGTAGCACAGTCACATGGGTTTTTGTTTTCTTTTTATTTATGACCATATTGGTAAATGACAGTTTCCATTCCCAATTAGTGCTGTTGAGCAAGGACTGCCTGTATTAGCATTGTTGAGCAAGGACTACCTGTGTATATGGATTATTTTAATCCATGTATTGTATGTTTACTGTATAATATGTCTTTTGGCTGTAACAATAGATGATGATGAACTGTTCCAAAGAGTATTTGATTTATATTGATGCTGACAATGGACATCAAAGGGGGTATAGTTTTAGTTTTAATAGAATGTTTTTATGTTACCATCCATCACTGTAAATCCATATAGAGTAAGTAGTATACAAATACTACCATCATAATTAGAATAAATAATTGTAAATAATAAAATGATAAAGGTAAAGCATTTGCTGATTTCTACCTTGATGAAAAATATACAACTTCAGACAATTTGATGTACTTTGAAATCAGGGTAGCGATCATATAAAACAGGGGTGTCAAACTGCTGGCCTGCGGGCCGGTTGCATCATGCAGAGGCCATGCCCACCCCAGCTCCGGCAATGCAAAAAAAGTCACGATACGTCGTGACATGACACGTGACGCAGCAGGTTTGACACCCGTGATATAAAAGGATTTTACTCCACTAGTCATTGCCGACTCTAGGGGATGGTGCTCATCTCCATTTCAGGGCCACTGAACCAGTGCTGTCCAAAGACATTTCCGTGGTCATGTGGTCAACATGACATCATGGAGAGCTGTTACTTTCCCACCAAAGTGGTGCCTATTTATATACTCACATTTGCATGCTTTCAAACTGCTAGGTTAGCAGGAGTTGAGGTGAGGATGGCAGCTCACCCCATTGCGTGGTGCTCAGGTCTTGAACCTGGGCTGCTGGCTTTGCAACCAACAAACCCAGCATCTTAACCACTGAGCCACTGCGCCCCCCAAGAGATCATATAATTATTCCCCAAATGCTTGCTAGACCTGACTTCCAGCATCTTGTTAAAAAAAAAAAGAGTACTGTTTGTAATTAGGAAATAACCACTTCATAATTAGCACCACATTGTGGTTGTGATTATAAAGAAGAATGCAGAGATCCATATACATTCAATATATGCCAGTATCATACAAGCACAAGCATTAGTTCATTCTCTAATGTTTTAAGAAGATACAAAACATTTGCAGCTTTCAGAAATGAGGAGAATTGTACTCATATAGTATACTTATAGTACATGTTTTCCTAATATATGGATTTTTGTATACAAGTTTCTTAATATGTATGCATTTTTGTTTGGACCCTCGATAAGTAAATACATTCTGCCCACAGTTTAGGGGCCAAGAAAGTGTTAGCTGTGGAGAATATTAGATGCGATTAATTAAATATTTATTCATGCTACAAAATATTCTATTTTGGCAGATCTTTCCATGTCACTTGAAAAGAAATCTGACAAAATTCTCTGACATTTCTAGAGAGAAGATAGAAAATTCCTGGGTAAGGATTTGTCAAACAATACATGATTTAGAACTTGTTATCTGAATGAAAATAGGTGTTTATCTACTTTTGCCTAATCTTGCAGAAATAGCTAATAACAATGAGAGTCTTAGACTGTCAATCTATCTATGAGACAACTAAATAATATCTGTTATGACATGGAAATACCACATAAAATTACAAATCTGCTCTAATATTATGGATGGTAACTTCTTTACTACTAAGAGAGATATGCTCTATCCAGTTGGATAGTGTAATCATAACTGAATAATTACCTGAAGATTTAAAATGTTTTTCTTTTAAACTATTAAAGTTTAAAATTCTGAACCATTTTGTTGCTGCCATTTTAGTTTATGTGTGCTGTAGTTTGATGTTAGGCTTCATTGAGAATTTATATTTTCATATAAATAAAACACGGGTCCAACTTTTTTTAATGTAACTAATGCAAAACCAAAATTGAACCCATGTACTGTAAAACAATTCTTGATATTGTCATTTCTCTGCTGGAGGACATTACATCAGACAAGAATTAGGAACTTCTTAAGAAAGATTCTGAGGCATTGTTGAGAATTTAGACTGCTGAGAGCATTACTGTAGGGAAGAAGGCAGCATAGATGTCTAGGCCCAAAGGAATGGAGTTCAATAAAAAATATTTTGAATACTTATATAAGGCGATTTTTATATAAGGGTTTACTAAAATTTTGGAAATTAAAGAAGCAAAAATATAATCATGATTGCTTTCTTTTGAGGGAGGGGGTGCAGGAGCAGTGGAAAATTCACTCTTTGGAGGCTTCACAGGCTTCACAAACATTTCATTAGAAGTATTTAAATATATACTATATTTTCTTGTCCTGTGTAAGTTGCAGTTTTCTGCCTAAGAAGTCACCTTTATGACTGTCGGGGAAAATGTATACATTGCTATTGATAAAGAGGATGCATATATCTAGTTTAAAGTTCTTGCAACCTTGGAGACCCTATACTCTTCATGGAGCAGGAAGGAGATAAGGAAAAGCTTTTTTCAAAAGTTTTGTATTTGACAGAAGAAGCAACTTGGCAAAGCAATGGATTGTAGGACTAAATTTGAAATAGGGAAGCAGTCATAGATTTGAAGAGAGTAGTTGAATGTCTGTGTCATATAATATATGTGGGTGTATGTATGCATAATTCTGTATTTATTTATTTTTGTCATACTTATGTAGTGTATATTGGAGGTGGTGACCCTTTGAGAGAAATTTCATTTTAATGTATGCCAATTAATGTACTGTACATTCAAAGTGACAAAGTTATTATTCTATTCTATTCTATTCTATTCTATTCTATTCTATTCTATTCTATTCTATTCTATTCTATTCTATTCTATTCTATTCTATTCTATTCTATTCTATTCTATTCTATTCCATTCCATTCCATTCCATTCCATTAAGTCAGTATAGATCACTGGAGCATTAGCTAAACATGCCATCTAAGTATTGATGCCTGGTTTTGATTAATTATATTTTTGAATGTTTTTGTTAATCATGAATAGGATCTACATATCAGAGTTTTGACCTATGTCTTGCACGGTGGTGAAAAGAATAAAAAATGACAGGAATGGCAGGGGGAGGACACACTTTTGTGATAAATAAATACTTTGCAAGACTTCTTGTGCTATTGCTTTACAGAGAAGCCCAAAGAGAGTAAAGATCATGCTGCAATAGTAGGAGAACGCTTTTCCTGCTCATTCTCTCAGGTAGTAGTAAAAACAACTCAGTTTGGGTCTTCAAAAGAATGAGGTAGAAATGACATGGACAATTGAAAAGCTAGAAACATATTTTTAACACCCAAAGTTGTAGGGTTTTGTTGTTGTTTAATGTGCAAAAGAGATTTTAAAAAACTCAAAAAGCAAATGGTAAATTGTAATGGTATATCCTAAATTAGTCACAGATTTACCCCAAACTAGATAGTAAGGTTACCTTTAATTGCTTTAATGCTTATTTTATAAACAAAAGCTAAAGCCCAGACAAGGGATGTCTTTCATATAATCTATCATGGGTACAAAATTGAGAAGACAGAGAAAATAAACCCCTTAGGTGAGAAGAGCTTCCTAAGGTGGCGGCACAGCAGCTGACAGATTTAATCAAATTTAGTCTGAAGATAAAAGAACGGGCAAGTTTGGTGATTGATATAAAAAAAAGTTTATTCCACTTGAAAATGCTGATAAACAGCTTACGATGGATGTGAAAATATTTTGAAAGTAGGTAGCTCTTTAAGATGAACTTCCTTCCTTAGCAATCTTTATTGGAGAATATATATTTTCTAAAAATTCCTTATAACGCTGTCTAAAATTTATAGAAGTGGTTTACCACTGCAATCAGAGTATAAGCATGAAACTGACCATTTCTGTTCATCTTAAAAATCTAGCCCCGTTGTTATCGAGTTCCTGAGATACCCTGTATTAGATGGTGTTTTGCATTTCTCACCGTAACAGGGAACTCTTGGATGGAAAGCATGGAAAATCTCCCCCCCCATCTTTTCTGATCTTCTTTCATAAAAAGTGCAGAAGTAGAAACTATTCAATAAATCTCAACTGGCACTAAACAGTATCCCCTCCCCCCCTTTTTGGTAATCCTTGGATATTGGCATGAAGAAATTTTGTGCCCCAGCTACTGCTGAAAGGTTTCCAGTTGTAAGATCATATGAATCAAAGGAATAGCTGTAGAGGGGGATAAGCAGACTTGGCTTGGTATGATGTTGGGAATATGCTCTGAAAGTTCTACTAGATTCTTTTTTTAAAAAAGTTTCTATTTTAGCTTTTCTATTACACATGTACTTTTTCTTTGGTTCCCCCCCCCCCCGTCTTTCTTTGTTATAGTTTTCTCATTTTTCAGTTTTTCAAAGTTTATGTCAGTTTAATTTTCCCCTTTATCTCTTCCTTCACCTACAGAAACACCGGTTTGTGCATGTGACTTTATATATAATTTTCTTAATTTGTTCCAAGACATTTATCATGGGTTTTATAGGATAAATGATATCCATCTGAAATGAGGTGCTTACCAAATAGGGGCAAATTAAAATCTGAAGTTTATTTTCTATAAAAAAGAAACTCTTACATAAGAGAAGGATCTTTTATGTAGTGACTAGGCTGGTCAATAGTACAAATTAATAATGATATCTTAGAAGTATGATAATTTTGATTAACAAGTACCCCAAAATATTTATTGTTATTTATTAAACAAATGTATACAGCAATATATTTACCAGAAGAACTTTGTGCAGGAAATAGAGATAAGACCACAAACCAATATTGGCAAAATCATTGAAGAAACTAGGTTGAGGCCCCTAAATATCTTACTTCGAATGCATCTCTGGCAGGATTCCATTAACAACCTGGTTGGAGTGTCTAGTCAAGACTTTCCAGAAAAGTATCAGGGTCAAGAGTCATAGGGGGAAGGCATACTTCCTAGGACCCACTAAGTGACACTGCTTTACTAGTGGGACTCAGAGCATGCTGAATGTGCCCAATCAGATGGGATTGGCAGAAGCCATGGGGGAGAGGGGAAGAGCTGGTCCCACAATTAATCTGGCCTCATGACATGTTGAGCTATAAAAATGACAACCAGGACATTGAATTGCAGCCAGAAGCTTACAGGAGCCAGTATAGCTAACACAGCAGTGGGATTACTTGGACATATCATTATATGCTCAATATTGCGTGTGTTTCTGCATTCTTGAATCTTTTGAATCTTTTGAATATTCTTCAAGCATAACCCCATGTAATTTGGGGTGGAACAAGAAATAAGTGATGCAGAAATGATTAAGTGTTTTAATAAAAATTCTGCATTTATTAATTAAGATGTCTTACTAAGGAAGTTTCAGATGTTTTACGTAGATATATGGTACATCTTTTTTATTTTGGCTGAGGAACAGATATTTTAATCATGTTTTAGATACCTTATTAGATTGCAAACTTGCTCCACCTAAATCTAATTTTCAGACATAGAAAATATTGCAAGCTTGCATGTCAGAGTTTAATTTAATAGATGTAAGTTTTTTTAAACCCTTTGGAAAAAAAACTTTTTTCCCCCAGCTCTGCATCAGACTTGTTCCTCAGTTAGATTATTTTTGGGAGTCTCAGTCCTTAGTTGACAACCTTAATTAATACAATATAGAAATTATTGCTATATCTGAGCATAGGAAAGAGTTATCATATTTTTTGTATGGTTTTTAAATAAAACATTACTGAAGAATCTACTTTTTATAAAAGATACAACAAGAGTTTGAAGACTTTTCCCCCCGTATAAATAGATACCCTCTAATTTGGAGAAAACTCTATTGATACAATGTTTATGCTTTTCTAATATGTTATCTTCTTTTCTCCTCATCTTCTTTTCCTGCACTTCAAACCATCAATCTTCTATTCAGTCCAGTTGAGAACAGGAACCAACCTACACTTTTGATTATATCCTTTCTTTGCAAACAACAACTTTGGAGATGTGATTTTTATCAGAAATAAAATAGAGGATAAGTTGCTTTCCCAACTTAATATGACCCTGGTTTATCACCCATATAGTGCCAATTGTACTTTTTTTTTTTTTTAAAAAAAAGGTTCATGCAATACAACTCCTTTTCTGAGCATTACAGCTCTGTACTAAATGAATAACAAATATAAGATTCAGATGAAATACGTATTTTAAAAGAGAAATTATTTAAATATATATGAGCTACAGGTTCATTGATAGCTGTCAGTCTTTAAAAATGTTTGGCAACTATCAATCTTCAAGATTAGTTAGTCATATAGATTGATTATCATGTACAAAACAGGGCCAGAACCATGTGGATGAACTGGAAGTACAGTTTAATAAAAATTGTGTAAGTTCTGCACACTTTGTATAAAATGTTCTGTTTTAAAAAAGGATGCATACATATAAAGCAAGCAGATTTCAATTGATTTCATTCAATTCAACATTCATTTGAATGATAACTAACATTCAAATTCCTAAGAAATGTACAAAAGAGCCTGCTGTAATCTTTTTCTATTTTCATGTCCTTGTTATGGGACTGTATTATGATAAAAAAGTCCAATTCTGCTATAATTTTGCCGACTGTTATCTTGGCAAAACATATTCCAGTTTCTTCTTTTTGAAAAGGAAGTAGAAAAACTGCTTAAAGAGGAACTAAAACCATTGAGGCAATGAAAACGTCCTCAAGTTACAAACATTGTAATAACTCTGCTTATCCCATTACTTACTTTATGTAGCATCAGGTAAGGAGAGTTACCATTGAATCTTATTCAAAGTAAAATTTCAAGGTCAATGGGGAGATTATAGTTTGAGAAAAAGATGGAAAATTAGTATAGAGCAAATAGCTTTTTTTTAGAAATGAATAAAATACCTCAAATTGGGCCCCATTTAGTTCTTTTTATATGCACTTAGACACTCTCCTTTTTTCTTGTCTTTCTCCACATTACTTACCTGCATTTGGCCCTGTTCCTAGTGGCCTTTAGAAAGCTGTCAAGACCTGGATCGTTTCCTAGACCTGTAGGTTATGATGTGCTGCAACCCCAGTTGTATCCTGGTGTTACTGCTGTTTAGATCACCATTGTATTGTTTGTTTCATTATGATTTGTAAGTGTACCTATTGTGGTTTTGTATTCTTTTCATTAGGTGTGTGTGTGTGTGTGTGTGTAAAAGCCACCCAGAATCACCTTGGCTGAGGTAGGCAGCCATATACATAATAATAAATATAGCCATCCTTCATCATTACAAAGAAAGAACTGAGTCCAAAGGAGAGATTGAGTACAGATTTAACCCAATCTCACAGCATTAATTTTGAGAGAGAGAGAGAGAGAGAGAGAGAGAGAGAATTGTTTAAAACAGAATAGCCCTATCTCGGAGTTAGTTAGCAACATGGAGGAAGAAATAAGATCCAGCATTTGGGTGCATGCTAACTGAGCAGCAGCAACACTCTTACCTTAATGAACATTATTTTACCAGGAGTTTCAAGAAGACTTGGATTAGATCTGGCACAAGTAGAGGTTACTAAACTTTAACACAGAGAATTTTACTTGATATAACATCACTCACAGCAAACAGAACTGTAGAGCTAAATCCATTCTTTTCTACTGCTCCACCTGCCAAGCCTGGAAGAAAACATTGTAAATAATGCTCTCTATTCCATGGATCATGTAAAGATTTTCTCCAGCAACCCATGGAACATCATCTTTCTGTAGTGTCTTTTCTAATCCATGGCCCTCCTGATGGACTCACCGCTCTCAGCCAATCATCTATGTTCTGGACACTACTCTCTGGCTTTTTCCTGCTGTAAAGTAAAGCAAATAGGATTAGATTAACTTTGGTATTTTTGTAGACAGGTTAGAATGCAATGAGTAGCAGTATCTCCTAAGAAAGGTATCATGCTCAGAAAATGTTTGTTACTGACATAAATGTGTAATTTGCAAAAAAATATTTCAGATTGCAGTGAGGTACCTTTTGCAACAAGAGAGCTGAAGCTGATAATAGCTGAGGGGTACACATCCTCTATTGTTTTTATTAAACCAATTGACAAATGGTACTCAGTCAAGAAATGGATATCATTTTTGCTATTGTTTTCATTATTCTCCCCAGGATAGGACATTTTCCTATGAACTTTGAGATTGTTTCAGACTCTTCCACCTGCATTTCTGATTTCACTTATGTAGGCTGTGTCTGAATCACTGCAAAATTGCTTTTCCAAGCCTGATATAACCCTCATATAATTTAAGATTAGAATTTCCAAAATTTCCAAATGACAATAAAATTCACCCCTACTCATTGAATGTATTGCTTCAGAGAGAAATCTGGGAATTGCTGTCCCTACACATTTGGTGTACATTGAATTGAGGAATATTTTGTTACTGTATTTCTGAAGGCAGAACTCCAAAAAATGAAATCCATAAATGGTTTAGCATATTTACATATTTGAAGAACTCCCTTCCCCTACAAGAATCTGACATTTTCAATCACTATCTGCTTAGTTCACAATCCAATCCAAAGTGGTACAGTTAGATTCCTTTTTGGCTGTCCCAATAGTGCTTTTTCAAAAGGCAACTGGCCTTTGTTTCTCCTTGAAGTTGTTTCCCTTCTCATCCAAGAAGAAGCTTCTTGGATGAGAAGCGAAATAACTTCAAGGAGAAACAAAGGCCAGTTGCCTTTTGAAAAAGCACTGTTGGGACAACCATGACCTGGATGACTGAGAATCTCCATAGATATTCCTCTTTGGCCTTTATGAGAATAAGCTACTTCATCAGTTTGTCAAAGTGAATTGCAGTGTTTATTATTTATTCTTTGCTAATACTGGAGGAGAGAATGTGGAATTTGAAATCAATTATTTAAATAATCTGAGGGATCGGCTAGTGCAACAAATTGCTTGTAGACATTATCTTGACATTCTTGACTGAGTGGTTCATGTAAAGATGATTTCTAGAAAATAAGGTAGGAAATGAAGCTGTTCTTAGAATGGTGCCTTAAATTAATTTGAATGCGTACAACCTAAAGATAGGACAAACACCTTTTAATTAATAAAACACCTTGATAACAAGGGGTGAAATATTAATCAGCACCATCAGAAGAACCTATTTTTTAGAAACATAATGTGAACGACAAGCAAGCAATATAGAGACAGAAGCAGAAAGGACAACATTTGTTTAGAACTTCCCTGTCTGGAACATCAGTATAAATTTTAACATTCACACAGTGCGTGGATATTTTTTTTTAAAAAGCCTGTCACTTCCTGTTATGCACTCAAAAATTATTACATTCCTGAAATTTCTTTATTGTTACTCCTTGAATTGTCCTCTTTCTCTCAGCTGTTGCAGTTTACCTTTAAGACATTTCTCTTCCCATAAGTATATTTTAAGCCAGACATGTCAAACTCGCGACATCACGTGATGTCGCGCAACGTATCGGGACGGTTTTGTCATTGCCGGCAATGGAGTGGGCGTGGCTTCCGGATGACGCATCCGGCCCGTGGGCTGGCAGTTTGACACCCCTGTTAAGCAGTCTGTATTATGGCATTACAAAGGATTTAATCTGAAAATTATATATCTAAGGATTTAATATTAAATTTGTTTCTCAGGAGTCCTTGTAGGGTTCCCAAGCCTAGGAATCATATTTTGAAACTATCTAGGTTTTCATGACTCTGTAGAAGCTGTTCTCAGTGCTGTGCAGACTACCTGGAGTGTCAAGATGGTAATCACAACAATGCAATCAAAGTTCTTTTTGTTTTTATCTGTGCTACATATGTCAGTGTAGTACCATGTCCACTTTTTTGACCACAACCTGTAGACACCTCTGAAGAACACAGTGAAATTTTTAATCAAAGATTTTCATACTGGGCAAGATCTGATTGCTTACATGTAAATCTAAAGATGAACAAATCATCTATGCCCTTTCTGATTTCAACTTGATTATGTGTGGAGCAATTATTAAAATTGCTCCACACATATTCAAAATTCCTAAATAATTTTATTAGCTGACCAAATCTCTGTATGTTTGATCATGGAAGGGAGAAGGGAAGGATTACATAGAAAACAAACACAACATAATGTTATTAAAGTTAATTGACTTTAAAAAAAAAATGCAAAGTATAAACTATTTTTATGTAATATTACTTGTTTGTGGATTTCAGAATACATTTCATTTTATACTATAACTTAACCATTTGACTCATCAGTTAAAGAACATATCATCTCTTGTTATTCTAGCCATTACATCATTTATAAAATAACTGGATTGAAATGGAGTCAGAGTAAAAATTTCCCCTGTTTGACAGTCCTTGTGAAAACAATTTATAAATAAGACTGTCAAACAGAATAGATCTTGTCAGTCAGAAACAATCAGTCCCAACAGCCTGAGTCCAGATTGGAATGACAGCTCCTTCCCCACAACATTTCCTCATAAATGGTACTGAAAGATCCTTGACTGACACAACATGAAGTCAGATTTTGTAGTTATGGTGTTATTTTGATCTGAAGACAATATTCAACAAAGTAATTAATGTGTGTAACACGCCCCTGTATTCCAATACACTCAGTAATACCCCCTGAATATTAAATAAGATGGCCAGATTATGTCTTCTTTTCTCTTTTACACATATATAACCTAAGCTTTGTGACACAATTGCTTTTTTCAACCCACTTTTTTGTATTTCTACTAAACATAATTTGATCAGAAGGTAAGATGTTATTTCATATAATGTAAAAATTGCAAACAGAGATGACATATATATAGCAGGTTACAGATAGCAATTACATGGATTTTATAATGTTTGTTTATTTTGGTGGCTGAGTATCTTATATTCTCAATGTTTTCAATAAGCTCTGAAATTTTCCTTCATTTCTGGCTATATCAGCAATTGAACTTCCCAAAGGCTTTGATCCAGTTTCATCACATGGCCTAGACCTACTTAATAAAGCATTTTTCTCTTCCCCAATGGCCAGACTTGAGGATTTCATCTTCCAGGAACATAACATTCTTTCTTCTTGACCTTCTTTCCATAATTCGCTTGACATATGTCAGGAAATTTACCATTGTTTTCTTCCTCGCAGGGCCTCAGCCCTCAGAGTTGTTACAAACTCAATCATATTTCATCTTGGCCGTATGTCAGTTTTAACTGCACTCCTGCTTAGAGAAGGTCTTGGACTTTTCATATTTTCCTTGTCACTATGCCATCTTTGGATTTCTTTGGCATCCAAGCTATTATTGTCAGTTCCTAAGCACTAGATGTTTCCTTTCTGATTTATTTTCCCCTCAGTCCCCCTTTTTTCCATTTTCCTAACTTGCATTGGTGTGCATAAGTAATAGTGCACTAACATGCAAGAATAGCTAACAATAGAATGGATAGTTCTATCAAAAACTATAACAATTTCATTTCTGTTGTAATTCTGCACAGGGCCTTGGAATAAAGAATATAAAGATACAAAGCATTCAATAAAACAACAGAAGGAAAAAAGAAAAGGTTATCCTGAAGGAAAGCTTAATTTACAAACCAACTAAAAGCTTAACTCCTTCCAATGAAGAGCATTTGATAGATTAGTTGTAATTAAGTATCTTAGACAATATATGCATTTTCTATGGAAATATTCAAGAATTAGTTCAGCCATTTTTGGATGCCAAATATGTTGGCAACTACTTCAAAAAAAAAAAAAGGAAGGAAGCAACTGTTTACACTAACATTATCACAAGCTGAGCTAGGATCAAGCTCAACTAAAGAAAATTATAGATCGCAGACTGTAAATGAGAATATAAGGGCAGAACAGCTTATAAAAGCTAATAATAAAGACTTTGCTGGGGTACCTAGCAAAAATCCAAAGCATCCAACACTATATTATAATGAAAACAAAAACCTACTCAAAATGCTATAACTCCATCAACTCCATATTGTTAAAATAAATCCAACCAGCCTGAATCAAAAACAAATGGCAGCATGAATAAAACATTTGAACTTCCAAAAGAAAACAGGATCAATTTCTGCTGGGTCTCCCTAGGAAACAATATACAGTATAAAGTAAAGAGGAAATATATATATTAAATGACAATTAGACATACTATTTTTCAAAACAATCCAAGTAAAACACCTCTTCTGGCATTGGTCTAGTGCTTAGAAAGTATTAGAAACTGGGAGACTGAGTTCTAACCACACCTTGAAATAATGTTCACTGTCTTGAAGTTATTTGTAAAAATAATAAAAATGGGATAAAAAAAATCTAAATAAATAAAATATTTTTCAAAAATCCCAAACACATCAATCCAATCATTTTGAGTGTGGGGGGAAATTTTAAATTATCTTTTCCAGATAAAATTTTAAATGTTGCAATATTAATAAGTGTTTCATTTTTCAAATATAGAAACATTCTAGTAAATTCCCATTTGTTACACGAACATGTCAGTTTAGTTCATCCAATCTTCAGAGAGAAGCACTTCTATTTTAAAGCCTGCATTTGACTATATGTTATACATTTGCTTGACCAACCCATTTGATGCACGCCTCAAAGTAATATTTTGACATCAAAGCTTTTCTACATGAATAATGCATCTAGTAAGTGCAGGGAGTCAGGGTCTCCATGTAACTCTTGCCTTTCGCTCAGATGTGGAAATTGTAATGACATATTTTATACGTGCATTCAAAATCAAAGAAAACAAGATCACAGAGAGGACATTTTAAAAGCATAAAAAAGAGTGATGATCTCTTTGGGAGGAAATATGTCAACCTATAAAACCCAACTAGATCTTCTCTTAATCTCTTTTCAATCATATAATTCAATATCATTTTGATTTTTTTACAAATCATCCAACATGCAAGAAATTAAAACTACTTCTCTAATTTCTTTTTTTCTATAAGCCTGCCAAAAAGCTCACCTCACCACTTCTTCCTCCTCCTCCTCCTCCTCCTGGCTGGGTGTGCTTTAATCATATCAATGTATCAGTGGCTACTACCTAATAATAAATATTGCAATGAATTTTTATTTATTTGATAGTTGCATGGCAATGATGCCTTTATACATTGATATTATAGAATATGCCTAAGCAAAATCAGGTGGTTTATTACGATAAGATGAAATGTACCATGGCTGAATGAAGCTGAACACACTAGAGGCAAAAACGAAACTATAACATTGAGATGCAGATGAGAAACAAGAGGGCACCAGACACCACTGGCAGATGTGAGAACTATATTTGGCTGCCTTGAATGTCAGCCCTGGAAAGAAAAGAAAAATAAAAGATTATTCACTTTAGTTTATAAGTCATCTTTTTTGAAATGTATAGTATTCAGTCCATCACTAAATTCAAGCACACAGTACTTTTCCATTATAACATGACTGTGAGTTATCCCAAAGGCCTATAGTTGAAATAAGTATTCATCTAGAATTGGGAAAATTAACTGAAATCTAATTTTTAAAAGTTTTTGTAGGTAGGCTTTTTTTTTGCGTTTATGTTCCCAGCTGCAGGTTTTTCTACTGTGCCAGGAGGCTGTGAGACAGTCACCATTATTCAACCCATTTTTCCCCTCTTGTGCCAATAGTAGCTTCAAATAATCTTTAGCATTATTTTCTATTACTTTTTTGGCGCACTATTGCCTTTTTAGACATAACAACAACAACAGTTTTGGATGCTCTGCCTCAAGAGCTCACAGATGTTTTAAAAGGTTCTGATCACAGGACACATAAAGTAAATGAATTAGCTGGTATTTAATTTTACAACTAAATCAAATAAACATGGAAGATATTAAATACATATGGAAGATATTAAATAAGTATTACAGAACAAAAATAAATGCTGTCTCCTATATAACTGAAAACGAATATAAAGTCACCTCTTTTTTGTCTTCCAATCCCTCCCCTCCCAACTCTGCAAATCATGTTATGTTCAGCTCTCAGCTCAGTTGGAGATTCTGTGGAGATTTTGTCTTGATGCTGGAGGCTGTTTAATCTGGATGGAATAAAGCAAGCTCTAAAGCACACAGATTTTTGCTTTGACAGCTTCATCAGCTCTAGCACTGTTTCTTGGTGAAGTAGTGCTGACCCCCGACAGAGATTTGAGGTCTTCCTGGATTTCTTCTGGAAAGTCACAAAGAGGCTGTGATCAGAAAGGCCCTTGCACAATTCTTGATCTACTGTTTATGGCCTGGAACATGAATACCTTGTTACAGCGATTCATGTTGTCATCACCACCTGTTTGTATGGGACAATGTACCATTGTACATTACATTATGATATACCAGACAGGCAGACAGACAAACTCAGAATCTCTACAATTGATCAAGAATGTAGCATCCATAAGCTGTCAGGTACTTAACCCTATGACCATGGTACATAAATTCTGTAGGCCCTGCACTGCTTGTCAATAGGTTTCCAGATATAACTCCAAGTACTTTAACTATATATAGTAAACTATAAAATCCTAGGTACTTTTAGATCCAACTTTTCCAAATGAATTTGATCTATCCAAGGCATTTTCCTGTCAGAAGTTGGGGTATTGTTATGCTTCTAGGACAGTGATGGTGAACCTTTTAGAGACCGAGTGCCCAAACCGCAATCCAAAACCCACTTATTAATCACCAGGTGCCAGGTGGGTGTGGCCCACTGGGTGGGCGTGGCTGTGGTGGTCATGGCAGGCTGGGTGGGTGTGGCCAAGGTCGGCGTGGTCACCTCGATGTTGCTCGTGGGGAGGAACGCCTGTGGGGGCCGGGCAGGGTTGAGGGAGATCCAGGGGGTCTCTGGCAGGTGGGGTGGTGGGAAGGAGGCTCATCCTGCGGGGTGAGGCGAGGCAAGGCGAGGCAGGGTGGGGGTACCATTGCCATGGGGCAAGGCAAGTCAGGGGCCGGGGCGGCTGTTGCCTGACACCATCGGCCCCCGCACACAGAGGCCAGCGAGCGCATGGGGGCCGACAGTGTCTGTCAGCAGCCACAGCCTGCCGGCCCCTCAACCGGTGCACTCTGGGGCTCCGCAGCCCACCACCAGCAGTTCAGAGAAGTGCCCACAGAGAAGGCTCTGAGTGCCGCCTCTGGCACGCGTGCCATAGGTTCGCCACCACCATTCTAGGAAGTAAGTGGGCCAAGGCCCTGAAGCAATATTCCTCTGAAATTGCCCAAACTCCAGCAATAGTATCCTTCCAGGAGCTAGTTAAGACTATCCCCAAAAGCCCTTGGGTGTTAAAACTGTGAAATTGCTAGAGAGATAATTTTAATTAGTTGATTTATTTCATATATTTCACTATGGACATTTTAATTGTTGTGCCTTAAACTCTTTGGAACATTATCACCTGTGAGGCGAGATTAGCCCTGACTATTGGCATTTAGGAAATACTTGAAAATATGGTTCTTCCAGAAAGCGTGGGGATCCAAGGAAAATGGAGTGCCCATGACATGGTTATACCAAGTAAAGGATTGTCTCACAGTCTTATTTATGTTTGTGTTTCATTGTATTTCATTGTTATTTTTATTTGTTTTAACTATTTCATTGTATGCCACGCAGAGGAACATTTGTGAGATGGGCAGCTATATAAATCTGATAGATAGATAGATAGATAGATAGATAGATAGATAGATAGATAGATAGATAGATAGATAGATAGATAGATAGATAGATAGATAGATAGATAGATAGATAGATAGATAGATAGATAGATAGATAGATGATAGAGATGAAAATGATAAGAGATAGAGATAGAGTGATAGTGATAGAGTGATAGAGAGATAGAGAGACAGAGAGACAGAGAGATAGATATCTGTTGAAAATCACCAAGGATTGTGAGATGTGGAGGTATGTAAATTTAATAAATCAATAGTAATCCATATTTCTCATAATCACCATACATACTATATGAGTTGTTTTAAAAACCAGAAATATAACCTTCGGGTATATTCACAAGTTCCTAATCATATAGTTTCTGGTTGTTATATCTATAATGTGTAGAAAGTAAACAGCACTGCACAAGGGCTGTGCTTAGAGAAGTGTAGCACAAAGACTCTGTTTCTTGGTTTCCTAAGATATAATACTGTGATATTTTTAAAACTTCTCCTACCTTATCAATAAATATAATAAAGCAAGAAAAAATCAGATTATCACAGTAATCCCCTACTAAAAGAAGCAATCACTCTGAACTAGCATCTGCTGATGGAATAGGCACACAATCTCACCAGCAAAGATGGAAATGAAGTGACCTGCACCTCAGCAGAAGTATCTGAAGTCAAGTTACAAGTTATTAACTTCCATAGTGAGGATATTTATTTATTTATTTATTTATTTACATTTTACAGTGTCTATCATGCAGCTTTCTCTTACAATTTGGCCTGTCATTATAGAGGAATGCGTTTTAGCCCAGCAGTTCAATAGCACTGTGTTTAAGGGTCAAATATAAAAGGATTTATAAACTTGTCTTGCTAAATTACAGCATTGCACCTTTGTCTTTCATTGCTAAGTGTGAGAAGATTTTAAATGAAAAAAAGGGGGGGGGAAGAGTCCCATTGAATTTAGTTGATTTCCTCAGTTTTGAGGAAAAGGTTACTTTTTCTGACAAAGGCTAGCCTAAATGAGAAGATAGGGAGATTAACTGAGAGCATTCTGTTAACAGCTAAAATTATAGCTGCAATTGTAAGAGCTGGCACAATCAGAGAAATGAGTACAACTCTTTTCATAAATCCTTCCTCCACAAGGGCTTACAGAAATTTTACTTTTGTATACCTTCATTTACTATTGTAAATGGGGCGGGGCATGGCAATTATTTTGCAAAAAACCTCAAGAATCACATGGAAGTTGGGATAGGGGTTCTCCTGTACATTTTTCTCTAGTTTTCTTTTCTAGTCTGAAAACCAAACCCAGAAGAAAAAAAAGTGCAGTTATAATTATAACACAAGTCTTTGGATTCAGACAAAAAAAAATCACAGCCACAGCTATTCAAGAGAACACAGCATATACAGGTTAATGTGGTGTTTGTTCCAGCCAGATGAGGTTGCATCTCCTCATCTGTTCTACTTTAAGCTCCCTGACAGAGGATTGTGAAGAATTGTCTGCAGATGAATCAAAACAGAATTAAAATAAAATTAATTATCCAATTCATCCTTATCATGACCATTTAAATATTATCTTATACCAGGTGAGTAAGAAACAGCAGTTAGTTTAAGGTCAAATTGCAGAGAAAAAAGTATCTGAAGATATTGAAAGCTTTTCAGCCCATAGTTCTTCAAACAAGTTATCAACCAATAATTACTTTACACCATTAATACCTTTCTTTTACAGCATCCTGACCCTCTGGAACTGTTTATTTCCTATATGTAAGCAAATTTAACAATGTGCATTTTTCTTTTTTGTCATGTTTATGTGTATACAAATATCACATTCTCCAGAGAGAGAGAAATAATTCAGGCACAATATGCTAGTATAAATTATTCATCCTGGGTAAATGTCCATTCTTGCAGAAGGAAATAATTCATTTCTTCAGTCTCAAAAGCTTCCTGACAGTGGAGAGGTCATAAGCATATTTTTGTACCTGCTCATCAAAGACTTTTGTACATCTTCTCTTCTGAAAAGAAGAAAATAAAATAAAGAACATTTCCTCAGAGTTGCCAGATGTGAGGAAATGGTAAAAGAATTAAAAAAGATGTGGATGGGAATGTTTGAAGTCCCCATAATCTTGCCATTTTACTCATTTTTTTAAAAAAGATACAACAATATTTTAACTTTCATCTTAAGTGGCAGAAACTGCATGTCTGAAATATGCATATCCAGAAGTATAAAGTATAAATATAAATGTATGTGTTTCTTCCAACCACCTCTGAATGGGGGGAGCAAATACATGAACTTAAAGAAGTTGTGTTTTTGATCAAGGTGCCTTACATGAGTGGAAGGCACAAACACTGCTAATCCCTCACATTTGCAGTGATTTTCAAACTTGGCAACATTAAGATAGATGGACTTCAACTCCCAGAATTCCTCAGCTAAAGGATGGTTGGAGAATTTTGAAAGTTCTAATCCACTCATCTTAAAATTGCCAACCATAGCAGTTCTTAATGACAAGGATTCCAGAGTTTCAAAATTCTTTTGCAGCCATCAGAGTTTTTCCTAAAGTTGCTGCCATATTGTGAGCTTTTAATATGACAGAAGAGGAAAATATATCAACTTTCTTTAGTCTTAAGATTTTCCCCCCCCCTGGCCCAACTAATTCTCTGTTGTATACCAATCCCTTTTCTGCAGCCTATTCCCCTTATTTATTTAAAGGATTTATATCAGGCATGTCAAACTGCCGGCCTGTGGGCCGGATGTGTCACGCCGAAACCGCGCCCACCCCATTGCCGGCAATGGGGGAAAAGTCACGATACGTTGCGCGACATCACATGACGTCGTGGGTTTGACATGCCTGATTTATATGGCCACTAACCCTATGAACAATAACCCTTATCAGCTTATAAAAATAGCAATAAAAATATAAAACAGTGAAACCACCATCAAAAAGACCATTGCTGATTCACATTCAAAACCCAAGAGCAGTCCTCAGCCCAAAGCTGATTACATATTGCTTTGTCTCTAGTCTTCCATAACACCACAGCAGAGGACTTTTTTAGTTGCCATTTGTGATCTTTCAAGGGAAATAGTGGGGAAACTGCTGGAACTTCTTCTGTTCAAGAATTCATGCTTCTTTGGATTCATCCCAGAGACTTTTTTTTTAACCAAATAAACCAAGAACCTAGAATTAGGAAAGAATAACAGCTGACATTTAGCACACAAAGCAAAGTTGGAAGAAAGGTTGAGAAATACCTATGTATGTGTATACTTATTCCTCATATATGATGTTGCTTATATGTAAGGAATATAAACTTATGCAAGCCTAAAGAAATTTCTGAAGTCCAACCTATGTTCCCTGCCTAAAATTCAGAAATCTTGCTTGAGAAGAAATCTCCAATTGTCTTCAAAATTTAGTGTTAGATGAAATTCGGTGGCAACTCCAAATAGACAAAAGTGTTTGAAGAATTTAAAAAAAAAAATCAGGTTTGTTTTCATGTATTTGCTTTCACACAGATAGCTTTTATTCAAACAGTATTTCAAGACTCTAAGTCAATGCAGGCATTCCTAAACTCCCTGATTTCTCTTTGCTCCTCTATTGTGAAGAAATCACATTTTTCAAGCATCAACAAATGTAACATAACAAAAAAGATAGGGTCTTCTTCCAACATAGCATTTTTTTGCCATTGTATTTGATTTCTAGAACACTGCTGTGTAGGAACCCTGGTCAGGCATACTCATTTGTTCACAGAAAACAATTCTCAACAATATTAACTTGTTTTATATCATGGTAACCCTCAAGAAACACACTGATTGTGGTGGGATTTAATTGTGATAAACAAGCAAAGCTCTACCTTGCCACTTCAAACAACTTTACACTCGTTATCTGCCATTTTAACCTCTCAGCAAGTTGTGAATTCTGCTACAATACTCAAAGATTTACATTGCTTAAAAAAAATAATGTAAAGCAAATCTCTTCCATTTCTTATGTGAGGCCATGAAATCGCAGAACTGTCACTGAACTGGGACTCATAGGAATAACATAGCATAAAAAGCCATTTTAATCATCTCTGAAGTTCATTTGTAATGTAAGAATAGAAAGGCACAAGCTCTCGAATCAGAGCAACAGAGCAAAATAATCATTACAGTCAAGTGTTGTTATTTTTAATTTGAGAATTTGAGCCACAAAGTATTGGAGCTCAATGCTCTAAATCACATCCACTTTTTATGTAATCAGAATCGTGATGGGAAGGGTGGGGAGAGAGAGGATGACATCCCTGTGCCTGTTATAATGAGCAGGGACTAGGTTCGTGAAAAATAAGGATGCACTCAGTACCTGATAGATTAAAAAAGTAGACAATGTCAAAATAAGGAAAAGTATGTAAGGTGTCAGTCTTCATAAATAATCCATGTCAGTGCAAGATGGAAGAAAGATGTACTCTTTATCTTAGAGTCAAGGAAAAATAGTTGCTGGGTGTCAGTGATAGACCCACAGTGCTACCTGATAGCTTCTTGTAACTATAGAGACTCAATTACTTTGCAGTGACTATTTCTGAAATATTATAGATACATCTGCCCTGCCCTGACTGAAACATTAGACGTTTTTATGTACAGCACATCCAGAGTTTCATCCAAGAAGAGGCAGCAGAGAATTCCTGTGATGGGAAAGGGAATTTCTAGCAAGCCTTGTGAGGCTGGCAAGTCAGGAAAGAAGAGCCATTGTGATTTTCTGGAAAGACCTTTATTGTTAGTTGGGTATTATTACAGATTCTAAATAGCCTATCAAAGCTATTCTTCAGCTCAACTTATACCTAGCTTAGTTAAAGTAGAGTTGCTCTGCGTCTCTTTCTTATATTCCACCCACCCATCCTCCCTTGGTCTGAGAAGTTACTTTTACAATGGCCCTCTTTCTTTCTTCACTTTCTCAGTTTGTTAGACATGATATTATAAAAACACTAAAAACCTAGACTGGTCATAGCTATGGATAGAAAACCGTTAAGTTTTCATGGACATATTGATGCATTTTTTTAACATGTAATTTTCTGGAGTAATTTTTCCTAATATATTTTTGTGACCTTTCTTTCTGTACTTTTCCTAATTAAAAAAAAAACTTCAACTCCAAGATCAGAAAATGTGACTTTTTAAAAAGTACAGTCAATTCATAAACATTTAAGATGGATGCTTCATCCATTCCTGGTCCTTGCCTGGACAGTATGGATTTGTCAAATGTGACTTTTTAAACAATAAATATGCATGATGAGGAAATACTGACAGCATGGTATGTACGATGAACAAATATTAAGAATTCCAAACTGAATAATAACAACATTTCCAGAGCAGTCACATAGAAAAACCCAAGTTGTTTTCGTTTGAATGTAGTTAGCCAAAATAAGAACTTTTGATTTCTCCAATTCCATACATTCAGTCTGAATGTATGTTTCAAAGTGACTGGTAAATCATGTTCCTTTAAGGAAAGATGCTCAAAGCTTCCAATATCATGGCCTCACAAAAAAAGGAGGGAAAACAAATGACTTATTTATATTTAGGGTTGGCAAAGAAATTGATATAACTTCTAATTTAATAATTACATTTGATTTACCTATCAAATTAAACAGTGTAGAACTTTAAAATTTTATAAATTTAAATTCTTTCACTAGAAATAAAGAAACAAAACTTAAATCTTTATTTTAATAAGAGAGATGAGCTTGCTTATTTGCAACCCTGAAATCTGAGTTTCATTTTGAAGGCAGCCGTTGTTATTCACCAAAATGAGGGGAAGAAGTAAAATGGTGTTTCATTGCCTTCGTTAAACTGCTGTTAAAATGCTACGGCTTCCAAAACTCTGACAGAAAGTTCCTCTTGAAGCTTTCTCTCTCTCTCTCAGTCTGACCCTTCTTCCCCTCCATCAAATTCCTTCTGCACAGTGAGAACCAGGTCAGATGGTGAAAGGTTTGTGCAGAAGTCACTTGCCTTCCTGGCATTATTACTTCTCCTTTGGAAAGCAAATATAGTGAGTGAAAAATAAAATGAAAAGGACACTCAGACTTCATACAGGGCTCTGGAACCACCATATTCCTTTGCATTTAGCATACTTTTGCATCTAACTGATAAGCCACTGTGTCTGAAAAGGACTCGCAAGGAAAGTGACCCTCCATCAATTGTCTCACCATGCTCCGGGGGTTGTGATCCATACTTTGAGAAATGCTGCCTCGGAAAACCCTCCACATAACTAATCTTCTCTATTGCCTTGCAACTCTCTTAACATCTTCCTGCTAGTTCCTTTTGGAGTTTTAAAAATGTTTTAGCATGTTTATTTTCAATATTACATTGTTTACTTTTATAATTCTAATTTTGAAAACACCAGCTTTTCTAAAAACCAGAGGAAGCAGAATTATTTCCACGGCTGATTTTTCCCCCCATCTTAGAAACAAAGAGACCTCTAAAAAACTGCAAGGAATCACAGACCATTTGATTTGAATTACAATAGTATAACCAAATACAAAGTGGGCTCAGAAGAAGAAAGCGAAATAGAGAGAATAAAAAGTGCAAAAATAAATAAAGAAAGAAAAAAAAGGAATTGTTTAGAAAAGAAAAGAAAAGAAGAGAAAAAGTTATAAAGAAGTGGCTTCCAATCTTCTTAACAACCGTTACAGATGCATTAATATTTTACCCTCTTTCTAAAGTTACATCATAATTTCCTTCGTTCCATAATCTAACTCTTTCTAATCATCAAATCTAAAAACTACACTTTTTTTTTCTTTTTTCAGCAAAAAGTCTATAAGAAGCTTCCAGTCACTTATACATGCAGTTGTTGATTTTTCTCTAGGCAAGCAAGTTAATTTTGCCATTGCTGTTAGTTCCATCATCTTCGCCAATCGTTCTGCCATTGTGGACATTTCAAAGCCTTTTGGTTTGTGCATGTCCTATCTCCTTGCTTTATACAATCCACCAATTGTCTTTTCCCTTTGATGTGAAACAATCAACACTCCCATAAATTTATTTAATTTATTCTAAATCATGCCAAACACACTTTCACCAAAATGTTAATCTTTCAAATGTATACAGCCCCCTTTATTCATTTGTAACTTTCTTAGTCAAAATCTTGTTAAGCTCTTTGCAATTAAGGTCTTTTAATAACATTATTTCCTCTGCTTTACTTTTTGTAATTCAGAAGGAAAGATGATTCGCCAAGTGGTTGTTTTCTTTCTTCAGCTATTTCAAAGACCTCTGTTCAACTTTGAAGTGATTGTATCCAAAAGTGGTTATGAAAGTGAGGGTTTGGTCAAACTTAATGTGTTTTACAAAGCAGTGCTGTGGTGTGAGTGTGCTGTACCTCCCTTATCGCCCAGTTACTTTATTCACAAAAAGACCACAAAATTTCCATCCCATGGTCTCCTCATAAGGACCAGCTGTCTGGGGTGTAGGTGGGCAATCTCTTAGTCTCTCCTTTATCCAGAAAGACTTCACCACCTAGAAACCATCACTGGCTGCCATTTAATACTGCAGTGCCATACCTGCTCTTTTGAAGATGTCTAGTCCACCATAGAACCTCACCTGGAAGCTGAATGTTGTTAATGATTCTAATGATGATCCTCATTTCTTTCTCTTCCTCCTTCAAGATATATTTATTTATCATAGAAGAGCAGCAGCAGAGTTATGTATTCTGAAGAATTATGATAGAGGCAGCAACCAGGTGGCTGCAAGTAATACTGAGCACAAAAGTTGCAGCTTTAAAACAAATTACAGCAGAAGAGTGACAAATAAACATCTCTCATGCCTGCCCTCCAATGATAAGCCAATTGACAAAAGAATATTTTTAAGTAACTGTTCTTTCAGCTTTGTTCTGAGAAACCCTCTTACTTTATTACATGGGAGGATCAGCCTTGAGTCAGGATGATTGGAAATCTCCAAAATTATTCTGCTACTATTGCTCATTTTCACCGGCTGCTTTCCAAATTCTCTTGAGTATTTCTCCTAAGGAGAAACCTCCAATGTCATTGCAAGGTTTTACTAAAAAAAAATAAAAAAATCTACTGACAATTCTAGTTACCGTAACTGATCAATTTTTCTCCAGTGTGGAAGTAGTTTCTTTCTAAGGAATGCTGTGCTGCTGAGAGGCAGATCACAACTACAGCACAGCTGGATTGCTCAACAACAGGATTTTATATGGTTCTGAGGCAGAAACATGGAGGATTCTTTAATCAAGATGTTTAGGTTATCTCTGAATCCTTCGGCTGCTTCTCTTCTACAAGAATTTATGTTTTTCCTCTGAGATGGACATCTCTGCCCTAAATATATTCCTTTTTTGTGATTAGTACAGAAGAAAAAAAAGTCTTAAACAATCAAGCAATCAGCAGAGAGAAACCTTAACTTTCTTAGTAACATATATTTAAACCACGCTTAAAGTATTACTGCCTATGTGTAACATTCAAAGTGCAGGAGGGCTTTGTCGAAGTGCCTCCATAATCATTTTTGACTCAGACCAGTTGATGAAGATTATAGTCATTTGGTAGTTCTGAAGTACAGCTCCCAGGTAATCCATAAAGTAGAAAAAGCTACAAGGAGTCCTGGAAAATGAAGATAATGTACTCTTTTTGTTGTTTGTACCACTTAAACTATAATCTCATTCTCCTCCTTCCATGCTCAGTACTGAAGTGGTTATCACATTCAGTATAGGGCACTTTGCCCTTAATCACATGAGACAATAGCAGTTAAAACATATGGAAATCAGAAGAAACAACAGCAGCTACCCAGTCATGTCAAACAATTGGGTAGCCATAGAGTAAATGTGCACAATTTACTCAATATTTTTTGAAACAAACATTTGGAATATTGTGTTAATTCTCTTTTCCTGTACTGTGAGACACATCAAAATTACATGTCCTCTAGCTGTTTCTCCCAAAGTATCAGCAGTACAATGAGTAGAACTACTAGTGTGCCTTTGATAAAAGAATTGACCCAGTGGTGGGATTCAAATATGTGAACAACCGGTTCTCTGTGTGGATGCCACTTCCGGAAGTCCATTCTGGGCCTCGACAACAAAAAAATTAGCTACCGGTTCTGCCGAAGTGGTGCGAACTGGCTGAATCCCACCACTGAATTGACCCCAGTTGGGTTTTTGAATAGTTCTCAGTTTGGCTGGTTCAATCATGTAAACTCATCTCCCTACTGTGTGAACTGACTGCTTTAAAAAGAATGTCTTTCATATTGAATGATATTTTTATCATTGTTCACATGTGCGAGTCCTGACTAAATGATGCCACTGTTATTCAATGGGGAAGCATATCAGAACTAGCCCATTGGAAAAGATTCTCAGCTTGGTTCAAATTCAGCCTGGCAGAAAATTTAATTAAATCTGCATATATCACCTAGGGTGCCACTATATCATTGATAGGAGTCAAGAGTCTTGGTTTTCATAAAAAGACAGATGGCAAAAAGAGGAGGATGAGCCCTCTTTTGTAAAAAAAAAAAAAAAAAAGATTTTGCAATTTTCTTTTAGAAGGAGATTGCGTATCTTGAAAAACTATGGGGTATGTAACAAGGACATGTGTCATCTTGGCATTGTTATAATGTCATTTGTTTATTTCTTCCTTTCATGGCATAGAGATACAGTATCTCAGCTGCTTCTTCATCAGTGAGTGGTTGAACTTCCTTTTCATTTTGCTAGATCCAGGTGCCTTTCTGCCTTTCCTAAATCTGACTGTAACGTCAATACAATCAAAAATCAGCTTGCCTGCTAATAAAAGTTATGATTAAATTATTGTTGTTTTGGACACTTAGCTAATATTCTCTGAGTTTTATCTACTAGTCAATAGTCCTTGACTTAGGACAATTGAGCCCAACATTTCCAATGCTAAGCAAGACCATTGTTAAGTGAGTTTTAGCCCATTTTACAACCTTTCTTCCACAGTTGTTAAATGAATCACTGTAGTTGTTAAGTTAGTAAGACAGATGTTAAGTGAATCTGGCTTCCCCATTGGCTTTGCTTGTCAGAAGTTGAAAAAGGTGATCACATGACCCTGGGACATTGCAACCATCATAAATACATGCCAGTTGCCAAGCACCCAAATTTTGATCATGTGACCACAGGGATACTACAACAGTTGTGTGAAAAATGGTCATAAGTCACTTTTTTCAATACTGTTGTAACTTCAAACCATCACTAAATGAATGGTTGTAAATTGAAGACTACCTGTATACTGACAATCTCCCCCAGACTGCTAATATTTAGGCAATATTTTTATCCTGCCCAAAGAGGATTACTGGGTCATTTCATGTGTTTGAAGCTTTTCTCTATACCACTAGAGACAGGATAGAGATCCTTGCTCCAGATTAAAAATATAACGGTAACAATAATATATTAAGCTTGTAGGGTGCCTGAATTTCAATGACTCTGGGCAGCTCACAACCTTCAAACAAAGAAAAAAACCCAGTAAAATCAGTAAAAGATAAAGATAAAAGATGGCATACACAATAAAGGTCTTCCCAGCTGTTCTCAACAACAGGGTGGGTTCCAGATTGCAGCCAAAAATAATGTGGCCACAAACTAATAAAGAAATTGTAGTTTGATTTTGTTCTTTGATCCAAAGCACAAACAACTGATATTTCCTTGTAACAGTGCCTTTTCTGGGTCTCATGTTTTATTTTATTTTCCCAACTTGTTGGCTCCCCCCACCCACCCAATAATTAACTTATCTTGAAATGTATTTATATTGTGCTATCTTCCCTCCCCTTTGAGGTATAAAATTATATTTTAAAATGATACACGCAACAGATTATAATTTTTTGTGAATTATAATGATTTTAGGGGCTTGTCAAGTTTTTAACTATAATTGCTATGACAACTTCTCCCACAGATAAAGACATTTATGGCAAAAGCTCAGCACAGGATAGGAGGGGATTTATGGAAGAAGTTTGATAAAAAATGATGAGAACAGAAGCGTGCTACTTGTTAATACAATTGCTATCTCTGTGCCTGGGATTTTGCTCTTCTGGGTTCAGTATTTAATAATAACTTGGAATGTTTTAAGACTGAACATTCATCCTCATTAAAGAGAAAGCTTGAAATGCTCCATGTGAAACATTATAGAAGAAATCTCTTTTTTGGAAACTATATACATTAAGATAAATTTATCATAATTTTATATTCCCCCAACCCTGAAGCCCAAAGGTGGTTAAGAAAGCTTTTTTTATCAATCATGCCTAAGATGATTTTACATTACTGACACAGACTTATGTGGATGATTGAACAGTTTATTGGTTTTAAATATTGTCTACTATGGTTTATATTGGTTCTGTATGCTTCTGTTCTCCTTCTCCTTCTTAACAAGTATCTGGGAGGGGCTGTCTTCTGAGTCATTACACAGATGTGGATGTTACTGGATTATGGGATCTTTTATGTCAGTTTTCCATGTTTTCTAAGTGTGACTTGTATCATCTGAACTGTGCATGATCACCATCCAATTTGCCTAGCTTTGGGTCTGGTTCATATTTTCTTTGATGTTGTTCATTGGCCTTTGTAGGTAGCTTTCTCCACGGCAGTCTGAAGCAAAGTGATGTAGTGTCATTCTGCATGCAGGTTAAAACTATCTTAGTCTATGTGGGAGGCTGATGAACCTGAGGTTTTTCTTTTCCTTATGAATTGTATTGCTTCTCTGTGGATTGTGTTCCCTGGGACTTTAAGAGAGCAAAGGACCACATCTGTACCTGAATAAAAGGAACAGAATTCCCAACCCTTAAGGGAGGGGCTTGGAAAAGAGCTATGATAATTCTACCTTATTGTTGGAAAAGGTGGGCATTTAAAAAAACACTGGGGAAAAGAGAAATCTGTACATTTGTAATATATTGTCACTTTTCAGTTATATTTGTAACATTGTCACTTATAAATACATCGTTAGGCATAGATCAGTAGATTAGTTGTACATATGAGGGTTAACACATTAGAAGTGTATATTTTGTATAATAAACATTGCAATCCCAAAGGTGCTTTTTCAAGAGGCAACTGGACTTACTTGTTTTTCTTTGAAGACATTTTGCTTCTCATCCAAGAAGCTTCTTCAACTCTGGTAGGTAAATAAACATTGCATTAATATCAAAGGAAAATGATCAGCTTCCTGGTCTTTGATTTGTGCTTTTACAGTGTATAGTTTTGTATTTCATCCTTGGTCATATATTAGTCACTGCGCCTCAGTCTGATAGTTTCATTCTTGAGACAATTGTATAGAGAGACATTTATATCATAGGCACCACATTAGGAAAATATCAAGTTAGGTCTGCTTTTAACAATGACCCTGCCCAGATCTTGATTAGAAAACTGGTAAGATTAGTACTCAGAAGTTGTGGATGTTTGTTTAACTGAAACAGTTTTGCACTGGAACACTTCTGTTTTCTGTTACTTCACCAGCAACCCAAGATATTTGAATGGATTAACCTGCTCTATTTAAATCCCACTGAAATAACAAATAACAGACCATGATCCATTGTGAAAATATTGCTTTGTAGGCATTTTCAGGACATACGAATAGGCAGTGTTCATATGACATCTGTGTATGTCTGAGAGAGTGCCAGTGTGCTGTAGTTGTTAAAAGGCTGGAATAATAATGAGATCCAAATTGTAATCCTTCCTTAGGCACAGAAGGCATCTGGGTGGCTTTGAGCCAATCACTTTCTCTCAGTCCCAGACTGGGGTTTTGAAAAACATGTTTGCCAACCTATCCTAGACCTGTAATCTATAACATTCCAGTGAATAGGTTTTTCTTTCTGCAATTCACTGTTTAAATAGATATTACATTAAGCCAGAAAAAGTAGCCAAAGTTGAAACCAAACAAGCTTAGCATGTTGTACAAGGATAGTTGGCAACTCTTTAACTGACCTGTTTAAGGAAGTTGTATAACTATAGCAATATATATATATATATATATTTAAGTATTACCTTATTGTTTAAAGCAGAAAATAACTGGAAAGATAACAAACTCTAGGAATCAGGAATGAAAGAGAGGAAAAGAATTCCCCACAATTGCAATTACAGTATATTATATTAGTCCAGAAACAGGGAGATATTTTCTGCAAGTCAAATCAATGAAAACATTAGCAAATCCTGGACATGTTAATCAATTGGAAGATCAAAATGCATAGAGGCAAGTGTCATTTGCTTCTTCTATCTTCTCTGTATTTCTGGGTGTGTGAATAGGCAATCTATTTTCAGAGAATTGGAGTCCTGGTTGAAAAGAATACATTACCATGGCTGAATAGACAACTTCTACTTCCAAACGTAGCATCTTCATTATTTGGCCCTCAGGTGTGTTTGTGTTTATGATTTTATTGCCTTGCTAATGATAGTAAAATAATAGTTATTTTCACGTGTTTCAAGTTGCCATATTTACTGAAGCTTAATTCCAAATTCCTTTTCCTGCAATCCATCCTGCAGGAGAAATGGACTGCTTTCTGGAGGTATTTTTATCTGAGATCAAGAACATAAATGAACCTTGAATTCAGCGAGCTAAACAGATCTATGGAAAGAGAAAGGCTCTCTGTCTCTGACACTTCTAACACTATGCTGGATCTCACTTATCACTATCCAATGCAATGCATATCAAAATGAGCCACACTTCATAATGAATGGCTTTTCTATTTCAGGCATATTTCTCTCTCAGGGGCTTTGCTCAAGAGGCAAATCCATTAGGTTGTGAAGTAACAATGTTTTCTTTGGATTCTGTCAAGGTGTCACTATGGTTACAAGCAGTAACAGCTTTGTCTTGCACATTTCTTAAGGCAGACAGGAGTGAGAATGTGAAACTGCTGGCAGTTCAGCAGCCAAGCCTGTGTAGATGTCAAGGCTCTGTTTATATAGGAAAGCCAGATGAAGGTAAAAAGAGTGGTTGGCTGAAAAACATCTTTAGTCCTTCAGGCCAACATGAAATTTCCAAGGATATGCTCCTAATCCTATTTAGAATGGTGAGGATGTTCTGAATGGGAGGGGAGAAAAAAATTGTTTAGTAATATATGTTTCTTGGTTAGCAGGCAGTTTGGAAATGTAAGGAGACTAGATAAAGTCAAAACCTCAACTTTTAATATTTTTTTATCCTGCCTGTATTATTTTTATAAATAACTCAAGGCAGAGAACATACCTAATACTCCTTACTCTTATTTTCAATACAACAACAACCCTATGTGATGAGTTGGACTGAGATAGTGTGACTAGCCCAGAGTCACCCAGCTGGCTTTCATGCCTAAGGCAAGACTAGAAATCCCAGTCTCCTGGTTTTTAGTCTGGTGCATTAATCACTAGACCAGACTGGCTCTACCTGCAATAAAGATTTAATGATTAAGTGACCTTTCCCCTCTAAAAGATGATGTTGCAGCAGACACTCTTCACCTTTTGAAAAAGAGTGCTTGGGACCCACTACTGTAGTATAATTTTTAGGTGATAGATTGGCCAATTTTTCCACATATATCCTGTATACAAACTTTGGACAGAAGTGCCAACTGAAAAATTATCCAAATGGAGCCGATGAGGAAGAAGAATGAAATATAATGTGCAGCACCTATAGAATTTGAAAGTATCATTGGAAACAAAAAATAAATTAATCAATTAAAGACAGAACCCAATGAGAGGTGTGTCAAGAGAAATTGGCTATCCAGAACTCTGATCAGCTCTGCATGATATAATGCAACATTGTTTTTAGGATAATTTTGCATCTGCTTAAAAACGGAAGTAGTGAAAAAGGTACAATTAAGGTAATTGTGAGCACAATCTACAATAGTGATTCATGCCTTCACGCTACTGCATAGAAATATGTGCTTTTCAATGAGAAACATGGTATGCAATTAAGCTGATTGGATATAATAATATGCAACGTACTGCAGCAATGTGAATCTCCATTATAAAAAGCAAATATGTGATTTACCAGCTAGCTAGCTTGAATAGGCAGTGTACATTTAGAAAGAAATAAAAATCTAAAAAACATATTCTGCCTACCCCTATCTCATACAGCTGTGATTTGGAAGAAATGTTTTAGATCTCTCACTTGCTATGTACTCTTTGTAAATCTTTAATAACCTGATATTTTCCAGGCTGCCATGTGAGCATTCTCCCACCCCATGATACTGTTTTGAAGATTCCACACATTAAAGCTAAATTTTCAAGTTGAACTGGAAGCCTGAAAAAAGTCAACCTTCTTTATTGAATTACAGAGAGATGCTGCACAGGAAACTGTACTTCCCAATCATTTTTAAAACAACCACAGGGATACCATTTTATCAATAAGTATCTTTACAGCTGCCCTGAATTGGACTGATGCATGATCGGTTGTGCTGTATAAATTTAAGTCCATATTCCTTATGCTGCCTTTTAATCAATAAATTAATGTCAGAAGAATTTGGCATGACATGCTTTGATATAACTGAATAACCTCATGCCACTTATTTATTTTCACCTCTTTGTGGGGTATGGTTCACAAAAATAACCCATAGAGTCAACATGATTTTTGTTTTGAGAAATTAAATTGCTTTTTAAAAGTCAAACTTGAGCGAGGTGCTGCAAAATGCTGGAAGCAACTTTTTCAGGATGCTTTTTATTTAGCAGCATCATATTTGGGGGTCTACACAAAAGTCCCCCAAACAGATGGTCTTTTCCACTCTAATAGACCTTGGAAAAACTTTTAGAACAATGTTTGCTTCTCTTCATCCACTATATCTGTAAGATAATCTACATAAACATTTGGAAAAATTAAGAAATTTTCAAAATGTTTTTTTAATAGAAAGAGGAATCACAAATGTTTCTTGGAATTCTCGTGAAACTAATGTTGACAGTGGTTTCTATAAACACGGTAGTTTCAGAAATTATAGGGAGGCTGGAAAAGGATTAGAACTGGGAATAGACACAAACACTTAAGAAATGCTGGGTGAGACAATTGACAGCTTATGTTATAAACAGTAAGTTACTGTAGATCAGATGGAAGGAAGTCTGAGAAGAATTGCAAATTGAAGAGGCTGTACCTTAATTAGCTTACTATAAATGAGAGTGGGAAATTCCTCACACATTTTTCTGTACTAATCCCAATATTATGTGTACTTTTTGCTTCCTTGATCTTGCCCAGATGCATAGAGTTTGACATATGGGCCTAAATGGCACTACAGTAAAGATGTGCACATCTGAGTAGTGGTAATGTCAAATACCTGTGATAATACACTGTAGCAACAGAGGCCTTATAACTATACATAGGCTTTCGTGCAAACTGAATCCTGACAGAGGCTTACTGGAATCCCATGTGAATATGATTCAACATTAACTACAGTATTTTCTTTAGTGCTGGGGTCTTACTATATACGGTGCAGATAGCTATTGGCATGCGATATGAGGTGGGTGGAATATATTACTGCTGTTTTCAGGTGAAGATTAAACAGTACTTGTAATAACCAAGCAGAAGAATGAGAATTTTATTGGAGAAGAATTCTACTGCATTATCTATTTTCCCAAAAGCCCTGAAGCAGAGTATAAAGATGAGAGAATATAAGAAAATGTGAAGCTCCTTTTGGGAAATTTTAGTGAAAAACAGTTCCTCTTTGCAGTGAAAAAAAGTTCCTCTTTAGTGAAAAACAGTTCCTTTGTGCACCATTTCTGATCTCCACCAGGTTGGCAACTGTAGCCTTTATAAATGTTCTCAAATATTTGAGGAGTCAGGCAAAAGATAAATTCCAGGAACAGAGAAACCAGAACATTTCAGAACTATACCACAGAGTTCTAGAAATAATCTAGAATACATGAATGAGGTGAGGGGAAATCAACTTGTTTTGATAAATTTACAAAAGATGACCAATTGACTGGAACATTAACTTTGTGCTACCTCCAGATAGCATTCTCAGTATATATCAGACCAGAACATTTAACTATTTCCCTGAAATCACAGAGCATGAGTATATATTTTCCTGTTTTCTTGAACAGGTAGCTGTCATTCTTCAGGGGAGGAGATCATAGATGAATATATGTGGTGAAGTATAACACCAAGCAGTTAATTTCATTCTTTTGGACAAGAAGGTGGGGAAGGAGAAAAGATTTTGAGGCAAAGAAGTTGGCAGTTGGCGCTCATGATTAATGGAAGAACAGAGAGGAGGAACCCTGTTATTACTCCCATAAGGAGAGATGTATGATAACAGCTTCAAATCAGCAGGTACTGCTCCTTTTTACATGCATGCAGTTGAAAGAGTTAAACAAATTCCTGAACCAAGAACACCTAACTACCAAACTCAAAAAGTTAGAGATTAGCTTTTCTTTTTGTGAATAAGTAATACTAATTTTAATTTCCTTCATTAATCTGGGACTTGTTTCACACCAGTAATAGCATCTCAGAAAGTTTCTGATAAAATTAATTTCTGCCAATTAATTATAATATGCTTCATTGAGTGATTGATCACAAAATTATTCTTTATTTGTCAACACATTGCTATTTTCCTCAGTTTATCTCTTCATTATTTTTAGATCAAGTTTTTCTTTCTCCAAATGCCAGCTTTGAATTTTCTATTTTGACATAGTAGAAACCTGATATTTTCTCTCTGCACCCATTAATATATATAAATAGCGATATAACTGAACATTATCCATATGCTGATGATACCTCTCTCTAAGGTGACAGATGAGCTCACCCAGTGCTTTCAGGTAGATGTTAAATCATCAGAAAGAACCCAATCCAGTGACACCCCACATAGTAGAAACCAAGGGCAGGACCTCTCCTCCCCAATCATCATTGACGAGCATTGATTATGAAGGAACGACCATAGTATCATGCCTTGCATCTCCAATCCCCTAAGTCAATCCAGAATGATACCATAGTATTGAAAGCCCTCAAGAGGTCAAGTAGGATAGATATACAACCCCTATCCTGCCCATGGCAGAGGTCATCCAAAACACAACCAATGCTGTTTCTGCCCCCTACTCAGGTCTCAGTCCTGACTGAAAAGGATCTACTTTCTCCAAGGTCCTCTGAAGTTGTTTCACAATCATCTTCTCTACTACCTTCCCAAAAAAGGGAGGTGAAAAAGAGGACAAAAAGTATCCAGCATAATGGGATCTAATGATGGGTTCCTGAGAAAGAGGAGAACCAAAGCCTAATGGCAAAAATAATCCTATGTTGATTTCATTCATTCATTCATTCATTCATTCATTCATTCATTCATTCATTCATTCATTCATTCATTCATTCATTCATTCTTATTCCATCTTTGTTATTTTATAAGTAACTCAAGGTGGCGAACATACATAATACCTCTTCCTGTTCCCACAACAACCCTGTGAGCTGGATTGGGCAGAGAGAGAGAGAGAGACTGTCTGCCCCAAAAACATCTAGCTGGCCTGGAGGCAGGACTAGAACTGCTGGTCTCCTGGTTTCTAGGCAAGACCGAATCACTACACCAAACTGGCTCCCAGTAGCTTAAAAATAGCCTGCATGGACATATTCATATAGTCACCAGAAGTTACACTTTATCATTTGTTGTTGCTGTAATAAAATAAAATGAGTTTATATTGAGCCCCCAAATTACAGTGTTGTGAACTGAAGCTTCTTCCCTTCATCTTTCCTTTCCTTTCTTTATTTAGTATTAAGTCTTTTCTTTTTATACTGTACTGATATAGACTCTTATTTATTAGTAAAACATCACATACAATTGTATTTCAATTGTATCTTTGATCACATCAGTGGGGGGGGCAACTTTTCTCTTTGGATTTTTGGGAGGGTTGCAGACCAAAAAAAAAATAAAAAAAAATTAAATACAGTATTAAAGAGTAAAATAAACCAAAGGCAAAAACAACATCTATAGAGAATAAAAATTGGAAGTATGTGTATATGAATGTGTAGATATATACTGTATATACATGACTTTAAAGAGAAATATAATCCATGTTCAATATTTCTATCCATAACATTTATACAAAAGAGAATAATTATCAGATAATTTGTTATCAATGCAACTGATACTGTGAATAATTGTTTTTCACCATACAGTTTGCAAAGTTCATTGTTGCATTAATTTTACCTAGCATAATTTCCCACACTTTTAAATGTCACTGATCCAGTGAAAGATCACTGCTTCATTAACACTACCTGTCTGCAGCTAAGAAAAGAAACTGCATCAGTTTTCTTTATGTGGCATTAATTTATATGCCCTAGGAATTGGCTGGGAACCAATAGCATGATTCATTATGAAAGTACATTGGTTATTTCCCCAATTTCTAAATAACCTTTTCATCCAAATGACAGACTAATTTCACATAGCCACCTAAAATGTTTCAAATGTATAACTCCACAATTCTAGAAATGTTACATTTTGTATAATTTAATTTTACCAGAATGTAGCATCCACTATGCCACAGTAGAAGGTGGCAACTGATCAACTTTGACTGGGCTCAGAAACTAAACAGACTCATGACTCAAGTCCAAGTATTTGGATTGGGAACCACTAGAAATTTCAAGAATGGAAGGCTAAACTGAGAAGTTGGGGGAAGAGGGGGAAATAGAGAAGCCAATAGTAAAACTTGCCAAAATAATTACATGTTACCATGTAGTCATCAAGAATTACTGTTTGTGCATACTTTTGCAAAATATAGTCACCGGTAAGAGGACTTCCACAACTAATTCAGTCCCTATGTCAGAAATCCATACCACACCCCTGGCAAGAAGACACGAGTCAACGAGTTCACAGGTGGCTGGATTTAATCAAGGAACTTCTGGCATGCGTTTAGGCAAGTAAACAGCTATCAAAGTCAACGCTGGGAGCAACCGCCTCCCAGCACCTTACATACATCCTCCAACCCACCCCACCCCTGCCCGCCTAACCAGCATCCGGTATGCGCGGTCTTAAAACGGGCAGGTAAACGCGCTGCAGCCTCCCAGTCCCGTGAGCATCCCTGTGCCATTTGGCTATGTTTCAGGCTGCGCCGACGGCCCTTGGCTCCCTGCCACGGCCTCGCGCCCGTCAGCTGTTCGGCAGCCGGGACACTGAGCCACTCAGCTTCAGGCCACGCCATCGGCTCTTGGCTCCCTGCTGCAGCCTCGCGCCCATCAGCTGTCGTTCTCAACCCCTCCCCCACCCGTTCATGTCGAGCCCGCAGGGGCTTGACACCCTAATTCCATAGATCCTCTGTCTTCCCATAGTGAACAAATGTATCCTTAACTTTGAAAATAAAATTTTGGGAGATTGGGAGAATTGGAGAAACTTAATCCAAGGAGGTTGGACTAAGAAACCTCCAGGTTCATTGCACTGCATTGAGTTATTTTATATCCAAATGTAGAAAAAATATCTTTGCAGGATCCAATCTGAATTGGTCACTGGGACCAAAGGTTTATTCCTTCAAGCTTTTGAACTCATGTTGGAGCCTATCCTCAGGGAACTTTTCATTATTTAGAATGTGTGTACCGGGCTGTTCTATGCGTAGTATTTATGTGGTGCCTGGTTGTGTGTGGCTTTTAGTTAGTCTCAGGCTTCATTCATTTCTGTGGCTATTTTTGTCCCTTCTCAGCCAACAATCTTGTTTGATTGTTGGCTGGAGGGACAAATTGAATGTATGTCCTTGTTCATTGCAATGTGAGGCTACCAATGAGTTCAGGTCTCCTTGTCTAACCACCTGCTCGTTTTCTTATAATCTGGTGGTTAGCTTCCTCCCTGTCTGTATTAAATAGTCATAGAGGAAATCCATGCAGGGAATCTGGTAACTGGCAGCACAAGGAAACAACAATCAATGAGGCATCACATAAATACTATGCATAGAACAGTATTTCTGCTGTTCTATTCTGGAGAGTGAGAAGTTCCCTGAGGATGGGCTCCAGCAAGAATCCGAAAGCTTGGAAGAATAAACCTCTGGTCCCAGTGACCAACTCAGATTGGATCCTGCAACATTATTCTGGAATATGTATATTTGCCTATATTTGTGAGAAAAATCTTTAGTATTCAGAAAATCAAGTACTGGCAATGGGACTGATAACATTTGTAACAAAAACAGTTTAGAAATAGTTATTGCAACTGCAGCTATTTTGCCAAGCACTACTCGTGACAGATGTTGCTATGATTTCAGTTGCATTTTAATCTTGCACTACATTCTTCTACTTCTACTTCCACATATTTTGTACTAAATTTCTATAATGACCAAACAAAATAAGACTATTGGCACATTTTTTGAATGCCAATCTTGATCTGAAAAAAAAAATGCCATACCTGGTTAATTGCTGCTTATTCCAGTGAGCTTAGATAATTAATTGTAGAAAAGATTTTATGGTGAAATCCCATTTTCAATATAATTTTTATAAGAAACTTACTTTCTTCATTATCAGCTGGTTTAAAAATATAAAGGTATTAAGGTGAGTGAAATTTTTGAATATTGGGCAAGTACGTTACATTTAACATCTGAAAGATGAGAAGGTTATAGAACTGGCAGTCAATCTTCCTTAAAGAAATGTGCCATCTGACAGAAGTGGACTCTACCTAAAGCACACTAAGCATCCTGGTGAAATGGTGAGTTGCTTTGTTTGGCAGAACATAGCTGATCTGTCACATTCAATCATTTTACATGACAGAATGGAATGGAATGGAATGGAATGGAATGGAATGGAATGGAATGGAATGGAATGGAATGGAATAGAATAGAATAGAATAGAATAGAATAGAATAGAATAGAATAGAATAGAATAGAATAGAATAGAATAGAATAGAATAGAATAGAGCTGGAAGGGACCTTCTAGTCCAGCCCCCTCTCAAGCAGGAGACCCTATACCATTTCAGACAAGTGGCTGTCCAGTCTCTTCTTAAAAACCTCCAATGATGAAGCACCCACAACTTCTGGAGGTAAGCTATCCCACTGGTTAATTGTTCTCACTGGTAGGAAGTTTCTCTTTAATTCCAGGTTGCTTCTTTCCTTGATTAGTTTCCATCCATTGTTTCTTGTCCTGCCCTCTGGTACTTTGGAAAATAAATTGACCCGCTCTTCTTTGTGGCAGCACCTCAAATACTGGAATATCGCTATTCTGTCACCTCTAGTCCTTCTTTTCTCCAGACTAGCCAAATTCAAATCCTGCAAATGTTCTTCATATGTTTTAGTCTCCAGGTCTTTAATTGTCTTAGTTACTCTTCTCTGCACTTTTTCCAAAATCTCAATATCTTTTTTGTAGTGTGACCAAAACTGGATGCAGTATTCCAGGTGTCTTAGGTTTTATAAAGCAGTACTAATACCACGTGATTTTTATTCTATGCATTTGTTTATATAACCAAGGATTGTATCAGCTTTTTTTGGCTGCTGCCACACACTGCTGGCTCATATTTAAGTGATTTAAGGGACTTTGGAGCATCAGTGTAGCTCTGACCATAGTGCATATTATTCTAAGGTTGCTGGTGGATAGAAGAAAGGAAATACTGTGATGCTTTCTTTTCATTCAGTCATACATGCATACATACATACATAAATACATACAGTACATACATGTTTATGCATACCCTGCCTTTTTTGTTTACATTCCCCCCCCCCTTGGAAATTTGCATCCTAATTATGATGAAGTATGAATACAGAAGGATAATCGCATTTTAGTTCACATATTAGTTCAGGAAATACAATTTTGTTGAAATTAACATACAAAATTAAGGGAGAAATTACTTCTCAGTCTAGTTTAGTTTTGTTTCTCTGTTTTTAGTTCTCAGGGTTTCAAAAAGAGATAGATCTTTGTTGCTAGGGACTTTCTACATACAGATGTGGGCCTAGGGTGAGCAACCAAAACAGTAACAAATAAGAAATCCTAATTCCTTTAAAAATATTCTTGGGAAATATCAAATGATATTTATTCTAATCATTGCCCTACAGGAAAGTCATATTATATTGTGTGCTTTGATCATTTCGTACTCTGGATCTTGAGATCAAACAGCAGAATGTTTAGTGCTGAAGAAGAAAGTTGCAATATTTTATTGTCTATACTTTTGTGAATTCCCATTAAAGTGCCTTTTAAAACATGTTTGAAATCAATGTCTGCTTGCACCTTTTTCGCAGTTGATTGTAAAGCCCTGTAGCAGGTTTTTAGTTATATACTATTATCATATTTGTTTTATAATCAGATGGGAGATAGCCAGGATTGGATAGACCCAATGCCAATGAGGATAATAATAATAATAATAATAATAATAATAATAATAATAATAATAATAATAATAATAATAATAATAATAATAATAATAATAATAATAATAATAATAATAATAATAATAATAATAATAATACATTTTTAATTTGAAACTAGGCTCAGTTGCAGATCTATATCTTCACTATTTGTCAATAGACATTATATTCTTAGATCAGTACAAGCAGAATAGTAAAAGCAAAATAAACAGTTGATCCCATTTACTCACCAGATCAAAGTTAAAATGCATGAAAAGTGCCAAATCTCTATGTCCAATAGCAGGCTAGATTACAAGAAGCAATGGAAAACATTCAGAACTGGATGGGCTCTATCAAAGTTAAAAGAGAATAAGGCCAAAATTAGTATCATATATATTAAGTATATATAGTATTTTTATAATACTTATAAGAATGGAGCAAGAAAAAAAATCAATGTATTTAAGTAGTGCCACGGTCAGTAAAGGTTCACCAAATTTTGCAAACAGCTGGATAGTATCTTGTAACATGATGCAGGCTATCACTGTTTAATAGAAATTGGGTATAGTTTGAGCCTGGTCTATGAAGGTAGCCACTAATCAGGGGATAAATCAACTTAGCGCTTATATCTCTATAAAATAGGCAATGGAGAATGCCATGTTCCTGAGTTTTTACCTGTCCTGTGTCACAGAGACAAAGGGTTTTAACCACCTTTTACAGTATATTGTTATATTTATAATATATATATTTTTAATATTTCTATATTTGTCTTCCCAAACAACAGTGGTTAGTGCTTGGCATTTTGCCAACATAAAAGCTTTTGCCTCTGTTTAGATTGTTAAACAGATGGCTCAAAATTATACTTCACTGAATGCTTAGGTTTTCAAACATTATGATCTATAATACCCATGTGTCTTTAAAAAGCCAGACATCTGAGAGTTATGAACACAATGAGAATTCTTCATTTTTGTGAAAGGTCCTTACTATTTCCCATATAATGCTTTGATTTTTCTAGGTTGTTAAAGGGAGAACAGGCTCTTACAGCAAACTAAACTGATTTTGCTACATAAAACTAAAGGAAAATGCAGTTAGAAAATAAGGAGGGAAATATCCACTTTTCTGTTAACCTGGAATCCATTTTGCATACTATAAAGGAGCAATAAATGGACATAAAAGCAATAAAGAATATAAGCAACTTTTCCTTTTATAGGTTACTCTAGGAAGAAGATTTTATTGTTATAAAGAAGGAAGGAAGATTGATTTTTGTTTTTCCCAGTACATAATTGCTTTTGCAGTAAAAAAAACAAAAACCCACTTGGTATATTGATATAATAATTATATTCTGGATTACATATCTCTTTCCTCCATAAATTTCCCATCACTAATTCTATAAACAAAATTATCAGTTATCAAAATGCAATTCATAGCAAAGAGCTTTTTTAGCTTCCTCCATGTGGAGTGTTTGTGTGTGTGTGTGTGTGTATACACAAACACACATGAATACACATGCTGCATATACACACACACATACACACAATTCTTTTACACTTTTGTAGAATAGAAAATTAGATACCAGATAATACTTTTTGGTGTTTTTAATTCAGTTATGCAATCATCAGTTTCAAACTTGGAGTAGTATAGTCCAGGAAACGAGTCCAGAAAATGTGGTGTCATCCCAGAACAAGTCAATAATTTATATAAACAAGGTCTGGATTTCTGAATGGTCAGATAGAAAAAAAATCTGTGGTGCAATAAGCAATAGAACACTTTCGTCTGAATATATCATTTGCCCTGATTTAATTATGTGTCAGAGGTGATATTCGTCCAATGAAAGAATGCATATTCCAAATATGAAATCCTGGAGACAAATAGCAAAACAAGCCAAAATCTTGCTATCTTGCTTAGAAATACTAGAACCATTTGGGGAGATGTTGCTGAAAACAGAATGGTGGGATAGACTGATTTTGAACTTATCCAATAAAGAAATGATGGGAGATATATGAACTAAGACACAGAGCTGAAATCTGGAAGATTCAGAAGATGATGATGATGATGATGATGATGATGATGATGATGATGATGATACTACTACTACTACTACTACTACTACTACTACTACTAATAATAATAATAATAATAATAATGTTGGAAGGGACCTTGGAGATCATCTAGTCCAACCCCCTGCTCAGGCAGGAAACCCTATACCATTTCGGACAAATGGCTGTCCAGTCTCTTCTTAAAAACTTCCAGTGTTGGAGATGAAGAGGAATTACAGCAGGGTTATCAGCCTGAGGGGATTCAGCTGGAAGAGTCACAGACTGGGAAAAGCACCATTTCCATCAACCAGGAAAGGTAACTATTGCTGGCCTCAGATGACAAAGAGGCAGGGTTAGCACTCTCCCCCCCCCACACACACACAATGATCCGCAGCAAAAAGAGTAGGGCTGAACAAAGGTGGTCAGCAGGATTATTGGCTAAAAAGAAGCTTGTCCACCCAAGAAACAAATCCAGATCAACTGGCCTCTATATAAGGGGAACCATATGCCTCATAGATCCATTGGTGACAATTCACCATTTACCTCACCACCATATTTCTCAACTCCTTAGCCTGCCTTCTCAAGTAGTGACTCTGGACCTTCATACCAAATTAATTTGACCCTCTCATACCTTATTTATGATTTGAACTTTCTCTTGCCTCTAATTTAAGCTGAGTTTTGTGGGCTAGATATTTTGGGCATAAAGGGCTACGATTATTTGTTCAACTCTTTTTGACATTAGAGTTCTGTTAGAAAATCTTTTTAATAAAGATGTAAGACTAACCATGTGTTTGTGATTTCTATGAGTCAGGACAGGACAGGACAATCAGAACTATTTGGCGGTATGTTGCTGAAAACAAAATGCTCGTTTGGACTGATCTTGAACTTATCCAGGGAAGGAATGATGAGTCATAAATGAACAAGGCATACCTGAAATCTGGTAAGAAAAAAAACAGCACTCCTTTGTTGTTCTCATGCTATATTCACTCTGCAACAAAGAGGAATCCTATCTAGACATTAATGTAAATTCTAAATAATTTTAAATTCTAACATTTAAACACTGAATATAGAAGGGGGGCATTCTGTGATCCCCACCATGTATTGATAGGGAAGATCTGAAATGAAAACCACATGAATACACTTGTAATCCAGAGGAATTGGGAACTTAATTACCATGTGCTTAGAATACAAACATGTATTAAAATGAATATCATTACAGGAGAGATATGGTCGGAGAATGTGTCACTATCTTCCCTGAATACATAATAGTTAGAGGATATGCTTGGTTTGGCAATGTCATGTCATAATTCTGCTTTCCTTCATCCTATTTTAGTCTTGGTTGAACATGATTCGCATGGTGAGTTTTGGTACCCAGTAAGTGGAGGCAGAGAAGCCTTCTTTATGATTCTAACTTTCCTCCCATCTTATTGCTTCCTACACAACATTCCAAAAGAGGGGCACCACCATTGCAAAGATTCACTTCTGGGTAACTTCCAAATGAGAAAAATCTCCCCTTTCTGCCTAATTTCTGGCTGTTCAGGATAGTCTGTTAACTCCACATCTTAAATATGATTTAGTAGTTATTAAATGGTGCATATAATCCTGGCTGCCACATTCTGCATCAGCTGTATTTTCCTTAGCAAATAACTCCCAATGAAATGCACAAACAAGAAGAACCTCGAAGATGATACTACTTAAATGAATAGTAATATTTATGTCCTCAGTCTGTAATATAGTTTTCAACATAAGCTGGAAATCCTCTCTTCCCGTTTCCAGAGGCTTGATAGGACAGAATTGTTTGCAGAAATCCTGGCAGAAGCCAAATCATTAGAGTGATTAATTGATAATGAAAGATAAAGTGAGGAAGACTTATATATTATTTAAATAATGCATTTAGCTTAACAATGAAGAGGAACAATGAGGAACAATAACAGTTCCCAGATTCATCAAAGCATAAAAAGAATGAGGAGCAATGAATGGTTTAGACCAGAGGTCCCCAACCTTTTGGGCACCAGGGACCGGTTCCGTAGAAATAAGGTGACCAACTTTTTTACAATGAGAAGGAGGACACAAATAAATTGAAGAGTCTAATGCGTGCGTGTGTGCCGTGTCGTGTTTCGGTAAGAAGTAAACAAAGCCACTTGCGCGAGGCGCACTCTTGCGCACGGCGCACTCTCTCAAAACAATTCTCCTGTGCGGAGCGCATGCATCTCATAATCGTGTCTCGCCGCACTGTACCGAGCCTTGACGAATCATCATGTCAAATACAAATACGTCACATCACATGCAATGGATCGGATCGGCATCGATCAAATACGGAGATTTACAGATTAGTCTTCAAATATTGAAAAGGAGGACATGTAGGAGGACACTTTTTGAGAGAGGACAGAACTTACAAAAGAAGGACTGTCCTCCCTAAAGGAGGACAATTTATCACCTTAGTAGAAAGAAGTTTTTCCGTGGACTGGAGGGTACGTGGTTTTGTGTGCTGCCTGGGGCTTTGCTTGTTTGTGTAGACCAGTTGCTGGCATGCCGTGGCCCGGTACTGGTCCATAGACCAGGGATTGGGAACCCCCGGTTTAGACTAATAAAGAAAAAAATAGAGTAGCAAAAAGTATTGTGATCATATTGAGAGAAGAAAAATCTAGGTGGAATAAAAAGATGTTTATTTGATAGCATAAGATCCCAAGAGAAGCAGTTAGGAACCTATACTTGTTACATTTGAATTGCCAGCATGTTAGTAAGCATATTGTCTGGAAAAATCTTACATACTGATAATCAGCATTTTTAGAAGGATGAAACAGAGATACATCATTTTCAGTTTACCCATAGACAAGCATAACTTACTGATTATTTAATACAAGAATGTGATTTGAAATCGGTCTATTTGCTGAGAGTAAGGCATAGTTGAAATGTGTCATTTACCCCTTTCCTGACTAAAATGATAAATCCCCCTATGTTCTTAGTATTTGTGAAGCTGGGTAAATACTTGTCCCCAGACACCACCACCACCACCCAAAAAAGTCACAATTGATGAATCTTGTGATGATTCACTGTGAAAAGAGTTGAGGTAATACAAATATTTTGCAAATTTCAAATCCTGGGCATGTGTTAACAGTCTGCCATTGTTCCCCATGCTCTTGTTACTGAGACAGAAAAGAAAAATCTCTGCCTGGCATAAGTCTATTCTTGTCATTAGACTACTCATCAAGTGTCCCTTGACGGCCTTACAGAGGGAATATAATTTTTGATTGGCATCCTGCCATGATAAATCAACCTCATCATGTCAGTTTGAGAACCCAAGGCATCATGCAGGTCTCCTAGCAGGGGGTTTCATCATGCTCAAGGCCTTGTGGTGTTTGAACAGACCATTGTGCCTGCAGTGTTAGACTTGAGTAGTTATGTAAAAACTAGTAGTTGAAAATAAGCAAAAGGCATTAGCACTGAACATCAAATTGCCACTGAGCAACTATTTCAGTGGGCCTGTATTACTAACTGCAAGCTTGATATGCAGATCATGACAAATAATTGTAACTAATACAATAAATTCTCTCTACTCATTTGGCATTAATACGATGGACACATGCATGAATCCTGAAGCATATGGCCAAATACATGGAAATCCTGAGCCAATTAGAGTTTCTGTTCACAGGAAAAAAAATCTAAGAAGTGACATCATCATGCATATACAATGTCTGTACACACTAGCCCCAAAGCCATATCTGATAAAAGACACAACTAGTATCTGCCTCAAAATGTAAGTGAATGTGGTTAGTAGATAACATGTTCACTTTTACACAATCAGGTGCCATTCCAAAACTGTATAGCCATAATGTGAAAATTATCACCTATACATATCTAGCATATCTAGAAATTTGTACGTATGTTGTGCAAATTCAACTACAGGTAATCCTTCATTTGTGATCCTAATGGAGCCTGCCCATAACTATCATGATAGTCATGATGGTTGTAAAACAAGTCACTCATGTGACCAAGCAGATTTCACAAAATTCTTTGTGGTGGTCATTAAGGAGCGCCACAGTCATTAAATGAACCCACTGTTCTCTATGGGGCACTTTTGCCAAAAACTGAAAGTAAATGCCAGGTTTGGGCAAAAACATTGTAAATTGTGTTAATGTGGTAATGAGTTCAACCATTTTTAATGATTCCAATAAGTACATGCAAGTTATGCATGCCAGATTTCCAAGAGATGGTGAAATTAGTAGCAGAGCAGAATGTTGTCAATAACATTGAGTTTCGGATCAAACTGGTCTAATGCAAGTGACATTAGTTGGTAAGATATGGCTTGTGTGTTGCTATAGGTGTAGTGTGTTATATTAAAGCACACACATATACACAAAAGTTGTGTCACAGGCATCCTGATTCAGTTCTAAGGATTCCATAGACATTTAGCACGAGAATACAAATTATTTTAGGTTCTTTTTTAAACAACAGGCGCCAGAGCAAGCAAGCAAGCTTCTTTATTTTCAACATTTTTAAGTTTCAGTTTTCCAACTATGTTTCTTAGTAAGTGATAGCAAGGGTTAGTTGCATGACGCAGATCATCTCTATTGTCTTTTCTTCATCTCTCCCCAAGACCTGATCTTTAAACTTGCTTTTCAAACAGCGTTTTTTTTTTCTCAGATACAGAAATCTGCAGATTATGATGTGATTTAATTTATGCATGCATTGCTTTATTTCTAACTCTGCCTACTTTCCAATTTTAGAGTTAAGGCCTTACAGAAAAGAGTGGCAATTTTAGCTTTTCAGTCTGGCAGCTTTTCTTTGGTTGATAAATCTTTGATCTTTTTTTTTCCTTCTGTCATTTTCTGACATCCCACTATGCCTTCTGCATCAGTTAGCAATGTCCCTCAGTACTGCTCTAGTCACCAATAATTATCTTCCACAGTGGAACTCTGCCCAATCCAACCCAGTTCTAGCAACTCTCATTGTTCTTACTAAAACCATTAATCTATCTTCAACAGCCATTGCTGCCTGCTCTGTCTTCGTTGCCAATTTTTTTTTTAAAAAACCTTCCAATTCTTCATCTACAGCTAGCATCTATATGACAATAACATTTCTTCTGGCCCACTAGAAGAAATGCTAAACTGATCGAGTTAAACCAGACATTCAGAAGACTGAATTCCTACTCAAGCAGATCAGTAGACAAATCAATAGAGCCGAATCAATTCCCAAGGAGGAACAGACAGACCATAGAAACAGAACAACATGTTGCCACTTACAGCTTGTGGCTCAAACCTTTCAAACTGATTATTAATAAGCAAGGGCCCGCAGTGAGTGGCAGGCCCATACCTGTATATAGACAACCACCCAACCTGAAGTAGATTTGCACAAGCAATACAAAACAATAAAACAATGATGCTGACATGAACTCCAGGCTCTGCAAAAAAAATTCAGATGTTTACTTTGCCCCCCCCATATCTATGCCAACAGCACCGTCACCAACCCAACAAAAACACATACAAGATTAGAAGCACTTTCACATGCGTTTCTGTCAATGTGATTGTTGTGTTTGGTGTTCGGTGAGGCATTGACGAGGCAGCAGGTGAAACAACAACTCTTTATTTAAGATTAAACAGAAGCCTGGTTAACTGCTGCTCCACCTCTATTTATACACTCAGCAAGAGGCGGCAGCCAATAGGATTCAAGTATCTTTCCTGCTTTAAACAGTTAATGAGCATGTAGACAGAAAGTCTGGCACCTAACAGACACAGTGTTATGACCGTTTTTTCAACAGTTCCAAGTAATTCACATCAATACATTACACCCCTTCACCCTAGATAGTTCATAATGACAATTATTGAACAAAATCTTTTAAATACAATGGTGGCCTTTTTGCCCGTTCCAAATGCCTCGGAACTGCTGGAGGCCCCCGGTCTACTAGCTCGCCTGCCAGGCTGGGTAGACCGGGGCTGTGGGACCCGTCCGTTATGGGTAGAATCAAGTCTCTGTGGCTGGTCTGTCCTGGTAGACCCGAGCCAGTGTCCATAGGTGAAACAGAGTCCACCGGTCCAGAAAATGGAGCCATCTGCTGGCATTGTTCAGTGGTTGAAGTCTCTGTGTTTGGGGCTGACTCGCCATTCATTAGAGCCCTGTCCCTTTGTCTGAGAGTCTCGCTTTCACTTGAAGACTCCAATGCACGACTGCAATCGTGCTGCCCCTGAATTTGACTGTCACTAGAGTCATGAGTTAGACCGTCACTAGAGTCATGAGCTAGCGGCTGGTTCGCTAGCCTCCACCGCAGTTGGTCGATGTGCCTGCATAGCACGCGACTGTCTTCCAGGACCACTTTGGAAGAAAGTGGCCCAGACACCTTGCCACCCACAGCTACCACCCACAGTGCCCCTTGCCCATAGTTCCGCGCCCAAACTGGGTCGCCAACTTGCAAGCGCCGTGGAGCCCTTGGCTGTGTTGCTTGTGATGCAACTCTGTCTGGATGCAGGCGATCCAGCTTTGTGATCAAGCGCCGGCCCCATCTTAATTCTGCTGGGCTTCTGCCCGTGGAAGTGCAGGGGGTTGTGCATTGGCAGAGTAGAAAATCCACCAGTCTATGCTGCCAGTTGCCGGTTACTATCCTCTTTAAGGATTCTTTAGTTGTACGGACCATGCGTTCCACTTGGCAGTTAGAGGCCGGGTGAAAAGGAGCCGAAGTGGTGTGCCTAATCATATTAGCTCTCAAAAAGGACTGAAATTCCACAGCGGTAAATTGAGCCCCATTGTCTGAGACTATCACGTCGGGTAACCCGTGCATGGCAAAGATTCTGCGCAGTTCCTGGATGGTCCTGGCAGTAGTCATAGTTGGGACAGGCGCGACCTCTAACCACTTGGAGTGACTGTCCACCACAATAAGGAAGAGTTGTCCCTGAAAGGGCCCTGCAAAATCGATGTGGATCCTAGACCACGGGGCTTGTGTGGTTTCCCATCGGTGGACTGGGGTGTGGGGCATCTCTGGTCTAGATTGCTGGCAAATGTGGCAGCTGTGAACCTGAGCCTCAATATCTTTATCCAGCCCAGGCCACCAAAGGTAGCTTCGCACGAGTGCCTTCATCCGGACTATTCCCGGATGTCCCTCATGCAAAGACTCTAAGACTCTAGCCCTCAGTGAGTTCGGGACTACGACTACCCCACAAAATGCACCCTCGGTGAGCTGACAGCTCATCCTTCCTCCTACTGAAGCTCTGAAAGTTAGGCCCCGGACTCATGTCCGGCCATCCTGTGAGCACCCAATTCAACATGCGGCTCAGCGTCTTGTCTGCAGCTGTCTCAGCAGCCACATCCCCTGCGTGAAGGGGAGACTCCAGCAAATCCTGGATAGCTTTCTACACCGCTCATCTCACCTAAGTGGTTTAACAACATCACAAAATAATAAAAAGTGTGATTAAAGCACAGTTAAAAACAAAGTTAAAATTTACAAGTTAAAAAGTAAAAAGGTAAAAAGTTAACAAGACTAAAAAGTTAACACAGAGACATACACACACACATATACCCAAACAAATATACACAAGTTTGACATCAGGACTCGAATCAAGGACAAAATAAGAGCATTTCAATCTTCCTGATTCTGCTTGGTAGATCTCAAAATAACTCCATGGTGGACCCCAATAACTGTTTTGGAAAAGTACAGCTTTAATAGCATCATCAAAAAAGATATTATTGAACTCACAATTAAATGTTAAAAATGCAAACTCAGAAGATTTCAACAAAGCATAATGGAGTTTTAACACAATTGTTACATAAACTATTTCATCTGCATAACAAATCTAGCTTTTCCTTCCACTTTTCCCCCACCTCACCCCAATTTAAATCCACCATTGGATTAATCTACTCCACTTGTATTCATTTATCAAGATGTCTCTGGAATTCGTCAAGCATATCCTTTATTTCTTCTTTTTAATTTGGTATTGGAATCATTGCTTTATTTTATGAAACACAGGTGTTTGGGACATAATGAAGGCTGCAGTGGAATGCAAATTTATTATATGCTAATCTATTATATCTCATCAATAATTATGTATTTCCTCACCAAAATAGTATGATGTTGGTAATTTATCAGATTATTCATTAACGGAATTAATATTAAATAAATATTAAATAACAGTCTCTATTATTTCTATAATGTTGTAATAATTGATTTCATTTATTGCTTGATTTCTTTTAAATATCCTGGAATAATTATGCCAAAGAATTAAGTTTCTCTTTAGAACTCATAAAAGGTTATATAAATCAAATTTACATTAATTTGCACATGTGCTCAAAATGTCCTAGTTTTTTTTCCTATTTTCTTGTTTAACTTTTGATTTTTCCATAAAGCATAAACAACAATACAATCATGCTAATATCTAATCAACATTTAAATTAAGAGAATATCTATTCATAAGGGGGGAAAATCTGTGAATGATTGTTCCACCCATTTTATAAAAGTGAATCATTAATACAGATATATTTAAGTACTATCTGGAAAAAACATGACAGTTTATTGTAGCAAGTTCTAATGTTACAGCATGATTATCTTGGCATATACATTCACCGCATCACTTTAAATGGCTTCCCCTTATTTCCATACAAATGCAAACATATTCGGATCTATGAAGATTATATTTCTACCAGGCTGCTTTCAAGTTATGTATAGAAGGTTTGGTCCAAAAGGAAGGGAATTCAATTGTAATTTCTGCAACTGCAGTCAATGTTATGTTAAAAAGATGTTAAAGAGCTAGTTCTGGCTGCAGGGAATAGCTGTAGGCTGTTGGCTGCTGTATGGAACTGTCCCACTGCTCAGGTAAAATTAACATAGCTCCTGCCAACCATCTTGCTAGGGAAGGAAGAAGTGTGCCCACTGTGTAGAAATCAATATAATGAAATCATTCTAAGGTGCATTGTTATCAACATGCCTCCTATCACCTTTTTTCAAATTATTTGGAGATATCATTAATATGAAATTCTCTTAAAGATAAGGGTAAATCCAGTGGTGGGATTCAGCCAGTTTGCACCAGTTCGGGAGAACTGGTAACTAATTTTTTGTTGCCCAGGCCCAGAATGGACTTCCGGAAGTGGCATCCACACAGAGAACCGGTTGTTCACATATTTGAATCTCACCACTGGATATATCTAAGCCCTTTCTTTCTTGGTGAACTGGGATTCAGCCCATTGCCTGTAGCTATACAAGATGGCATAGAAACTTGACATGTATCTGCCAGCTGTGGTTGCCACAGAATCTGGCAAGAAGCTGATTTAATCTATAATTTTTGGAACAGTTACACTTTTAGTTCAAATAATACTGTGGCTACAGATTGTGCATGTTTATTATATATTCAGAGGATATAGGACGATCTTATTTGGATCTTTGGATCTTTATATTGAGGAGAAACAGCAACTTATTTGAAGTCTTTTAACCACGAGGCAATCCTTTTTTACTTCACCCTCCTTTGGAACTTAGAGAAGAGAAATTTATTGTTATTTGTTAGTTTTTCCCAAGAGTGAAATAACTAGACAAGAAATTTTAATAAAGAAAATTTGGGGATGAGGATATTTGCTTCCCCCTTTCTCCAGGGCAGTGATCTTAATCTCCCTCACAGGAATATTGAATGATTACCATAATGATGTACATGATGTAATTTGAATATTCAGCATTTACTATGAGCAGTGGTAGCGCTGTACTATGAAATGAATAGGCAATATATTTCATTGTGCAGAAAGAATATGCATCATAGAAATTCCATCGCTAATATTTCACCAATAACTTGGTTCTGCATTTTGACTTCTATATTTTTTAAAATAAGTTTCAGAATCTTAAGGGGAAAAAGAAACCATTCCTGTAGATACCTGCCCTGAATATACAAATGATTGTGTGGAAGTTGATGTTGTTAATCATAATAACTGAATGAAATTGTGGAAGCAGAGGATTTTATCTGATAACATTTCTTTTATTGAGAAGGTTTAAGATTTAGATAATAATGTGGGAAGCATAGGGACAATATTTCTGTTGTGTGCTAGGAAAAGCAGAAGATGATATGGGTGAGCATAGTGCTCCCAGTATAATTGTGTAATGTTTCATTTCATTTTACTTGAGATTTTCTATTTGCCCTGTTTTTAATTTTTTCTACTTTTATACAACAATAATATATATATTGACTTGAGGTAAATTAATATTTGCATCACCTGAGTCTGGAACTATGTTTTAATAACATTCTACTTTGAATTATTTCTATATTTAGAGTGAGAAGTTAATGATCTAGCAAATAATTTATGGATTTCTAGATCTGTTAATGCTGCATAAGAACCCGGTTTTATTATTTTTCATTTTGAAAAACATTTAATAATACAATGTAAAACTACAACACCAACAGAAAAGGATATTGTAGTAGTTATATAGTGGGAACATAATTTACCTACATTGGTGGTGATCAAAATAAACTAAAGAAAGGGGAGAATTGAAAAAAATCCATATAATATCCATTTAATGTAATTCAATCCTTAAGTTTATCATCACATATAGGCTATATGAAAACATATTGCTTCATTTTTTCATTATTAGAGCATAAAGACTTTTTAAAAAATAAACAATAATCTCATAGCTTGAATCCATTTCTTGCTCAGGAGGATATTTTTTCCCCCCTATTCATGGAAGATTATCCTCTTTGTTGAGCCCCAGGCTTGTTAGAATCAAAGCACTGCATGAAATGATAAATTCCATGTTTGAGGAATATAGCTTAACATTCCATTACATCTTATTATATTTCTTTCCAAAACTCCATTAACATATCCTATGTTTTGTAACCCAAACAGAGCTGTGTGAACAAGATCAAACCTATTGACAACCCTCAAACCTATTTGATGCATGTGGTTTTCTCATTGAGAAAAATCTCTCTACAATATATGGTTGCTAAGAGGTGAAAATGACTTGATGACATCTAACCAATTAAACATTACAAGGCTTCACAAAAAAATCTGATATCCAACTTCTTTAAAACATTTGAGGGATCCAATGGACATGAAATAGTACATGCTTATGAATTTATCTCATTATTAAGTCATAAGTATGTTTTACATTTCTTAAAACTTGGACCTAATGATTTTCCAAGATTGGTATTCCAATCATATATTCCACAATTATATAATAGAAGATTTTCCTATCAAGAGATGTCTGTTGAAATTGCATGCATACATTTAGTATATTTGATTCATTTTATTGTGATATATTTTGAGAAAAATATTTTCTGAAGGCTGTATAAATGATAAATCCTAATTTCTTACAGTAGGCTACAGAAATTGTAGATCTCAAAGGCTGCAAAATAAACTTTTTTCAAACTGATAATGGAACTGTATAACTGTATTAATGTACAACTTCAATAAACTTTGGTAATGACACTGTATAATTATCCAAATTGGCTATGTTATCACTGGCACATAGAAACAATTTATATTCGCTATCAAGTGCCATCATATCATTAATATCTTGAAATTATCTAATTAATGAAATGAAAGGTTCAGGAACCAAATTAGAGATTAATGGAGGCAAGGGGCATTGTTGATAGGTTCCATGAGATAACCTGATGTTTCAAGAAACAAATCCATTTGTAATTATTGTACAATAATTTGGTGTAGATACCAAATTGTAACCTAATAGATAGAAGATGATGAAAATCCATATCTTCTTAGAATATATTTAAAAATACTGTCCAAACCATATCAAAAGACTTTTCAAATTCCATTGTTTAAAGCATTTGATTCCAACATATCAAGCATGATGCCCAAAATACTAATTGCCAAATGAAAATGAACAAATCCTTGTCTTTTTTTCTTGATAAATCCAGACTGAGATGAGTAGATTATCAATGGTATTACTAATATATGAAAATGAAATATTTCATTTTTATGGGACCTTAAAGGTTTATCAGAGCAATAGTGACATTAGTTATCTTTATTATCAAGAAAATAAAGTATCCTTCACTATCAAAATGCTCATATTCCATTTCATTTTCATAAATAGCTACACCAGTTGCTGAGTATCAGTATGAATATCAGTTAATATAGCGTTGCCCAATTCTGTTGCTGGGCCTCAGTAAAACATGTTCATTAAATAGGTCATGTGTTTCTTGCCACATAATATACGGTTGTAATTTTCATATGTTATTGCAATTTTGGCCATTTTTAAAAATCTGAATATGTTTAGATTCATAGTTTATTATTTTAATTATAGGCAAAGTATTTCTCAAGATCAATTTCCCAATGTTTGTAGATAACTCACATTTCCATCATAATCCGAAGTTATCGTTTGCCTAGAGATTGCTCTCTGAAATGTTTGTCAGAAGCCAAAGAGGCTTCTAATGCGATTTTGGCAATGGCAATGGGATGGATTTTAAAACTTCAAAGCATTGCCCTTCAACATTTTTTCTGTCAATTATTGTTACCTATTTACTGCCCACTCATCCATCTGCCATCTCTTCAATGCATGACAGATAACCAGTACAAAAATGGATAAAAATGTCTGGGATAGGTCATTTCCGGGAGTGCCATGGTGAACTGACAGCCTGTTGTTCACTTTTGTGAGGAAATTGCACTGAATGCTGGATCCAGGCCAGTGAAATCTCTCCAGAGGAAGAAGGGCTTGTTGAGATGATCCACATGATTCCAGACAGCTGCTGCTCATGAGTAGACCACAGAAACTGCCATTGTGTGGGTGGCATATATGTTGAATAGCTGGGAGCTGGGATTCTGCCAAACTCATCCTGTATAATACATTTGATTATTGACTGTTCAAAGTTACAACAGCAATGAAAAAAGTGACTTACAACCAGTCCTCACATTTACGATTGTCACAGCATCCCCATGGTCACGTGATCAACATTCAGGAAGTTGGCAACTGGACTGAATTTATGACAGTTGCAGCATCCCATCATGATGTGATGAGTTTTTGTGACTTTCCAGTTGGCTTCTGACCAGCAAAGTCAATGGGGGAAGCTAGATTCATTTAACAACTGCAGTAATTTGTTTAACAACCATGGGAAAAAAGGTTATACAATTGAGCATAATTCATTTAACAACTGCTTTGCTTAGCAATGGAAATTCTGGTCCCCACTGTGGTCATAAATTGAGGACTATCTGTACAGCAAAAATGTACTGAAACTATGGATTTCAGAAAGTTATGGATTAAGGATCCAGACTGAGATGGGATTATAGCTTTAATTTAAATAGAAGTAATTTACTCATGAGAAAATGATGTTTGCATTGGGGATTTTATAATAAAGGTTGAACACCAGAGGAAGCTAGAAGATAAAAAAGAGAATGGAGCAGATCTCTATAACAAGTTATTGTACATTTTTTGCCATTTTTTAAAATTATCTTAATAAAATGGATAGAGCATAGTGTACTGAAGTTACAGTTCAAGAACAAGCTCAATAGAAATCTGAAATTACTTTGAAGGGGGATTTAACCATGGTAAGCAATGATTTGGAAAAAAGATATGGACATACAAATGGAATTGATGGGTGATTTATTCCCTAAAGGAGATGTACAACTATTGAACCATGAAATGGATTTGGATACTTTTTCCTGGATATACAAAAGACTTTTGCTAAGGCCTTCAATGATTTCTTTAGACGGGAAAAACTACCTTAGCAAAAAATGCTATTACAAATATTATTTACTGGATATATAAAAGAAATCTGTTAAAATGACCATGAAAACAGATGAAGAGAAAACTAGAGGCTCTTTCTGAAAGGATTAAAAAACAAGATCCTTAAAAATTCAGGGAAGATTTATAAGGTCAGTTTATTTGATCAGGGCTAAAAGGGAAATAATTACATCTGGTTTTTCTTACATGGATTTGTGCTTTTTACTTAAGAGAACTATGAACTATGGAGGGAAGAGAGATTATGTTTCACTTAAGATGGTGACAAACTATCAAAATTGTTTTTTACTTGCTGAGATGAAAGGGGAGGTTGCTCTTTTTCTGTTCCCCTCCCCCTCTTTTTTTCCTGTTTCATTCTTTTTAGGTATTTTTCTGTTTGTGTTTTTTGTAATTTGCAATTGCTTTTATTTCATTTATAATTCTTAATATAGTTATTTGAAAAATGTCTGGGTTCAATATTTATTCTTAGTGGAATAAAATATACTGCTAGGTATATAGAAAATACACATGATATTAATTAAGCTTTTATTTATGTAAAGTGAAAATGCTCATTGAAGTGTAAAATACAGTTTGATTTTGCAGTTTTTATTGGGGGGGGGGGGCTGGGCATCCTATTATAAGCTTGCAGATAATCCTAGGCAGGGCCTATGATAACTCACCGCAGCCAACTCATCTCAGCCAACTTGGTGAGTTGGCTGCAGAGAGTTCTCCCATTCCATCCTAGGCAGAGGTGTTATAGGATTCAATTGCCTGCTTCCAACTGCTATTTTCATGTCATTAAGTCCCATCTCCCACTCCCTGAAAACATTCCCAATCCGAAACTACCTTTCTTCCATACTAATATATTCTTCCACACCTGTGTATGCCACCTGCTGAAGGTTAAAGGGTAATGAAGATTTAGGGACAATAAATATATATATTCTAACCCTAAAGAGATCCTTGTTTCTGAGCTGCATCACTAGTCTAGGTAGTTCCTTTCAGTCTCTTTAATAATCAGTCTAGATTATTTGAGGACTCAGATAATAGTATGTCCTTCTCTGCTTTCAAGGGCATCGATATGTCAGACTTCTTTTCTCTTCATACACTGACATGAGGGAGCAGGAACTACGCTGAAAACAACCTCCCATGGTTTTCTGAAAGAGTAAATTCTCTCTAGATCCTTTCCTAGACACCATAACCATCTCTCTCAATTTCAAAAGATACAATGAAAACAGAATTATATGACAGCTCCCTAAGTGCTCAAACCTTACACATCAATTGGATAATAGGGGTGGGCAGGTGAAGAGTCTGAAACAACAGAGCCTTACCTAAGGCATTTGTCTCAATCCAGGAAAAAAGTCTTGGAAATTGTGGACCAGAGAACTTAACTGCAGCATTTTTTAGTATAGACTAAAATAAGCACCTTATTTTCTAAGTTAGGGAAAGAGTTTCTCCCTCCTCCCCCACTTATTTTTATTTTGTATAAGCAGACACACAGACACACTGAAAAAGGAAGAGGGGGTTATGTCTGTCCTTAACAAAATTCACACCATTCTTCATTACTTTGCACTACAGGTAGTCCTCGCTTAATGACTGTTTGTTCAGCATTACAATGGTGTTGAATGAAGGGACTTATAAATGTGTCCAAAGTGTATGGCCACTGCAGCATTCCTGCAGTTGTATGATAAAAATTTGGGCTCTTGGCAGTCTGCCCACCCTTATGTCAGTAGGGCTGCTGCAACTTCCCCCACCCATGTATCTCTCCCATAAACATCTATGCCTGTAAACACCTAGGAAACTCCAATGGTGCAATGTGAAACAGCCACTCCCTCACAGGAAGGTCCAAATATCTAGAAAGCCCCAGTTCAGTTTCATTCGAGGATGAGGGCAGCCAAGGTAGTCTGCATCACTCCCAGCATCTCTGGGATGGGAAGGCAGGAAGCAAGCAAGCCAAAGGGATGGGACAGCCGTTAAGGCTGCTCCAATATGAGCCTTCCCTGACACATGGCGACAGCAACCAAACTGCCTCCATTATTGGTCTCCCTCATGAACACCTTGGTGAGATAGGTGGCATAAAAGTCTAGTAATAAAAGAAACAAACAAACATTGGGACACTGCTTAGCCTAGCCTTTGCCCATCCCCCCACATGACTTGTGGGTGCACCTTCCTCCTTTCTGCAATGTTTGAGACATGAGTGTGCTTGCAAATGCCTCTGCCCTCTCCTTTCTATGTCTAAAGTATTGCAAAGGAGGAGGAAGAGGGATCCGGGAGGAAGTGGATTTTCACTCTCCTTTTCCAAAAAGCCCTGTGAAGAAAAGGAGAGCAAAGAATAAGGTCGAGTTTTTCAACCAGAGTCTAAGCCTCCTCCTCTGTTCCCCAGCAAGGAAAGAAAGGGAATGTTTCAAGGCTTTTTGGAAGGAATAAGGGAGAATTGCTTTCCTCCTGGACCATATTTTTTTTTTTAGCTTCTCGATCCATTTTTACTATCTCCCTCTAGCACCTAGATTTGCCATATACTGCTTCCCCCTTATGTATACTCCAACAACTTTTTCTATCTTTGTAACTGGCAGCTCATTGTACAGTGGGGCCACCTGGGGACCCACCATCCAAAGTCCCTAGCAAATGTAGCCAGGAACGACTCAGGCCCCTGAGTGGAGCAGATGAAGGTATAACCCTGACCCTGGTGGTGGGGGAACAGGCAAAGGCTGGGGTGAGCACTTCCATGATGTTAATGAAGAAAGCCCCTGATGGGGGCAATTCAGTTTCTGTCATTGTGCATCAGGAAAGGCTTGGACTGGAGTGGCTTTAATAGCTACCCCATTCCTGTGATCTGCATGCTTCCTGCCTTCCCATCCCAGAGTTGCTGCAAATGGTGCATGCTGGTCTCAGCTGCCCCAACCCTTGAGCAACCCTTCCTGAGCATTTGGCTCTTTACACCATGCCTTTGGAGTTTCCCAGGCATTTGGTGCTGCACAGGGCATGATGCCTTTTGCCACATTGGGACCACTGAGGCTTCCAAGGATTAAATTTGCTTAACGACTGCAAGCAGGAGTGCTGAGATTAGGGTTTTTGAATGAAACAGTCATGCAATACCTTGTTTAATGACTGCTTCACTCAACAACCGAAATTCCAGTCCCAGTTGTGATTGTTGAGTGAGCACTACTTATACCCAGAAGCAAGCTCAAGATTTACATTCTTTTTGGGTAACTCCAAATATGAATGAGGCCTCAGTCAAACATCTAAGGGGTCAGATTACATACTGTAAATCCCAATCTGCTGTATAATAGGAACTGTACTGGCAAAACCAGTTGAGGTTTGGGATGCTCTTCTCATACCTCTACATCATGTTCTTCATCCACATAGTAAATAATTGAAAGTGGGTTTGAGCAAGATGAAGCTTCTACTGTGCTTGAATCTTGGAAATATTCTCCAGGTTTTGGTGAGCCAAAAGTAAAATGTAATCAATGAAATCAAATTTATGGACACTTTGAATTTCAGACATATCCAATCTTCTGCACCAAGAGGGATAGGCGAGAGAGAGAAGAAGATGATAATCTCTTTAAAAAGTCACATTTTAAAAGCTTTCACTAAACAATTTCATGTGATTGACTACACATGAAAAGACATGAACTTTCAGTTCATTGGCCTTCCACAAGGGAATAGCATTTCCTTGTGTATTAAAGCAGCACATATGATTTTAAAAAGAGAGTGGGCTCTTGAAAATATATTGAATTTGTCTAACATTATCATTTGTTCATTTCTGCAAATGTATGTTAACATGTTCCAAAACCCTTCTTATTTTTTCCTTCCTAATAAACTAATAGCTAAGGCCCTAAAAAGCATCTTTATTTGCATAAACATTAAAAGGTTCAATTTCCTGGGATGATACCCATTGTAAGGGAAAAATTGTACTTGAGAGACAATCTCTCTCCTACCTGATGTATAAAAATAAGATGGGGAAAGCATATTATTTATGCAGACAAAATTTAAATTATTATTATCTGTATGTAAATGACAGAAGAAATTTGCAATTCTCATGGGACCATATTCTTCACAAAACCCCCTAATTTCTATCCATTTCAAGGTGAGTGGATGGTGTAGAATGTTTTCTAGATCAGGGCTTTTCAACCAGTGGTACGCGTACCACTTGTGGTACTTTGCCACATGGCAGGTGGTACGCGATTGCTAGCCAAGTGTAGCAGGGGAGGGGAATGAGCAGAAGCGAGCCAAACCTGAGGGAGAGGCAGCTGCAGCTGCAGGACTGTCTGGGCTCGGCAGAAGCTCCAGGAGCCGGCAGGGCTCCAGCTGATTGGCTCCAGCTGATTCCAGAAGCAGCTGGGAGCTGGAGGTGAACTGAAGAAAAGGGGGGGGGAGGGAAGAGAGGAGAGGCTATAAAAGAACGTGGTTTGGGTGGGGGAAGGGGAAAAAACAACAGGAAAGTTTTAATCCCTTTAAACAAATGTAATTAGTTTTACCCCCTTTAATTGAGTGTCTGTGGCTTTTAGAAAGTTTTCTTTGAAGGTAAACAGGCTTAATTTAAAGCCAAAGCTTTTCGCAATTGCCGGAGCCTTTCAGTCTAGAATTACAACATTGTGACACATGACACGCCTGAGGCAGCTTAAAGAGAAAAAAAACGGAGTTTGTGTTTCTTTATTTTCTTGCTTTGCACTTGATTCCTGTGTCTTTAAAGGTACAGGGAAGGGATTGGAGTGTGTGCATTCTTGCTACACTGTGGAAGAGCTCAGAAGGGCAAACCAGCTAGCTCAGGAGTCTACAAACTTAGCAACTTTAAGACCTGTGGACTTCAACTCCCAGAATTCCTCAACCAGCCATGAGGGCTGAGGAATTCTGGGAGTTGAAGTCCACAAGTCTTAAAAGTGTCACTTCAGAATTAGATCTATTCATCCATGTTATTGCATTTATGCTTCTTTATTTACTTGTATTAGAAATATTTAAAAGAACAAGAACCAGAATCTTCTATATTTTCAGCTGGGTAACCTAATAACCAGATCTGGAACCCCAGAAGCACTTTTGGAATCCTGTTTTGATGAGGTGGAGAAAACAATGTTTCGTGCTTATGGTTGCATTATTAAGGAATGGATTTTCTCTAGATATCAAGCTTACTCCCTAATGCAATGGCCTTCTCCAAAGCATTAAAAATGGAATCATTTCTGAGGTTCTTTTACAGATGAATATTGTATGGATAATTGAGGTTTAATACTGAGATTTTATTATGTTATTAATGTGAGAGGGCTGTAGCAATGTAAATTACAATGTTTGAGTTTTAGGATATTATTGGTTGGTATTTACCATGAATGTTTTCATGTTGTTATGTTAAGGTCTACTGCTTTAGATTTCCCAGCAGTTTGTGGATTTTTTTGTTGTATTTTCTGCAGAGTTGGTAGTTTAATAAACAAATAAATGGCTTGCTTCACATAGGCATACTAAGTCTTGGTATTGTCTTTATGTCTTTAAAAATAATATTTTGTTGGTCTCTTTGTATGTGAAATAAGATGGTTTATCCAGATACTTGAGCATTGTATATTTTTCTTTATATATTTTATGGGAAAGTATAATAAAGGTAATGTCAGCTGCCACCTCCCTCTTGCACGTGCTTCAATACCATGCAGTCACAGTCTGCCATGAATTATGGGGAAGGTGGATGGGAGGGGGGGCTGCTTGCGGGAAAGTGAAAGTGAGTGCTGCTTGGGGAAAGTGAGAGGAGCAGCATCCCCCCCCCGTGACGTTGCTTGCTGTATCTCCCCGGAATGCTATTTCAAGGTCACCTGGCTGGAAGAAGAACACAGCTACATACCAACCTACAGTTGAAGTGACCATCTTGCTTGAACCTGATTGGTCAGGAGGCAGCTAAAGAAGGGAAAAGTTGAAGTTAGGGATTTTAGTGTGCAATTCTCAGTTCTGGCTATGCACTGATGCAATGCACTTGATTTCTAATAAAACTATAACTTTCTCAACAAGGATTGTTTCTATTTTGAGGTTTAAGTTGCACCACGTCTGACAGGTATATTCAATGTGTACATTCATTGCAAGATCCCAGGTTGCTGTTTTTTCTCCCCTTTGCAATATTTAAAATTGATTTCTAGATAACTAAATCATCACCATCTGCATTTTAAAGTGCTTTGGGGAATGAATGTTTTCTAAAAAAAATTAACTGACTAAAAGAAGGTGGTGATATATATGGGTGAATAATGGTCCTGCACATATTTTGATAAAGTTATTTGAAAAAAATACATATGGCACTGTATCTGATTGAGTTAAAGATCTGATCTGTACAAAGACTCTCAAAATACTAGGAAGCAATATTAGAGCTAAAAAGAAATCTGCATGTCAGCAGGACACAAACATTCAGGCAGTAGCCAGCAATAATATTAGATAATATGTCCATAAGCTCTTTATGAGTTGCACTGTAAACATTTGTGGGGGGAAATGGAAAATTGGAATAAAAGAATTGAGCAAAAGAGATGACCAAATAAAAATAAAAATTGCAAACTGCATTGAGGCTTGTAAAACAAGAACAAGAACGTTAGAAGGGTTTTACGAAAAAGTAATTTTTAAATAATGTAGACCCATCTAGTACATACTGTAGTAGGATGCAGTTACCAAAATGGAAATGAGTGCTCTAAAAATAGATTTCTGCCCTTAGAATTTGAGAACAGTTGCAAATGAACAATACTGCTGGCATTAGTAAAATATTACATGAGTAAGAAATGGCACACACTACCTTATTAGGCCCAGGGAAAAGAGCATGTTAGTGATAAGGTATTTCAAGGCCAAGACATTTCATGAACCATTTCTGCATGAGGAGAAAAGGTAGTTGCCAGCAGGAGTGTGTACTCCTGCGAGATCACCCTTGCTGCTAAGATTGAAAGGAAAACAAACTTACAAATAAATGACACTGGGGGTTGAGTAGGTGGAGCCCAGCTGACATGAAGGAAGCTCAGAGTCCCTTGGACTAGGGTAGTCAATACATTTAAACAGAGAAGCAAACCACTTGGGTAAAGCAACTTCCAAATCACATCTGCAAAAAGGCAATAGGAAATGGTATTGACACAGCTGAATGGTGTTGATGATGAGACTTCCCCAAGACAGAAGATATTAGTCTGGAAAACATTGTAGTTTCATGAGGAACTATGGAGATGATATTGCCAAGTGAATAAGTGAATCTAGTCACTGATGGTGCCATAACATTCTTTTATTTTATGAAGATTCCTACAACTGGAATGTGGTATGTGAGTGGCATGAACCAAGGATTTTAACTGTTTAAAAAATAGATGTTTGAAAAATAATATTAAGGTATTTATGTACAAATAATTTTAATGGATCAGAATCGGCCACTTTGGATGATTGCATGATGTCCATACCTAACAATGGAAAGACAGTAATGCTGAAAATAATATTTCTAAGCTTTAACTTAATAAGCAATAAAAACATATGGATTAGGATTAGAGAATATACATTTAACGTGAAAATCATACAACTCTATTTGTCTACTATATAGATGTTATAAAAAATGACAACGAATGCTGTGGCAAATTGCAATTATTTCTAACTGCAACATCTAGAAAGTTTGTAGTGCTACTAATGGGTAAATGACATGAAAAAACTGAATAAATGAAGGTACTTAGAATCATATGAAGCTTTGGATTAGATGTAAGCAACAGATTAATAGAATTTTGCAAAATTTTGTTTATTGCCTACATCTGCTTAAAGTAATGTATATATGGTCTGTACAGAAACATCATTAGATTGAGACAGAATCAAACAAATTACAATTTCAGATATGTAGATGGCAGTGCTTTGCTAGCTTAAAGTAAAAAATACTTAGACAGCTCATTATGAAGGTGAGAATTTCAGGTTAATTTTAAATATCAAGACAAATGCGATTTTCATGTATCATATTTGATGCATTTACATTTGACTGAAAACAAATGAAGACAGTAGACAATTTTGTTTTCTTGGGTTCAAGTAAAGATGTGTATTATGTTGAGAAGTAATGATCTATGGAGGCAAATTATTTTGAATTGGGGATTTTGAGATGGTTACAAGAAATGCCAGGGATTTCAAGAAAGAGCAATCAGTTCATTCTAGATCCAATAAAGTCTCACTATTCCTTTGAGGCAATAATTAATAAGCAGATACATGTGATGTGAATGGATAATGTACAAGAAGAGAATTGTGTATGGCAAGATTAACAACAGATAATTCTCTGAAAGACATTTGAGCAACACTTTTAATTGTTACCTATTGTACTCCAATACAGTATTGGAGTACAATAGGTAACAATTAAAGTGTTGCTCAAATGTCTTTCAGAGAACTATCTGTTGTTACTGAAGATAGGCTGGATGGGCAAGCATTTTACCCATGCAGTTATCAAGAGTTGAGTCAAGGGCACTCAAATAATAGTTAAGCAATAATAAAGCATAACATTGCTGCAAATTTTGTTCAGCCGCTGGTTATTGATTGCTCACATTTCTGTAATACACATATGACACAAAGCATTTTCCCTTTTTTCACTTCCCCCCCTTTTTTTTCTTATATATATTTTCCAGTATGACTACAGTCTCTGGTCAGATTTGGTCATACCATCCTGATTATTGGGACAACTGAGGAATGTTACATTGATGAAAAAATTAGCTCTTTTCTTTACACCCTTCATTGTCTGTGCATGCATATGTCACAGCCAATAGCCATGTAAAAATATCTCTCTACTTCTAGCTATCAAAATCCATCAGATCAAATAACCTAGAAGGGGATAACTGCTTCACTTGACAGATCACAATAGCATTTCTATTTTTTAACATGTTGAAGTAGGTAGGACAAATTTAATGTTTTGGTTTTTTTTTTGCAATTTGAAAGTAGAGTAGTTTTCAGTTTAGGAGACAACTTTGTTGACTGTCATGACTGTAAATATTTTTTTTTAAATATGGCCCCTCCAATTGTGCCTCCTGAAATATGTAATAGCTTTGCTATGCTTCAACATGGTTGCTTGAAAAATGCTTGCAATGTCAGTGCTGGTTAAACAAGATTTCTAAGGCTAATTGATCACTTCACTCATATGATTTTCTTTTCATCATATTTAATTAGTGACAATTACATTTATAAACTGACTTCACTAGAAATCATTTCTGGAATTTAATGGACAGAATACTAATCTTCCAATCAGTGATATTTTATCTGAGGTTACATGCAAATCATCTCTCTATGACCATACAAAGTTGAATAAATCTATTCTCTTGGAAATGTTTATTGGTAACTTCTAAATATTTGTTGTTGTTGTTAGTTGTGAAGTCGTGTCCAATCCATCGCGATCCCATGGACAATGTTCCTCCAGGTCTTCTGCATATCCAAAAGTCACCCCTTAATATGCAGGGTTTTCATTATGGGTTTTGTTTTATTATTTTGTCTTTTAAAAAACCTATCTTATTTTTTTGTCACACTGGGGCATCATGTACAAAGTTGCAAAAAAAAGTATAATGAAAATATTGGTAAGCAGAAAAATTACAATAAGCATTTAAAAACGAAAGTAGGCCGAATTAAATTTACAATTTAATTTCAAAATTTAGCAAGAAGAGAAGAAAATTGGTTCTGTTTCTTTGTTTGTGTCACCTTCCAGTGATGGCATATGAATGCTATCAATTATATTAATACAGTACAATCTACCTTCTGTTAATAAGTCAATTAAATTTATACTTGTCCAATTAGCTGATAGGAAACCCAGTACAGGCCATGTATACATTTGTAAAAAACAAAAAACAAAAATATTCATGGAAAATATTATATTTCCATATGACCAGCTGTGTTTTTTTTCTTTTTTTAAGTCAAATCAAATAATTTACAGGCATAAGGTCAGAAAAATATTCAATATTAAAATATTAAAACTCAGTTATGTTTGCCAGTATTGACTATTTGTTAAAAACCTATTTTGGTTTTTAAGAACTGTTCTGTCAAGAGATGCTGCTCCCTAAGGGATTTGGCAGCACATCAGATCTTAATAAGCAATGTTTATTCTGGGAAAATGAAAGAATTGGTTGTCAGCAATGGAAATTCTCAGGAGACTCTTCAACATTCCTTTACTCCAGCAGGTCCGTTGCCTTCAAAGACACTACTCCACTGAAAAGTATCTGAATAATATTTCGCACTCATAATAGCACAAGACGACTCACAGATGCATGCAATGAATTCTAATGTTCAGTGCGCACAGCCAGCAACTTTGGGAATTATACAAAGTTAACTGTGGGGGAAAATGCTAAACCTACCTGGACTTTGGGAGACAAAAATCGACATTTAAGTTACAAATGTTTCTAATTTCCAGTGTACTATATATTTTTAAACTCTCCATCCTACTTTATTAGTGTTTCAGTTTCACTGGAGTAGTTCATTACAACAACTAACTCTTCTTCTAACTATTTGGTAAGTGTAGATTGCTGTCCTTAAGCCACATTCAAAGCAGCAAAAACTGTTTTCCAGGAGTGACCCTACAGGTCTATGGTTTTTGTGGGAATGAAAATGTATTTTGATTAGTAGAACAGGAAACCTCTGTTGCTCATGTCCAGGTAATATTAATATTTACAGATGTGCCACATGTTATAGAATTGCAGTGCAGAGACTTAGCTTTCTTTTGTATAAGAAAGAAATCAGCATTAGCAACTTTTGTGACTGGTTGAAAATATAAACTAGCTGCAACTAAATTCCAGGAAGGTATAGCCATTATTGATTTAAAGATTTCATGTTAGCTGAGTGCAGAAATCACCTGATCCTGATCTGCGACCAAATCAGAGATTTGAACATGTTCCAGTCTGACCTGGATAACTCTGGGTCCAATCTGGCATCCAAATAAAGGATGAGATGTATAAAAGTACACATTAAAAAAAAGTACAGGTAGACCTTGTTTAGCAACCAAAATTGGACCTACCTTGCACACACTGCATTAGGATTCTGCATGCATTTCAAAATGCTAGTTTTAACTTCCAAGGTCTTAAATGATTTGTTAGCTAAGTACTTGTAAGAGTACTTACTCAGTAGTAGGTCCTATTCCAACTCAATTTTCATTTAGCAGATTAATTGTAATTGGATAAATCATGAAACATCAAATGCTATCAGTATAAACCCAGTCATTTCCTATCCAGAGTTGAACTGCAACAGACATCCAAGATATAGATATACTTTACATAGCCAAAAAGAAAATGTTTATAATATCATGATTGTATCTGTCATAGTCCCTGAGTTTTAGTTTCTTTTTATTACACTCTGTGGTTAGTGCCAGTAACAATTTGGCAGAAATAGCAATATTTTCTCAGATGAAATCACAATATAATTTATCCAGCAAAGCCTACTGTCTGGCACTCAATTGGGAATGGAGAAAATTGTTCCAAAGAGGACAAGGCAGTGATAAACATGATAGCACATGCTGTTAGATGTGCCAAAATGTTCCTGTAGTAGCAGCTTGTCTCCATCTGTTAAGAAGTGTTGAGCGTTCTGGATCCTACTGTAAAAACTCAATAGCATCAGGTTCAGCTCAAGATATTTTGCTGATGAAAAAGAGAGATGGCTCCCACCTTCTTCCATCAATTATATCAATTATATTAATACAGTACAATCTACCAGCTGCAACTTTAATGAAATTAATGGGAACTGCATGCTGATATTCTTATACCATTCCCCATACTTTTCAATACATTTTGTGTAAGAAGAAATTACGCTTGTTTTATATACCTGCTCAATAACATTCTACAATTCTGAGTCTACTCCAGTCTAAATCATCCCTGTATGCTTTTTGATTTTTCCAACATGAGCATCAAGATTGAAAGATTTGGATCTCTGAAATCTTTTGGTCTGGCATGGAGGCATTGAAAAGTGATCTAGTGTGATGATCTAGTTTCGCACACCTAATATAGTTGTGCTAGGTGAATCATGCAGTGACAGAGGATATTAATGGTTAAGGAGAGCATGGTTGATAGTAACTATATATTCAATTTGTAATGGTTGGCTATTCAGATAAAGAGAACAGGGAACAGTTTAATGAAGGAAGCCTAGAAGAAATTACTAGAGAGTGAGGAATCTGTATTTTCTCCAGGGATTGGGACTATATACTTCCAGCCCACCAGAAATTTATATATGAATTTTGGGGTATGTATGGAGAATATACAATGTGCAGATGAGTAGTAGTATCCACAGGTAGTCCTTGTTTACCGAAGGTAATTGGGACCAGGAACTCCACTACTAAATAACACAGACATAAGGTGTGAAATCAAATGACCACTGTGACTTATGACAGCAATTCTGGCAGCCCCAGTTGCCATCTTTAGGCATATTCTGCATGGTTGCAACATCCTATGTATGACCTCCTGTTAGCTTCCCTATTGACTTTACTTGTCAGAAGCCAGCAATGAAGGTCACACATGGCGATCACATGACCACAATGTTGTAATTGCTAGCCGGTTGCCAAGTGACTGAATCACAATCATGTGACTATAGGGACAATGTGACAGCCACAACTATAAGGACCCATTGTTAGTACTTCTCATTCAGCACTGTCCTAATTTCAAAAGATTGTGAAATAAGTATGCGCTTAAGTGAGGACTACTTCTATTGAGTAATGTCTGTTCATACTGTAGAGATGCAGCTATTGTTTGATAGTTTGATGACACTATTACATACTATAGTACACAGTGTCAAACTCAATCATGTCATGTGACATATTATGACGTATCACAAGGTTTTTTGCCTTTGCAAAGACGGGGTGGGCATGGCCTGCATGTGACGCATCCAGCCTGCGGGCCACCAGTTTGACATCCCTGCTGTAGCAAGTATCTTGACATTGAGAATGCCGCAAAAAATCAGATTTTAAAATCTAGAGGTGGGTGAGAAATTGATTGCATGATTATTTTAAATGGTTAAAACAGTTCTGGATTTACTGAATATATAGGGCAATTTATAATGCTGGTATCTCCTGAATTTCACGTTTTGGAATTTTTTGGTGTGATACACAAATTTTAGCAATGCCCCCAAATGTTTGTATTACTGGAACTCAGTGCAAAAATGACCTGTCAAAAGTGTGAAAAGAATGTACACAGACATATATTTACAAAATATATGAATATTGCTTCAGAGTTGTTTTGCTGAATGTGTAAATAATAAAAGTTAAGCAGAACATGAAAACAAAAAAGATCAAAATTTTAGTGGAAATAATGATGAAATTTACCCATCCCTCAATTAATGTGATCTAAGATGATTTTAAAAAGTGGTGATGTTGCCAAAGGAGTAACAAAAAACCAGCCTGCAGATATTTAAGTAAGATTTCCATTCCCATAGTAACTGTCTGGAAACACTTATTGATATTTGCAAAACAAGAATTAAAACCGGAGAAGATTTACCTAATAGCCTTGTTTTAAAAAGAGAGCCAGCTTTAACAATTACTTCGCATTGCACTGATAATAGCACATATAAGAAAATTATTGTTATTCTTATTTGAAATAGTGAAAATGAAGGCATTGGCTGCAAATGGATATTTTCCAAAGGTTGTTGAGGTTTCTTTCTCTTTTGATAGGGAAACTTTAATTAAGTTCATGATAATATTGGACTTGGGGGTTTGTTAGTGCTTTAGTTGCTGAACTAGAAAAAAATCAAGTTAATAAACTGTTCCTGGCACGTTATCTAAGGTAAAAGCTATGAGCAGAGTATGCAAGTTTCAGTTAAACCAATTAATATAAGACCAGTAATGTCCAGTTGAGAAACATTATTTCTATTCCAGAAGAAATGAAAAGTACAGATTCTCATAATGCTTCAAGTCTAGTGACACCTGATTAGACATTCATCTAATAACTGAATATCTCTATTCATTGGTTTTAGCTTTACTTGGGAGATTCTGTGGAACATAAGTGAAATGTAATAATTTAAAATCAACTGGTCCACAAAATTATTATAACAAAGTACATCCAGTAATAGTGATCATCTAACAATATTATATATCACGTACCAGATGTAATGTTACACAATCAGAAAACATTAATCATTAAGTGGCAAGAGAATGGAGTCATGCATATAGAGGACATCTGGCAAGATTGATTACCTTTTTGTTACTCATTGCTTTGTCAAATATATCCACCAGTTACTTAAAAGAGACTTCTTCAAAGATATGAAAGACACTAGAGAAAGAATAATACAAAAATCATACAGGCCATCTGATTAAAGATGCCACCATTCAAATGAAGGTTCAGTTTTCCATCTATTATTGCTGTTGGTCAATAATCATGGAACTTGATTTGATGCCTTTCAAAGTCAGCTATTTTCCAGGACTCCTAATGCTATGCCTGCTTTAATATTAGGTGGAATGAGAAAGCTGACAGAAATACTGAGCATCAAAGGCTTTCTCGAGGAAAGAAGAATTAATGTGCAGTCTGATTCAGTTCTAGCTTTGCAATAAGTGCATTATCATCAATACAAGATGTAGGTAACTAGTAACCAACATAAAGCTCTTGCAGTCTGCAAGAGGAACATTCGTCTAGAAAAAGCTTCCTTAACAAATTCACTTAATGCTATTTCAGATTGTGTAGCTTATTCTTGGCGATGTATTTCTTTGGGGATTGAAAAATGTTATTATTTTTAGAATAAGAATTCACAAGGGTATGGTAGACTTTATCTCCCATGAGCATGAATAGACTTGTTTCCTTTCTTGCAACATTAGCTTAAAGCCATGCTTAAAACTACAAAAGCTATGACAAAGCTCAGGGAATATCTTACCCACTGAGGCATTCTAGTACATAAGCTTGATCTTTCAAATCAAAACACAAAACTACACTGAAATTTACATTTTACCAAAGATCTTGACACAATTGTTCAATTTTTTTAAAAAGAGCAAAATACAAGTGATTTTTTCCCAGACTACTTGGAGGAGGGGGAGGTGTTCTAGAATCTATTAATCTGGGAGCAAGGAATTAGGTAGTATAAGGAAAGAATATAATACTTGATCTATACAGCTCTATCTTTGGAAAACTCATTATTGCATTTGCTGGAAAGCTACCTGGATAAGGCCCTACATCGTACTGGGAGTGGCACCTATATCATTGCCTGTGAGTCACTTCTGGGAGAAATGTATACACACAACCAAAAGTTTTCCTTCATTATTTGAACTTTCTTCTTACCATTATATCTACTTGTCACAAAGTATTTGGATATAAAGATGGAGTCTTAAATTACTGTTAATGGTAACTGATAACTCTGAGAGTTCCTGTCCCAATTTATGTGGAAGTAGGAGAAGGTTGTGGACCAAGAACTATGGAGTACACTTGTAGCCCAATTTACTTAGCACAGGACATGATGATGATGATGGGGAGAAGGCTGGACCAGACAAATGAAATGATGAGAAGAAGCACATGAAAAATATAAGATAAATTCTAAAGTGGAACATGAGAACAGGTGGGGTTTCTATACAACCTCAAAAGGTTATCTTTCTTGAAGTCTAGACTGAATTTCTAGAGGAATGAGGGGAAAGAAGTGCAACTCAAGGGAATTATTAGACCTGTAAGAGTGGTGGGTTCGTGACAGCAGTAGGATGATCAAGAAAAGTAAAAAGGATGTTGCCCTTGGCCTTGTTCATCATCATCCTTTTTTGGTGAGCTTAATGACTACAATGAAATTGATAGGAGAAATAATAAATTGATGAAAAATTAAGAAAATCATAGGGAAGAACACAAGGTGCAAAGGGAGAAGAGGACCCAAAAGATAAACAGAGTAATTGATTGATTGCATGATGCTAAATGGTGTGAACAGACATTCCACATTCTCTGCCTGACTTATTAAAAAAGAACATTTGATATACTTCACAACTTGGTTTCTTAATGTTCATGAAATATAGATTTTTAAAAGGTGACATCAAGTTGCTGAAAGTCTCCCAAATGATCACCTTCGACAATGCAAAGCTGTTCTCTCTTATGTTAGAAATTCCATTAAATGACAAATTGCCTCCTTGTTCCCTCTCATCTAATGTGTTCAGCAAATATCATTTGATAACACTGTAACTTACCTTGTGGCAGTGATATGACTTAGTAAAAAGTATATTGCAGGCAATACAGAGACCATATCAAGTTTGCTGAAGTGTACATTTTCTAAAAACTAACATTACAACAGGAACACCAACACAATAATAACATTTTTATACGTTTGTCAGTACCTGGCTTCTCTTTTGCAGAAGAGGCTGTGCAGCCATAGATACTGTAAATTTCATTTTTTTTAAGCACGGCAGGTGAAAAATTGAATCTTTTTTGTTGTCACTATGCTTGCACTTTTCATGAGACAGTTTTGCAAGGCAATCTATCCCTTTAATCACTGGAAAAAATTAAAGATATGTAAACACAATATATCCCTGTACCCTTTGTGAATTCCTAATTGACAGATGATGTTTTTAGATCCAGCTGTTACGTGGCAATCTAGGGACAGCAGAGCCCAGAGCCCCTATCATTTTATACCTGCTTATACCTATGTAACTGCTATTACTGATTTTTACTGATGTTTAAACTACTGTTTAAATATGCATGCCTCTAATTTGGTTAGGTTTTCAAGTGCCCTTGTACATTAAAGAGTCCAGAGCTTAGGCAGCAATGAACAAATATTCAGTTTTGAAATTAGGTCTTAAGGCACTTTGCATAAATCCCTGAACCATTTGGCATGCACAGAAATCACTTTTTAAAAAATCAAATTGGAAATGAGAATTTTTTATCATTAGTGATATAATTAAAATTACAATTTTGGTTATAAGGAAGGTTGCAAGCTGCTGCCACATGCCAAGAGGGCTTTCTCTCATCTCTGGGGGCTGACTGAAGGAGCTGCCTGCCAGAGGAACTGAATACTTGCAAGAGGGCACAGAAATGGAGCTCAAATCCTGAAGACCTGCACTCAACTGAGCTGAAATTCTTTGGCAGGCAGCTCTTTCAGCCAGCTCCCAGAGATGAGAGGGACCAAAATCCAAGCAGAGAGTGGAGAGGCAACATGGTAAAGTAAAGAGAGCAAAGGAGAGATTAATCAGGCTTTTGTATAAGCCCAAGGAGGAGCAGCTTCAACCTTTTCTATCAGAGAAATTTCTAGCTCCAGCTGCCAGTCATCCTAAAATTTCAAAGTTGCAGAGAGGTACCAACCTGCCTCTTATGCCACAAGACAGGCAACCAAGGGCCAAACTTTCCTGCAGTAAGCTTGGAACAAGCATCAACCTATGCTACAGATCTACCACATATGGTTGTGCCCATGGAAGACACATTGTTTTTCATCATTTATCTGTTTGGAAATAGTTTTAGGTTGCATTGTAGAAATGATACTCTTGAGGGAGGAAATAGCCATTGTTTCTCTTCTGGTCTGAATCCCCTGAGACAGAAGCTGAAGAAGTAGATCAGCCTGTAGCTTCAAATGAGCAAATGACAACTCAGATATTCAGATATTGAAGGGCCAGATTCTGGCAGTTCTCTTAGCTTCAGGGCAGGTCTGCAGCTATGAAGGGCTGAGCAAAAGTGTCCCTGAGAGGAGAGGGCAACTACATCTCTAAACAAGCCACTTCAGTATCTGCAGCTATATAAGATCAATATCCAGGACCATGCATCTCCATTGCAAACAACTCCCCGACTCCAGACCTACATGCTTGTAGGTCACTCCTTGACCTCCATTTGGACCCTCAGCTTGACATTCAGACCATCTTGTGGAATTCTTTGGCTCTAGACCCCTGAGCTGTTACAGTTAACTCTCATAGCTCTGACTGCACTTCTTTCCTGTTTGCACATCACTAATAGTATAAACTATAGACTCTGCCTTAAATGTTTTCCAGCTGATTACTTACCTGATTCCTGCCTATTATTAGGAATGTTATGACATGGCAATAAAATCTTTCAAACTTATATTTGCCTAACTGTTTTGCATTGGCTGGCACACACGAAGCCTTCATAAAACAGCAACATTAATATTTAAGGATGTGGGTTATAAATTCAGATTAAAGTAATCAAACTCTAGCCCAGAGGATATAAAATAGTTACAGTAAAGAATAGACTGTTTGTACTCATCTAAATGTCCTCAATGACATACAAATGAGAAAAGCTTCCTTTTTTATATAGTTACTGTAAAATGAAAGCAATCAGTTGGTACCCAATCCCCTTTTCAGATGCTTTTGAAAAAAAAATCTGCCTTTTTCAAAATTGTGGAAGAGCCAAGAGTACTCACAATTGTCGTAGATTAACAGAATAGTCCTTCTTGGATATAGGACATAGGTTGCCCCAGGAGCAGGACTTTTTTCTCTTTGGGCATTTTTTTTTCTTCAAGTTTGGGGCTATAATGTCGAATCCTTGCTAATGTGTGAAATTTAGAGTGTTATCTCATTGTGAGCAGTGCAGTTAAGCACATAAACATAAGATTTTAATAGAACAAACCCAAAAGATTTTCTTTAACTTTTTTGAGAACCCTGATTTAAGAGACTTTTATGTACAACTGAATCTGCACTGCATTTTTTAATCATCTCTTCTCATCATTAAGTGTCCCCCAAATAGTCCTTCCAACTAACTTCCAACTAGCTTCCCTCAAAATCCTTCCTCTTCTCTTTGTAGAAAGGTTGGACAATTTTATCCCCTTAGCCACAGAATTCTTTACATGTCATGAATTTTAAATAAATAATACCCCTGTATCTATGATTAAACAGCTCAGATGTCAGAAAAAGCTCTCAGATTACCTTAAGCTAAGAATCTTCAAGCACTGAGTAACTGAGAAAAGAGAAAGCAAATGGAGGTGCCAATAAAATCACTTTAGCAGAGAGAGACTTCACGCTGGTCATGCTCAGAACAATCCTTATGCTGGTATTTGTGACATCAGAAGGCAGAACTCAAATAAAAATTCCGGAAGTCTGAGGCCAAGATCTTAAGTAATACACACTGAGAGGTTTCATCTAACTCCCATTGAGAATTAGCTCTTTTATTCTACAAGCGTCGGTGTTTGAAGGGCATCATTCTTCTTCCTCATCTGTTGTTTCTCTGGAAGACATTTGGCAGCAAGCTGAGTAATGACTGGTAATAAATCCTGATTTTATGAAAATGACTTAGACATTCCAGCTTTTCCAGAAAAATGCAGAAGAAAAAAGAGTTTAGCAGATACATGTATCTTTTTCGGAATGAGCCTCGTAACTTTTAAAATTCTGGTAATTTTTCTTAGTAAGTAATACTTTTGGCTGGCACAGTTTTGTCAGAGTGAAGCATGTGGGTGCCAGATAGAGACACAGTCACTGTTGGAGGCTAATCATGTTGCAAACACTGTTTTCTTGTCTAGCATGGTGCCTATTTTTTAAAACAAACAACAGATGAAACACTACTCCCAAAATACCTGTTGTTCGCAAATCACCCTCTTGACTTCCAGACTTATTATTTTAATTTTCCTTGGGCTACTGCATGTAAGTTTTCATTGTATGTGAAAAATCAAGTCATCAGTAGCATTAATGGAAAAGTACACCTCTAGATATGTATTCAAAGGAATACAGAATCAAGACAAAGATAGTCAACTCATTGTAACTTTAATAATTTTATCACTACTAAAAAGGGTATGTTAATATGTTTCCGTGGCAAATAGCATTTTATAGATTGTTTTACTTACTATGCAATTATTTACTGTATTTATTAATTAATTTTAATTAGGTGCATTTTGGAAATACTTATAGAAAAGGCAGAATAATTTGCTAAGGGCCACTTAATAAGATTTACAATTCTCCCATTCAAATTTAACACTTAGCACTACAGTATATCCATCTGACCCTGGATACTCTACAACTGGATTAAAATGAACTAATATAGATTTATTACTATTCTTAACATTAAGAATAGCATACCATGTTGATATGGGGATGCCATACTGTAATATCGTTCTAGTAAAAGTGTTTTATCAGCTTCTCAGAAGATCAAGAAATGGTACGACATTTTGGTGGGTTGCACTGCAATTGTTCAACAGCTTTTTCTCATCATACAAATATTGGTTAATAAATAATCATACCAAAAGACTTGGGCACAAAGTAGCCAAACTATGCAGTTCCTGATTTTAGATGGAGAGGTCAAACTCACGCCTTTCACGGGGAAAGACTCAGCAATGTTTTGTTGCTGAAAGGCACAGCTCATTGGAACGCTTCCTCTTTTTGATCAGAATAGCTTCCTTCAATTTTAATTCATCTGCAACTGATCGAGTGTTCCTTATAATGGCCTAAACTTGTCATTTAGGATAATTGCTTGACTAAGTGAAAAAAAAAAGGAAAAAAAATAGCATTTAACTAATTCTAACATTCTCTTCTGATCTTGTTATTGGACTTCATTGCTTTTGTCTGCTTTTGCTTTTGTTTGCTTTTGTTGTTGTCAGGTACTTATTCATATTTCATTCTGGCCACATCTGGTAATACACAATTCTATCCCAGATTCTTTTCCTGCTATCAAATTATCTGAAACTGATTTCTAACCATACCTTATTCTTATGTAACAAACTATAAACATTCTTCTGAAATCCCTTGGGATTTATCTCACTCAGGTTTATTTATAAAGGAGTACATCATACATGTATCTTGGATATGATATAGATATTGAGAGCTGATTTTCATTTCCTGCCCAAGGATACTAAGTAAATTTCAAGTTCTTAGCATTCAAAATACAGTAGTATTATAAAATGGAAATCTAGCATATAATCATATTTGTTCATTACTTTAAAGAATCCTTTTGGTTGGAGGGTAGGTTTTGTTTAGGGTACAGTCTAGGGTACAAGTGTTGGTGTGTCATATTCTGTATTTCAGTGTGGCATCACAAAATAAATGGGGAACACGGGAAAATTCCACATTATATAACTTAATCTTCGGACAGCAATTTTCTGAAATGGTATAAATAAAATAATGAGTCACTCTAGATTTGAAGTGGGGATGTGTAATTAAGCATCTGTTAATTATAACTTTGTTAATTTAAAACTCTCTTCCAAGTTTTTATATTCATAATTTATTTATTTAGCCTGCACGATATTCCTGATATTATGCAATGCTTCATGCTTTTAATCTTTGTAGATGTTTACACAGCAGTACAATTCATGCTTTGGTTTGGTAGCTAATGTATAATATCCCTTTAGAGAGAAAAGAAATTCACCAAACTTTAATTGCTGCTGGCTGTAAAGATTTATACATATAATCTGCCTGCTGTCCCTAAGTAATTCTAGTCATCATTACACTTCAAGCTTCCCTCAAAATTGTGCAAATATTTTGCTAGAGTAGGACTACCCACATTTTTCCACTGATTTGCGTTAGACAGAGTAATTGAAAATCTACAGTTATGTAAAGTTTACTATGAGGATTTTACTGGCTTCAGAGCTTCTTTCAGAATTTCCTATATGTTTGTTTATCCAGTGATTAGAAGAAGCTATAAAAGATGTCAGTATTCTTCTCTATTTCAAGTTTCATATGGTTGAAAGCTATGCCCTATCACAAAACCATATTTTAGGGCTGAGCTCTACTGATACTTGGCTTCCTTTAAAACTTGGATGCTTTTTCATCATAAACTTGTGTTAAAACCCGAGGGGAAGCTGTATGTTGTTTGCTTGCTTATAGTTCTCTTCAGAACTTTCTCTTCACATTTCCCTGGGTGCCCCATGCACTTGTGCAAAAGATAGAAGTTTTATAAAATGATTTTCCATGCAATTTTCTGTTGATTAGTGCTCGTGTACTTGGAATGAATTTTCCTTTGTGGAAAGTCAAAGCAAGGCCAACCATGACTGGATTATTCCAAATATTTGCTAATTTCAATATTTGCTTCAAAATTTGCATATTCCATGCAGCTGAACAAATTGTAACACCTGTAACCTTTATGTGTTGATGCTATTTTGTAGGGTTTTTTTTATTCCTTGGATTGTAACAGGAACTTGATATCATCACTGATTCTGGTTATCCAACTTATTTTTCTTACCTGTATCCTGACCTAAAGTTATGATATCTTCAAAAAGATCATGTGGACTATCAATTAAAATTAAAATGTACTAAGAATGAATAAATGGAGGACAATGAAATTAAAAAAGAAAGCCCTTGTTACCTGGGGAAATAACTATAGAAAAAAGAAGACATATTCATTTGAGGTGACAATAAATTGCTAAGAACTCTTCTTCATATATATATGTAAGAACTTAAGTCAATTATTTCAGATCAGCCCTAATGCCTCATTTTCATTTCATTTTGATTTGTTTGGGCTCCAAGGTTAAGTAGAGTTGAGTGTGGTTCAGGGGCATCCACAACCTCGTAGAAAAAGTGAAGACAATTCAGTGCAATTGAAGCCCTGGCTGTTTTTTCACACACAAATCATACACAAATGAGCAAGGTATGAGGCTTCAATCCCATAACTCTTGAGTTTTTGAACTTACATGAATGGCCTTGTCCTGGTTAGAACTTGGATAGGGATGTAGGCTAAACTGGAAAGACAAAAAAATCAGTGGCAAAACCCTTCTATATTTTTGCTAAAAAAGATTCATGGATACGTCCATGAAGTCAGTAGGACTAGAGTGCAATTTGAAGACTTTTTTTCTATCACACAATGATATTTTCCTGTAAAAGAGAATGTAAAAGAGAATATGAGAGATAAATGGCTGGATCAGACACACAAAGAGAAATACATTCAGGCGAAGAAAACAGAAGCATAAGCTCACTAAGGAGCTGTAGCTGTTTGAGTACTTCTCTGTAGTAGATATAAAGCCCTGCAGGTAACTGGTAATTCTTAAATGAATGGCCTGCTGGCTAGCTGAGGATCGAGTCAAAGTTTTTGAAAGATGTTTTTGTGGTGAAAGTGTTTACTCAAAGGAAGACAATGTTCTATCATTAGAGCTTTGCTAGTTGATCAGGGCTGCTGGCATTCTTTTTATTAACAGGTTTGAAAACAGCCTAAAAAGTTGGGAAACTATTGTTTTAAATATGCTATAAATATAACATCATCCTCTTACAATAAAGGGCAAGGGAATGAGATTTAGAAAAAGAAAGTTAGACATTTCTTTGCCGAGAAGACTCAAAGAATCAAGGAAAGAGAACATTAGTTCCAATGTCCAAAAAGTAAAATTGGCAGGGAAAATAGAGGCAGATGTGAAGGATTATAAAATTTCTTCCTAGTGTTGCTTGGGCTCAGTGGTATAACCTTAATTTATACCTATCCTCTTAGGTTGTTGGCTCATATTCATGCTTTCTAACTTTGGGAGATAAGTCTTAGCCTTGTGTAACTTGAAGCAGCTGATCTATTATCTGAGATTTTCCAGAATAGAATAGAATAGAATAGAATAGAATAGAATAGAATAGAATAGAATAGAATAGAATAGAATAGAATAGAATAGAATAGAATAGAATAGAATAGAATAATAGGATAGGATAGGATAGGATAGGATAGGATAGGATAGGATAGGATAGGAGCTGGAAGGGACCTTGAAGGTCTTCTAGTCCAGCCCCCTGCTCAAGCAGGAGAACCTATACCATCTCAGACAAGTGGCTGTCCAGTATCTTCTTAAAAACCTCCAGTGATGTAGCACCCACAATTTGTGAAGGCAAGCTGTTCCACTGTTTAATTCTCCTCACTGTTAGGAACTTTCTCCTTAATTCCAGGTTGTTTCTCTCTTTGATCAGTTTCCAACCATTGTTTCTTGTCCTGCCCTCTGGTGCTTTGAAGAATAATTTGACCCCCCCTCTTCTTTGTGGCAGCCTCTCAAATACTGGAATACTGCTATCATGTCACCCCTATTTCTTCTTTTCTTTAGACTAGCCAAACCCAAGTCCTGCAGCTGTTCTTCATATGTTTTAGTCTCCAGGCCTTGGATCATCTTAGTTGCTCTTCTCTGAAGTTTTTCCAAGATCTCAACATCATTTTTGTAGTATGGTGACCAAAATTGGTTGCAGTATTCCAGGTGTGGTCTCACTAGGGTTTTATAAAGTGGTACTACTAATACTTCATGTGAACTTGATACTATGCCTCTGTTTCTACAACCCAGTATTGTATTAGATTTTTTGGCTGCTGCTGCACATTGCTGGCTCATAGTCAAGTGATCGTCCACTAGGACAGGGCTTTTCAACTGGTGGTACGTGTACCACTTGTGGTACATTAATGAGTGGCAGGTGGTACGCAGCCCTGCCTAGCCAAGTGTAGTGGGGAAGGGAAAGAGCCAGCGCAGGCAAAGACTTACAGTGAGAGAGTCCTCTGGAGCTGCAAAGGCCCCAGGCTCACTTCTGGCTCACCCTCCCCCATGAGAAAGGAGGAGGGGGGCAGAGACAGGAGAGGCTATAAAAGGAGGCAGTTTGGGCAGGAGAGGGAGAGAAAAAAGCAGCAGCCTTGGGAGGAGGCGGAGTCAGCTCTAGCTGCACCAAAGGGAAAGAAGGAGGAGGAGGAGGGTGGGGGGAGAGGAGAGGAGATCAAGCAGGCCAGCCATGAGCCGATCTACAACTGCTGTGGCAGCCACTTGTGCTGGCAGCAGCAAACAGGCAAGAAATGCAGTGGGGAAGGGGTCACCCTCCAAGAGGAATGAAAAAAGGCAGCAATGGCTGGAGGTGAGGCAGGGAGGGAGATGGAGAGTGGAAGGATTCTTATGTGCTTTTGTGACTTTGAAATTCTGGGATTTGTGCAATGTGGGCTTTGTGTTCTTAAGGAGTGTTTGGCAATTTCTATTTGGCTGATGGCTGATGTCTCGTGTTAGCTTCTATTGCTCTGCTGTTGTTAGCTGTAAGTTTTGCTGCAAGGGATTTTGAAGTATTTTTCTCCTGAATGGATTTTGCCTGTAACATTCCTTTACTTATGAATGGAGCCATTTGGGGAGGCTGCCTTAGCTGGCAGCCAGTACTTACATTTTTTTTTCTTCCTTAAGTGCCGGCTGCACTCCTTACTTTCCTTTCTAGCCAGTAGCTAATTCTTAAAGGGGAAGTGCCTTTTTAAGCTAGTTCACTCAGCAGCTTGTCTTTTCTGTCTCTGGAGGCCTTTCCTTGTTTGATCAATATATGGAAGAGGGAAAATATGGGGGGGTGGGGTTCAAATTCTTCTTTCAGAAGGAGATGGGAATGAGAAAAAGGGAGGCAGGGAAGGGAGGGAGGGAGGGAGGGAGGGAAGGAAGTCCCGCCTTAGCACTTGGCCACCAGCAGCCCTGCCATTGACTTTGCTTGCAAAAGGTTGCAAAAGGGGATCACATGACCCTGGGACACTGTGACCATCATAAATATGAATCAGTTGCCAAGCATCCAAATATAAATCACATGACCCTGGGCATGCTGCAATGGTCATAAGTGTGAAAAATGGTCATAAGTCATTTCAGTACAATTGCAACTTTGAACAGGTTTTTTTTTGGTCATCAAAAAAAAAACACCTTGCTAGGTGGTACTCGAATATTGCCATATCCTAAAAGTGGTACAATCGGTAAAAAGGTTGAAAAGCCCTGCACTAGGACTCCAAGGTCCCTCTCACAGTTACTGTTTTTAAATCAGGTCTCACCTAATCTGTACTTATATCTTTGATTTTTCCTGCCTAAATGTAAAACTTTGCTTTTCTCCACATTAAAACTCATTTTGTTGGATAGGGCCCATTGTTCCAGTTTGTCAAGATCTTTTTGAATCCTGAGCTTGTTTCCTGGGGTGTTGGCTATTCCTGCCAGTTTAGTGTCATCTGCAGATTTGATGAGTTCCCTTCTATTCTCTCATCCAAGTCATTGAAGAGTACTAAGCCTAAGATTTGTGGTTCCCCACTGCTTACTTCTCTCCATGTGGATGTAGTACCATTGAGGACTACTCATTGAGTACAGTTTGTCAGCCAGCTACAAATAGATATGGTGGTGATGTTGTCTATTCCACCATTTTCTAGCTTACCAAGCAGTAGATTGTGGTCTACTTTGTCGAATGCCTTACTGAAATCTAAGTACACTATGTCCACAGCGTTTCACTGGTCTACTAATTTGGTCACTTTATCAAAGAATGAAATAAGATTGGTTTGGTATGATTTGTTTTTAACAACCCATGGTGGCTACCAGTTATAGCTTTGTTTGCTTCTAGTTGTTCGCAGATCTCTTTTTTGATTATCTTTTCCAGGATCTTCCCAGATTACTATTGTCCTAGAACTGCAACTAGCACTCCCCACTACATAAATGACTAGATCACTCCTTGCTTGAATGAGGCTCCTCATTGTTCATGGCCTTTACTGTCCATGGGACTGATTAAAATGATGGACTTCAGAAGTCAGGTAGATCCTTATAGCCTGTGGCACAAGCTTGAGATTTTTCTAAGAATCTGGAAACCTGGAACCATTTCTTTGAAATTTATTCCTGGGTAAGAATGATTTCCTCTTCTGCCCATTCAGAGTCGCAGTGAATGGGGTTATCCTTCTATTCAAAAACTGATGGTGACAGTTTGACTACCTCACCTTCATTCATCTGAAGGAATAGACACATCCTTCCTGAAACTTGGGGAGAGAGGGGCAGAAACCGAGAAAGGGAGTTGGTAAGCTTCTGCTGATGTCTGTGACACTTCATCTCCTAATTCAGGGGTGTCAAACTGCCGGCCCATGGGCCAGATGCGTCATGCTGAAACCACGCCCACCCTATTGCCAGCAATGGAAAAAAAGTCATGATATGTCATGACACGTCATGTGACGTTGTGAGTTTGACACCCCTGTCCTAATTCATCCTCTACACAAATTATACAGCTATCCTCCCTCCCTCTGTTAACCCTCTTTTCAGCTTCCACCAAACTAGCTCCTCAGCAGTATCAACTCTTTTTTACCACCCTCTTTCTTATAGCAAAGAAAAGGCAACATGATGAACAGCATAGTAGCTCAACAGTGTATGAGAATTGCTAGATTGCACATTTAGATTCTTTTCTTCTGCTGGGATTCTAGATTGCCAACCTTTATACCTGTAGAGTGCATGTGGGTACTTCCGTTTCCAAAGCACAGCTTTTATCTACTTGCAGTCCCTATTTCAACAACTCAGCCCTGCTGATAATCTCTCTCTTTTTCACTCCCTTATGCATATCTTCATGCTGTTACTGCTAATGATGATCAGAAAAGGACCAATTCATTCCTCCATGAAAGGCCTACAAGAGGCACGATGACTAGTCCTTTTTTTCAGGCTCAGCACCCAACTGTTTCTTCTCCAGTTTTGCCTGCCAAATTTACCTCTTGTTCTAAAAGATTCAGATTTTTTATCTTGAGCAAGGAGGGACTAGGTGTTACTGTTTATGGGTGACAAAAAGCACTTCTCCCTCATGAAGATGTTGATTCTAGGTCTGTACTGGTCTGGTAGATGAATTGGCCAGATGCAAGCCTCAACTTTTAGCCTGTCATCCACAACAAATAGAGAGGACTCCCTTCTTAAACATATCCACTTATTCTAGAAATCATTTACTTTGGGATTTACTGATTCTCCATGTTCCCCAATCTTCACTAATATATCGTCCTTTAATTACACATCAGACCTTACATACATGACTGTAAAATTCTGGTATTTCTACAAGATAACAGTTAAGTGGTTTTTTTCCCCAAACTATGGGTTAAAAGACTCCAGCAGTATGTGGATCGAGAACTTCCAGAAGTACAGGCAGGATTTCGAAGAGGCAGAGGAACTAGAGATCAAATTGCCAACATACGCTGGATCATGGAGAAAGCTAGGGAGTTCCAGAAAAACATCTACTTCTGCTTCATTGACTATGCTAAAGCCTTTGATTGTGTGGATCACAACAAATTGTGGCAAGTTCTTAAAGAGATGGGAGTACCAGACCATCTTATTTGTCTCTTGAGAAACCTATATGCAGGTCAAGAAGCAACAGTGAGAACTGGACACGGAACCACTGATTGGTTCAAAATTGGGAAAGGAGTCCGGCAAGGCTGTATTCTGTCGCCCTGCCTATTTAACTTATATGCAGAGCACATCATGAGAAAGGCAGGGCTAGAGAATCAAAAGTTGGAATTAAGATTGCCGGAGAAATATCAACAACCTAAGATATGCAGATGATACCACCTAATGGCAGAAAGTGAAGAGGAACTAAAGAGCCTCTTGATGCGGGTGAAGAAGGAGAGTGCAAAAGTTGGCTTGAAACTCAACATTAAGAAAACCAAAATCATGGCATCCTGGCCCTCTCAATTCCTGGCAAATAGATGGGGAAGAAATGGAGGTAGTGACAGATTTTATCTTCCTGGGCTCTAAGATCACCACAGATGGAGACTGCAGCCAAGAAATTAAAAGACGCTTGCTCCTGGGGAGGAAAGCTATGGCAAATTTAGACAGCATACTAAAAAGCAGAGACATCACCCTGCCAACAAAAGTACGTATAGTCAAGGCCATGGTTTTCCCAGTTGCAATGTATGGCTGTGAAAGTTGGACCATAAGAAAGGTTGAACGCAAAAGAATTGAGCTTTGAACTATGGTGCTGGAGAAGACTCCTGCGAGTCCCTTGGACTGCAAGGCGATCAAACCGGTCAGTCCTAGAGGAGATCAACCCTGACTGCTCCTTAGAAGGCCAGATACTGAAGTTGAAACTCAAGTACTTTGGCCACCTAATGAGAAGGAAGGACTCACTGGAGGAGAAGAGCCTAATGCTGGGAAAGATTGAGGGCAGTAGAAGAATGGGACGACAGAGAATGAGGTGGCTGGATGGAGTCACTGAAGCAGTAGGCATGAGCTTAAATGGACTCCAGAAGATGGTAGAGGACAGGAAGGCCTGGAGGAACGTTGTCCATGGGGTCGCGATGGGTCGGACACGACTTCGCAACTAACAACAACAACAATGGGTTAAAAAAAAGAAAGAGTGAATGAGTCAATCTAAATGTTTAGTCAACAGGAGCTGTTGAGGAATTTGGCTGATTGTCCCAACATCTCATTCAGAGTTTAATGTAGCCACAATTGCTGAGTGTAGGCTAGAGTTTTAGAAATGCCTTCCATGGAACCAATGGTGATATTTATTTGACAGTGTTTCTCTTTGCAAGGATCATTGCACTAGTTTGTTTTTTGCTTTCTTCTTTCTAGCTCTTCTGAATGGCAAGAGTTGCCCTGACCACTTTCCCCCCTCAAATTCTTATTGTGCACCCAGGCCTAATGGTGAGGAAATGAGGTACATCAAATCTCAAGATCCCATGGTACCTGTGACCACACCCTGAATATTTGGTCTTCTGTCTTTTCACCAAATGCAGTCGCAATTGCAAAATTGTAGGTTTCTAGTTAGACAAGCAGATCATCACAAGTCTGAGAAAAGATCCTTAGTTTCACACTATCTCTGAGTCACATCTCATAACACTTTAAATGCCAGTGCTGTTTCTTCATTCCCCTGCATGCTGGGTGTATTAGTATTTAAGCAGAATGCTTGCTATTTTCTTTTCTCCTGATGGATTGCTTGCAGTAATGGTTTAATCTGGAAAAGAGGGGACAGAACCTGCTCTCTGTAACTGGTTTTTTTTTTTTCATTTCTCCTTTTAAGTGACAACGATGTTGCAGAATCTTCTTTAGCCCTTTTGTGATCTCTCTAGCTTATTGGTTTAGAAAACATAGTGATGGAATGAGAAGGCTAAACAAAACAATGACAAAAAGGAATATCTATATTCATAAATGAAAGAAAGCACGAGGATTCCACATGTGCATTCCTGCAAGTATAAAGCATTTCTCACTTCAATGCTTTTAGTTGTGTGATCGGATAATGAATATCCCCATCCTGATCTAGTCTACAAATTAATATTTTCCACAGTGACTTACACAATTGACTATTACAAGATATGGTGATAACCACTAACTTAATTATTTTTATTTTTAAAAAATGTATTAGATATGATAAATAGTTTTGTTGTTTAATATAGGTTTTCCTTTGAATTCCAAGTACCAGGGAAAACCAGAAGGATTGGGTTTTACCTTCATGACATATTTATAAGATTTTCCAAGTAATCTGTCTGGTTCATGTTACAAAGGGAGAGAGACCTTATTAAGGTCCATCAGCATTGTTTATATTGGGCTAAATCTTCTACCCTTTCAAAGTCAGGAGACAGGCAGCACAATGAATAAACTTTGCCACTTCCTGCCATGAGTTGCCTTCCTCTACTGTTAAATTAAAAACAGGGCATTTGTACATAGCTATACAGAGATTTGGATAAATTGTGCTGGTCATGCAGGCATTAAAAAAATTATACCAGCCAAACCTGTTTTTGGAATTATTGTAAAAATCATACAAACATTAACTTCATTTGCATCTTATCTCCCTAACCCCAAAAAATGTATATGGATTAATTAATTAATTAATATAGCACCTTCCACGAAGTGGTACTTTGTGGAGGGACATAAGTAAAAGATTGAACTTCCCCATGGAACTCACTATCTAATGAAATGAATTGGATAAGGCCACAGAATTGGGGTGACTGGATGCCCCTCTTGTTCTTGTTTTCCAGCCTCTTCTGGAATAAAACCACACTACAAGTTCAGATCATTTTCTAGTGTGATGGCTGTTTTTATGCTTATTTTAAAGAAGCCAATTTTGTTTTCCTTTGAAAGCTGATAGTGAACAGCAAATGTTCTATGATCAGTTATTGGTGGGAGAGAGAAGGTTAGTAAAGAAGAGGGGGGGGGGGGAAATGCATTCTCTGTTGTTTCATATCTGTATATTTTCAACCCTCATGTTTTATGGGAAGAGACTGCTTTTTAAAAAACACAGGCACACCTATAACCAGACACCTAGTGAGTTATAATGTGAAGCATTTCTATCACTGTTTGGTCAATATAAAATGAACTTCTAGCAAACTGTAGGATAAATGACTGGGTTTCTTTTCAAGTAGGCCTATTAAAAATAAATGGCATACATTTTAACAACTGCAGTGTTAACTGGATTCCTGTCTTATGTAAAGCATTGGATTTTCAAGCTTCTTTAAAGATGTGGTTTGATATAGGCTCTAAAGCATTGTTTTTTAAAAAAGAAATAACATATTTATCAAAAAGGAAAATAAGCTTACACAAAGAAAGCTTACACATAACAAAAAATGCCTGTTGCTTCCGTGACATTTTCAAAAACCCTCCCTTTTAAAAGACAAATTACTATAATTGTTTCATAATGTTTTAGATATCTGATTCTTGAAATCTGATTGGCTAAGTAGATGTAATTTCCCTGCCACTATTTAAGAAGCTGTTCAGAAAATCTTCTCCAAATACCAAGAACAGGTGTGGTTTTACTGATGGATTTCAAATATACCTTGAGTCACTTAAGAAGGTATTTTTCATGCAGATAATCATGAGCAGGAATCTGAATCCTTAAAGCCACACAATTTGCCATATATTTTAAAGAGAAACTCACTTATATCTAGCCTGATTTATCTACCATTGTTCTAAAATAATTTGATATAACTGCATGCAACATACTGTAGTCATTTTTTAATCACTATCAGAGTTTTCTATCAATATTTTTCAAGTCAGTGTGAAAAACTAGACAGATTATTTGGAAGATTATCATTTGTTTTGCTGATCCATGCCTACCGTGACAATTCTAGAGATAAAGGACTCAGAAGTAGCATATGCCTATTGAATGACAGAATATCTCTGCAGTTTTATTACAATGTGGTGAGTCTTCTGTTAAAGAAACTAAGTTGAGTTTTATCACTTAGGATAATGACTATCCTACTTTTAATTTTCCTTTCTTGAACAAGCTCTTGAAATATGTACTACATGGCCCCCTACCATGTGGTGGATCCATATTCCAAAAGTTGGCATGACTGATAGATATAATACCACCCGAAACACATACTACTGAGGAAAATCATAGCAGTCTGAGATGAGATATTATTAATATGTAGATGACAGCAGGCCTACTTTTTTTTTTATTTAACTGTAGTTATCTCAGCAGGAAGAAAAGGTTTTACATGGACAGGATAGAATAACTTGTAATTATTCCTAATAAGACAGATTCTGTGGATGGAAAATTCAACTTCGTTAGATGACAGCATACCATCTAATCTAGACAGAACTGCACTCTCAAAGTGAAACTTAGTACCTGAGGCCTTGAACTTTGGTAATGAAAGGAGGCTAATATGCATCTTGCCCTTGCTCTTTTTGGCATTCACATATACTGCCAGAAGGTATAATAAGGTTCATTTTAGTGCAAATATAAATTTCTGTACAATTTGGGGTCATATTTTGTTGGGCTATCACACCTGTTAGAGAGCTGTACACACTGAATGCCTCTACAACCATCTTCATGCTTACTTCTATTTTTCAGCATGTTGGATTTTGTACCCAGATTCACCTGAATGTTTGGTTACTTGGTATAGGGATGCTTTATCTAAATGACCATGAGAGGCAGCAAAGAGTTAGCATTTTCTGTGTCCCTTTGCTGCCATCTCATAGTCTTCTAAATATTTGCAGCTCAAATAGACTTGCATTAATTTTAAATTCTATTCTATTGTTGTGTTTTGTAATTAGACATTTCCTTTGCCATTTTTGGAAGGTTTACCTTAATGCATGAGTCATACATTTTTTAAATAAACAGATAAATAAAACTCTTTTCTAATTGTTGAGGACTTCAGAGCCAGTTTCCAAAGAGTGCTTTAGAGTGCATGAGACCACAAATACAGCACCCGTAGGCAACCTGAACAATGCCACTGTGTCTTTTTGTGGGATAGTGAGATTACTTTAAGGTATTGTAGACAAGCGCTATGTTTGTGTTCCAAATTGTACATGAAATACTAAACTCTGGAATTAAATCTAAAGACTTCACAGTCCCACTTTCTTTTTAAGAGTACAGAGAAATCTTCAAACACTCTTGTGATTTTTCAGGGTATTTTTTTTTTTCTCCAGTGAGCAAGAGTTTTTTCTGATATTTCGTTCAATCCAGTAAATATAAAGATTTGGAATTGTGGTTTACTAGGTTTAGTAGCATCAATTCTTTTTATAAGATACACAGGAATGCAGTAGTACTGATTTTATTATTAATTTATTACATTAAATTAAAATATATTAAATTCAATTGATTGTAATATATTAAATTAATTGCATTAAGATTTCTTTTGCATTATCCTTTAGAAGAACCAAAAAAAATTAAACCATATAAAAGCATTAGTGACTTTGGAGTTTTAAACAAAGATTCTTCAGACAAAAGTGAAGAATTATGTATTTATAATGGTTTCTGGAGTACCAACTGCCCCAGTACTTAAACTTCACACTTTAGGCTGTCTTCATATTCAGCCAGGAGAGGTTAAGACGACAAGGTCAACCTACATACTTCTAGTGCTCTCCTTTTGAAATGTCACAACATCTTGCCATTATTCAGACTATGCTTGAAATAATTCATTTTCCATTTGAGTTATTTTAGTTCTCTTTTGCTGATACTTGGGCTTCCAAAGGCAGGCAAGCCATCTTGATATTGTTTTATTTTTTAAAAAAACATGTGTGATTTATTCTAATTTTCACCATCTGCCAAATTTTTGCTATAATTTAAGCAGTAGCAAAAATAACTTTGATCTGCAGGTTCTTTGTTTTGCAATGGTATATAAATCTGATGCAAAGATGAGCTACTTATTCTGATTGAGGAAAAAAAACCCCTCCATTTTTTTTTTAATTAGTAAGTATATTGAGCATTCCTTTGGGATAGGACAATGCAAACCTCCATAGGCACTGGCATCTGCTGGAGGGTAGAGGGAGCCAGTGGCAAAATGTGTATGAAAACATGCAACTATGGCAGTTTACATATTTGAGCCACATATTTAGATGCAAATACATAATGGCAGAATTTAAGTCATCAATATATGTGCATCATTTTGGCAGTGTGTGGTTTGCTGTCATACTTGAAGAAATAAAAATAACATGGTATATTGATAATAATTATGATTAGATTTTAGGGATTTTTTTTATTGGTTCATAAAATTGGTTTTAATTTTTTTTACTGTTTGTTTGTAACCTTGATTTAGTGGGCATTCTGCAAAGAATTCCTATTTGCAAACTAAAAAGAAAAAGAACTCCTTTCCAATGTAAGAATTATTTGATATACATTCTATTGTGCATTTTGAGTCAACATGTACCTAAATGAGAGTTAATTCTTTCTGCCTCTGAAGTTATATCTCTCTTTCTAAGAAATCTTCCCTGATGAATGGGAAATGAAGGAGGAAAAATTGGGGATGTTGTCAAGAAAGAAAGAAAGAAATATTAAGGAGGTTTCAAGAAGTATTGTATTATATTGGGATGGAAAAGTAACCTCTCCTTCCCCTGTTTTCCTCTTAAAATTAGTGGTAGTTAGTTTTCTAATCTGATAAACTGAGTAAACTAATGAAGGGTTCTGGAACAAAGGGAAATTGTTTAGTCTAACTGTTGCTTTCTTGCTTTTTGTAATCAGCTTTTGCACCAGAGAAATTTCATGCAAGTGTGGAAAACATGTACATGGATGGGATATACTGAAGGGGGGAATAAGGGAGTGTACAGGAATGATTGATGTCTTTCTTACAATGTAATGGCTCTGTTGTCTGATTTTCATTGGCTAACAAAGTTTATAAAGCAATGCTACCAACTTTCTAATGCGTGGCACTTCTGGACGTAACTTTGCCAGCGTTCCAGATTGTTGGCCACCCAGCTGCTTAATTTGATCAAATAAAATGCTGCTTGATCAAGAAGTCTCCGCTTGGGTTATCTGATTAGACTGATATGGTATCTCAAGTTCAAGAAAGGGACTGGGACCTTACACTAACTTCTGCTGGTGCCATGTTAAAAGTATTCTAAGTCCTGATGAAAGCAGTAGATTTAACTTTTGGATAAAAACATTGCAGTACATAACTTTTTATCCTTGTTTGCTTTTAAGATCATGCTTCTTTCAGGCTGGAGGTATGCAATTATTCTATTATCAGGTGAAGGTAAGATATGCTAGATACAATGCAATGCAGATTGCAAACCAGAAACAGAATGGTTAATTTTGATTGGTTTTTAACTCGTTTGAAATGGGACAAAGTTGTATAACTGAGATCACTCCAAATTAAAATCCTCTAGAGTTCAGGATGTCAACAGGCAAAAATGGCTGGAAATCAAGCTATTCACTAAAAGAAGAATTTAAACATATTCTTTGCCAATTAATGCCTTTATCAGGAGGTGGAGTATTATGCTCTAGAGTTAACAATTCTGCCCTCAAAATAGAGTGGCTCTTGCAGTGACCCTTTTGACATATGGCAAATCATGGATACAAGAAAAGAACTAGATGTGTATATAATTATTGTCATTGAAATTATACCCTATTATTACGCAGAATCTTTTTTGTGCATTTGCATATATATGAGGCTACTTTCTTTTCAGAAAAACCAATTATAATTTTTTATCATTCCCATACTTGTTTGATCTTCCTTAAAATTGTTTGCTTCTCAGTTTTCTACTCCTCTCCCATCATTCTCCAACATATTCCAGTTGTTTTATTTTATTTAAAGACAATAATTTGAATGTTATTAGTTTTAATTTAATGTGATTCTCTCAATTTAGTCTTTTAAGCATTATGCCACAGTCCATTTTGCCTTACTGATAGGGAGTTGTGTGAGTTAATACATTACGTAGTTCACTGGAGAAACAGAAGATGGGCAGGAAGTCTTAATCAAACACTGACCAAGGATTATTGGGAATGCATGTCAGGACACATTAGAATCACTCAAAGAAAATAGCTCTTTCGGTCTCTTATCACATTGAAGACTAGACAGTACGTAGCATGGGATGATCAGGTGTCTTTTGATCACATCTATTAGGTAAGTAAGTAGGGACAGGCATAGATCAGTAGTAGAGTGAGATCAGCCATGTTCCCCTCCTTCATCTAAAATTCAGGAACTGATTCATGAAGGAGTTGCTAGTAGGCTGTGCAGATCACATAAACTGTGCTATGCAGATGATATAAGAACAAAATCAAAGATCCTTCTCCATTATCTCTAATCAAGTTATACAGCAGTATACAGGTAAAAATATTCTAGAATGGGGAAGTGACCAATCTATCTTTTAAAATACCACATAGACATCAAAGTATCTTTGTATATTTCAACTGGTAAGGTTTAACCATATAAGGCAGGGGTCTTCAAACCTGGGCCTTTTATGAATTGTGGACTTCAGCTCCCAGAATTCCTCAGCGCTGGCTGAGGAATTCTGGGAGTTGAAGTCCACAAGTCATAAAAGGGCCAGGTTTGAAGACCCCTGATATAAGGCAAAAGCACACAAAACTAATGAGAAATTGACATATTGTTCTAGGCATGTTGTTCTAGGCCAGTGACGGCGAACCTTTTAGTGACCGAGTGCCCAAAAACTACCCCCCACCCCTGTCCCCGCTCCGCCGTGCCCGCTGGACCACCCACCACCTCCACGGCCCGCCACAGATCACCCAGGCAGCCCAGCAGCGCCATGGTGGCCACGCCCTCCGCCCGTGCCCTGCAGCATCATCTGCGTGTGATGGGGTGCAAGGGCGGAGTCTTGTCCCCGCTGCCCGGCTACCATGTCCTTGGCTGCGCAGCATTGCGTGGGCCGTGCCCAGGGGCGACCCTCCTCCAGAGGGCTGCTGGTGAGGAGGGGGCCATGGGAGGAGGCGGGGCTGGGGTGACAGTGCGTGTGCCCACAGAGAGGGCTCTGATTGCCACCTCTGGCACGCATGCCATAGGTTCGCCACCACTGTTCTAGGCCATCTTGAGGTTAGTTGCTCTTCCTGCAGGTCAGGCTAATGCTAAATAAACTTTTCTCTGTACCTTTGGCTTTTCCTACTCATCAATATTCTACCAACTCATGTAAGCTGTTGCTGATTTCCCAACATACTTTGCCATGCCGTTTTTGTGGTAGGAACAAATGTTGCTATAACACGAGCCATAATAAACAGTTTTATTAATATATTTTGATATTAAAGGTTTTACTTAATATATATTTCTTTAGGTCAGCCTAGCAACTTAGATTAAATGTAGTTATATTAATCAGTTTATAAATGCGTAATATGAAATCAAATATAATTCATGTGTGATTATATATTTTAATATTACATATGAACAGCTATCATTTTAGAATCTCACAGAATGTACAGAATTCATCACATCGGCTAGTCTTTTAAAGATAATTTTGTTGTAAATTTAGGCTATCAATGTTTAAAGAGCATAAGTTTATTGTCTTGGGATATTAAAGTGTGTTATTAGCATTCTAAGCTCTGATTTCTTGTTGGACAAGACACAGCAAAGAAACAATATTCTGTCATTTTGGTATTTGTGTCTTTTTCTTTATGATATAGCTATATTTCTGTGAAAAAAAACAAAACAAATAAAACTTGTTATGACCAGACTCGATTTTACAACCATTTTTACAGCAGTTGTAAAGTGAATCACATGGTTGTAATCCTGAAACCATTCCCCAAATGGAGATTTTTTGCCAAAATGTCAAAATGCCTAAAACTGATAAAAAGCATTTCAAAGTGCTGTCACGTAACTGCAGGATGCTGCAATCATTTTAAATATGAGCCAGTTGCCAAGAGCCCAAAATCCAGTCATGTGACCACAGGGGGAGTGGCATGATATTTTACAATGGCCAGAAATGTTTTATGAGATGTAAAGCACCTTTTCTGAGGCAGTTATAACTACAAACATATGTTAAACAAATGTTTATAACTTGAGGACTATCTCTAAATGAAAGACTTATATAAAGAAATCTGGATAATAATTGAATGATTAAAAACTATATTATGCAAATCAAGTATGCCAGTTGGCTTACTATTTAAGAGATTTGTCCTTGTAGAAATGAAATCTACAGATCCAAGCAAGAATCATCAAGTTACAGTGTTGGGTAAAATTTAGATTTTTCAAATAGTTTCGAATAATGAACTATTTCAAATGTTTAATGGCAAGTACACCTATCAATCCAGTGCACTGATAGACATTGCATTTTAGCACTATTGAGATGGTTTTCTTTCCTTCACAAAAGATAAAAAAATACAAACTTATTTTTTTTCCCAACAACCCTGGGGGAGAAATCTGGAATCCGGATATATTTATTTGGTCATTTGATTATTCATCAGCAGCATTTTAAACAGTTTTTCTCAGCTCAATTTACAAAAGTTAAAGAGATACATAATTAAACTGTGGATTTTCTAGTTCCAGGCCTATCATTTATCCCACCTACCCACCTCAATGAGACTGAACTTCACACTTTAAGGAAAATTGTGCTCTATATGTTTTGGGCAATCTATATAAAGAATCTGCTTCTGGAGCTACTCATTCTGAACTATACCTTTGTCTGAGCCTGGAGCAGTTGATCAACTTCTAAAACCCTTTTTTAGCAGGATTATTTTAGAGGTCCAGGAAGACTCTACTTCCACAATCTAAGAAGGAAACATAGTGAAGGAGTTTGATTTAACTCCATAAGGCTCAATAACCTCCTTGGGACAGCACTCAATGGAAGATCCTGATAGACCTCTGCCTATATAAGGGTCACACTGCTGAATGAAGTCCAGTCCATGAAAAAGGTTGAAGGGAGGGAAGGGTCTGGCTTTAAATAGATGAAAGAGGTTGTAGTAAGTAAGGCTAGCAACTGAGGGGGAAAAGCAGAGCTGCCTGTCCCTTCGCAGTTTTCCCGAATAACTTCCCCTGTAGATGGAGGAAACAAGAGAAGAGAATGAGATGGCAATTTCCTTCTCTTTTTATAAGAGACTGTAAAACCTTTGGAGAAAAACTGCTTATCACAGGTAGTCTCACCTGAGAAAGATGGAAGACAAAAGTGATAGTAAGGACTAATGAAAAGCAACAGAACAAGACAAAAAGATTGGAATACTGGCTCTTTAAGTAGTCTGAAAAAAGGATTTGCCAAAAAACTGATGGGCCTGCTCTGACTAAATAAAGGAATGTCTCAGGAAAAGTTCATGATATAAAGTAAATCTATTTGCTAGGCTTAGACAAGCACTAAGGTTAAAAATATGGTAGTCTAGTTTGTGGTCAGGTTGATCATGAAAACACAGCTTTTACATAATACTGAACGATGTTTCCAGAATAGTTTTATTGATCATGTGCTGCCATCTTCAACTTATACTTTTCATTAATTTCTGCATTCTCCTCTTTTTTTGTTATTATTCTTCAGAGGGTATGGCAAAATATTGCTCTGTACATCTGATGAAAGAACTGCCATTCATAAAAAGTTTATGGTAGGAGAAATCAATTTTCTAAACATAAGGGGCCACAGTATTTGGAAGGAGGACCAAGGCTGTTGGTTGGTCTTTAAAGTATTGTTCTTATTTAATGAAGAATGTATTTGCTTCAAGGATGAAGAACAAATGACATGCTTATACTTGCTCTTCAATAAAGAACGTAACTCACGTTAAGGCAATAATATATTAAAAGGCCTGCCTGACCCTGGTCCCTGAAATAAAGGGGATTCAAATACTTAGCTTTGATGCTGTTGCTCTTCAATTTCCTTTAAAAAAAAAAAAGAATAATAGTAATTTTTGTGGAGAGCTGTAGAAAAGGGAAATTTTCACAAGATTTATAGGTGATGTATGAATGTAGCACATATGGATTGTGTGTCCTAATACAGAGCTCCCCAACCTTTCCAGGTTGGCAGCCCAGAGGGAAAGGGAGGAGCAAGGAAATGTGGATGCACAAATGGGCCGCTAGCTCCCTCATGGCGGTGCTAGTGCGAGTGAGGGGAGTGCGCGCACACGTGCATGCACTCACCAGCCAGTCCCGGGGTCCATAGGTTGGAGAACCCTGTCCTAACATCAGTACATCTAGCATATTTAGGATATGGAATAAGATGACTGAGACCTTAAGATTAATCATTTTAAATAAATTACTTATAGAAAAGTTTGTGCTTAATCTGCCATTGCAGAAGCCTAATAATTTTAGGGGATGGTTTAAAACTGATATAACTTTAAAAAAAATTCAGACTTAGCAGAGTTACTAAAATCAAATTCTTTATATAGGTCTGTAAGGCTTTCCAGCTACAAAAGTCAGAGTATACATTTACATGCACAAAAAATGGAAACCCAAACCCTTTAAAAATGCCATTTAACTTGTATAATCATACAAATATTATGCTCCACTGGAGTCTTGTTTGAAAGAATGTTTCATCTATTCCCTTAGAGTTTTTAATCTTATAATATGAAGAAGAAATATGAAATATAAACTGAGTTAAGACAGAAAGCAACCTACTGGAATATTTGGAATAGTTTTGCAGATGCTACAGTTTGTACAGTTTCTGCCCTTTGGAGGCAAATATATCCTAATTCTTAAGTACATTAAACACATGAATCTTCTTTATTACTTTTGCTATTCTTGGCCTTTGTTCCCTGAGCCCACTTCTTATTATTCTTGCCATTGTACTGACAGCAAATAAGAACTGTGCCATGAGCATCCTGTATCAGAACATCAGGGCTTTGAAACAATGAACTATGTTACATTTTCAGCTTGGGAAGATACCAAGGAATTGGAGACCAGAGGCATTTGCAGAGCTCATTTTAGACAGATGGCAATTAATAAAGCTCTGTCAGGAGAGATTAGTGGAGCAAATACACAGTCACTGCTATGGAAAGCAATTGCTTGGGCCTTTGAAGGAGGAAAGCAAGGCCAGAAAAAAAAGGATACATTATCTTTGGAAATAACAGGGATTGTTTAGATAGAAGCAAAAATTGTTGCCCATAATGAATATAAAATGTATGTTTTTCACTATCCAATCTGTTTAGGTTTATGAGCCATGTTTCCAAATGAACAAATTGATTATTCTCATAAATAGGTGGCTATTATTTTTCCATCACTTTTATTACCTTCTCTTGGATTCAAAACACAAAATCTAATACCATCATAGCTGGTATTCTCCTATGACCATTCCATTTCTTTCAGCCCTATATGTGATACTGAAGAAATGCTGAGTGCCATGGCTTAAAATGATTCGTTGCTTTAAAAATTGGCAAAATATCTCCCAGAGATATTTGTAGGAGTAGGGTCAGACATACACAGGCGAGAGTGAGCTATGTTTTTAAGGCAAACATATATGATCTTGAGGAAAATAGGCAAGAAGTGTTATATAAGCAAAGGGGACTGAAATATTCCTGAAGTCCTTGAAAACAATATAATATTCCAAAGAAAGTCAGGGAGGCTTCTCCTTGGTTCTCTAGGATATAAGAAGGATGGTAGTTAAACACAATCAGGTATGCCAGATTCTCTTATTAAGCTATATCTCAATATAGTTCTAGACTTCCTCTGGAGTCTCTTTCCTGATTTGTCTCCCCTGAAGAGCTGACATCAGTCTCGCAAGTGACATAGTGCCTTCTTTCAGATTCTACATGGAAGTACAGCTAACTTTGTTTCCACTTGGAAACCACTTCTGCACTTTGTGCTTGGGGTGAAAAAAAAATGAAACATTAAGTTTAGGTTTTGCTAATTAGATAGATTTGTTGTTATAGAAATGGCTAGTATATATTACTGTGTAAAAGTAAAAAGTTGAAGCTTATTCTGCAGCAGTGAAAAGCATTGGAAGTCAATGCTTTTCTTTCTTTTCCCCTTTTTCCCCTACACTTTTTCATCTAACCTTTTTACTCCCTTACTTTCCCATTATTTACATTTTCCTAATTTTTTTTTAATAATAATTGCAAGGAAGTAAAAAATAATATTTTTTAAGGAGGTTGCTCTCCCTCCCTGAAATTGAATGATTCCAGCTTCAGGTTCATATTGGCAGCAAAGAACACCTAAAATATGGCCTTTGCCAAATCTTAGCACAGTAAAATATATAGTATTGACAGTTAGTTAAACATTAATCTATAATAATATTGCACTCCCCGTGATCATTTCCCCATGATTTATCTCTACAAGCAGAGATCATTTTTCTAACACCAACATTTTCTACCATAAATTTACTTGGCTTTTTTAAAAAATATTTTACAATTTGATTTTGTGATATTATCAGTTGTAAATTAAAGACAGTATAATTCACCATTCTAATAGGAGTTTTAATTTTTATATTCATTTTAACTCTGATTTTAAATTTAATCATTTTTATTTAGCTTTCATTATCCAGGGTTTATCCCATTATCTTCTATAGTACAATAACCCCCTACCATGATGTTCCTCATCCTTATTTTCAGGGAGCAGATACGTGGCTTGGCTGCATCTATGTTGCCCAGAAATGGTGTCCTTGTTGTCATTGACTGACAATTTCAGTCATAGACTGAGTCAAGCTGAAAGAAAGAACCACAGAGAGAGGTGTTAGCAGAGGAATAGATGAGCCTAAAATTCAAATTAAAAATATGAAAGGTTGACAAGAGCCAAGAACGGAAAAACTGAAGTTATTAGGACATTCTGGTGAAGGTTCTTGAGGTATAAGAAAATAATGACAGGGAATAATCACAAGGAGAAATGCCTTTTTTACCTCTGAACAGGAAGCAAGCATACTGTAATGACTGCATAAATGATCTGTAGGCTCGGCAATGTGTAAAACCTATTTCAGTCTATAGAAGGAGGGAGGATGAGGGAAATATCTCAGAAGGAGCCCTCCCTAGTTTTCCAGAGAGTAAAAGGAAAGGAGGGAAGAAATACTTTTAGCCTTGCAAAATTCTGTTAATATAACCTTACAATAAAGATAGATAAATAAAGATACTCCTGAATGTACTCAGCTCTGGGAAGAAGGCAGTGGTGAACTATTTCTGAAAAACCTTGCCAAGGAAACTGCAGGGACTTGTCCAGACAGCCTGAGAATCAGACACGATTGAATGGAAGAAAAAAGAAATCTTAATAGAGATGTAAAAAACAACAATAAAGCCTTCCAGTCTGTGTTGCTCTTCTTTGCATAACATGCATTCACTTAATAATAGTTAGACCACATTAAGTAGGGGCTGCTTTGTGTGTGCCAGCCATTGCATAAGTTTAGAAGCCAATATAAATCCAACTTGGTTACCGGCAGGGAGGTCCAAATGGATAATTACCAAATAGGCAGTCTAGGTTAATGTTGACCATTTGTCTGGATCTCTTTAAAAACAAATTTATTTTAGGATTTCTATCAAAATATCACAGTGATTGATGACTGAATATTCGGCAGTTCACGCCTGCTCCTGTTAACTCAGATAACTGGAATTCATTTATCAATGCCATATTGTGTGCTCTACATCTTGGATAATTATACCTTTTACTATAGTGAACAGAGAAGAACATGAAAGGTACTCTGGTGTACTCTTTTACTTGCTGTCTTAGGCTCACCATTAGCAGAAAAGCTAAATACATAGCTGTCTCTCAGCAGTGGTAAGAAGCCTAATTAAAGTTCATGAGGCACTTGAAAGCTTTCAAAGAGAGATTCAGGAAGGGATTTCCCATTATATTTGCCAGCTAAAATTACTCTGCAAAGCTAGAGTTTGACGTACTGATCTGATATTTAATTCCAACTTGACATAGATAATTTGGGACCTACCAAGTTCACTACATATGGCAGCCCTCCACATGTGGCTAACTTGGCCTGAATGGCCAAGGCTGTAAATGTTGATGAGAGGAGGCATCCAGGATCAGGAGCTATAGTAATTTGGAGTCTTGGGAAGTCACCAGTTGCTCAGGCATATTTTAGCAAGGCTTGGTTTTTTTATTCTTATCTTTTTTTAATCCCCTGTGGATTTAAACTTTAAATTATTAATACGATATAGAGATAGAATTTATATTTTATTTGTTTGTTCATTAAGGGGTTGATTTATATGGTACATTTCATTCAGGAGCTCAAGGCAACATATGTAGTATTTAGCCCCTACTTTTCTGCCAAACAACAACTTTGTGAGGTAAACTACAAGAGAGAAGCTGACTCAAAGATTCCTAGTAAGTTTCTCTAGCTGAGGTTAAACTAGCATTGCTTCTTCTGGTCTAGCACCTTAATCAGTATATTTCATCCACTGTGTAATTTTAGATCTTCAGGGAGAAAATCCAAAAACTTGCAAGCAGTTATGAGCAGATCTAAAATTCCTGGTGATCCTTCACATCATATTTATGACCAAAATTCCCATGAGTTGAATTGTTGGGGGGAAAAAAGATCTAGCAATAACATTTGGGTATTTAAACTAAAAATGCTTTCTCAGGCTTTCCTCTCTCAAAAACAGTGGCTGCATAATGAAAGGGAAACAGCAAAAGCAGGAAAAGGTCTTGAACATTTGTGACATGTTTGAGATTATTTCTCTGTATTAGTTTTTATTTTTAAAAAATACAGTATGTATTGAGAGAGAGAGAAAGAGAGATGTTTCTAGTCACCTTGTATGTCTGCCTGAAGCATTTCCTAACTCAGTTCAAAAATCAGAGGAAACTATATATTGTAGTAGAAAACCACACTCTAAAGACACAATTAGACTACAATTGCTAGAAAACGGCAAATGGCTTCCTTTATTTAGTGGTCAGGTCATCTAGACTTTGGGAAATAAATATTGATGAGGCTTCTCACAGATATTTCAGCATCGCTTCAAGCTTAACAAGGTTTCCTCCCTGTTCAGAACTGGGAATTGTACAAGAGCTGAACTAAGAGAGATGGGTTAGTGATTGGAGGTTTCCTGAGAGATTCAATAAATTGGTTGCTGCAAATGGTGGTGTCTCTATTTTGTTTCATCTGCCACAATTGCATGTTATGTGTGCTTGCATCAGGGGTTTGAATGGTTGGTGGTTTGTATCCAATTCCATTCATTTATCTGAATATTAGACTTCTAGGAATTCTCTGGCTCTCTTGCTGTATGTTGGTTTTCAATAAACCCATGTTTCCCCCTGTTATCATTTTATTTAGTGAGAAAAAAGTCAAGAAATGGGAGTTTGCTTTCTTTCTCAATCTCTATGGTGAACATCCTTGGGGACGTGGAATTATATATTTGATTTTATTTTAATTTAGGATGACAGATGTGTCATTGATCTGTCTGATGCATGTTTTAGGATAGAATAGTGGTGGCGAACCTATGGCACGTGTGCCAGAGGCAGCACTCAGAGCCCTCTCTGTGGGAATGCGTGCCATCACCCCAGCCCCACCTCCCCCCGTGGCTCCCTCCTCACCAGCAGCCCCCCCAGAGGAGAGTTGCTGGTGAGCGTGGCCCACACGGAGCAGCGCAGCCAAGGACATGGCAGCCGGGCAGCAGGGACAAGACCCTGCCCTCACACCCCATCATGTCAGATGATGCTGTGGGGTGCGGGTGGAGTGTGTGGCCACTATGGCGCTGCAGGACCACCTGAGTGATCTGCTGCGGTAGGCCGTGGAAGCAATGGGGGGCCCTGCGGGCATGCACGGAGCGGGGAGCCTGGCGGTTTTTGGGCACTCGGTCTCTAAAAGGTTCGCCATCACTGGTATAGAACATGGAATGGATAAAAATGAATAAATAAAATTTTGGGAGGATCAATACTTTCTAGGTATTGCATGGCTGCTTCTGCTATACTCTCTGAGATGGGGGACACTTTCTTTGTATTCAGTTTGGGCACTGTGCACAGAGAACTGCCCTTGTCCACCTATATCTGATATATGCAGGAATGAAGGGAGAGCCACCTGAGGATCTAAAAGCTCTTTTATGGAAGCCGGTTTGGCACAAAAGGAAGGCCAGAGTTAGACTTAAAAAGATGGTTTTCTTTATGTGATACTTAATGGAAGAGCTTTAAATTTTACGTAATGAGATAAGGAGATTTTAAAAGATATTATCTGATTTAATATCTAGGATTTATATCTATAAGGGAAATAAATTAGCTACTCAAATAATTGTTTAGAATTATAAATAGAAGAGGGATTTAGAGGATAAAAGTTATTTTATGAGTAAGCGATGATATTAGAATGAGAACCAGAATATGATTGTGAATAAACTAAGAATTTACTGGAATAAATAATAAGTGTATTTTAGACATGATATTATTTTGTATGAACTAAGGCAGGGGTAGGCAACCTTGGCTCTTTTACGACTCGTGGACTTCAACTCCCAGAATTCCTGAGCCAGCACGGCTGGCTCAGGAATTCTGGGAGTTGAAGTCCACGAGTCGTAAAAGAGCCAAGGTTGCCTACCCCTGAACTAAGGGAACCATGGGCTATCCGAAACTTAAACATTATTGGATACTAAGCCAACTGGAATATTGTAATTGAAACCAGACAAAAGTTAAAAACAGGACATGAAGACATATAATTTAAAAGTTGTTTATAAATGTTTTAAATGATTGAGTTATAACTAGTAATCTATTAATTTGAATTTGGTATAATATCTAAGGGAAATAGAGAGGAAATTCTTGATGATGTAAACTGATATATGTATGGATAAGCGTGTTATGGGACTATGTATTACCCAACCACCATGTTGCTTCCTTAAATATCTGAAGTTTTGTAAAAATGAAAAATTAATAAAACTTGTTTCAAAAATTTTTTTTTTTCAGTTTTAAATTAACCAATCACTTTCACATATAATTTTATGTACAAGCAGTCCTCAAACACAACTGGGGCCAGAATTTCTGTTGCTAAACAAGGTAGTTGTTGAGTGAGTTGCACCTGATTTTATGACTTTTTTGTCCTGGTTGTTAAGTGAATCACTGCAGTTATGGATTATGTGGGCATTAAGAGAATCCAGCTTCCCCCATGGACTTTGCTGGTTGGAAACTGGCTAGAAAGGACACAAATGGAAATCACATGACTCCAGGATGCTGCAACTCTTTTAAATACATGCTGGTCGCCAAGTGCCCAAATTCTGATCATATGGGATACTGTGGTGGTCATAAGTGTGAGGATCAATCTTAAATCCATTTTTCAGTGCCCTTGTAACTTTGAACAGTCACTGAACAAATAGTTGTAAGTTGAGGATTACCTATACTGAACTGCGGTACATAAAATAATTCAGGTTTTTTTTTGTATATTTTACATTTCAATAGTATCATACTGATTGACCCAAACTATTATAAGGTTGAATTAAAATATGTGCAAACAAAAATTAATTCTGCGTTTTCTGTGTCTGTCAACATTTGGACAATGTCAGCGATTGAGATGTTGCAGTCTGCTCATATGTTTTTATATGAAAGTGTAAGATGATCAACTGACTTATTTTAAAAGATAAAGGATGATTATATTAGTTTTCAATTCTTTATTTTCATGGCAGATTATTTTTGTTTTTGACAGAACTGTGACAATAACTATTTTGTTGTTGCTTAGCAACCAACTGGTAATGTGGCTAAAGGTTTAAGGGATTGTTAAAGGCCTATGTTCTATCCTGTTGAATGATGTGAGGCACTGAACTGAAGATATTAAAATACTCATTCTGCACTTGATGATGATTGTCATAAAATACCATTAATACTATCTCCCCATTTGCATTTTGTGCCCACACAAAGGGACCAATGCCTGCACAGAGATAACAGAATACTTTAGTTTTCCAAAGAATTATTTTTAATGCACTTTTTAGTCAACATGGACATACAGTTGCCTTTGCCATCTAATCACTGTTTTTATGTTGCTATTGTTCCTAGAAAAGGCTTGATGAATCTAGCTTTTCTTTCCATCGATTAAATATATGCTCAATAAAATAATATTTCATTGAATTGGAGCTATAGGAATTTAGAAACTAGGCAAAGAATTTTTAAAGAAACTTGTGGGTGTTTCCTAAGGTTGTCAGATTTTTTTATTGTCAGGCTACTAATACAGAATAATTTCAGTTCTGCAGCCAGCTATTTTGCTGCCAACTTTTCTAAAAGCTGAAGATATTTACATACATTATCTCATAAATGCTTCCTAACCAAATATGCATATTTAATCATTTTTCCACTATATTTAGTTTTGTATTCCTGATTGATTTTGTATTATTGACTCCTGATGATTGCCTGGACAAGTCCATGCAATTTTCTTGGAAGCATTTTCAGAAGTTGTTTATCCTTGCCTGCTTCCTAGGGCTGAGAAAGAGTAATTGGTAATATTTGTTAGTGTGTTTACAATAGGAAGCTAAGCAAAATTAAACTATAATTAAGATATATATGTAATTAAAATACCTAAATAATTCTGCAGATTCAACTGTCGACTTGTAGTGAGATGAACTCTTCAGTAAAAAAGAAATATACCCTCAAACTTGTTGACTGGTTTGTTGCAATGTTCTTATCATGTTATGAAAGTGGTGATTATGATCAAAGTCCTGCCTCTTTCATAGTGAATCATGTGAATACCGAGTAATGGAACCTCAACTGCACAGCCACAATATTATCTTGATTTTTTTGACCTGCTGTATACAATAGATACTGTTAGATTTGCCACTAGCTTCTTCTAAAGTGGTTTTCATCCTACCAAAAATTCATCTTCCTTGGAATTCTCACGGATCTCTATCCAAGGAGTAAGAGCGCTATATAATTGCCAAAGATTGGGAAATGTAATGTAAAGCCATGTGATATTCTTTTTTATATAAAAATATGCAATATATATGCTGTATTCTTTATGAACTCCAAAGTTTTGATAAATAACTTAAAACATACAAGCCTCTACAAATACCCCTGTGATCTCTTGACCATCTTCAGTGTTTATATATTTATAAATACTTTTTCTTATGGCTACTAAATTTTATGTCAGCAAAGAAAAAGGGAAAGTGATTTTGTTCAGCGGTGTGTTGGTACGAGGTATTTTAAACTAATGTTGTATTCTTGAAAAGTATATAAAATTATCATCCTGTCTTAAAAAGCAGGATGTTTGTGTCCAAGAGAGCGAATGGGCAGAAACAGTTGAGACTCAAATTTATCAATCCTACATTTGAACTATAATAATAAAGATATCTAAAATAATGTGAAGATATACCCATGTTTATATAGTGGTTACAATTGCTCTCATTTGCTGAGTAGATGCCAGAACTTTCAATAAACACATTCTTACAATTAGAACAGGTATCTTCAAGAACAAGTACTTTTACTACCCAATCCATGCTTTACAGAGAAATAATCATCTAAATTCTTATCATTTAAAGACAAGCCATGGGCTCCTAATAGATGGAGAATTTAGATACACCAGATATCCTTTCCTACATTAAAAATAAGCTTGATCTTTAAATGTTTTAGGCAACTTCACCTCCCAGCAAAGGAAATTGAGGATGTGTTCAGATAGATGTGCAGGCAACTTTTTCCCCCCATCCATCCTCATTAAATAAAATAAGGGTATGCAATTTCTTGTCGACATGTAAAGGCTGCATTCCAAAAATGAGTGGAGCCACAACCTCTTTTAAGAGGAGGCTTCAGGGGTTGTAAAAGGTGAAAAGGGTACCTTGAACTTCTTCAAAGTTTATGGTAAATGCCTTAGCCTTTAAGACTCCACAAATTCATTTCTGGTAAGAAGACAAATTAGTAACAATTAATTCTTGGCAGGAACTCTGGGGCCTTAAAATGAATACTGCTAAGTTATATGTGGGTCATGACTATACTTTTTGCATACCTTGAATAGAGAAGCAAACACAAGGATATTACATTTGCATTAATTTTAACAGCTGAACACTAATTTTATTTTAATAGATTAAAATAAAATAGCTTAATTAGGAATACCCAGGGGGGGGGGTGGTCCACAGGAGGGTGGAGAAATCAATATTGTAACCACAACTGCACAATCAAAGCCCCATACTTTTTGTGGTGACATACAGGCAGTACATGTCAAAAAGGACAGGGCTTCAGATGTTGCAACCACATTTTAAACTTTTTTGGCCCTCCGTACAGACTCCCCTGGGAATACATCAGCATTAGATGGCCAAAGAATTTGACATGACTAAAAACTCACCAAAAATGCCAACAATTGGAGAGGGTCCAAACAATCATCAATTCATTCAAAGCCAGCAGGTTACAGTGAGTCACTGGTCTATTGCACCTGAAAAATCCAGCTGTACATTACATAGGCATTACATAGAATGTTGTTCAGACACTTTGAGCATGCAGACATACCACCAAATAAGGAAACAATTACAACAATTTACAACTGATAAAGGAGTAAGAGAACTACAAAATGTGAAAATTGTACTTGAAGTACAACGTCACAGCTTTGATGTATGACTTACCCAAGGCTCTAATTCTTATTCTAACAAGCAGTCCCAGGATTTTACCATGGGAAGAAGAGAGATAAGGAAATGCTTTGAATCAGCTGCCTCCTCTCAAGGCATGAACTGTGTAATGAGTTAGTAGGCACAGCTTGATACACTAATAAAGACTTCCATTCCTAAGGATGTTACATAAAACATACAGCAGAGAACATGTTAAGAAACATATTGATAATGTTACATTCATGGATGGAACTATAAGCCTGATTATTATGCAGTCGATTTTTGTGGTGGGTTAGGTCTTATTCTAACAATTTCAACAATAATAACTTTCAGAAATTATTAGAGTCATTGGTTGAGAAGCTGCAAAGAAACTCCATGCTGCCTGGGCAGAAGAAAGACAAAGAACAATTTCTTTGCTCCATCCCCTTTTTCAAGGTTGGAAAAAGAAAACAGTGGAAAAGAAAGACCCTTACAGAAATGCTGGAACTGCATCTGACCTTCTACATGCACAGCTTGTTCTTCGGCTAATTTGCAGGAGAGACTGCAATGACAGCTAGAATAACTTGAAGCAGTAGGTGACCATTTCCATTTATACTGTACTTGGATTCCAAGTGGCTATAGGTTTGCCTTCTGTGTGCTCTATTAATTCATTCTTCAAAAGGTGAGGCCTGCTGTGTCTTCTCAAGCAGATGCTAGAAAGCTGATCACTCCATTTTTCTTTCTTATAATAAATTAAGAAAATGTAATTGCCTGTTACAGCCCAAAAAGGAACCACTTGGGTCAGCGAAGCATAATTGCACTTTGAAGATATCCAGATGCAATATTTGATTAAATCAGAATCAATCAATTCTTTAACATTTACTTCTGGAAAGAGGCAAACGAACACTTGAGGTGAAGCTGAAGCATAAACTTTTCTCTGAAAAGAAAATAGAGATGAGAGTCAATACATGATAAGGAATACATACCAAAAATATGAGAATGTGTCTAAAAAGTTAATGCATAAAAATAGGAGAGAGTTGCACTATGCATAGCTCAATATGTGTTATGACACAAGAGCACTGAGGATAAACTTATAATTTAAGTACCAATTTCTTTCCCAAGCCAATTCACCTTAGCTTCCCATTTGGAGTCAATCCAATCTATGGCTGAATTTCAGTGGCATCTTCTCTAATGGTGTAGACACAGGTATCCTACCAATCACTTCAATCAAATTTTAAATTATCTGTGATGTACTGCTCACTAGATTACATTCTCTGATCAGTTCTACCTGGAGAATACTGGTAATCAGCATGACACCTCCCTGATTTTCAGCCAGTTTCCCTGACTGCTTATCACTTTTTTATCCTAAAGATAAGACATCATTTTTGTATATAGTAGTTCTTTTGTACATTATTGGATATTGGAATATTATCATTCAACTGTGTGGCATATGCTGAAATAGAATTATTCTAAGGAATTCTATTTAGGGAAAGATGGTCTACTGGAGTACATAGTAGGCTCCATATTGCCATATTATGGGCTTCCTCTGCAAGGTTCCTTTATTATTATTATATACATATGTACATATTGACAAATATACTCTTTGATGCATCCATGATTTTATTATCAGAAAACTGTAGGGTATAATATAAACAGCATCTAGCCAGATATCATTGAATAATATAAAGGAATAAAGTGGGCCATTTTAATCAACACTAACCTCCTGCTTTTCCCTCTTTAGAGGTAGATCTGAAGGAGTCATGTACATCTTCAGTCAGAGTTCTTAATAATGCAGGGTTCCTAGCAAAAATATAAAGTGCCTTCTGCCAAGTGTACTCAAAATTGCACTTCAGATTTTCATGTCAGATCAATGTCAAAAGCTTGGGGACAAAGCCTATATACATCAAGATTTTTAGGGCAAGATATAAACACACACACAGACACACGCATGCACACACAGAGAGAGAGAGAGAGAGAAACACATGTAAAACACACAGTATTTGAACAACAAAGTAAAACTAGTAAAACAATTTTATTGTTAAAATTTATATCCCATAGATATGCACAAACATATATATTTATACACAGAAATAATACTATATATTTATAATAATATATGGCAGGTCCCACAAGATGTCTTCTCTGCATGGTGCCCACCTTATGGAGCACTCTTCCCCATCCATCTATGCAGGGTGCTTGGTGCTCTCTGAGTCTGCTTATTTTCTTGCAGACATTTCATTACCAAACTAGGTGATATATGTATGATGTCGGTAATGAAAGGACTCTGCAGTTCAACCCTGAGCTGCAAATATTCTCTTCTAGCTCCATCCCTTTGGATGTCTCTCAAGGCTTAATTATGTTATCAGGCTTGAGGTTCCTAGAGAACCCAAGACATCTTTAGATGACTCCATTGTCGAAGTGGCCATTTTTAATCAACTATTTGCCTAGGGTCTGTATATTTGTTTTTATAATATTTGTCTTTTAATTTGGATTTTTATATCTGTTTTATATATTATTTTATTCAATTATCATATGCTTCCCAGGGTTGCTTTTTGTAAGGTGGATGGCTATACCAATCTGATTAATTATAATATATAAATAATATATTTGTGCTTGTCTCAATCAGGAATTTCTCTCTCCCCTGCCTCTGCCCAGTTTTCTCCTTCTTTCATATCTTCTATCAGAGATTGGAAATCATCTGTTCTGTTTGTCTTTTTGATGTTTTCAGCTATTGATAATTCTCTTCGGGAAACATATTGCACTGGTTTTTCATTGCAGTCCCACCACTATTAATATTTACGCTTGAATTAATCTCATCCCTGCCACTATATATGCCCTTCCAACTGTTCCAGGTTATATGTTGTCACTTGTTACTGGTAGAACAGCTGACGTCTATCAGTGGTAGGCATATTTCCAGCAGTGTTACTTGCCCAGTACTATCCTTGGATATATGTAGTAGTTCTGTCAAATCAGTAACATTTCCCAGATGTTACTGTTACTACATCCAATTAGTGTTGCTGCTAACTATCCACAGCTGCCTACTTGGCAAAGCTTGTCTAGCAGCTGTTTTATCTAATGGCCTCTCACCACCTGCAACCCAATAGATGCACCCAGTAGTAAAGTCCCAGGCTGGTTAATTTGTGCACCTCTGTATCACTCATATATTATTTATCTTCCTCTATTCTAGTCTATTTAACCACTGTAGCAGTGTGTAACTTCATGTCTCAAAGAGTTTGCAGATTTCTTTCCAGTAGTCCTCATGCATAGTCCATGCCACAGTACATTTTGGAAGAACACTGACAAAGAAGGTATTTTGAAGGTATGCTGATGATTTGGAAACTCTGCTGAATGAGTCAAGAAAAATTCAAGACTGGATAGATGAACAATATGGCTATATGTATTGTGAAAACTCTCTCAGTACATTAATATAGAAACATAATAAGGAAAATTTTATTGGCAAAAATCTGCCACCAAGTATAGCAATCATTAAAAACAATGTTCTCCTTTGAATTATGATACTTTTTCTTTTCTAAAAATGAGACTGAAACAGCAATCTGCATTTTTCAGCTGCTTACTGTGTATCCATTTGCAGGACTACGTAGCAACTGAATATATTACGAGAAAATTGTTTCCATGATCTAGCAGACAAACTATAATATTTTGAAAATCTCACGGAAATGATAAAAGTTACTATGTTACCATAATCTAACAAAATTGTAGCAATACTTCTAAACAGTGACAAATTAAATAAACAGAAATAAATTAATATAAAACCATGGAGCATTAATTGTATGCTTTTATTCAGACGATCACAGCAACTTCATTTCCTCTTTTTCCCTTCCAGAAACAAGTGTTCAGCCAGGTGATCTCTCTTAACAAAGGCATCCCAAAAAGATCATCTCATACCTCCGTTATTTAAATGTCAGATCAAATAATATGATAATATTAAATGATTCATGATTGTGGAATTAAACCATTAATACTTAACACCACCACTTTGAATGATCTTCAGGAACAAACATGGTACCAATATACTTCTAATAACAAGGATACAATATTCAGGTAGTCCTCGACTTATAACCATTTGTTTAGTTACCGTTTGAAGTTATAACAAGCATTGAAAAAAGTGACTTATGATCATTTTTCACACTTACGACCGTTGCAGCATCCCCATGGTCACGTGATCAAAATTTGGATGCTTGGCAGCTGGCATGTATTTATGATGGTTGTAGTGACCACCTTTTGTGCCCTTCTGAGAAGCAAAGTCAAATGAAGCCAGATTCACTTAACAATCTTGTCACTAACTTAACAGCAAAGATTAACTTAACAACAGTGGCAAGAAAGGTCATAAAATGGGGCCAAACTCACTTAACAACTTCTTGCTTAGGAAAGGAATTTTTGGGCTCAATTGTGGTCCTAAGTCAAGGACTACCTGCATCCCATAATCAACTGGGTATATACAGCCATTTCAGTTCTTGAGCAATGGGAACCTGAAAACCAGACACCTGGCACTCTTCCCCCAGCAGCAACTACTATTGCTAGTTTAATTGCTAATTTAACAATTGTTAGTTTAACAATTCTATGCAGAAGAAAATAAATATCCTGTGCCAATTTTCAGGTGGCACTTGATTCTCATAGAGCGCTTGTTACAGCTGTTTCTTTCAACTGCTTTAAAGACCTCTTTTAAAAGAGAGCTCTACCATACCCTCCAGGAAATTTGCTTCTCCTCCTGTTCTCTCAGTATTGTGGCACTCTAGCAGCCCAAACCAAATGATCAGATAGAACAGGGGTAAGCAATCTTGGCTCTTTTATGACTCGTGGACTTCAACTCCCAGAATTCCTGAGCCGGCTGGCTCAGGAATTCTGGGAGTTGAAGTCCACGAGTCATAAAAGAGCCAAGGTTGCCTACTCCTGAGATAGAAGAATGCCTGGGTGGATTCCGGTGACCATTACATTACAGCCACTGCTGAAGTGCCTGAATTTATGCCTGAATCTACAGCAAATTTTGTGTTGGAAGATGATAGATCATACCCTTTAGCATCATCTCAGAAAACATGAAGTTAAGTTAAGCAATTTCAGCTCGGGCCAGAGATGATAGAAAGGCACCATTTTATGAGGCCACGCCTTTAAAGAATGTTGAGCATGGAATCTTTGAGGAGCACTCCGTTAGCAGTTAGGGGCATTGAAATGGTTCCTATGAGAGTGCTGGTGGTCTGACTTTAAGAAGCAATGTGAGTAACACACTATATACATTAATTAGCGGTGATTAGTTTCATTTTTTTCTGAGAAAGATTGGTGGTTATAATATAAAACATACTGACTTTTCTGCATAATGCATATCTCATTACTATAATCCAGCTTTCCCAGCATGTATTCTGTTGGTGAGATCATTGTCATTTAAGGCTTGTGGCTCTCCACGTGGAATTGAACAATAGAAAGGAGCCATGAATAGGATTTGTTATTCTTTACTAAATTTAAAAACATTTTTGGGATGCTATTCTTGAACATGTAGCTTTTGTTCAAGTTAAACATGAGCAGGTATCATGATAAGAAGGGATGTTAATGTATGGAAAATTTCATAAAAACAATGCTATGTATGAAATCCTCTTACTACAGGCAATTGCACCTTACCTATGGAAACTATGGATCTTCAGTTGTTTCCAATTGTACATTATTCAGTTGTTTACTTGCTACATATGAGTTTTGTATTTCTCTAAATATTTCTGTTGCAATTGCTTGGAATGTAATTGGATATTACCACAATTACTCTTCCAGAAATGCTTTGAAAAAAGTTCAAGTTCAAGGAAATAAATGGTTCCTCGGGGAAGTCCATTCATTAACATTTCTTCTAGAGCAGGGGTCTTCAAACTTGGCCCTTTTATGACTTGTGGACTTCAACTTCCAGAATTCTTCAGCCAGTCATGCTGGCTGAGGAATTCTGGGAGTTGAAGTCCACAAGTCATAAAAGGGCCAAGTTTGAAGACCCCTGTTCTAGAGCTTCTGGACAAATTTTATACTTTTCAAAAGAAGAGACTGTTCTTATGGAGCAATAATACAATCAGGGTTATAAATTCATCATTTCAATGAAAATTTGAGAAAAATAATCTTTCAAAATGCCTGTATGAAATATTAGCTACTTCTCATCCACAGAGGACAACCAGTTTGGTTAGCTGATGTGTCCTCTCTGCATATACCGTGTATGTTCAAAAATTACTGCAGAATATTGTATTGTAATGAATTACTTGCAGTATGAGCACTTTTAAATATTGTTATCTCAAACTGCCTCAGTCCTTCACTGCAATAATACAATCTGTCAAAATACTATATTCCACCAAGCTTAGACTGCTTATGTTATATTAATTTTGTTGTTTTAAATATAAACCTATGCATGCCCATAGAATTTTGTAAACAAAACCATTAAAGAGTGACTTAAAGAGCCTATTGTCAAAGAGATGATGAAAATCACTGGGAGATGGATAGTCAAGCGTAGCAAGGAATAAAGATGAACAAATGCACTTAACCTGATTTAAGGATGTCTTGAGACTACACCATGGATTTTGCAATCCTGAATTGTAACTGGACACTTTGTTTGAAATAAAACTTGTGTATTAGAAAACTTCCATTGCTGGGGTGGAATGTATGGCTTTTTAAATTCCACATTTTTTCTCTGCCTCCAGAATTTGTCATTTAAAAGATTTTAGTCCCTTTAATTCATATATGGTTTTCCTTGCCTCTCTGCATTATTAGACTGCTAAAAATCAGGATGGAGGAAAGCATATATTATATGCATATGAATTACTTTGAGATTAGGATTATGAAAGAATAATAGGTCTCTGTCAGAGTCACAGCTATAACTCCAATAATCAAAATTGTGCCTCTGTTTTTTTTAAGAAAAATAGTTGGAAAGTGAATATTGTATTAATGTCCACATGCACATGGAAAGCAAGTAATAGAAAAAAATTGTGCAAAATTTTCATATGTTTTTCAGTTCTGAAAACAATTAAGCTAGTTGAACTAAGAGTAGAACATATAGCAGAATCCCCAAAATAATAAAGGATTGGAATATGAATAATCCAGTTTAATTGCAACTGGAGATAAGGGTTAAGGCACGGGTCTGCTGGCTGAGGAATTCTGGGAGCTGAAGTCCACAAGTCTTAAAGTTGTCAAGGTTGCAGACCCCTGGGTTAAGGGATTCAGTCAAATGTCCTGGGGAAAAATAATGTTTCTTTGGAATAAATCAGAAAAAGGGAATGTAAATGTTGAAATGAGTGAATCTCTGCATACTGGGCAATATATGAGCCATTACTCATATACTTTACATAAAATGACTCAAGTTCTTAGTTATCAATAGATGCAATAATGTGAAAATGGGTGTTTGGGGTCAGAAAGTATCTGTATCATTCTTGAAAATTAGATAATCTGAGAAAAAGAATTGAGATTCATAATGGAGTCATCAGATCATTGGGTTATTCACTGGGAGCATTAGGAAAATGTGGGGGAATTATGGAAGACGACAATAAGACTACAACTACAAATTATGGGTATGCTCTTATAGCTTAACTGATGAACTTCTCTGATTTATTTGGATGGTCATTCTTAAAATTATGAATTTTGAATTAAATGGAGCATTTGTCAGCTATGATCTATCAAAATAACAAACTCTACTTTTTTATGCCTTCTATGTCCATTTCTCCCATTTCAATAAATTGAAAACTTTACCAATGTAAATACTTCTCTTCACTGAAATTTTATGCTAGCTCCTTTTTTTTTTACAAAGAACTCAGGTACTTTCAAACTACAGAGAATGAGCTTCATTCCTTCTCTATATTTTGCTTCTGTGGCCTTCTTGGGAAGTCCCAGTAATTAGAATAAGTATCTAGAATGCACAGAAGTTTCTCCCAGTCTTTCCAGTTAAGTAGCTAAGGCAGCATGAAGAGCATTGGATGTATAAACTCCTTTGCCTTCAGTTTTGTTACAGCAAAGTGCATCACATCTGTGAAATGAAGAACCTTGTGGCCACCTCACATATTCTTTAAAAGTCTTATTACAAAGACAAACTTTTCACAAGAACTTTTGCACCTCTGAATAGAACCTCATCTCTGTGGTATCTTGTACAATGAACAGAAAAATGTTTTTAGTCAAGATTTTTTAAAAGTTATCTTCTTTGGGAATCTTCTCTTATATGAAAGAGTGCTACATCTAAAACTATCTATTTTAATTAATTTGCTCCATTTTCTTGATTGTTTTTATGGTCAGAATGATATTCTAAGGTTTATTTCTTTTCTTTTCTTTTTTTAAGAGTAAACTGTTTTGTATATTTCCTTTCTTAAAGATTCTTGATGGTATTTTTTAATTAGTTAAATATTATAGGCATGCTTGCTTCCAGCTGGATGCTGGATGATGCTTGATGAAATGGAAACCTCTTGTTGATACTGTCTATATGTTTCAATGAAAAATTCTGGCTCTGTATTGATGCTCCCTACCTGAAGAGTATGGAATAGTTTTTGTGACATCACAGTGATGTTGTGTGATATTGAAGTTGACTACTAAGACCTGATGTTGCTATTTGCTTGAAATGTGATAGTCCCATAACTCCTCATATACAGGTAGTCCTTGACGTATGACCACAGTTGAGCCCAAAATTTCTGCTGTTAAGTGAGGCATTTGTAAAGTGAGTTTTGCCCCATTTTACGACCTTTCTTGACTCAGTTGATAAGTGAATCATTGCAGTTGATAAGTTAGTAACCCAGTTGTTAAGTGAATCTGGCTTCCCATTGACTTTGCTCATCAGAAGGTTGCAAAAGGGGATCACATAACCCTGGGATACAGTAACGGTCATAAATATGAACCAGTTGCCAAGGATCTGAATTTTGATCACATGATCATGGGGACACTGCAAAGGTCGTAACTGTAAAAAACGGTCATAAGTCACATTTTTCAGTGTCGCTGTAACTTTGAATGATCATTAAACGAACTGCTGTAAGTCAAGGACTATTTGTAAAGGAAGGCAATAGGCAAGCAAGAACCAAAGTTCATCAGTGCTGGATAAGGCATAGATGATAGCAAGTGAGAGGTGTCAAGCTGAAATACAGTATTCTGCTTTCTATAGTAACTTCAAGTGGATACTCTCTGAATATCAAGTAGAATACAAGTACTTAGCATTGTTCAAGGCAATTAAAAAAAATCAGATCCAAAATAACACCAGATATAACCCTATTTCCTGACAAATGAAAGCATAGGCCTGAGAGAATATCTATTTCTACTATATGTGTCCTTGTCGAATCTTTTTATCTATTTTGTGCCTCATTGGGGGAAACTTGGAAATGAGTACACACTTCCACACAGACCTATATTCTAAGTATAGGTATCAGAAACCTAATGAAAAGAAGCCTAACATTGTGTACCCTATGTTTTCTTTCAGTCTCTCAGAAGTGATAGGAGAGGTTGCTAATAGAAAAAAAATTCTGCTACCATTGTTTAAGTAAAATTTTACTTTTGATGAAAAAGGCATTCTTAAATTATCAAAACACATTTACACCCACATACTAGGAAAAGTGCAGGACAATGCTGTGGTATTAGAAAATAGCCATGCTGACAGAAGAGAATGTGAATTGTAATTCCACACGTATAAACAGAATAGGATAAAGGATGAGTAAAAAAGTGTCATCAGTGCTAGGACACTTAAGATAACCTTTAAAAAAATGAGGAAACGTGTATTTCAGTGTGGTAGAATCGCCATGTCTGTAGCCCTAAAACATTACAAGAATTGTAATTAAGTATAATTAGGTCATGCAGTGATGCAAAGTACATTTGAGGGAAGATATAAAATGAGATTATTCCCCAAAGACAGTTAAGGAGTTAACACTATTCTCTGTATCCCTGAGTTAATACATAAGGATACACAAATAACTATTATTGTAAGCTCCTTGCTCACAAACATATTTCTTTACACATTGTTTGCTTTGACTTGTATTTGTTTTTCTAAACTGTAAAGAAAATTGCTAGTTAAACTACGCTTGATTTAAATTTAAAGATAATTTCACTTTTAAACTTTTGAAATGTTTATATGTTAGCTTATAATATCATTCTTGAAAATTCATATATTAATCAGGAATCCTGTGACTTTTTTTTAGTAATGATTTACCAATTTTTCACCTTTCTTTAAAAACAACAGGGGAGAAAATGTAATTTTAAAGATAATAAATGCAGGGAAAATAAAAAATGATATATATATCAAACACAAATCATATGTAATATGAAAGCTGGCATTAGAATTTACAATTTTGTGGGCTATACTGTATGTTTACAAGAAATGACTAATTTTTTTTCATCTATGGATTTTGATGTCAAAGCCTTCTGATATAAACCGCTACTAATTGAAGTTTCCATATACCTATTTGCCCATATTAGGAGGGAACAGAATTTTATTTCACATTCTGAAATAAATTCACACTTTCTAAACCAGTATGTCAAATGGATTTCTTCAATATTTAGATTTCTGATGCTTTAGCTCACATAAAACACAGAAATTATAATATGAGCTATCTTTGCAAATCTTTTCTCTAATTTTTAGTACTAAAGAAAATATATTTTGGAGTGGTTGTTTTTTTTAAAAAAATTCACTAACTGGTGTGAAATAAATAAGAGCCTGCAAAAAAAGAAAAGAAAAAGAAAATAAAACTGACAATTTCATCCTTCCTTTGTGTACATATCCACTTTTCTCAAGATGGGAAAAAAGTGAATCAGGAAGAGCCTTAGACTACTTGTAATCATACTTTTAGAGTATAGGATATTTCCAATTATCAAGGTTAAATAAATGTGAAGCAACGTTGGTATCAAAATAATGGCTTTTAATAGTGTTCATTAAATATCTTGAGCATTTCATATTTTCTCTTTTCTATTATATATCTTCATAAGGAAGAGCAAAACACCATTTCTTTTGAAAAAAAGGCAATAAATATGAAATAGAGCATAAAATGTTAATATATGGGTAATATATAACCCATATTACCCAGGGAGCACGATGTCTCACATGGTTAGGATACTGGGTTGATGATTAGCAAGCCTGCATTTGAGACCTGAGTGCTGCTGTGTGGCAAAGTAAGCTCCCATCATTGGCTCCAGCTCCTGTCGATTTGATAGTTTGAAAGCGAGTAATCGCAAGTAGAAAGATAGGTACCATTTTGGTGGGGACATTAATGGGGACTTGAAAGGAGCACCCAACCAGGCATTCTCCTGGGCAACAGTGATGTCACCAGCTAACCTTTCAACCCAGAAGCACCTTAGGTGCTTCCAATATGAATGCAAATGTGGTATGGGTAATATTATACCTGCAAAGATAAAGTATCTTGGTAAATCATTCTGTGCTATCAGATTTGAGAAAATGAATGTATGCATTTAGATTGCCATATGTATCCGTTTTCTCTGTTAAATGATATGCTCACTTTAACATACACTTTTGGTATTCACTGAGGGTGGAAGAGTACTATATTGTCCCAACTTATTGAAGCAACAGTGAATATTAGTTGAATACTCATAGCACTTCACATGGATTCTTAGTACTACTTATAAGAAAAGTATATGGCAGGCCAATATTGTAGTGACCATAACAAACTCATACTTCCTATGTTCATGTTCATGTAACTGTATTTTTTATTAAAAATCAGGTCACTAGTTCTTATTTAAGGTTACAGCCATGCAGAAAAAGACAGAACATGCAGTTGACAAGTGTCGCTAGAAGTAGGTTTAATTCACTGAAGGTATGAATGGGTGTAAGAAAGAAATTTGCCTATATGTGCCTGTAGAATAATAATAAAAAAGTAACATGTGGAGTTTTTTTCTCCCTCTCTTTCTCTTCATATGACACCCTACCGACTTGCCTTCTGCTGATGTGGCAGGTGGAGTTTCAGCTCCACACATCTTTTAATGATGTGTGTCATTCCAGAACACCAGACAAAGTATTCAATGCAGAAGGAATGTTCTTCTGGATTCATCATGATGTCGTTCCCTCGTTAACCTTAATAGTGTAGGGAACCTCTGCAACTACAGTATAAGATTGCTGTAGATCAATTCGTATTGATGGGATTGGATTGTGTTTTCCAGCTAGATTGCTCCCTTACTGTTTCAGCATTAAAACAAATATTTGTAATTATTATTATTTTTAGATGGGGTTACCCATACAGATGTTACAGATGCAACTTCAAGTTCCTCTTTTTTAAGAAAAGTTAGGGAAATATCATTATATTACAAAAAAAGTTAGGGAATTATCATTACATTACAAGGGAATTATCATTGCATTGCCATGTCTTTTTAGCTGGCCAAATGTTTCTTCAGCTTGCTTTAATCAGGTTCACCAGTGAGCTTACCTCCTGCAAATCAAACAAAATTGCTTTCCTTCTCTGCTAGTTTAATTGCCATGTAGTAGAGACAGAGCAGAACATGTCTTGAATTATTTTCCTTAAAACTGTCAATGCTTCCTTATTACCATTCTCTTAAAAAGTTAGTTCTCAGTGGGGATTTTGCCCCTCTTTTCACAAATGTATTCAATGCAACCTTTCAATTCTTTATTGCCAAAGATGACTTGTTTTTCAGAACTATTTATATAGATGACTTTTTCATTTAAAAAAATAATCCACCATTATTATGACTTTGATATTCCTGATGCCTTTAATATTCTTTGGCGGGGGATTTTTGCATTTATTTTTTTCTTCAAATCTTTTTTCTTCTTGAAATGCCTTCTGAAAGATACCAAACATTTCCACAAAGATTTCTGCAGCATTCTCCAGATAGACATTCTTATTTATTTTGTATCAGGTAGAGTATTTAAAAACAAACAAACCAAGGAACCAAACTTTACCAATTGTCACACTGGGAAGTATGAAATATAGTAATATAATCAGGAAGAAATTATGGCTACTATACTGTATACAGACTGCAAAGAACTCTATGACTATTACTATGACTTGAACACTGGGCGCTATCTAACAAAATGAAATTCAATGGTGAAAAAAGTAAGGTTCTACATTTAGGCAAGAAAAACCAAATGTACAGGTATAGTATAGGTGGTACCTTGCTCAATAGTAGTAACTGTGAGAGGGATCTCGGAGTCCTAGTGGACAATCACTTAAATATGACCCAGCAGTGTGCTGCAGCTGCCAAAAAGCCAACACAGTGCTGGGCTGCATTAACAGAGGGATAGAATCAAGATCACGTGAAGTATTAATACCACTTTACAATGCCTTGGTAAGACCACACTTGAAATACTGCATCCAGTTTTGGTCACCACGATGTAAAAAAGATGTTGAGACTCTAGAAAGAGTGCAGAGAAGGGCAACAAAGATGATTAGGGGACTGGAGGCTAAAACATATAAGGAACGTTTGCTGGAATTGGGTATGATCTAGTTAAGAAAAGAAGGACTAGGAGTACATGCATAGCAGCTATTCAATATCTCAGGGGTTGCCACAAGAAGAGGGAGTCAAGGATATCTCCAAGGCGCCTGAGGGCAGGACAAGAAGCAATGGATGGAAACTAGTCAAGGAGAGAAGCAACCTGGAACTGAGGAGAAACTTCCTGACAGTTAGAACAATTAACCAGTGGAACAACCTGCTTCCAGAAGCGGTGAATGCTCCAATACTGGAAGTTTTTAAGAAGAGACTGGACAGCCATTTGTCCGAAATGGTGTAGGGTTTCCTGCCTGAGCAGAGGGTTGGACTCGATGACCTCCAAGGTCCCTTCCAACTTTTTTTTTTAATTATTATTATTATTATTATTATTATTATTATTATTATTATTATTATTATTATTATTATTATTATTATTATTATTATTATTGTTGTTGTTGTTGTTGTTGTTGTTGTTGTTGTTGTTGTTGTTGTTGTTGTTGTTGTTGTTGTTGTTGTTGTTGTTGTTTTGTTGTTGTTGTTGTTGTTGTTGTTGTTGTTGTTTTGTTGTTGTTGTTATTATTATGTCAGATTCTCTTTACTACCATTCAATTGTCCAGTTTATTGCAAATTTATATGATATGTTTATTTTAATCCTATGCTCATGCTTAAAAATGTTGTATTCAGTCCCTGAGATTTACTTCTGAATACTGCTACAAAACATTGCCCAATTAGATTGCAATTCTACCAGAATATTTATCTACTGCTGACAAAACTCAAATACAATTAAACATACAGGTAATCCTCAAGTTACAACCATTGGTATAGTAAACATTGAAAATTATGATGCTGAAAAAAAAATGACTTACAACCAGTTCTTGGATTTATGATATTTGCAGCATGATGAGGTTTTGGCAACCAAAGTCAATGGGGGAACCAAATTCATTTAATGACCAGAGTGATTTGCTTAAGAACCAAGGCAAAAAGGGTCATAAATCGAGCATGATTCACAACCATCTTGCTTAACAATGGAAATTCCAGTGGAAATTGTGGGCAAACGTCAAGATCTACCTGTATACAAATGCTAAATTACAGTATCTATCTAATAAGCACAACAAACATATTAGATTATATCTATCATATGTAACTAACAGAGAGATGTTAAATTATATAAAACCAGACACACCACTGGAACTAAAGTCATAACACTATGTCTGATTTCTTTGGCCATGTTATGCATGCAAATTCACTGGAGAAGGCAATGATATTAGGAATGGTTAGTGGACAAAGAAGAAGGGGCAAGCATAGAACAGGCTGGCTTGATAACATCAAATCTGATGCAAAGTTGAACATACAACAATTGAAATAATTTGTGCTTGACAGGGTAGCATGGAGAGCACTTGCCTATGAAGTCACCAAGAGTCAGACATGACTAAATGGTTAAAAACAACAACATGCACAACAAACTAGAAGAAGTACTTAAAACTAAGTAGAAGAAAAGGCTGGAAAATGGGAATGTTAAAAAGTTTTATATGCCTGAAACAACTTTTGGAAAAGACAGGAAAAATCATTTTTTTCAAAAAGAAAACCAACAAAACAATTTCTATTAACCAGGTTTTGGTTATTCATGAATATCAAGACCTTCAAGATATCCTAATACAAACATTTTGTAGAGGTAACCCCAGATAGCAAAAATACATTATACCAATTTTTATTTTTTAAAGTCTTCTCTGAATTTACTCATACACAATTTTAATTGATTACTATATTCTATAATTGTAAGATCAGAAAAAGTATTTACTTATTTCTTATTTCTTTTTAAATATTATATCTGTCTCAACCCAACCCAGGGTGGTTGTTCTGGGGAAAATAAGAGGAAGAAAGAGTATTAGATATGTTTGCCATCCAGAGTTATTTATAAAAATAATAAAGAAAGGATATAAGTATGTCTATTCTCTGTATAGTATTTAACTATCACATATAAGATGGCAAATGCATGAGTAATATATAGTAAGTTTACTTAAGTTTATTTAAACAGTAAGCTATTATGTGTGTAATCCTGCTTTTAGAGTTACCACTTATTCTGCAAAGCCAGTAAGGTCCATTCTTAAGCTCTATAGAAAGCTAGGATGCACTACAAAGAGATGGAACAATAAAAACAGAAAAGATTGGAAATCATTGTAACATAATAGTGGAATAGATTTGTTTGTATATTAAATTTGATTTGTGCATTTGTAGCATGGAACGGTTTGGGCTTGCTTGTCAAATTGAACAGCATTTTTACTTTCAATGCATCAGAATATATACAATATCATTTCACAATGTATCTGTAAAAGAGATCACTGGCTTCTTGTTTATGAATTTTAAAACCACTTTTATAGAAAAAATACATCAGAAACAAAACAATGCCATACACTTCTTCAAATGGAAGAAGAATGTAATAACTCTTGTGATCTTTTGTCCACCTGTACCTGTTCAAATGGAAATTCAACTTTGCCAATAGCAGGATACATTGTTCTACTTTTCTCTTTCTATATTTATTTTCATTTCTAGAAATAAGGAGAATCCAACTGGGGGCTGAAGGGAAAAATGCTAAGCAAAGAAATGATGGTGAGATTAGTGAAATAGAGAAAAATAAGAATAGTTAGAAATTCCAGAAAATGGGGCTGAGTTCAAGATGTGACCTCAGTTGCGAGATGGTGTAAGACATCTCTCTTTATCTGAATTCATAGATTATTCAAGCCAAATTTTGTACTATGTCTGTGTATTTAATGTGCAGAAAAGGTCTTAAATGTTATTGACGAGAAGAATTAACTCCTGTAGAACTTCTGGCATTGTTTTTCCTCCACTGAGTTCCAAGATTGAAGAAAGGTTTATTTTAGCAAGTGCTTGCCAAATGTATTTCTCTCTCTCTTTTTTTTTGGTCCCCTTTTGCTTCATTAAATAGTGTTTCTTTTATTGTTTTATATGAATCATATTAGGACAGTATGTATGAATAAATAGACAGATATAAACAGATAGCTTTTAAATCAATTGATGAATACAGTCACATTTTAGAATTTGATTGGTTCTTTCATGGATCATGATTCAATTACAGTACATATTTCACACTGCATAATAACTCGAGATAAAACAAAATGTGTGGGAAAACCCGATTTATCTCCTGCTGATGGCAATGCCTACACAAAGCTTTGCTTAGATGTCCAGGGAGAAGAGCGTAATGGTAAAAAAAAATCTGTTTTATAGGAATAAGGATAAAGAAAGAGAAACGATCATCCTCTCTGTTACATAATTTTTGTTTTTACAAGTTGCTTTTTAAGGAGAAAAGAAGCCGTAGACATAATGCAGACAAGATATTTCTGAAACAGAAACTTGCCTTTCATCTAAAAGTGTGCAATATTAAGATCTAAAGCAACCAATGGTGCCTTGGATCTGGCAGGATCAGCCTCAGTGTACCTGCTGATAATTTCTTCATAACTGTTTCTGCTGTCTGTGAGGGATCAGGAAAATATGTGCTTGAGTTTGAGCTGTATTTCAGCACCAGCAGCTGGCTTCAACCACATGTGGCCATCCCCTTAATGCCTTCTTTACTCCGATGAATATTTTTCTGACTCCTAGTGGACAATCACTTGAATATGAGCCAGAAGTGTGCTGCAGCTGCCAAAAAAAGCCAACACAGTCCTAGGCTGCATTAACTGAGGGATAGAATGAAGGTCACGTGAAGTGTTAGTACCACTTTATAATGCCTTGGTAAGGCCACACTTGGAATATTGCATCTAGTTAGGTTGCCACAATATAAAAAAAATGCTGAGACTCTAGAAACAGTGCAAAGAAGAGCAACAAAGATGATTAGGGGACTGGAAGGTAAAACATATAAGGAACGGTTCCTGGAATTGGGTATGTCTAGTTTAATGAAGAGAAGGACGAGGGGAGACATAATAGCAGTGTTCCATTATCTCAGGGGTTGCCACAAAGAAGAGGGAGTCAAGCTATTCTCCAAAGTACCTGAAGGCAGGACAAGAAGCAACGGATGGAAACTAATCAAGGAGAGAAGCAACCTAGAACTAAGGAGAAATTTCCTGACAGTTAGAACAATTAATCAGTGGAACAATCTGCCTCCAGAAGTTGTGAATGCTGCAACACTGGAGGTATTTAAAGAAGAGATTGGATAACCATTTGTCTGAAATGGTATAGGGTTTCCTGCCTGAGCAGGAGATTGGACTAGAAGACCTCCAAGGACCCTTCCAACTCTGTTATTCTGTTATTCTAAAATTACATTGTAGAAGCCCAGTTATATGGCCATCACAGAGCTCCAAGAAAAATGTGGCTCCTTTAAGGCATTGTTGACAAAAACAGTGAGGATCCTTGCTCCAAATCTGAACTACTTCTGCTTCTTTCAGTTCTGAATATGGATTAACTAATTTTGCTTTCAACACTCATTTTAGAAATCTACAATACCTCCAGATATGCCCATCCATATTTCCAATATAAAACAAAATGAGGTGGAATGTGCATTTTGACAAGCATGGAAAAGTATTGATTTGTTTCTGAAACCAAGATGATCTCACTTGGCAAAATGCTAAAACAAAAAATGTATATGTAATCTGCCCTAAATTGTTTTTTTTAAAGGGATAAAATGAATAATGCTATATTAATTTCCTTCCTTGAAATTTTGACTCCTTGTTCCATTTTTCCTCCATCCATGGAACACCTTATATAAAGTAAGGTTACAAAAATCCAGTTAGCCAGTGGATGGAAGTAAAGATATAGGTCATGCAGTATGATAATTCTCATCTCAAAAGTTTCCAATTGCTATCAAATGCAAAAGAATCATCAGTAACTTCTATTCCCTTTTGAATTAACAAATTCTGAAATTATACATTCCCTTCCCAATAAACAATCTTTTATTTTATCAATCAGTTGCAAAAGGCAGCTTTACTTACATCCTTTCATTATACATTTAACACCATCAAACAACAACATTTGCCTATCCCAGCTCTTTGGAAAGGACTTGATAAGTGGATAAAAATGCCAAATCCAATCTAAACATCTGGGTGACTGTGCTACCAACCATAATAGTAGCAATAATAATTTCTTGTATGCTGTCAGAATCTCACAACTCTGAGTGGCTCACGATAATCAAACAATTACAGCAACATCAGTAAAACATAAAAGATAAAAAAAATAAAGGGTGGCAAGCATGAGAATATTTAATGTCTCAGTTTTGAATCATAATTTGCATTTCTATTGTAATTGTATCAGTAAATCAGTAGAACCGATTTGGAACTTGCAGTGTTCTGATCTAAAACAGGGGCATAACTAAGTATTGCCAGAATATTTTTTCTTCCAGTAAATAGGCAGTTAAAGACAAAACAAGAGAAGAGAAATTAGAAAACTATGCATCAACTGTTAAATTTCTGTTCAAGAATATTAATAGCAAAATAAAAAATGGCATTTGTAAACAGATTAGTGGAATTCACAAACCGTTTTTTAGATATCTTGTACAAATTACAACAGACGTCAATAAATATATCCCTTTGATTATTATTTATGTTGTCAGTAAAACTGGAGAATCAAATAAACAGCATATGGATGTTTTTTTTGTTTTCTGTTTGTTTTTAAAAACACAACTTCCTGATGAGAATCTTGAGAATTTAGTAATTGGTTAAGTGGCTAATAACAATGTAATTTTTTTTAAAGGAATCATTTTCAGTCTTAGTAAGCTTTTGTAATACTTGGACTTTTCAAAGGTAATGTTGATTATAAGTAAATTCCCACAATAGCTTAATACATCTATACATGTGGGATAATGCCAAGAATCTTAGAAAAATGAGGTCAGTTGTTTTATGGTGTTCAAACACTTTATCCAGTGTGAGTGTGCTTTTAAAAAAAATATTTTCTTTAAAAAAGTTTGGATTGTGTAAATCATATTGAAAGGGAAGAAATGAAATACCAATATACATGGCATTTATGATCTAAATGTCAGTTATGTACCAGATTATACAGCATTTCCAAAGAGAATACATACTGTATAACAATATAAGCCAAATGAATTTCTTCTAAAAAATATCTTCCACTATAAATTTGCAAAGTAAAAGCATTTGTTTGATTTCCATAATTCAACATTTTGAAACACAGTTTCTTTCCCTCATGGGAAGCTGTCTTGTTTTTCATCTTTCACAAATATTGTTACATAAATCTAACATCATCACTAAATATCCTGCTCTAGTTACTAACTATTCATAGCACTCTAAAATCTTTGCTTTGAGAAACATGTCCCTTTACTATATCTTAAAAAAAAATATAGAAATGTTTACATTATCCTTTAAAGATACCTATGCAACTGGCCCCCAAAAGCTCAATAATCCTTTTATATCTAAAACTGAAGTCAACTTGAATTTCATGTGACCTCTTCAAAAAAAAAAAATCATTTGGACAGGATGTTCCATAGGTAATCAACTATATTCAATTACTGGATCTAACTATATCGACTGAGACAGGAGTAAACCCAATTAAATGCAAAGCAGTGAAAGTGGCTTAAGAAATGCTTGCAGAATCCCCTGTTGTGAATTCCACTAATAATTGATCTGATCCACATGACTAGAAAAAACATGCACACTGGAATTCAGTTATCCATCACCTTTCATACTTTATCAATATTCTAATCCAGTTCTGAGTTCAAGCAGCACATTAAAATGCATTTTCAGTGGAAGATACTTTGAATAGAAATGATAGAGCATATTCAGTATTCAGCCCTGAAGATTGTCTTATATAGAGTCTCTACTATATATAAGTACAGGGGGGAGGTACAAAAACTATCCTCATGGTGCCTAGAGAACAACCTGCATCTGAACATTGGCAAGATGAAGGAGATGGTGCTAGACATCCGGAGGAAAAGAGAGGAACCTGCCCCACTTTACATCGGAGGGACTGTGTGGAGAGAGCTCCCTCCTTTAAATTCCTGGGAGTCTATCTCTGTGAAGATCTTACGTGGAAAATTAATACAGCCCAGGTGGCCAGAAAGGCCCAATAGAGACTCCACTTCCTCAGGGTCTTGCGGAAGAACAGGGTAGAATGACGACTCATGACCCTCTTCTACCGGTCTACTATCGAAAGTGTTCTCACATATTGTATTGTGGTTTGGTATGCTGGCCTGACAGCCGTGGACAGGAAGGTATTACAGAGGGTGGTGAGCATGGCACAAAACATCGTGGGCTGTTCCCTGACACCACTGGATGACATCGCCAGGGCCCATTGCCTTGGTAGAGTGAGGAAAATTCTCAGGGATGACTTTCATCCTGGTCGGTACCTCTTTACTCTCCTACCATCGGGTAGGAGATACAGAAACATAGCCAGCTGTACCAACAGGCTGAAGAACAGCTTTTATCCACGGGCTGTCAGGCTCTTGAATGGGACATAATAACAATAATTTTATGCACGACAGACCCGAGAGGCCGGCGTGCTGTGCAATTAGCTCACAGGGTGTAATAAGTTGGGGGTTTGTAGTCACTGTGAGTTGTGGTGGTGGGGGCACGGAGGGAGGGTCAGCCAATCTCACTGTATACATGTTATACTTTGATAATAAAGGTTCATTCATTCAAGAGGGGAGTGAGGGGATGAGAGAGAGAGAGAGAGAGAGAGAGAGAGAGAAGAACAGAACTCAGGATTGTATGAAGTCCAACAAGAGGGCTGAAAAAAATCTTGGATATAGAGGAGAATTCCAGGGGGGAAATGGGAGTTTTGAATTGTTTAAATGGGTAAGACAACCATTTCACTCTTAAAAATTCATGAATTCCTCCCAACAATGGCTCTGGTTTTTATATTTCTTTATACAATGTATATGGCTGCCCAACTCGCAAAATATGATTCTGAGAAATAGGATTAAATATAGAACAAAAGAAACAATCAATATAAATTAACCATATGTACTGTATATGCTGCCTTACTCCGGGCACTTAATAAATAAGAAGGTTAAAAGCAAGGGGGGGGGGGAAATGAGTCAGAGTCCAATCCAGCAGTGCACAACTTATGTTTTTATATTCTTCTTCTTTTCTCCATCCCATCCCATTCCTACATTCAGGTTCTGAATATAACACTGATGTATGAAGATTGATGGGAAAAGATCACTGTGCAATAATATCAACATCAACATTTAATGTCCCTTGTAAGTCTTTTTATGTCCTTGAAAAAAACACACATAAGCTTAGAAAAGATGGGGTAGAGAGAGATTGTATAAGTCTTTCCCCCTGCATTTCCATTTTCTAATAAATTCTTTATAGAGGGAGCATAAGTGAAAAAAAATGATAAACAAAGCATAATTATGTAAATACAGAGATGTTTATGAAAAGTAATGTTATTTAGAATCCAGTATATTTTAGTATAGAATCTAGCATGTTTTAGTGTGTGTGTGATCAATAAAGTAATTTTTTTGCAAGAATCAAGTTTAGGTTGCCAGTTCTAAATACTGTGACAGACTAAAGGGAATGAAACCGACTAAAATTAAACCTAAGCATGACAAACTTGCTGTTTATTCTCTCAGTCAACTCTGGTGTTTTTTTCTTAAGGAGAACCCAAGACCACACCTTAGGATTCTTCCTACTGTTGGATAGAGACCTGTGAAGACCATCGTGAGAAACTGTTTGCTCAACTTTGCCTGGGGCACCAGCTGCTCTTGGACCGGAATTCATAATAAAATCTATGTCTAAAACCAGCACACCAGCTTCAGATTCAATGGGACATGGTCAGCAAATATTACACGGAGTTACAACATACTTGCTCCTTTTTTGCATTCCACAGTTCCAGCACAAACTGCCCAGAGATATCCATAGTCGTTAACTCACATTCTCAATGAAGTAAAAAGAGAGGTAAAAGGAGTCCCTATGGATTTTACTCCGCTAGCCATTGCTGACTATAGGGGACGGCGTTCATCTCCATTCCAAGGCCATTGAAAGCCAGCGCTGGCTGAAGACATTTCCATGGTCATGTAGTCAGCATGACATCGCAGAGCACTGTTACCTCCCCACCTAAGTGGTACTTATTTATCTACTAGGGTTTACTAGGATGTGCCTTATTTACTCTTGTTCTGAGAAGGCTTTATGAGCAAATAATATAGGCTAGAGAAGGACAAGAGGTTCACTAAAAATATCATTTCCTAATGTTTCATGAGAAGAAAGCAATTCTGTGTGGCATAATGTTTTCATTGCATGTTCAATCCTGGCATCTCCAGTTAAAAAGATCGTAGGTAGCTAGACCAAAAGAGTATTGTTTGAGGCTTTGAAGTTCAGCTGCTTGAGTAGATAACACTGGGATTGATGAATATATTGTTTGATCAAGCATTAAGTGGCTTTATATTGATTTTGGAATGTAACGTTTGAAAATATTTGGATCAGAAAGTGAATGGCAGGTGAGAGGGAGTCTGCAAATGTCGCCTTCCTACAGCAACAGAGTGCTTAAAAGCCTGGGAAAATATCAATATCAAATCACAATGGAGGGATGCAAAGAGAGCATATTCCAGTTGGAGATTATGGATGTGGAATAAAATAGAATAAGGATTAGGACAGAAGCCAGCACTGCAGGATATCAGGATGCTGATATGCCTACCAGAACACGAAGTGTCAGCCCTTCTTCAGATTTCTAAAATTACATGAAAATTTGAGAATTAGCAATTCTAAGTGAGATCTTATGGTGTCTTGAGGGGAAACTCTGAAATCTCTTGATATATCCCTGAATCTGCATAAGATTTGCATCATGTCTTATGAGATTTTAGCAATTTGGAAAGAACCTGTGATTTGGGGGGGGGGGCAGTGTTTGGGGGTAATCTGGATCTTTCTGTCATAGAGCATAATGGGAATCATGAGCCAGAAAAGTCTGCCAACTTGCAGATTACAGCAAGTACATATACTTTGGGAGAAAAGAACTGGATGGGAAAAAACCAAGGTCATCTAAGAAACTCAGCCTTCCTTAGAGCTCTGATTAATATGAAGAGCTGAGAAGGTCATGCTAGATGCTGTCTAAATGCATGGTATAAGGAAGCAATTAAGGAAAGCACTATTTTAAAGAAACATTTAAATTGTTTTATTGATAACATAATGCAAGGAATTCCACTGTGTAAAGTTGTCTGCTACTTATAGTATGTATTTTTCAAAGTTTGCCATAAATTTGTATGGAATGTAAGCTGCATGGAACACCAGTGTCTCTATTTGAATATTTATATTACAACCAAACCATTTATCACTACAAGTCTGTGTCTCTTATATATATATATATATATATATATCCATTATCCTAAGATAATGATCTGCATTGTTTTATTTCTTTTTCTACAAATAATACTGATTTTTTCAATATGTTTAAACTATAAGTTAGGAATACCCAAAATACTCTCTTAAGAAAGATTTACTCCATCCATATAAACATGAAGGCCATATCTACATCTAGAATTATTTAAAAAATGTGTGCAATGAATAAATATGAATTGGAATGTGGTAATTAACTTTTCAAAATGAAAGGGTATGGGTGGGGGTGTTTCTTTTTAAAAGACAACTGTGAATTGAAATAGTGAAAAATAAATTACACTGCAACATTGTTTGTGTTATAACAAAACCAAGGCCACATCTGCTGACATTTATTTCAGACGATATAGCTAGATAATGTCTCTATACCAAGGTTTCTTTTGCCACAGTACCAGTTTATTTTAATACTGAGTTGGCCCACTTTTTCATAAACCACTGGCAGTTTCATTTCTTGGTAATCACCTGCACTCAGACAGTTGAAGCTAAACAGGGAATATTTGAAAATTTTGAGAAATAAATTATATGATCAAAAAAACCTGCTAATTCACTCCACTGAATGCAATTCACTTTTTTTAATGTCAATATTTAAGATTTGGGAAATGGAAAGATTTGCTTTGAAATTAAATGTTTGTTTCTGAGCTGTTTAATATAGGAGTCTAAGTTGCTTGAAATTACTTTAAAAGATCTTACCTTTTACCAGTGCTTTTTTTGTAAGAAAAAAGGTGCCGGAACTCACATCTTGTTAATCTTTTATTTAAAAAATTATATATTCAGTTCTTAGCAGGACCGGTGGTTGAGAAGTAATTAGTAATTTATTTTCATTTTTAAATTTGGGACTTTTACACTAAAAATTTAAAAAAGATTTTCAATTCACCAACGATTTTTTAAAATAAAGAAATTATTTACCTTTCGCACGTAATCAATCACTGTACACAAACACACATGTCAGTTGTGTAACAAAACATAACGGTCGCAATCTGCAATAAGCACTCAGCACGCGACCACATGACCAATCATAAGCCGAGCAGTGCCACAAGCTGAGCAGCGCCATCACAACCAGCGTGGATGAAGTACGCATGCATCAGACTCGACATACAAGCAGCCCGCATGCACCATTTTCATGATTTTGCCGCCAACCTGCTACGCTCGACAGGGCGATTCAAGTCCATGTGGACCAAACATCAAATTTTCTAAAGTTATTTTTAAAACTTGGAAAATCCATCAAAAAAAGGTGCCGGAACTCTGTTCCGGTACGTTCTATGACAAAAAAAAGCATTGCCTTTTACACATTCTCTCAAAACTACTTCCAGTTTGCATATTTCTTTCCATAATCCTATTATAATTTTCAATGTAATAGATAGAAACACCTGGTTCTGTAATAAAGAACTTAGAAAGACATCTGAAAAAAACTTGATCATTCATTCATCCAGACACGTGATAAAATTTTGCCTTCACTCTGGATTTTGCAGCCCAATTCAAGGGGAAAAAATAAAATCTATTATATTGCAGTGAATACAGAATTCTCCAGCATGAGATGGAGAATCCACCAATGGGTTTAGACTATCTTCCTGCCCAATAAGACTAAGTCTGTCAGAGTTAATACGCCTCCTGCTGGGCTGATGCTCCCCAGACACGACTTAGTCTTCAGCCCAAACAGGACGCGTGTTGACTCTGAAGGCAGGTTGTATCATATCCATTGGTGAATTCTCCTCCTAGCATCCCAAAAAAAGCAAAAATACATCTCAGCCCGTAAATCGCCGATAAAACAGCTGAGCGTCGGGCTTTCCTTCTCTCTCCCGCTGAACAGCTGAGCGGCGGCCTCCGGGCCTGCTCGCGGGCCGATCGGCGCGCCCGCCGAAGAGAGAAGATTCAAACTTGAGCGGAGGCTGCAGGGGGGAGCAGAAGGGCACAGCCTAGGCTCGCGCAGCCCGCTCGTTGTTTCCCGGATCCCAGCGCTGCCGCGAAGCAGCTGGTTATCGCCCCGGCCGGAGGGCAGAGACTTAATTTCTCGCTGCCTGGGAGCAGCCGGCGGCGGGCAGATTTGCCGCGGCCGCCAAACAGCTGAGCGTCGGCTTGGAGCCACGCTCTTACGAACCCTTCAGCTCGAGCATTGGAAAGGCACAAGGCCCTGGGAGCCTCAGCCGGGCCAGGGGAAAAAAGCTGTTTCTTTGCACCTCTCCTGCACACAGTCCAGAGCCACGATCTGACAGCTCTAACGGACTAGAGTTTTGGCGCGCAAACAGCGGCCGCCATTTTGAGACGCATCGGCCTCACAGGGAAGGCCCAGTAACTGTCTGCCTTGATTCAGGGCCACAGACAGGCCAAAAGCCTGCAAAAATAATAGGACTGCTATTGGGACTTGGGTCCAAAAATCTGGTTAGGCCCTCACGTCAGGCAAGCCACTACACTGTCTCAGCCGCAGTCAATCTACAGCCATTTGGTGTCTGGACAGGGCGGCCATTACAGCCCAGTTAATTAGGGCCTCCACTGGCACGGCTAACCCAGATTCTGGTCGGCATCCGCCTTCCCAGGGCATCCCAAGCCCAAGCCTCAGTCAGGCAGACACCATTAGCGTGAGCTGGCACGCCTCTTGGCACCGCCGCCACCACCTAGGCTTCGTGTGCAGGCACAGTTCACTCTGGTGACAGCCGCCACCATAAGGAGAGGAGTGTGCAGGCACAGATCACTGAGGTGATAGCCGCCACTGATTGGCCAAAGTGCGTGCCGGCACTCGCCGATTGCGGTTCAACCGCTACTGAGGGATATCTTGCAAGACGCCCAGCCGCGCGCCACAGCGCCTTGGGGGGCATTGTCAGCCGCTTGGAGCCTTGAACGGGGGCGTAAGGGCGCTTAGGTGATCACAGCCCCGGAGCCTTGACGGCACGTCAGCCTCTGTTGCACCATTAACCTGGTGCTCGGCTCCTGCTCCTGATACACCAAGGCCACTGGCCACAGGCTATAATGGCTGACAGCGCAGTTCCTCAGTCTGCGCAGGGCGCACCCGGCACTCCCGCTTCAAGCAAACGCAGGTCCTCCAAGCAGGAGGCAGCGGGAAAGATCAGGGCCAAGGCCAAGGCCAAGGCCATCTCTACTAAGCGGACCTCTAAGGCTGCTGAAAAGGAGGCTAGCAGGAGACATACTGCACTTGAGAAGCAGTTCTCCAGAGCTCAGCAGCTAAATGAGGGGGAACAGGTACCCCTGGCCCCTCAGGAGAGCTCACTTGCTATCCCGCTGTTTGGCCCACCTGCTCCAGCAGCTCAGCAGGCCTGGTCTCCGCAGGGCCTACCAGTACAGGGCACGGCTCTGTTTACAGACCGTGGGTTAAGCCCACAGGTATTGCCCCCCCCCTGCAAGGGTTCACTTGGCTCCTGAGGCCACATTCACGCCCACAGCGGCGGGCCTCCGTCCCCCTGAGCCACAAGGGGTGGGGCCCGAACAGCTCCAGGCGTTACTCGCCCAGGCATATGCCCAGGGCATGGCCGCCTCCTCCTTGCAGAACCCTAGACCGGGGGCCACAGTTCCACTGCAATCACAGGAGGCAATGCCGGAGTATCCGGAGTCGGTTTATTCCGACTACTCCCCCCAAGATCGGGACTCAGGCCCCGAGGAATATGGGTCGGCGGGCTTCCAATTGTCGGAAGATGAGGAGTCGGCACCAGACCCCTCTCGTTGGCCTTTTTGACCTGAGTCTGTTTAAATCGCTCCTGCTCAAGGCCACCACATCGGCTAACATTAGCCCAGAGCAGGATGCACAGCCGTCTCCCTCCACGAGCCAAGACCCAAAGCCGCTCTTCTCCAAACCTACGGTTACGGAGAGGCACATCCCTTGCCCCCCATTTTTTCTAGAGACCATCCGCAAACAATGGGGGAATCCAGGCACTCTCCCAGCACCAGGGGGAGCAGAGCGGAAACTGTGTACTGTTGCCCCGGTCCTGTCGGACCTCCTGGAGGTCCCAAAGGTGGACGCATCTCTAACTCCCATTCTTTCCTCCTCCACCGTGCCAGGTGATATGGCTGAGGCCTTGAGGGCGGAGGATAAGAAATCTGAATTCTCCTTGCGTAGGTCTCACCTAGCATCGGCATGGTCAGTGAAGGCGTCCACATCCACCTCCTTTTTCGCCAGGACATCCATCCTCTGGCTTAGGGAGCTCCAGGCCATGACCCCCCCGGACCAGGTTCGTGCACACCAGAATCTGGGTAAGTTGATAGCCGCGGCCGAGTACATGGCGGACACTTCACTTCATGCCGCCAGGTTCTCATCGAGATCCATAGCCGCTAACATTGCGGCACGCAGACTTCTGTGGCTGAGACAATGGCGAGCGGATCTAAAATCCAAGTGGCGCCTGGCATCCGCTCCCTACAGGGACGGACACCTCTTTGGAGAGGCACTAGATCCTTACCTCGTTGAAGGTAGGGACAAGCGCAAGGTGTTGTCCCACCTCGGCAGAAAGCCGGACAGACGATCCGCTCCATACCCGCGGAGGCCATCTTTCCGCCAGGGCTCGGGGACAGAGTGGTCTCCTTCGTCTCGCCCCTTTTTCCCCAGACCTGGACGACAGCCGGACCGTCCAGCTCCCAGACCTAGACAGCAGTTCCACAACAAGCGGCCCTTTCGAGGCGCGGGAGGCCGTCCCTTTCGAAGAAATAAATGACTTGAGGGCGGACCTCCCCATTGGGGGCAGACTTTCCGCATTTGCGCAGGAATGGGAAGCCACCATCACGGACACCTGGGTGCTCAACACCATCAGGCGGGGCCTTGTCCTAGAGTTCCAGTCCCGGCCACGGGACCGCTTCATCTCTTGTCCCATGCCAAGAAAGCCAGCCAAGTTGGAGCTTCTGACCGAGGCCATCCGCCATTTGCTGGTAATCAGGGCCATCGAGCCGGTGCCGGCTGGCCAGACACATCGGGGATTCTATTCCATCCTCTTCATGGTCCCAAAGCCTTCGGGGGGATGGAGAGCAATCCTCGATCTGAAAGGACTAAACTCGCATCTTGTCTACAAAAGATTCAAGATGCAGACACTAAGGTCCATTCTGGCCAGCATCAGAAGGCACGATTACCTCGCTTCCATCGACCTCACAGAGGCGTATCTCCATGTCCCCATCTTTCCCGACCATCGGAGATTCCTCAGGTTCTGTTCCGGGTCCCACCACTACCAGTTCAGGGCCCTACCATTCGGACTATCGTCCGCCCCGAGGGTCTTCACAAAGATCCTGGCTGCACTGGTCGCCCACTTGAGATTGATCCCAATCCGGGTTCAATGTTACCTGGACGATATTCTCATACTGTCCTCCTCCCTTCAGCAGGCCCGATCAGACATAACCTTAACTGTCCGAACCCTTCAGACCCACGGCTTTTCAGTCAACTTCCAGAAGAGCCTAACAGAGCCCTCGCATCGCATCCTTCACCTGGGAGCGACTATAGACACCGAGCTCTGCATGGTCTACCTGTCCTCGGAACGCCGGGACAGTATTTGTTCCCTGATCAGACGGGTACGAAGGGGGCGGACAGTCACATTGGCCTTACTTTCCCAACTACTGGGCAAGATGGTCTCTTGCATGGGGATAGTACCTTGGTCCAGGCTACACTTCAGAACCCTCCAATGGTTCTTGCTACCCTACCAGAGGCAGGGCACCAGTGCATCCAATCTGAGGGTCAGGGTTACTTCCCAACTTTTGGACTCCTTCCGGTGGTGGATATCCCCAGCTATAACCAGGGGATCCTTATTCAAGGAACCGGACAGGCTCATCCTAACTACAGATGCCAGTCTGTTCGGTTGGGGAGCGCACCTAGGTTCTCACCTAGCACAGGGACGATGGGCACAGGCAGATCTCAGCCACAACATCAATTGGCTGGAGCTCAGGGCCATACATCTGGCGCTGTTACGCTTCAGCGACAAGGTGGCGGGACAACATGTCCTAGTGCTCACAGACAATGTGGCAGCAAAGGCCCATGTCAACAGACAGGGGGGCACCCGATCCAAGAGCCTTATGGCCGAGGCTCAGTCACTCGGTACTTGGGCAGAGACCAATCTCTCCTCCCTCAGGGCGGAGCACATATCGGGAGCAGCAAACCAACAGGCGGACTCACTGAGCCGGGCGACAGTGGACCACTCAGAGTGGCGTCTGCATCCCGACCTGTTTGGAGAAATCTCGGAGAGGTTCGGACTCCCGGTGTTGGACTTATTCGCCTCACCGGCGAATACGCAGCTCCCGAGGTTCTTCTCCAGGTTCCAGTCTCCAGGGGCAGAGCGGACAGACGCGCTCCGCAGCCCATGGCCCCAGGGGCTATTGTATGCCTTTCCCCCTCTCCCCCTGCTCCCGGCCCTAATCAGGAAGGTACTACTGGAGCGGGCGGAGGTAATAGTGGTGGCGCCACATTGGCCACGGCGACCGTGGTTTGCCGACCTAGTGGATCTTTCCATCTCCCCACAGTGGCAGATCCCTCCAGGACAGGTAGCTCTCAGCCAGGGGGCTCTACGGCACCCGGACCCACAGCGCCTCCAATTAGCCGTCTGGCATTTGAAAGGCAGTACCTAGCCCGAGAGTCGTGTTCTGCGGGTGTAATTGCCATGATTCAGGCCTCCAGACGCCCCTCCACTAACAGAATTTACGACTCCTCGTGGAAAAACTTCTGTGCTTGGTGCTCAAGGAATCACCTCGACCTATCGGCTGTCACGATATCGAGTATCCTGGAGTATTTGCTCGACGGACTCAACAAGGGCCTATCGCCCAATACCATCCGCCGGCAACTGGCGGCGTTATCCACAATGCTCACGTGTGACACGCTGACGCCCTTGGCTCAGCACCCCCTGGTGCGGTCATTTATCAAGGGCGCAATTAACACCAGGCCGCCCGTGGTTCATCGGTATCCCTCTTGGGACCTCCCACGGGTCTTGCAATCCCTCACTTCGTCGCCGTTCGAGCCCATTAAAAACAGCTCTTTACAGTTCTTGTCAATGAAGGTGGCCTTTCTCGTTGCGGTCACATCGGCCAGACGCATCTCTGAACTAGCGGCCCTCTCGGTCAGAGAGGACCTATGCGTCTTTCACAGTGATAGGGTGGTCCTTCGACTGGATCCGACCTTTGTTCCAAAGGTGAACTCCTTGTTCCATAGGTCACAGGAGGTGGTCCTACCAGACTTTTGTCCCCGGCCGTGTCACGGCCTAGAACGTCAGTGGCACACATTGGACGTTAGAAGGGCGTTGAGCCACTATATCAAAAGGACTTCAGCCTTCCGCAAATCGGAAGCGCTCTTTGTCTCATTCCAGCCTTCTTCCATGGGAGGGAAGGTCTCATCCTCTACAATAGGCAGGTGGATCAGGGCTTGCATTACCAGAGCGTATCAGTCCCAGTCTCTGTCACTGCCAGGGCGCATCACCGCTCATTCTACCCGCAGTGCCTCTACATCAGCGGCGTGGGCAACGCAAGCACCCATTGGGGACATTTGCAGGGCAGCGACCTGGTCCTCGCCTACCCCGTTTGTGAGGCATTACAGGCTGGACAAATTTGCCTCGGCAGACGCATCCTTTGGCCGGAGGGTGCTCCAGCAGGTGGCGTCATCCAGTGGGACACAGGTCCTGGCCGATTCCCTCCCATAGGGACAGGACTGCTTTGGTATGTCCCATTGGTGGATTCTCCATCTCATGCTGGAGAAGGGGCGTTGTCTTACCTGAACGCCTTTTCTCAGCATGACGATGGAGAATCCACGCCCGTCCCATCTAGGCCTACCAGGCCCTGTGTCAGGGGCACAAGAGAGTCAACACATCACACTGTCGTCAGCAGCTTCGCCTTCGTCGTGTCTGGGGAGCATCAGCCCAGCAGGAGGCGTATTAACTCTGACAGACTTAGTCTTATTGGGCAGGAAGATAGTCTAAACCCATTGGTGGATTCTCCATCGTCATGCTGAGAAAAGGCGTTCAGGTAAGACAACGCCCCTTCTATGAAATATTTACTTCAAAATTTTCCATAGCAAACACAAGAATTTCATGGCAAACATTTTGAGATCAAAGATATATATGGATCTTTTGGAATATTTAAAAACAACTATTTAAATTTGGCCAGAGGAAAAATGTATAATAACAGAAAGTGAACGTACAAATGTGTTTTGCATAATATTTCCTTTTCGGGGTGAACAAAATTTTGCACAACACAGAAAGAGAATAGCAAGCAAAGTAAAAGGCAGAAAATAAGAGGAAGGAAATCTATGTAAATCTACTTTACACCATTCATTATATCTCTGTACATATATGTCTCATTCATGTGAATCATGTCTGCTTTCACCATATTCATACAGTGATTCATATATGCGCTGCCTAGAATTGCCTTTGGTGAGATGGATGGCTATTTAAATTTGATAAATAAATAAATAAAAATATCTCACGTTCTTAAACGTTTCACTTATTTCTTATTGAAGATCTCATCTATTTCATCAAACCACATTACTGGCTTCCTCTGCCTCTCATTCTATTTACTCGTCTTTCGCTTATTTGTTTTGTGATTCAGTCCTCATTCATTTTTTTTATATGATCAAACAAACCACTTTGCTATACTATTTCTATCCACTGCCTTCAACTTACTTTTATGTTTCTCCTGGCATGGTTAACTCTGTTTCATATAACAAAGTGAGCAGAAGCATAATCCTATGCATAGTCTTTCATGCTTCTTTTGACAAGCATTCATTCCTTGCAGTAGACAACTGACTGCCATTCCACCAGCATTTACGTGTTTTGAAATGTCTCAGTTTCTCCATCTGTAATAAAATTGTATCTTGTTACAACAATGCATCTACTATCTTTAATTTTTCACCATTTATGTATACTTTGCAATCATTCATTCCATTCTCCCTGTCACACAATTGAGTCCTACTCTTCATTGTATCATATATTCATATATCGCATATTCTATCCCATGTTTGCTGTAAATCCTTTGGGCTTTAGTGAACAATCCAGTAGTATTGGTATATTCACATCTCCATCCAAATAGCACCAGCGTTACCAGAATTCTTTATTAACTTATCCATAAATAAACAAGGAGACATCATTTTCTTATTCTCTGCTTAATATTGAACCAGTCCCTAAGTATTCCATTTATTCTCATACAGATTTTACTTATCTCACATACTACTCTTAGTACATTCAATGTTCAGCCTTCCATTTGTGCAAATCTTTTCAAGCCTACTTATATTATCATACTTTTTTCTCTAAATTAACAGCTGTTCAACTTATTTGTTATTATCATACATTGTTATTGACCAGCAAAAAGAATAAAAGTCTGCTCTATAGATTCTTAGTGCACCACATTTCCTAAATGTTATTCACCTATCATATGTTTTCAATCAAAAGTCAACCATATATCTTCTTAGGCACACTTAACAAATTAATCCTCTATAGTTTTTACATTCACTTAACTTTCCTTTTATAGGAACAATAGCAATTTTTCAATCATCACACTTGTAATTTTAAAATCTAATTTCAGAAATCACACAACCAGTACAATAAGTAGATCACACCAAATTTGAATATTAGTCTATTTACACCTGCAGGTTGGTAACCCTCTTATGTGTATGAAGGGGGTTGCCAATTTCATATAGATGTGGGCTCAAAAATTCCTGACATTGATCCATTTAACAAGGTAGACTTCTGAACTCAAAGAAAAACCAGCTGAATCTAGTAAAACTGGGCTCCAACATTTACAGTGCTGAATACTGCTTTGAGAGAAAATTTGCAGCATTATTAAACTATGTTCATATGAGCTTTAGTACTAGGCCCACTAATATAAAACTGCTACTTGCATATTGGGTTGCCATTTAATTTCCTGTTTGTCACATTTTGACACAAACTGAATTACTGTCCTCTACATTAAATGTTAAGGGAAAAAAAATCATGTATCAGTAAGTCCCATTCAAAAAACTGATATATATATATATATATATATATATATATATATATATATATATATATATATATATATATATATATATATATATATATATATATATATATATATATATATATATATATATATATATATATATGTATATATGTATGTATGTATGTATATAATTTGTTTTCGTAGATTTTCACGGGTACAGGTATGCAGGTCTTGGCGTATTCAGGTCTTTTCCCGTGTAAGATTGAGAGTATCTTGGCGACGTTTCGACGAGGTCCCACTCGCCATCTTCAGGCTGGTGTCTTCGGCTTCGTGCTTGTGCGAGCAAAGCGTGATCGGAGCTGCCGTCCTTCTATAAATATTGGAGGGGGGGTGGCGTGTTGGTTTTGTAGCTGTAAGCGGGTTGGTTGGCTGTGTTGTTACATCTTCATTGGAAGATGGAATTGATGTAAGCAAATTAGCTGATGTAGCTGTAAGCTACATCAGCCAACCAACCCGCTTACCTATATATGTAGGTCTTTGGTAATTCGGGTTTTCTCCCATGTAAAATTGAAAGTGTCTTGGCAACGTTTCGACGAAGTCCCATTCGTCATCTTCAGGCTGGTGTCTTCGGCTTCGTGCTTCTAGGAGCAATGTGTGATCGCAGCTGTTTCTTCCTTTTAACTGCCAGTGGAGGTATGAACTGATTGGATGGGAGCTTGGCTGTGTTCTGATTGGGTGGAGGTGTGTTCTGATTGGTTAGGGGCTTGGCTGTGCTCTGATTGGATGGGGGGTTGGCTGTGCTCTGATTGGATGGGGGGTTGGCTGTGCTCTGATTGGATGGGGGTGTGCTCTGCTTGGGTGGGGGCCCTGTTGTGCTAGGATTAGTCTGAGTTGCAGGGGAATTTGAGATGGAGAGCTGCATTGCTGTAGTTTGGCTTCGCGTTCGTGGTCGTGCCACATCTTCAAGGTGGGTGTCAGTTTGCTTCACGTATGGAATGGAGGGGTTTAAAATGGCCAATGATGCAGCTGTGGTCTGGTTTCTGGTCCGCGGTCGTGCCTCATCATCGGTGCGGGTTTGAGTCTGCTTTTTGCGTGGATGTGTGGTGGTGACATCATGTGTGGTCTTTGTGAGTGTGGGTCCAGTGTCGCTCCTTGTGCTAGGGATTCGTCTGTCAATAAGGCTGGGTTTCCAAATGGCTGGTAGGCGGGAGGTATCATCTCGTTTATTCATGCTGTGTGGGCGTTTTTCTATCTCGATGGCTTCTCTGATTATTCTGTTGTTAAAGTGTTCAGTTTTGGCAATAGTTCTGGTATTTTTAAAGTCAATTTTATGTCCTGTGGCTTTGAGGTGTTGGACCAGGGAGGAAGTTGGTTCCTCTTTTCTGACTGAGTTCTTGTGTTCTTCAATGCGTGCACTTATTCTTCTGTTGGTTTGTCCGATGTATGTGGTGGGGCAGGCAGTGCATGGGATTTCATATACTCCTTGATTTTCTAACTCAATTTTGTCTTTGGGGTTTCTTAGGATGGTGGATATTTTTCGGTTTGTGCAGAATGCTGTCTTGATGTTGTGTTTGTGGAGGATCTTGCTGATTTTGTCTGTGGTGCCTTTTATGTATGGGAGGAGGGCTTTGCCGTTTTCTTGTTCTATGTCTTGGATTTTAGTGGGGGTTTCTTTTTGGATTAAGTTGGTAATCTTATTTCTTTGGAATCCGTTGGATGTTAGTACATTAGTGAGAGTGTGTAGTTCAGTTTTTAGGTGTTGTTCGTCAGCTAAGCGTTTTGTTCTCGAGATGAGTGTCTTGGCTACGGAGTTGATCTGTGCTGGGTGGTGGTGTGAGAGTGTGTGCAGATAGCGGTTTGTGTGTGTTTTCTTCTGGTAGATGGTGTGTCCTAGGGAGCCATTGGATTTCTTGTAGACTAAGACATCCAGGAAGGGAAGTTGCTTGTTAGCTTCTGTTTCCATGGTGAACTGTATTTTGGGGTGTAAGCTGTTGAGGTGTGTGAGGAAGTTGTCTAGTTTTTCTTTCCCATGTGGCCAGATTATGAAGGTGTCGTCTACGTATCTGAGCCAGAGTTTGGGTTTGTGATCAGATTTTTCTAGAGCTTGGGTTTCAAAGTGTTCCATGTAGAGGTTGGCAATGACAGGTGAGAGGGGTGACCCCATGGGTGCTCCTTCTATTTGTTTGTATTTTTGTCCGTTATAGATGAAGTATGTGTTGGATAGGCAATGGTTGGTCAGATCTAGGATGTGCTTGGGGGGTTATATTTGTTTTGGATAGCTGTCAAGGCTTCTTGGATTGGCACTTGGGTGAAGAGGGAAATGACATCAAAGCTCACGAGTAGGTCGCTGGGCTGTTAGTTTTGTTTCTTTATGATCTCTATGAATTGGAATGAATTTTTTACGTGTGAGGTGATGGATTCTGAATAGGGCTGTAGTTGTTTGGCGAGAAATTTGGCTAGGTTTTGTAGAGGTGAGCCTATGGAGCTGACTATGGGTCTAAGTGGGGTTCCTTCTTTGTGTATCTTGGGGAGACCATAGAGCTTAGGGCATCTGGATGATTTTTCTCTGGGAATGATTCTTTGCTGGATCTCTTCACTTATGGGGGAGGCTTTTATTTTGGATCTAGTGGTTTTTTCCAGGTAGGTGGTGGGATCTGTGATTAGAGGTTTGTATGTGGAGTCCTGGAGTAGGTTGGTTAATTTGGTTTGGTAGTCAGATGTGTTCATAACCACCGTGGCATTGCCCTTGTCTGCTGGTAGGATTATTATGCTGGTGTCTTCTTTCAGGTTAAGTAGTGCTGTCTGTTCCTCTTTATGTAAGTTGCTTTTGGGGGGCTTGCTGGTGCAGAGGATGTTGGTGATTTCGAGTCTGATTCTGTTAGCGTCGTCGGGGTTGATTTTGGTCAGGCTGGTTTCAACTCCGCATATAATGGTTTCCGTGGGGATGTGTTTGGGAGCGACTGCAAAGTTGAATCCTTTGGAAAGGACATTGGTTTCGGCTTTGGTGAGGATCCTATCTGAGATGTTATGCACTTTGTTATGTTATGTCTTTTCCCGTGTAAGATTGAGAGTATCTTGGCGACGTTTCGACGAGGTCCCACTCGCCATCTTCAGGCTGGTGTCTTCGGCTTCGTGCTTGTGCGAGCAAAGCGTGATCGGAGCTGCCGTCCTTCTATAAATATTGGAGGGGAGGTGTGGCATGTTATGGGCTGAGAGAGAATGACTGTCCCAAGGTCATCCAGCTGGCTTTCACGGTTAAGGTGGGATCTGAACTCATAGTATCCTAGTTTTTAGCCTGGTGCCTTAATCACTTAGACCAATCTGGCTCTCCAGTTTGATTTAATGATTTAATGATCAAATTTATTTAATGATTTAATTCAAATTCAATTCAATTCAAATTCAATTTAATGGTCAAATTCATCCACTGTTAATAGCAATATCTTAAAATATGATTTTTGACATTAATTTTTGAAATGCTATTATCTTATACCTACCCCTTCACTCCATTCTTATTTTTAGTTAAAGATATAAATAAAAAAATCGATCCACATTTCCATGTGAGACTAGTTTGCATTTGACAAACTACAAATATGTAAACTGCAATGTTTTGATTTTCAAATACAACATTTATCAGCAAAGACAGGTCAAAATTCTACTTCATGAACTCTAGAATAGTCATTTGCAACAATGCAACCATGTATACTGAAGGAATCAGCTGATTTGCAAGCTGGCCACTATCTGCAAACTCCTCACCAGCAAAATACAAAACTAGACTTTGAGTTCATGGCTTCAGTTCCCAAGCTTTGTGACAATTATTTTCCATCCAAAATATATACAGAAAGCCTAATTACTTCTTTTCACAATCAGCCCTTAATTAAAGGAGACCCAGTGCATTCCTTCTTGTACAGTTTTCCACCGTTATGTTATACTCCCCTCATTTAGAGATTTGGATCTCCGCAGTAATTTTAACTGGCTTAAAGTAAAAAAGGAAAGTGATTAGGTTTTTAGTCTCTCTGACCTGTCAAGTTATCTAGTGCAAGATTTTAGAACATCTAAACTAAATTGTCCCAATTAAAACTAATAGAGGCCAATTAATGCTGCTGAAGCTTCTAATGAGGATATACTTCTGAACTAAATGAAAGGAAACAGTAGTTTATGAAAACAAACCTTGGTAAATTGTTAGAATAGTATTCCGAAGAGGTAATTAATATTGCTACATGTTCATCATTTCTTCATATTTGGAAGCAAGGCTACAGGAATTAGCTTCATTTGAACAAAAGAATGTTGGAAACCTATGGCATGCATATTTGCACAATGCAGGCAGAACATTTTATAAACAAACAGGCTTCTTAAATAATCCTCAATCTTGTGGTAAGTTTCAAAGCAGAGACAATGTAATACAAATGTTCCTAAATAAGTAAATGCTTGCATAAATGATTAAAATGTTCATAAATACACATCCTGCATGCATTTGGTGGGGGGGAGTCAACACACTGAATGTACCCCCAGTTTGGTGGAATATAGACAAAATTAAATTAGCTGGCAAGGTAGTGTGTCTAGATCATGGGTCGGCCACCCGAAACATCGAACGAGCCTCACGGACCCGTTTGGCCTAAAAAAAAAAAACCCTGGGAGCCGCGCCCGTTCGCGCATGTGCGCGCACCCGCGCACCCGCGCATGCGTGCGGCCCCGTTCGCGCATGCATGAGCGCCCGTGAACCCGCACATGCGCGCCTGTCCGTTCGCGCATGCGCGCACCCGTTCTCGCATGCGCGCCCGTTCTCGCATGCGCGCCCGTTCGCGCATGTGCACACGTGCCCGTTCGCGCATACGCACACCCCGCACGCACACCTCGCGCACCCGCCCGCGCATGCGCGCATGTGCTCCCCAAAATGGCGGAGGAGGCTCCGGAGCCGCAGGTAATGCCTCAAAGAGCCGCATGCGGCTCCGGAGCCGCGGGTTGCCGACCCGTGGTCTAGATCAAAGATCCTGGTTTGAATGGAATAGTATGAACATGATTGGGTTAAAAGTAGGATTTAGTTGCCCTTATGGCATACTGGTCAAAATATGCCAAAATTGATTAATCCTGTCCTTAATTTTAGCAAGAAAGTCTGCATTTGGAAGAGGTAGGATTAAAGGTGGAACTTAACCTGTATTTTGTATTTTATTATTGAAAAGAGGTATTGTACACCTTGATTGACCAAAGCTATTAAGGGGCCTGTCTAGTGATGGTCATGGCATATGAAAGACTGTGACTCAGACTATATGAAGAATAAAGTATATATTTAATGAACTGATGAAATGAAAGGAAAGAGAAATAGATACATTGTCTGTGAAACTTGGAGAAAGAGGAGGAATATCACCCATCTGAATAAAGGTAGCCTGATTATGTGGACTCGATGAATACATGCTGGGAAGTCAGAGGATAGATTTAATTATGAATGAAAGCATTAACACGTGTGACAGGAAGTATAAATTGCTGTTTTCTAGGTTGCCATGAGGGTTTATTACAATAGGTATGTTCACTGCCTTATTTTTAAAAATAATAAAAGAAGAATTAGCACATATAAATGATAATACATTCTGAATGTGGAACAGACTATTACTTGGTAGTAAAAACTGGATCTTGGAAAAACAGTTACAGAAAGAAAAAGTTTAAGTCTAGTATAAAAAGAAAATAATTTCTCAATAGAACTTTATTTATATTTCTTATTTCTTAACTGCCCATTTCACTCAAAGAGGGAAAATAAATAGAAAATGTATGTAATGGAAGAGGATGTGAAAAGTACTTGGGACCAACTAAAAAACCACAATCTTATATTAAAGAAGGGCACAGAAGCGTGTGTATAGGATGCTTGGGGAAATAATTGAGAAAATCTGGGGAGAGGAAACTAGGAATGCACAATCAAGAGTCCATAGAGGACAAAGAGTGGAGCAGAATGGTAAAAGTATCATAGTGGTGACTATGTTGTTATCCAATCTTAGTCATTCTATGGGCCAGGTCTCTGCACATCTTCTGATCTTGAACTACTTCTTTGAGTTGTTCTGTGCTTTGGCTGGTGTCCGCTTTGATGGTGTCCAGCTATCATGTTGTTTGGTGGCCTGGTTTCCTTTTACCGCTAACTCTTCCAAACATAATTGCTTTCTCCAGTGAATTCCCTCACATGACATGGCCAAAATAAGTGAAATACAGTTTTGTGATTTTTCCTTCCAGTGGAATGCCTGGTGCTATGCACTTCAATACTTGCTTGTTAATCACCTTTCCAAGGAATATGCAGGAGCCTTCTCCAGCACAACAGCTCAAATGAGTCAATTTTCCTCCTATCTTGTATTTTAAGGTCCAACTTTCACAACCATTGGTAGCTATGGGGAACCCAATAGAGTGTGGGTTAACTTACATTTGGTTGCCAGGCTGATGTCCTTGCTTTTCCATATTTGGCTCATGTTCATCATTACTATCCAACTCAGTGCAATCTGACATTTTATTTCTGGGTTGTGTTCACTACTTTGTGCAATCTGCTATCCTAAGAAAGTGAATTTAGCACAGTGGTATTGTAATGCAAAAAAATACACAATTTCTTTGGTATTGTTATATATAATTTTATCCCTTTCATATTTTTGTTAACTTAGTTTGTTAACATCGTAGTCTTTTGCTTATTAATCTTAAAACATGGTAGTACCTAAAATTCTTTTGATTTACTCACTAAAAGTTTAGTTCCCTTGAAAGTATCTGCCAAAATCAAAACTGTCTTGTGTAAAAGCTCTTAATTGTATAACTCTTTCTTATTCTTTACACGCTTAATCCAGTCACCTTGTCTTACATCTCTATTTAATATTTCAAGAACTAAAATAAACAAGAAAAGAGACCATGGGCCTTGTCCTTGTTGTGTTCTCATATGGTTTAATTAAATCTCCATTAATGATTATTGGACTTTCTATGAAATTGATTTCATTTTATAAAATTCTCCCCAAAATTCCTATCTTCCAAAGCTTTAAATAAAAAAGTCAGTACAGATTGTCAAAAACCTTCTCTGCACCTAAAAAGATCAATGCAGCTTCTTTTTCATTATGTTATTCTAAATCTTTCAAAATATCCAACACAGTTCTTTCAACTATCTTTCTGTTAACCTCATAGATACATTGACAAGAGGTAAAGGTGTGGCTATTTTGATTCCCAATTGATATGGCAGGGGTTACAATAGCTATTGTTAATCTTTATGGACCTAATCTAGATTCTGTTATTATATTTTATTAACGTTTTGAGCACTTGAATGAGTGTATTTATGAAAAAGTGGTGATGGGAATTCAAGGAGATATTAGACCCAAGCTTGATAGATATAGTGGACCTGGCATGAAAAAACAATATTGTTTTTAATATCTTCATCTTTATATCATCAAATTCAAGATTGTAATATAAATGTTTATGTATCAGACAATATTGCAATTATATTGAAATGATATGATTTCTGAAACTGATTAAGATATTGAGAAATTGGTATTCAATATTTCCCTATGGAATGATAAATAATTTATTATACAAATGTGGGTAGAGACCTTACAATGCTTTGATTTCAATTCAGAACCATCAAGTGCCAGAATTTTTGAATGGGAAGCATATAACACATATATTTGAAGTTGAATTGTTGCTTATGCATCATATAAAAAGAAGATTAATAAAAAAGGGAAATAATTTGAAAGATGAACTGAAATATTTATGGGCACAGATGGTTAGATGCCCATCTACTATTTTGTACAGAGAAATACAGAAAAATAAATATGAATTAAATAGTACATTATTACAGCAGAGAGAATTCACAGCAGAGAAAACATGTTTATGATAGAGACACTTGGAAGATGGTTAAACACCAGGCAATATTTTGGCTAGTTGAAAAAAAAAGATAGGGCAATGATTCCAGTATTAGAGATGAAAGATACAAAATATGTAAATCCTACTAAAAATATATATAGTAAACTAGAGAAGACACTGAATGAAGAATACAGGCTTTTTAAAATAATTAACTTACCACATTTAGATGATACACAAAAACAACATTTTTTTTTGTTCAACAGAAATTATTTTTAAAATGAAATTATTTTTAAAATGAGAAATGGAAAAACATCAGGACTAGATGAGTTTACATTTGAGTGGTATAAAACACTTATGTATCTTTTGCTGTCAAAACTTTGTCAATTGTATGATGAGATATTTGATCAGGGAATTTTATCACCAGTATTTCATCAGCCTTACATTATAGTTATACCAAAAGCAGGTTACATCCAATCTCAGTGATTAATGTTCATACAAAGATTTTAACAGCAGTGTAAATCCTGGAGCACCGGGGAAATATCTGAGGATTGGAAAAGGGCTGATGTGGTTCCCATTTTCAAGAAAAGGGGAAAAAACGGACCCAGGAAACTACAGACCAATCAGTTTAACATCAATACCTGGGAAGATCCTAGAAAAGATAATCAAAAAACAGATCTGCGAACAACTAGAAGCAAACAAATTTATAACTAGCAGCCAGCACGGGTTTGTTAAAAACAGATCATGCTAAACTAATCTTATTTCATTCTTTGATAAAGTGACTAAACTAGTAGACCAGCGAAATGCTGTGGACGTATGTATACTTAGATTTTAGTAAGGCATTTTATAAAGTAGACTACAACCTATTCCTTGGTAAGCTAGAAAAAGGTGGAATAGACAACATCACCACCAGATGGATTTGTAGCTGGCTGGCAAACCATACTCAACGAGTAGTCCTCAATGGCACTACATCCACATGGAGAGAAGTAAGCCGTGGGGTACCACAAGGTTCTGTCTTAGGCCCAGTACTCTTCAACATCTTCATCAACATCTTAGATGAGGGAATTGAAGGGGAACTCATCAAATTTGCAGATGACACCAAACTGGCAGGAGTAGCCAACACCCCAGAAGACAAACTCAGGATTCAAAAAGATCTTGACAAACTGGAACAATGGGTCCTATCCAACAAAATGAGTTTCAATATGGAGAAAAGCAAAGTTTTACATTTAGGCAGGAAAAATCAAAGATACAAGTACAGATTGGATGAGACTTGGCTTAAAAACAGTAACTGTGAGAGAGGCCTTGGAGTCCTAGTGGATGATCACTTAACCATGAGCCAGCAGTGTGCAGCAGCAGCAAAAAAGCTAATACAATCCTGGGTTGTATAAACAGAGGCATAGAATCAAGATCACGCGAAGTATTAGTATTATAAAACCCTAGTAAGACCACACCTGGAATACTGCAGCCAATTTTGGTCACCATATCACAGAAAAGATGTTGAGAGTTTGGAAAGAATTCAGAGAAGAGCAACTAAGATGATTAAAGGCCTGGAGACTAAAACATATGAAGAACGGCTGCAGGACTTGGGTTTGACTAGTCTAAAGAAAAGAAGAAATAGGGGAGACATGATAGCAATATTCCAGTATTTGAGCAGCTGCCACAAAGAAGAGGGGGGTCAAATTATTCTCCAAAGCACCAGAGGACAGGACAAGAAACAATGGTTGGAAACTGATCAAAGAGAGAAGCAACCTGGAATTAAGGAGAAACTTCCTGACAGTGAGGACAATTAACCAGTGGAATAGCTTGCCTCCAGAAATTGTGGGTGCTCCATCACTGGAGATTTTTAAGAAGAGGCTAGACAGTCACTTGTCTGAGATGGTATAGGTTCTCCTGCTTGAGCAGGGGGATGGACTAAAAGATCTCCAAGGTCCCTTCCAGCTCTATTCTATTCTATATTGTTTGTTATTAAAAACAATCAAGCAGGGCTTATAAAAACTAGGCAAGGAGTAAGTTAAGTTGTATATTTAACAGACTTGAATAAAAATAAAGTTCAATTTATAATTTTATCATTTGATGCTAAAAAAGTCTTTGACAAAATATACAAACAGTTCATGTTTGCTATAGTAATTAGGTTCAGGTTTCCTTTGAAATTCATAAAATAGATGAAGATATTATATGAGTCACCTATATCTAAAGTAAAAGTTAACATGTTTTTGTTTATTTGTTTCACTATTTAGAGGAATATGGACATCCATTTTCACAATTGCTTTTTAATATCTGTGTGAAATTCTTGGCTTATGCTATTAGACAACATATATGGAGATCCATGGAGTAATACATAGCTCAGTTGAACATAACTAAATTTTATTTGCAGACAACATTATTTTGTTTATTTCTAATTGTCACATTACTATTTTAGTGTTGGTGCAAATGATTGTTGTCTTTAGTAAAATAGTAAAATAGCATGATACTCTATTAACTGATCTAAATAGGAATTGATGTCAATAGGTGAAACTTGGTTACCCAACCATTTATATATCAATTCTTTATTTGCATTGAATTAATTAAATATTTAGGTATGTATATACCATAATATATATCTCAGATACTAATAGGTAATACGAATAAAATATGTAGAGAGGTTTCTTCAAATATCGATAGAGTTATTAAGCCTCACCCTTTGAGGAAAGATGAATGCTCTCAAAATTAATATTATTCCCAGATTAATTTATATTCTGAGAGGAATTCTAGTTCATATAACTGGAAAATATTTTCAGAAAATAAATTCTTTGTTTAGAAAAAAATTATGGCATTCTTTGATTCCAAGAATATCTTTACAGAAAGTGCAATTACGAATTAATGAGGAAAGATTCAGCTTTCTGAATCTGGAGCTATATCATGGTGCATCATAGAACAAAGCTAATTAAATGCAGTATAAATATAACACTAAATATATTTTATAAACATTCCAATTTTTAAAGAACTGAATAACCATATGGATTTAGAGAGTAGAAATATTTATTCAATTTAACCTTTGACACACACGTCTTTTGAAGAACATAAAATGAGCCTTTTATTAGAGCCCAGTTAATCTAGAGTTCATTATAAATAGGACTCCTTGCAAATGTTTCAAATATAATTTAGTAATTTAGTGACATGTTTAAATTTTAAACTTTATTTTCTTGCAATAATCTGGTTCACTATAGCAAGAATTGTAATACCAATGCAAGCTGTTAGGGAGATTGCCAAAGTACATATAAACTCATGCACTTCAAGTTGATTACATCTCCAATGGAGGAGAACTGACAGCCAAACATCAACTGAGAAGTCCAATAAGTAACAAAAAATTTTTGGGGGGGCTGAATGAACCTTGTTTCAAGATCACAGAAAATATACTTAGCATTTCTTAACACTTAAAATCATTGATTTTTTTAAAACCGAAACTTTAATAGGAGAACAATTCTCAGTCAAGTGTAGATTGAAATATAACCCAAGGAGCAAATGTGTAATGAAGAACAGAAAGGAAAATATATTCTTGTTAAATAAAAATTTGGTTAAGGTAAATTAATTTCCTGAATATAAGTATGCGCAGCATTCCAAGTCAATGAATTGGGGGGGGGGGGAGATTAGAAATTTTATTTTTCCAAGAAAAATTTAGAGCATTTCAGTTGTATCGAAAACTCAGTTATGATTCCAAAACATTATTATATGATGTACATATAAATGAAAAAGATCTGCAGAATGTTTACGTTAAATTTCATATTTGTCATAAACATTAATTAGAGCCATTTCACTATCACCATTGGTAACGATCAAAATTAAATAATAACTATCAATATCCTAATATATTGTTCAACTATAAAATTTGAAGATTTCTTATTTTCTGGCTATTTTCCATTTCCATTAATAAGTATATCATCAGTTCAGATTTTTGCAAGTTAAGGTTTTCTATCAGGGAGAATATGAGATTCTTAAGTACAAACCTGGTATGTTAAAAGTACAAAGACTGATACAAATTAATTTAAAGACTAAAATTCAACTGAAAGCAGAACTTTTTTATTGGGATTAATGAATAGACAACTAGATAAAAAACATGGAAGATTATTTTGATATATGATTTCTGCTGCAAGACAGCTACATATGCAAAAATGGAATGATTCTGCAATAATCATAATAGAGGAATGGTTGGTGAAGACGACAGAATTAGCAGATCAACTAACAGGTCCAGTTATTAGTGACCGGAACCCCCTATGAACATTTTGCTGGAAAAAAAATGGAACGATGATTTATGGATTTGATGGTTAGAAAGGATAGATTATGAAAAGAAGAAAAGCTTGGTGTAATTTTAGAAAGAGAGGGTAAAATACAAATATACTTATAATTGCTGTTAAGAAGGTTGGAAGCCACATTTCTTTATTATTCTTTCTCAGTTTCTCTTTTTCCTTTTTTTTTTATGTCTTTTTAAATTTCTTTTTCACTTTTCTATTACTGTTTATTTCTCTTATCTTTAACAGAAAAGTTGTATTGTTTTTACTTTCTGGAAAAACTTCTTTAATAAAAATCACACACACACAAACACACTAACTTCTAGCTTTGGTATTTTCATACTGAAAAAAAATTGTTCTCCTGTTAGATATATCTTTCATTCCTTTGACAGTCCACTAATTGTAATGGCATTCCTAGTGAAGATATGCCTAATCACAGTTCACTTCAGAGCAGGAGTGTCTGCATCCAAAAATATCAGTATGGTGGTCACAATAGTGCAATTGCAACTTTATCAATTTTTAATATGTCACACACATAATATACATTAAAAAAAGGTGGACCTTCAACTGCGGTATTGTGGCTACCGTCTTGATTTTTTTGACCATATTCTGTGGACACCCATGTTTCAGGGTTAATTTTATTTTAAAAATCCTCTGCTTTATGATTTCATAAATCCAAAGGATAAATGGAAACCATCCTCCAACAGATGCATTTTTAGAGTGAAGATTGCTGCACTGTTTGAGCAACAATCTGAGTTTCAGAATCTACTTTTAGATAATAAACAGTAATTTCAGATTCATAACATTTGTTCATACCATTACAACCACATAGTATAACTGCAAGGCAGAGGAAGAAAGCCTTTATCCCTAGTTGTTTTGTAACAGCATGATTAAATACTTGGTACTTTTTAGGAACTCCTAGGAGGAAAGTCAGGAAAAATACCTATATTTTTTTCTAGGATCCTCCAAGGTAATTGCTTATCTAAGATCTATCTGTCTGTCTGTCTGTCTGCCTGCCTGCCTGCCTGCCTGCCTGCCTGCCTGCCTGCCTGCCTGCCTGCCTGCCTACCTACCTACCTCTATGAAACAAGTACAACCAGATTCAGCCTATATGATTTAAACCTGGATTGAACTAAGTAAGCATCCAGAAAAAAATCTTTCATTTTTCTTTGTTGAATTCCAGCATTATTCTTCTAAATTCTTTAGAATTCTTTTGCATTGTATGAAATTTTATTTCAAGCATTTCAATGTCTAATGCACGGGTGTCAAACTCGTAACGTCATGTGATGTGTCACAACATATCGCGACTTTTTTCCCATTACCGGCAATGGGGTGGGCATGGTTTTGGCATGACACATCCGGCCTGTGGGCCGGCAGTTTGACACCCCTGGTCTAGTATATATTTTATAAACCTTCAACTTGCTGATTACATCACGAGAAGCAGCTCAAAATTAGTAACTTGACTTCTAGCCAAGAAGGCAACATGCTGTGTCACAGCTTGTTTTTCCCTCTCTATGAGAGGTTGAGAACTATCTAGGCTGCTTGTTAAAAAGGATTGGTAAGCAGAAATGTTAATTAAATTGTTTAATTTAAGTTTGCCATTTTGGAGAGATACTATGCCTCACAAGAATAGGAAACAAAGCATTTCCATTCTATTTCATCCACTCAGCATCTACTTTTAAAAAGACAGAAAAATTCTTACCAGTTGCTAATCCAACTGTGCCAGCGTCTGAGTGTTTGGCTTCTGAGGCTGTAATTGCCTTGGCTGATAGTTTTGTCATTTATAACTTGGGAAATGTCCAGAGAGGAATTTTAACTCCAAATTATTATCTGGAACTGAGCCAGGAGAAATTTTTAATATATATGTATTTATTTGCAAAGATGAGTGTATTTCCAAATTGATTGCTTGTGAAAGGAAGGGATATTATTTATATTTGCTGATAGGTTTATTTGTTTGCCCTAGGCTTTCCTTTATATTGGAATGCAGCTTCTGAAATATAAATGTTAACATATGCAAAGATGCATGCACAAATATGTCACATGCATATATTTTGCTGGTGTCTCCAGGACTGATTCTGTTGAAATTGGTAGTTCTGTTTTTAACAAGTTTAGGAAGTTGAGTGATGCATAGGATTTTTTTTTTCCTGAGTTCAGCATTATTTTTCTGCCTACTCTTCCTTTGGCTGGTCATCTTAAATTTAAGGTTATGTTCATTTCAGTTAAACGTAGTAGCTGTATATTTTGAATCTATATTCTTCATGAATCTTCCATATCATTTTCTATAACACTCAGTTCTAGGAGTTTTTTTTTTGTTTTCTTGTTTCTTTTTCCCATCCTTTATTCCTACTTTGTTTCCTCAAAAGCAGGCAGCATTCTGTAAGTAATGAAAATACTTGGATTTATTAAGCTGTTTTCAAGAATGCTCCTTCCAATACAATATTTGAAAGTGTTTTGTATTCTTGAAAGTCTTGTAATTTATTCAGATCTCTTCTGTATAAATACACCATTTATACAGAAGAGATCTGAATAAATTACAAGACTTTCTCCTTCTATACAATGGCCAAAAAGGAGCTCTGAAATATTTCTTCATTTTTAGATGGCAGTAGTTTCAACCAAAGGAGGCTGTAATGAATGGGCAAACCTTCTTTCCCCATATTCAAACAATCAGGATCTATGCCTAAAATCACAGGGGCCCAGGAAAGGGATTACCCAGAGCCCCTCCCTTTGTCTATAGATTAAAACAAGAATTTTAACTCTTGGTGAAACATTATGCAACATCTAATAATCTTCAGAATCCCCAAATTAGATAGGAGTTAGGGTTAGGGTTAGGGCAGATGATACTAAATTATTTGAAGTACATATCTTTTAAATGGGTATTTTTAATGGAGGAAATTAATCATAAGGGGTTTTTTTCTGATTTAATTTTCCTGGCAAATTGCATAAATGCACCTTGTCTCACATATCCAACTAATCCAAGTTACTGCAGTAGTTTTAAGTTGAATGGTTTCCCACTGTAGATGCTCTCTTACTTATAGATCCTATTATTTTAAAAGAAGATTTGAATGGGGAATATGGAGGCAATCAGAAACTTCACATTGCTATTGAAACCTTTTTTCTGAAGCTACTGTACAGCTCACAGAGGTTAAGTATAATTCAGTCAAAGCCTCTTCGTTCCACCTTCAGAAATGTGGTGCACAGAATGCATACAGCAAAATAGGTACTATCTTTATATCATTTTAATGGCATAGGATTTAACAAGTTGCTCTGCGTTAAATAGAATAAAATATACACTTATGACAGCCTAAGAGCTTTTGAACTGTGTTTAGATACCATGAGATGTATTTGAACTTGTTTTCATCCAAGTTTAAAATGACCAAGATCCTGGTTAAAGGATGCACAATTAGCACCATTTGCTAATATTAAACAGAGAAAAATAGTCACATCAAGCATTACAACAAGCAACTGCTCACAGCCTTTTTAGGGCAGATGAGATTACATCTAAGCCTTGTCCAGATTGTTGTGGCAGGAGTAGGGAGAGAAATTGCATGCTTCTTTAAAATCCAAAATCAATTACCATATCTTGGAACTTCAGTTGTTGGAGGGGGCTGAATGTTTCAGCTATTTGAGTCTACAGTGCTTTCCATTCCTAGTTTTATCATATGGGAAATCTATAAATAAGAGAAGATGTCAACAACAACAACAAAACAAGCAAGAATAATACCACTTAATTTGGGAACCATAAGTGAATGGAAGAGATATTTGAATGTTGTGCTATAACATCAGCAAAAGCAATATCACTGCTATAAGAGGAAGGCTGTTTTTCAGATTAAGGGACAAGAAACCAGTGCAGTATATAAAAATTAGTGATTGATAAGAGAGAAAAGTAACTGTTTCCCCCATCCCACCCCAAAACTATTCAAGATTTACAAGCCTGTCATACTGAGGAAGGCTTTTAGAGCACTCCAGAGAATGGATGTTCATTTCTAATGGTTTATTTGCCACTCGGTTTCATCTTAAGGTGAGATTTCAAGACAAATTTAGGTATCTCTGTTTAGATCAAACACCTTTGTCTTTTATTAATACATGGTGAGCAGCATTTTCTAATCTGCCAGTGCTGTAACTGTGACAATTAAAATTATTTGACCCTTCCATGCCTGATTGCCCAGCATCTTGCTTAATCGGGTAATACATTAAATAGTCAATTAACATAAATGCAACAATATTTGACTTCACAGCAGATTTACAGAGTCAGGCAAGTTTGATGTGACTTGACGTGATTAAAGCAAATCCAGATAGTATATCTGGAGGGATACAAGGAGGAAGCCATAACGTATATTTAATATCCTATTAATGTTAATTAGGCTTGCTTCACTTGTCTCATTTCCTATTGCATCCTTGTCCTGTAACTTGTCTTCTCCTTGATGAATGTTGGTGCTCAGAAATTAAAATTTCCCTATTGCTACCTAGCACTTCTACTTTCATAAGAAAAAAAACACCCTCTTTATAATCCTTTCTGAATCTGTTTTGCAGTCTATAGCCTAGACCGGGGGTAGGCAACCTTGGCTCTTTTATGACTTGTGGACTTCAACCCCCAGAATTCCTGAGCCAGCCATACTGAGGAGAAAGGGAGAGGTTTCCATGCTGAGCCATGCTGGCTCAGGAATTCTGGGAGTTGAAGTCCACGAGTCATAAAAGAGCCAAGGTTGCCTACCCCTGGCCTAGACAATAGGTATTTGGCTATTATTTGCAAGGGATCGATTTAGACATTTGTGCAGATTGCCAATGATTAAAAAGAAAAAAGAAAAGAAAAGCAGGCTTCCTCCTTCCTTCCAGTTAGATGACCTTTCTGCCAATTATATCAGGCTCAAGTCTTGCTTCCAGAAAGCAAATAGTTTAGGAAAGGTTCTAAACATTTTCAGAATAAACAATAGGATCCAACCTTAACAGGGAGGAAGAATGAACACACTCTGGTGGGTGGTTAGTGATTGCCAGTGGTGGGATTCAGCCGGTTTGCACCACTTCGGCAGAACCGGTAGCTAATTTTTTGTTGCCCAGGCCCACAATGGACTTCCGGATGTGGCATCCACACAGAGAACTGGTTGTTCACATATTTGAATCCCACCACTGGTGATTGCTATACAGGTAGTCCTCAATTTACAACCAGAATTTCAATGGATAAGTAAGGCAGTTGTTAAATGAGTTATGCCCAATTTTACGACCTTTTTTGCCACAGCTGTTAAGCAAATTATTGCAGTTGTTAAGTGAATCGTGCTGCTGTTAAGCAAATCCAGCATTCCCCGTTGACTTGTCAGAAACGCCCTGGAAAGATTGCAAATGCTGATTGCATGACCCCAGGATCCTACAACCATTGTTAAGTACACACTGATTGCCAAGCATCCGAATCTTGATCACATGACTATGGGGATGCTAGAATGGTTATAAGTGCAAAGACGCGCAAGTCCCTTTTTTCAATCATTTAACAATCACTAAATGAATGATTGTGAGTCGAGGACTACCTGTACCAAATTTGGAGGTTTCATGTCTTCTCCAGAAAGCCACTGACACTAAAGTGCTACAACTAAAAACTAAGGCTTGCACAGAATCTACCATACCTTCTTCCCATGCAAAACCCAGTTATGCACTTCTGTGCCTAGAAATTAATGGAAGGACATTTCAATTGCCATTTGGTCAGATAGTCAGAGCCAAGAATCCTGAAATTCTTTTCCTTTTTTCCTGCAGATCAGTTCAAGTCAGTTTAATCATGTTAACATGTATTTTATTTTAGGTCACATACTTACTAAGAAGGAAAACTTTTGGAAGAAAAGGGGGGGGGTTTCGACCGTACAAAATATTTTCAGTTTTGCCCTAGGTTTATAGCAAGCAGAACAAAGGAAACACAGATGCAAGAAGAATGAATGGGTTCAAATAATTTGGAGGCAGGAGCAAAAGATTTTGTGGATTAAAAAGCTTTGTTGCCAATCCAAATGGTCTGGTTTGATCATGGCAGAGACTGCACCCTTTGGACAGCAACTGCAGCAAGGGAGCTTTCCAGTATATGCAAAGGATTGCATATGACTTTGTCTCCTGAAAGATTTGAAATAACATATACTGCTTCATACCCAGTGTTGAAAACAGAGAGCCCTTTAAAAACTATACATTTCCAGTGTTGTTGCTTGCAAGGTGTCTTAACCCATTTTGTAACTCCTGCATAGAGACAGTTACTCTGTTCACTGACAGTTTACATATCTCTGGGACTTGTCAGAGGGAAAAGTAAATTAAGAAAGGAACATGAGACTTGGTCAGAAGCTAAAATTTATTTAAGAATAGGACAAATGTATAAAATACTTTATAAATCCAGAAACTGGTTATTTTTTTGTATTTCATACTTTAAGAATATTTTTTACAATCCATTAACATTATGCAATCTAGATTAGTCCACAAGCTACTTCTCGTCTAAAACACTTGGCTGCAAATGGTGTCCCTTCACTGATCAAATTAAAGAGCCACGGTATCCAAAGTCAGCTAAAATTTTGGAATATGAAATGGTCACAAATTTCACATCACATTCCTGACAGTAAGTATACAATGATAATCCTGAATGAAGACAGTTCATTATTATGTTTTTATGGATTCTAGTTGGAATTGGCCAAAGCATTAAAACAGAGATGAATGAAAAGAGGATGGGAATGAGCGGAAAAGTGGGATGGAATTTAGAAGGGATCCTTTTTCCTGCTTTGAATTTCAATCTGACCTAGAGAAGAATTGGGGATCCATATAATTTGCTGTTTCTTTCAAATAAGTGTTCTCGGTTCCAAAGTTTGCATAGGAGAGAGAGAGAGAGAGAGAGAGAGAGGGAGGGAGGGAGAGAGGGAGGGAGAGAGGGAGGGAGAGAGAGAGAACAATACAGTGACATGGGGAAGCAGCAAGTTCTTACCAAAGGGGATGTTAAGTAAATTGTTCATCTGTTCTTTTCTTACATTAATGAGAGAGCACCCTCTGGTGGCAGCCTACTTGCTTAATTTGACCTGGGTTATACATAATTCATGACAATAAAGAAGTGACCCAAATGGTTGTCTTAGATAAATGGGTTAACAGTAGCAGCAGGGAGAATGGGGAGTCTTATTTCTGATCATTTTTTTAATTTTCTTTCATGTTCCTGAAAAAAATGTGAAGGAAAAATTAAAAAGTGATTTAATCTGTGGTTATAATTTAAAAACATGAAGAAACAATGTACATTTTTAAAGCCGCCGTCTTACTGAGATGGTGAACCTGTGCTGGAATTGTGTCACTTCAGAAGGCAGGCAAATGGATCCCCCAAAAAGGTGGAGAAAATAAGTATTAAAAAAATAGCATTTCAAGGTGCAACTCTTTGCCTTGCCATTTCATTTCTATGTGTGAAAGCTTGTTCTTATTTTTTTTTTAATGCTTTTGTCTTCTGGAGCATTCATTCATACGTCTAGAAATGGTACTATCTAGCTTTAGGTTTTTAAGTCTTAGGAATGTAAAAACTGCAGGCTGCAGTCTCTGTGTGGCCTGCTAGCATGCCCTTTGCAACCTTAAAAATCGTGTGAGGCAAAAAATGTCTCCCTGTTTGTTGTTTTATTTTTCAGAGGTTCAAAGCATGAAAACCTAACCCCTACCAGAATCACACCTGCCTTTAAGTCCTGAAGTAAATAATTTTGATATGTGGTAATTGGTGCTCTAGCAACCTGTTCTGCCATACCCCTTATGAGAACAGGAGATGACCATTACTGAACTAAATCTATTTTTGCAGTGTAATGCCCTTCAAACAAAGGAACTGAAATTTGGTCGGTAGAAGATTGGAGAAAGTGGCTCTAAGGCAGCACTTGCTTTAATCAGTATAAAGTAAGATGTCCAGACATTGTAAAATCCATTGGTGGGCAAGACCAAAGTGGAAAAATGGGTCGACCAGGAACCACATTTCTTCCAAATCCCTTCAGTCCATACATGTATGCCTACACATCCAATTCACAATATTGTACATCCATACAACCACACAGACATGGCTGTTTCATCTTTATCACCCTTTCTTTCTGCCACTTTATCTCTTTCTTGGTTCTTCTGTCTTTCTTTGCTCACATTCTTGCCTTCCTTTTCTCCCCTTTCTTTCTCTCATCTATCATTCTTAGCAACCTGTTGCAAAACATAAAGAAATAAAGGAAATAAAGGAAAAAAAACATATCCATACTGATTGAATCTTTTTCTAAAGTGAATGGCCACCTTGGAGGGATGATGTTAGATAGATGCAAATGCTATCTGGGTTGCGTTGGTCACATGCTCAAAATTGCCTTCCTACATAATGTACATAAATAACAAGAAAACAAATCCCTGCCCACCGGCTTGAAAAATTAATATAAATATGTAATAATAATAATAATAATAATAATAATAATAATAATAATAATAATAATAATAATAATAATAATAATAATAATAATAATAATAATAATAATAATAATAATAATAATAATAATGATGATAATGATGATAATAATAATAATAATAATAATAATAATAATAATAATAATAATAATAATAATAATAATAATAATAATAATAATAATAATAATAATAATAATAATAATAATAATAATACTAATAATAATAAATTGGGAAGGGACCTATGGAGGTCATTCAGATTCTCATTTTATATTTCTCTTCATCTCATTTTTTTTTCATCAAGTCCAACCCCTGCTCAGGCAGGAAAACCTATACATTTCGGAACAAATGCTGTCCAGTTTCATTCTTAAAAACTTCCAGGTGTTGGAGCATTCAACGCTTCAGGAAGGTTGTTCTACTGGTTAATGGTTCTAACTGTCAGGAAGTTTCTCCTTAGTTCTAGGTTGCTTCTCTCCTTGATTAGTTTCCATCCGTTGCTTCTTGTCCTGCCTTCAGGCGCTTTGGAAAATAGCTTGACTCCCTCTTCTTTGTGGCAGCCCCTGAGATATTGGAACACTGCTATCATGTCCCCCCTCGTCCTTCTCTTCATTAAACTAGACATACCGAATTCCAGCAACCGTTCCTTATATGTTTTAACCTATGTAAGGAAAATGGAAAGGAAGGCAAATCATTAATTTCCATATTAGCATAATATACTGGTAAACTGAGATTAAAAGTTCAGTATCTGGTAGATTAGTATTTTAAATATTAGTATACTAATATACTATACTGTTAGCATTAGTATTCTAAGAGCACCCACTGGAATCACATTGCTCTTTTTATCTGCTATAGTTTTCTAGTTTCATAGTGTGTAGTAGAATTATGGACTGTGCTGATGGATCTAAATGCACCGTGAAACCCAAGAAGGAATTCCAAAGGAATTTATTTTTTGCCCTTTTTCTCCCTCTCCATAGATTGTATAGTGAAATCAATTCTGGCAAACAATAGGTGACAGATGTTACAACTTCACATCCTAGGCAGAAGAGCTGAACTGTGTTTTTTTTTTTTTTACTAGTTGTGCATGGCTTTATGCCACTTTGTAGTTTAAAGTGACTGAAGTTAATTAAAGGTAGCTTAAAACAATTATTTCAAGACTGTCAGAACATAAAAGTGAGGAAGGAAGGAAGGAAGGAAGGAAGGAAGGAAGGAAGGAAGGAAGGAAGGAAGGAAGGAAGGAAGATAATGTATAGATTTCAGATATTATTTTTTTTTAATAATAAAGTTGGAAGGGACCTTGGAGGTCATCGAGTCCAACCCCCTGCTCAGGCAGGAAATCCTATACCATTTCGGACATGTGGCTGTCCAGTCTCTTCTTAAAAACTTCCAGTGTTGGAGCATTCACCGCTTCTGGAGGCAGGTTGTTCACTGGTTATTGTTCTAACGTCAGGAAGTTTCTCCTCAGTTCCAGGTTGCTTCTCTCCTTGACTAGTTTCCATCCATTACTTCTTGTCCTCCCTCAGGCGCCTACCTTGAGAATAGCTTGACTCCCTCTTCTTTGTGGCAACCCTGAGATATTGGAATACTGCTATCATGTCACCCCTAGTCCTTCTTTTCATTAAACTAGACATACCCATTCCAGCAAACGTTCCTGATATCTTTAGCCTCCAGTCCCCTAATCATCTTTGTTGCCCTTCTCTGCAATCTTTCTAGAGTCTCAACATCTTTTTTACATCGTGGTGACCAAAACTGGATGCAGTATTCCAAGTGTGGCCTTACCAAGGTATTGTAAAGTGGTATTAATACTTCACGTGATCTTGATTCTATCCCTCTGTTAATGCAGCCCAGCACTGTGTTGGCTTTTTTGGCAGCTGCAGCACACTGCTGGCTCATATTTAAGTGATTGTCCACTAGGACTATGTTCTAATATATATCAAAGAAAGGTACAAGGAGTGCATACTATATTATAAATATAGCCCAGTGTTCTTTTTCGTTTAGCCAATTTTTTTTAAAAAAAATGTTATTTGTCCTCTAAAATTCTCATTAAACTATTGTGAATATTGTTCAATAAATCCACAGAATTGTCTGGATTATCTGTTGGAAAGATAATTTTGCTAATGTAAATATCTTGGTAAATGAACCAGGGATACTGTGGTACCCTAGACATTTATTGTGATATCTGCTTCCAGAAGACCATTTCCTCTGAGTTTACTCTGGCAGACCAGGTCACACATCTTTTGGAATTGATACCATTATATTAACTTCTTTCCCCATCTCCATTTTGCAAGTATTTTAAATATATTTTTGGTGCCAGTCATCAAGTTTCTTCCTATTAATAGTTCAGTCCCAATCTTAAATAACAATATTTTACTATTCTGATCAGAGATATTTAAACCTTCGATATCTTAACAGATGGAGAGTTGTATGAGAGAAGTTATTGAATGTGAAGTGGTACCAGCTATCTTATTAGGACATAAAATTCTAAGCTTATTGAGAGGTATAATTGCTATATTGAATTAGGCAAGGTCCTTCTGGGCCACTGCTCTGTTTCTAATAGCAACTACTATTTTCATTTCCACTTTACAGAGACAGTGGGAATCAGATTGGTCAAGGTATATCTGTATCTATTCCCTTAAACTAAAATCTAATCTGCAACTTTTCAAAGGTTTTTCTGCAAACCAAGGAATCTTGTCTTAAAATTCACAACAGGAGGTCAGGATTCATCCTTCATTCCCAATTTCAGTGAAAACTGAGGTAAAAATATGTAATAATGGCACAAAATTTCCAAGAGGCTTTCCCCTTATTCTTAGAGGAATGACTAGTTCTAGATCAGGGGTGTCAAACTCGCAATGTCACGTGACGTGTCGCGATGTATCACAACTTTTTTCCTATTGCCGGCAATGGGATGGGCGTGGTTTCGGCATGACGCATCTGGCCCGTGGGCCGGCAGTTTGACACACCTGATCTAGATGATAATCTAGTCTAATTAAAACTCATTAAGTTACACTGTCATTGGAACTCCACATTGGAACAATGCAAATGTCACAAACCTAAGAAAGAAGATTATAATAGAAATGTGTATGGAATATTTCCAATGTTTTGCCTTCTAGGAGAGGAGGTAGAAACTCTAAAGTCTAAAGGCAGGTTCTGAAGCAGCAGCCATAATCTAGTAAAAAAAATAGTTTAAAAGATAGTATTAGCTACTTAAATTCCTTTCAGTTGCACTTTTTTCTCGAATTGTAATTTATAAATTTTAAAAAGATATATTATTGTACACAAACATACGCTCTCTCGCCAGTCACTCTCCCTCAGCCCTAGGAAAAGACAAGATCAAATTGCCAGAACAAGAACTTGACGGGCTGCAAAGAGAGTAAAGCAAAGGAGTTCTGTGAGGCTGCTCGCACAGGAGGAATCCCACCCTACTAAATAAGCAACAATGGGATTGTTTCTGTTAAAATGGAACAGCAAGCACAAGCTCTCTGATAGGCAACCCTCATTCCATGTGCCTTGACTCAGGCTGAATTTAGAACGACAAGTTGTGACCTTTGGATTCTGTCTAACTACTCTTCAGTGTGCTGCTTTGATTTCGAACTCTTGTAAGCCAAACTTGATGACTTGGGGGGGGCAACATATCACTATACTTCAAGTGCATGTGTTTGCAAGTCTCATTTAGGAGGGAGAGAGAGAGAGAGAGAGAGAGAGAATCTCTATTTGTGTGTGTACTTGAACTGGGAGAAAACATCATGAAATATCAGATTGATCATTGATTCCCAAATATTTATTATGTGAAAATCATTTAATAAATACTCCTTTAACTAATGGTACAATGAATAATATTGATCAGCAGATATGAAGCTTTAATTGCACAATTGAGGCAGAATCTCCAATTTAAGTTTAATCAGAAACGTTTCTGCCAACTCTTCAACAGAGAAACTGCAGTGAAGCAGTCAACACCTGACAAAGAAAAAACAATGCAGTTCTGGGTGTAGCTATGAGACAGCCCCCAAAAATACAAATAGAATGCAGCTTGGATAAAAGAGGTGGATAAGAAGAAAAAAAGAGCTGAAATGAAATAACTTGTAACAACAGCAGAAATAGTGGAGAAAGGGGCAAGGAAGATCAAGAATTGCATAACACTAGGTAATGATGAACTTCATTGTTTTGGTTGGAATGTATGACTGGTCTATACCCACTCATTGTTTACTCCAAGGAGGTGAAATTGAAGATTAGTTAACATCTGGCCAAATCTACCTGATAATGAAAGATTTGACAAAAGGGGAAGCACCAGTCAACTACAGACCAATTACCTGCTTACCAACAACTTTCAAATTGCTAATTGCTGTGATAGTTGATGCAGTCCAACAGCATCTAGTTGAAAACAAATTCTTTCCACCTGTGCATAAAGGAAACTGTCCAAACAGCAATGGAACAAAAAATCAGCTACTAATTGACAAGATGATTTTGGAAAACTGTAAGAGAAGGAAGACCAACTTGAACGTAGATTAAAAGAAGACATTTAATTCCTTGCCACATTATCGGATAATCAAGTGCCTAGAAATAACAGGAGTCAGTAGAAACAGCCATACATGCAGCCAAGATATTACAATGGAGTTTCGCCTGACAAATGTGCCACCCTCAACATCAATAGTAGCAAAATAGTGAAAACTGCATAATGCCCTATGGAAATAACATCAAAAATCTTGTCGAACAATGACAATGAATCATATCCTTCATCCACGCAGCAATGTTGACAGACTGCTTACCGAGGAGCATAGTTGGGTGTGAAATGTTGCAAGTACATCAGACAGTTTAAGAAAAAAGGGCATGGAAAGAAATTCTGAAGAGTTGTGAAAGAGATGCACTGAAGCTACTTCACTATGAAGGCTTACTGAGTACCAGAGAGACTAAACTGTCCTACAGAAAAGACAATATCTTTAACACTTTCAGATAACATCTGCCTATCCCAGCTCTTTAAGAAAGACTTGATAGGTGGAAAAACATACCAAATCCAGTCTAAACATCTGGCTATATGATGAACCATAATATAACAACAACAACAATAATAACAACAACAACAACAACAACAGTTCAGTGTTGAACTGAATAGTCCTAATGATCTTGGGAGTCAATACTGATCACATTGGAGAACCTGGTGTAGAGAATCAGAGGAGAAATTGATCCAATTCCATTATAGATTCCCCCCCCCCTTAAAATCCATTGAATATAATAACAGAGAAGTTTTAGTTTCTATCACAAATAGCCTTATCAGAAAACATTGTTCCATATACCACCAAAATGTGAAAGTGGGTATTTTGTCTAACATTGTACAAATATTTTCATATTTGTTATTAATTTAGCATTAAGTAGTTTCATGTAGTTAATTTACTATTTCAGGTTCAAAAGCTACAAAATCAGTATATGATAATAGGAGATGTGCATATTGGGTCTGCTTTTCCATTATTTATTTGATCCAAAAACACTTTTTTTTATAGCTGTAAGTGTAAGCAGCTTCTGAAATGTTTGGCTATTGTCTACTGCATCTCAGGAAATCCAGAATCCAATAAATTCTCCACTTCAGTTCAATCAATCTTTATTCTCTCTGTACTCTCGTTTATCAATACAGTCTGCAGATTTGGCATTTCTTTCAGCTTGCCTTTCATTGCTTTGCTTCTCCGAGCTTCTCTTGATTATGATTAGACACTAATTAGTTCATCAAGTGTTGCTATATTATGTATGTGTTTTCCTTGTAATGGGCTATCGCAACATTGCACTAAGAAAACGACGCAGAGTGGAATGCATGTTTGAATGGATGCCAGCTTGCCACTGTGCAAAATAATGCTGGGTGATTCAATTCCCATTCAAAACTAAGATTGCTCTTGCCAACAGCAATTTTCTTAAATGCTGATTATTTGTGTATAGATGGGTATGTCTTAGATCCAAAGGTAGATGATTTTGGGTAATCTTTTGTAACAGATTTCCCTAATGGGTGACTCACATATAATTTTTTTTTCCTATTGTGTTTACTGTAAATGTTTACCATAATGCCACATGCAAAGAGCAAGTAATTTTGGCTCCAAGACACTGCTCAGACATCTGTTGCTGCCCATAACCTACAAGTCTATTTCAGCTAAAAATTTACAATGATTTAATTGGTTAAGGAGCTGTGTGTGTGCCACTTGAGTGCTTTACACACAGACACACTTTCTCAGACTAGATGCTGATCTGTGCATGTTCAGGTGGGGAATGTGGAGATGTTTACCTTGTCTTCTCTGTTTCCCCATCAGTTGGCTAATTTTATGAAAAGCGTCCAGTTACTAAATACCTCTCCCACACAATTATACTAGTGTCAGAGACACTCACGTGTTATTTGAATAGCAAGCCAGTTGGTTTTAAGAGAGCTTGCTACATACGTAACTAAAACAGTTTTTCTCAACCTTGGCAACTTTAAGACGTAAGGACTTTAGTTTCCAGAATTCCCCAGCCACTATGCTAGCTAAGGAATTCTGGGAGCTGAAGTCCACACATCTTAAAGTTGCCAAGATTGAGAAACATTGACCTAGAAGATAATTTTTAGAGAAGAAAAATGCCACAGCAAAAATTATTGAATGAGACCATTAAAAAAAGCCTTAAATTTGTTTATGCTGTTGTAATTCTGGCCTTTAAATACAAATAGCAAACAGGTTTTAAAAAACGGTCCAATGTAAACTGGAAGTGATATGCTACAAAATGCCATACTGAAATTCTAGACATTGGGCACCAGAATGGTCCATTCAGAAATATAATACTTACAATCTATTAAAAACAATGAATTAGAGATTCATTCATTCAGACAGATGGTTTTAACTGGTTAGCACCCAAAGATTTAGGTTTGTATCTTTGTATATTCAACTGTGTTTGTTGTTGCTAAATTTGGATGCCACCTAATTTGTAACGAAATCTTCATTTTCATCAACATTTATTGCCAGGAATATAAAATACGTGAGGCCCGTATGATGTAGTGATTTACAGTGTTCGGTTAGGCTTGTAGACCCAACTTTAAGTCCTGCTTCAAATCAAGCTTCTGCTACAGAAGCTCATTAGGCGACCATAGCCAAATTTCCTGCTCTTGGCCCAAACTATCTCAGAAGATTGTTCTTATGAAGAAAATAGGAAACCTGACTACCTGAACAAAAGATGGAATATAAATCTACCAAATAAATAATGGCAGGAATAGCTTAGATCTATTGGAATTGCTAACACAGATAGATAAAAAAAATTCATTCAGTTCTTTTCTTGATAAAAAAAAAACACATTTTTTTCCCCTTTCACCTGAAGTGGAATTGAAAGAATTCTTTCAATTCCACTTCAGGTGAAATGGAAAAAAATGAATTATTTTTTTTTTATCAAGAAAAGAACTGAATGAATTTTTTTATCCATCTGTGTTAACAATTCCAATTCTTTCAATTCTTTAATATTCTTTAAAAATATGTGAGAAAAAGAAATATGTGCTAATGTTTGTTGGTTCCTAAATGCTTCATGTTAGGGGATAATCATTTGGAATATTCATTTTTTTAAACCATTGATAGCCTTTGTTTTTAATCAGGATATGGTTCTAAAGAAGAGAAGATAGTCTTTCTCTCCATGGAATCATGTACATCTAAGTATACATTCTGAGTCTCAATAGCCCCAAGAGTACATAGTTGCATAGGGCTCTCTAACCTTTTTCAACTGACCAGAAGAATAGAGTCACTTTCAAAGCAGGTTGGACTTACAGCCATGCTTCATAAGTAGTGTACATTTACTATGACACCAAGCCATCTCCAAACTTTTCAAAACTAAGTGACCTACAAACTTCAGTTTTTAATAAACTTTGGACTATCACTCCTGTGCTTTTCTCCTAGTCTTCTTTTTCAGTATTCCATTCAGAAGAAACAAGTGAGTGCTCTCTTTGCCAAATATGGCATCACATTAAGGAACCCAGGCTGCTGATTAGAATGGATGCCAGCATTTATCTCCTGTTGACAGCCCAGACAAAAGGGACATAACTGAAGCTTTTGAAATTGTAAGGAAACCTTTCAGCATTAACGACTTTGACAGCTATCCTTTTCCCTCCATAGGCAACACTTGCCATCATGATAATTAGATTTTGCTAGCCTATTGTCACTTCCTCTATTTACAGTGTAGTCTTCCTGCCGTATTTGTAGATTTCATCTGGCTGAGTCAAGATAACATTAACTACCTACTTGACAAAATGTCAGCAAACAGTAGCACATACCATTTGCAGGCAGCCTTTCTTTCTTTCATATTTATAGTAGCCTGGATTTTGGCAAGCTGAAATAATAGCATGGCTTTGTTACTTCAAAGACACAGCCTTGCTTCTGGCCTTTTGGGGATCCAGCCGGGGTGAAGCAACCAAATGCAATAACAGAAGGAAGGGGACATGGTAACCCAAAGCCAAAATATTATTTTGAATGTGAAAAACAAGGCTGCATATATAATCCTAGTCTCAAAGCTACTTCTTACAACTGACAATTTCAAGCTCAAGTGAGCCTTCCAAATAAGTGGGTGAGCACGTAGCTTGTGAGGAAATAGCTTAATGAATCAAGCAATGTTGTTCTAGAAAAGACCCGTTGAATGACTACAGAAAGGGAAGCGATTAACGAAAGATAAGATCCTCCCTTGAGGAATGTAAAATGTAAGTTTGTAGACTTGCCTGACATGGGATTTCAATTTAAATTAGCTTAATAGTTATCGTCTCTTCCAAAGAAATGTAATCGTGGAAGAAGAGTTCATATAGGATTCTTATCATTGTCATAAAACTTTTTACCTTTGGAATTTTATGAGCTGAAAAAGACCGGTGATGTGTCAGACCAAAGGCAACAGTAGCTCAGTATTCTGTTCTCAAGTGGGCATGGCAGTCCCTCTGGAAAATTAATGTGACAATATACCTTACCACAAATGCTCCCCATCAGCTGGTATTCAAAGGCACAATGCCTTTAATACATGATCAGTAGCTATTGATAGCTGAATTTATCTACCATCTTTTAGAAGGCATGTTTATCATCAAGGTTTTTTGGCAATGAACTCCATAGTTTAAATGCAGGACATTTGAAATAGTATTATCTGTAGTCTATTCTAAATCTCAAATTATGAATGGCCCTTGGATCTACTATTATATGAGGGTAAGGGATAAAGGTATTTCCAAAGCCACTGAAGCTTCATGCATAGTTGCATACAGTATATACATCTACCACAACTCACTCTCCCCTCCACATAGGCTAAAAAGATACTGACGTTGTAGCTTTTGCTCACAAAGAACCTCCTTTAAGCCTTTAATATTTTGGTTGGACCTTTCCTATATTTTAACCAGTTTAAAATATATTGATTGTTGTAGGCTGTCCAAAATCACTTTTGGTGGGTTGAGTGGTTGTATAAATTTGATAAAACAAAAAATAAAATCATCTTGAGATACAGGGATCAGTTCAGGAGAATCCAGAATTAAAGAGGAGCACTATATTCCTCAGAAGCTACAACTCCATGAGACTTAGTTGATACTACAGTGAAAGGTAGAAAGTGATTGTTCCTAGTCACCCTCTGAGCTGAGACAATCTTTTCTTTCTGTAAAATGAGACAGGGTTGATCAATCCCCATCTTCTATAGGGAGAAAGGAATCCCTCAACACTCAAAGAAGGGAATTTTCTGAGCACTGAGCTGCTTATCTCCAGTGAGTGGCTGATTGAAGATAAGCAGCTCAGTACTTAGAAATACTTTCTCTCTCTCTAAAGGAAGAGAAGCTTTTCCCTTCATCACTCTGAAAGTGAATGTTTCTTGTCCCAGTCACCTGCTGTTGGGAGTCTGGAAAAAGAAAATGATCTGACATACTGAATCATTTGTCCACCTAGCCTATGTATTCTGAAACTATACAGGCAGGTTTTTTCTCTAGCCTTACCTGAGATGCTTGGGATTGAATCTAGGACATTCTCTATGCAAAATCTCTGTTCTGCAGAAGTAGGGCTGGGAAAATGAAGATTAGCCCATCCAATGCTTAATTTATAATACAACAGTAAGCCAGAGGAAAGAGGCAAAATCCAATTTCAGCTGAGAAAGTCAATCCAATTTGTCTCAACAATTAGGTTAGGAAAATTAGTTTTATTTGGTTTGGACTTCTGATTTGAGATCAAATTGGGTTGATCTGCATACAATTTCTGGATCAATTGGGGGGGAAAACAGGAAAACTGTGCAACTAAGGAAATGCACCTTTGCAGTTAGGTGTCTGAAATAAACTTTTTTTAAAAGCTATTCTGCAAGTCTCCATTATTCTTTTGGAACAAATCCAGTCAGAAAATAAAAGTAAATGATATAAGGATTGAAATAAAAAGCATATAAATAAGGCCATAAATGATCAACTTCTCAGTGAGGAATGGAGCCTGGTCCTTTTGGAATATTCATGGTAGTTCATTTCCTTCTTTCATTCTGTTTCTCTGCCCCAACCTTTCCCCTCCCCAGTTTCAATAGTTAATCTGTTCATGGCATCATTAATCATCTCACTTCAGAAGTAGGCAATTCTGTGAAAAGTTGAAAATCGTTCCCTGCACTATCTGTGATTGTTAGTTTTTCTGACAGCTCTGAAATATAACCCTCCTGTTGTGAGTAAAGACAAGAAATTTGATTATATTTGGAAATACTGCAATATGTAGTTCATGTTTGCTGCTTGCCATTTCAGTTCACATTTCCTCATTCACCTCTTTCTGAACTGCAGATATTTACCTTGGGTATTTCTATTTCCTTGTTTTTTATTCTTACAGCTTTTGTTAACCATTTTGTAAAAAAGGAAGTTTTGAAGCATCACTTATGACTTCGGTTATGGAGGTAGGAACACAGTATCATCCAAGTAACCCCAGTGTAACCCTAGATATATATCATTGACAAAAATGGAAGAGAAATGCTTCCTTCTTGTTAGACAAAGATACAAATTGTCATCCAATAAAACTTTCCCACTGCTGGAACCAGGAATGAATGATTCCTCTTCTACCTTGCATCCTGTCAGATGCCTTCAAATATTTTTTGGAATATTCCCAACCCTCCCATTACCTTGGTTTTCTCTTTATCAGCCTTCCTCAAAAAATAGAAAACAAAAGTCTCGTTTCTCAGGTATAACCTTTGCTTTCATTTGAAAAACACAAGGTGGAAAATATGGATGACAACCTAATGCCTCACATGGTTAACCAAAAGCAATTGGTCCAACTTTTTAAAGGGTCGCTAAAGTATGGTAAAATGCAGTAATGCAGGTGGCTTTATCTTGCTCTGTGCTTGCTGTCATTTAGCTCCTCGTTCTGTTGCTAGGGAATAAGAACTCCTCCCTCCATGCTGTGGCTGCAGAATCTCAGTTCCATTTCCCCCTGATTCTTTATTTAAGGCAAGGGGTGATTCATATGTGTCCAAAATTTAAACTATATCTACTGCATATAGTGACAATGGTTGCTCCAAAGGCATCAGTGCAATATTTTACATATGTCTTTGCAATGATTTCCTTTCCCTTAAGGAAAAAAATGTTTGAGCGTTTTAAAAAGGGAAGTGATCTGCTAAACCTGGGGTATCTTCCATCACATTAAATTTCAGTTGCATGCTGCATGTTACTTCTAGTATTGCAATCTGTATACTGCAGTTGGGTAAATCCAGGAATGAGAGGGTGTCCCTTCACTTTAGCAAAGGTTTGAGCAAATTCTCCTCTCAACCAAGAAGCATTTTGTGAAGTAGCATGCCTCAAGAAGTCGCCGTGTCTTTCCTCTGCCTTATGATTCAGTGACCACACATCCTTTATTTCAGAAAGCTGTCCTTTAGATTTATTTGTTTATTTTTTGGGGTTTTCCATTGTAAAGCAAAGTTGTCAACAAATACATTTTCATCTTTATGGATCTCTTTCAGATTTGCCTGTTTTTCAGGTTTGTCCTTTATTTTCTCCGAGAAAACATGGTCATTGTCCCTCACATATATCTTCTGTCATTGGCTGCCACACTTTGCAGACTCTTGATATTTACAATACTTGGAACAGGCTTCTACATTCTGAAATGATGGAGGAATCTATGTGAAGGAAGGACGAGGCAATAATCAGTTTGTGAGGTGATGTGAAATGTTCATCAAGGTGGCCCCATCACTTTTTTTACCTTCTCAAAGAGAATCTTATCATCTCCCAATTGCAGAACTCTTCAGAAACTCTGAGTCATTCACAAGGCCACCTAGTGAATATGTCAATATTGCTGCAGCAAGATACAGTGATGGCCGTAGTTATGGCTACAAATATGGAATTTTTAAAAAAGAAAAACTTCAGAACTTAAACACTTTTAATAGTACCTCAGATAATACAGAGATTTGTTTTGTTTTTTTAATACTTAAAGAAGAGATAGAATAGAGATCTAAAATATGAAGCTGGGAAGACATGTCAAAAAGGGAAGACAGAAAAGCACCATTTAGATCATCTAAACATAGTCATGAGATGATAAATGTGGGGATGATATTATTAGCCCTCAATTTTAGAATTCATAGCTTGGAGGGGAGGCACACCAGCTTCTTTAATCCAGATATCTAAGCAAAATGCTGGGTGATCAACTGGTGAGTTGATCATCTATGTTAGATAAAAGGGACTTTTCTAGATTGTGGAATAAATAGTGTCACTTTATTACATTTTTCCTTCTAAAACAGCAATAATGATACGAGAAAATAAACAGCAGTATTTATAGGAAGATGTGGCAATAGCTTGCACTGCTAAACGTCTATGTATCAGCATATGTAGGAGATCAGCAACAATAATGTGCAGATCCCATTTGAGGTTAAGATTTGTCTACTGAAAAAAATTAAACAGTGCCATCAATCCATCAGTGGGGGTCCTTACATGAAAAGCATAAGCATCAAAATAAATCATAAGAGTCACAGAACCAAAATAAAGTATTCAGATAATACACAACAGAATATTTGCATCATGATTGTAGTGTCAATTTTTATCTCTGCAGCCGATGAAACTGAAATAACACGAGGTTTTGAATGTTGTACCTACTATGCACTAAGCTTAGTTCTATTACACTTTGAATATATATTATATTCTTTTCTTTCAAGTAACAGAGAAGTACTAAGTTATACAAACTCACCATGCACCAATAAAAGGCAGTGAAGAAAGAAAGAAAGTGGTAAGTTACAGCATGAAAACCAGACTTCTTCAATCTGGTGCCCAACTGGAACTATGTGGTGCAAATTCTCCAATCCGCATGGTTAATGCTCAGTGAGTATTCCACCAGTTCTAATTCCAAGACATCTGGACAACACCAGATTTTGAACCTGCTTTCCATTTCACTCAATATGCGTTACTTATAAATTAAGCTTCTGTGTAATTTTTCTCATGCTTCCTCTGCAACTTGGAAGAACACTGAAGCTGAGATCAATATTGGGTTAAATTCTAATAAGATGTATGGGTTTGGGATTTTTAAAAAAATTACAAATCCATTATTTTGACAATTTCTTGAATAGTTTATCTTAAATGACATACTAAATCTGAAACAGACAAAGTAAAGACTCAGTCTAATTAGATGTAAACTCTGTTTTCCTTGTGATTTCTAAATCTTCTGCTAATTGATTTTGTGTTGTTCCATATTATTTAAAAGCTAAGACTCATGCATGTTTGGCTATGTTTTCCTTTTCCTTATTTATTTGTGCTATTTCATAATTAAATGAATCTATACTAATGCTATTGAATTGTTGCCATAAAGTGTTCTGTTGAATTTTTTAGAGGGCAGTTCACCACTGCTTTCCGTAACCCTCCCTATTTATCCAGACTTGGGACCAGCATATGGTTGATGAATCAACCGTATGGCGGTGTTGGAGAGCACTTGCCTATAAAGTCGGCAAGAGTTGGACACGACTGAATGGTTAAACCAACATATAAATACTACCAGGTCTCAGCTGCAAAAATCTGATAACCACCCTATTCTTCCTTAGCATAATATCTTCTCTACATTCTTTATCTGTAGGTTTTCCTTTTCCCCTCCCTTGTTGCCCTTTATAGTAGATCTCTGAGGTTAATTTACACACACACACAGAGAGAGAGAGAGAGAGAGAGAGAGAGAGAGAGAGAGAGAGAGAGATTTTATTGAACTGGTTTAAAACAATACCAAAATCATGTTCTAATCGAGATTTTGTACACAGCCAAAACCAAAGGCTAGAATAGGCTTTTTGTGTGGTCTTGCAAATGATGCCAAACAAATTTCTCAAAAGATAATTGGTGTTTTCATTAGCAGCTCCAGATGCACTTTTGATGGCCAAAATGGAGAAAGAATGGAGAATGGGCCAGGATAGTTTGTTCCAGGCATATTTTTTCCCACCCATGAAACTCTTTTTCTTGAATCACCAGGGTGATCTTCCAGACTAGATATTTGACAAGATTCAAGAACAGACGGGAGACCCAAATATTTAATTTTCTTAACTATTTGGAAATCTATTTTTTCTGACAGGTTTTTTTTGTTTTTGCTTATCTGTAAGGTTTTTAACTATAACTTTGATTTTTTTTTCTCTGTTTATCTTCAATCCTGCTATTTCGCCAATTTCTTCTATCCTTTTCAATAGTTTAGAAGTTGTCTCCAATGGTTCTTCTAGAATAAACACCAGGTCATCTGCAAACGCTTGTAGTTTATAGCTTTCATCTTTTATCTCCATTCCTTTAATTTCTGGATCTTGTCTGATATTTCTCTTGAGAACTTCCAAAGTTAGTATAAATAACAATGGAGATAGTGGACATCCTTGTCTTGTGCCTTTCTTTATATTAAAGCTCTCTGTGTGTCTTCAATGCACTTCATCAAGAGGCTGCTTCTCTGATGAAGTTTTGAGTGAAAATATCTCTCTAAATCTTCTTCTTAAGAACAAAAGGAAGAGGCAACATAGCTTCACTTTACAGTCCTGAATTAGTGTTCTTCAACCATTGCAACTGAGCAGCATCTTCTGATCTTTCCAAATGTTGGAAAACGCTAGGAAGAGACTCTGCAGCCTCCTCCTTTTAGATTTATCTACCATTGGCACAAGGTAGAATAAGCTTCATTTTGTGAAATTGCCAATGGCTATTAAAAGGAGGTTCTAACGTAAAGCTCTCCCCTGCCTCAGCCTCTTAGAATCCTCTCTCTCTTGCAAAAGCTAGAAGAGGTTTCTGCTTTTGCATAGCAGCTTAGGGAAGCCCGTTCTTGCTTTTGCAGGTGAGAAAGAAGGCAAGAGATAACAGGGAGGAAAGTACTGCCCCCATTTCAAAGAAGACAGTTATGTCACTTCTGTGGTGCAGAGTTTTTTTTCAGTATTAGAAACTTAAGTTGCAGAGACCTACGCCCTAAACAGTTAATACACATAAATTAGGCCATAGCCTTCAGTTGCAAGTTATGACAGGAGCTGTGTGATGAGAAATAGCACACCATCCTGGCGAGACAAAGGTTCCCCATATGCAGTAAATTGTAGTTATGCCCCACAACTTTCTTTTAGACTGGTCAAACCTTCAAAGGGTTCCATTATTCTCCAAGGGTTTGGGTGAAACACTTCTTTAAAATTGCTTTCCCTTTGAAAAGGGAAATGGCTGTCTTGCTTTATGCTTGGCAGATGTAAAAGCTCCTTGCAGCTTTTGGAAGTGCCAGTCAAAGTTACAAGGTGACATAGTGTGAACTAATGAAGTAAATCAAATTACCTCCATGGGTGATGGAGGCACATAATGATGAATTGTGGCTGCTTCATATCCCCTACTTTATTTATTGTCCCTAGAATGCAACTAGAAGGGGGGAAGGGGGAAATCAATGTGATACTGGACTAATGTCAATTAATTTCTGGTGATGATATGGTGTCATTATAATGTTCAGTTGTTGCACTGTTTAACTTCATTTGTGGTGTCAACCTAAATGTCACTACTGTCATTGCATTTGCATTTCAAAGGGACCCTTTCAAAAAAGCTGAATATTCAGTTTGTAAAGGACCTGGCATATGTATACAATCATATATAAAACTGATGTTTCTAGATACACCCATAAGAAATATGATTTGATTTGATCATTAATGCATTAAAATCAATATCTTGCTTACCAAGATAGGCCCCAATTTTTTTAAAAAAAAAATTCACTGAGAGAAAAATGTGGGTTAGACAGCATCACCACCAGATGGATCCATAGCTGGCTGACCGGCCATACTCAGCATGTGGTCCTCAATGGAACCGCATCTACATGAAGGGAAGTGTGTAGTGAGGTGCCCCAGGGCTCTGTTCTGGGTCCAGTGCTCTTCAACATCTTCATCAACGATTTGGATGAGGGGATAGATGGGAAAATCATCAAATTTGCAGATGACACCAAGCTGGCAGGAATAGCCAACACTCCAGAAGACAAGCTTAAGATACAGGAGGATCTGGACAGACTTGAACACTGGGCACTATCTAACAAAATGAAATTCAATGGTGAAAAAAGTAAGGTTCTACATTTAGGCAAGAAAAACCAAATGTACAGGTATAGTATAGGGGGTACCTTGCTCAATAGCAGTAACTGTGAGAGGGACCTCGGAGTCCTAGTGGACAATCACTTAAATATGAGCCAGCAGTGTGCTGCAGCTGCCAAAAAGGCCAACACAGTGCTAGGCTGCATTAACAGAGGGATAGAATCAAGATCACGTGAAGTATTAATACCACTTTACAATGCCTTGGTAAGGCCACACTTGGAATACTGCATCCAGTTTTGGTCACCACGATGTAAAAAAGACGTTAAGACTCTAGAAAGAGTCAGAGAAGGGCAACAAAGATGATTAGGGACTGGAGGCTAAAGCATAATAAGGAACGGCTGCTGGAATTGGGTATGTCTAGTTTAATGAAGAGAAGGACGAGGGGGACATGATAGCAGTATTCCAATATCTCAGGCTGCCACAAAGAAGAGGGAGTGAAGCTATTTTCCAAGGCACCTGAAGGCAAGGACAAGAAGCAACGGATGGAAACTTAATCAAGAGAGAAGCAACCTAGAACTAAGGAGAAACTTCCTGACAGTTTAGAACAATTAACCATGGAACAACCTCCTCCAAAGCGGTGAATGCCCAACACTGGAAGTTTTAAGAAGAGACTGGACCGCCATTTGTCTGAAATGGTATAGGGTTCCTGCCTGAGCAGGGGGTTGGACTAGATGACCTCCAAGGTTCCTTCCACTGATTATTTTATTATTATTATTATTATTATTATTATTATTATTATTATTATTATTATTATTATTATTATTATTATTATTATTATTATTATTATTATTATTATTATTATTATTATTATTATTATTATTATTATTATTATTATTATTATCATCATCATTATTATCATTATTATTATTATTATTATTATTATTATTATTATTATTATTTGCAATCATCTTAAAGACTGGAGAGGACAGGGCTGAGTTTTCCATTTTTTTCCAATGGGAAAGTTGTTGGGTATAGAGAAACCAGATATCAGTGGGAAATGGTAGTGTGATTTTCCTCTATCAATACTGTAATTGTTCACAGGTTTGCCAGTATATTTTGTTGAGTTGGTTATGGAAGGTTCTGAGGCATGGAGAAAGGTTGAAAATCACAGCTTGCCTATAGTCCATTGAGCACTTGAGAAAGCTGGCATAATGAGCCATGTTGGCGCAATGGTTAGAATGCTCTGGGTTGACTCAACCTTCCATCCTTCCGAGGTCGGTAAAATGAGGACCCAGATTGTTGGGGGCAATATGCTGACTCTGTAAACTGCTTAGAGAGGGCTGTAAAGCACTGGGAAGCGGTATATAAGTCTAAGTGCTATTGATATTGCTATAATGGTAATTGTTTCCCTAATGCTTTCATTGTGACTTTGGCTAAGCTAACAAGAAGACATGCATGATAGATGAACAAATACTTCCACTCTGCTGAAGCAAATGAGGATTTCCTGCTTATTATGCTTTGGAATACTCCTCATATATGATAAAATCAATGCCCCTTTAATGTATCCAGGAGATTGCTATATATAGTCATTAAGATATTGGACTTAGACTAGATAGTTTTGGATAGCAGACATGGGAGCGATAATTTTGCTCAAACACAGAGCTCCCTGGGTCCCTCAGTCTCTCTGTGTGTCTCTGTGTGTGTGTCTCTCTCTCTTTCCTGCCCCCTCGTCTCTCTCTCTCTCTCTCTCTCTCTCTCTCTCTCTCTCTCTCTCTCTCTCTCTCTCTCTGCCTTTTTATCTTTCTCTGTCAAACCTATCTCACAAAATAGTTTTCATGGGAATAAAATTAGAGAAGCTTTCCCCCTCCCTCATGTATTCCACTTTGATTTTTTAGAGAAAAGGCAGGATTGGCATGGAAAAGTAAATAAATAATATGGACAGTCACTTCTGAAAGCACCTTTGGGATCTTCCATTCAGCATGAATTGCTCCCATGTCTGCTATCCACTGGGAATCTGTCCCAATGTTTTCACTCTCTTTACTTCCCCAGAACATTTTTTTTTACCACAGACAATCTGACTTTAGTTTTCCAAAACTGCAACTGCTCCTGGTCTCTCAGATTGCTGTCGTGTTAAGAAGGCAGCTGCTCTGTCCAACTATCTTTTACATCTCACTGCAGCTGGGAAATTTGCCAACCTTTAAAGTAGAGTTTTCGGAATGAATAGAGAAACATCACTGGTGTTTTGGGAAGGAAGAAGAGAGCCAAAGCTTTGGGACTTAAGTCAAAGAGTATTTTATTAAAGATAATAATACAAAAGATCACTGTCAAGTTACTGACTGCTATCCTAGAAGGAAGGAGTGGAGAGGAGTGGCAATAGGTCAAAGATGGCCCATAGTTTCACATGGATTGGTGAGAGATGAAAAAATGAGTTATGAGAAGAATGTACAGTATGTGACTATTTATATACATCTTCCATTCATGAATTCAAGGCAGTACATAGCACTCCTTTCTATTCATCCCTACAACAGTATCCCTATGAGCAAGGTTGGACTAAGACAAAGAGAGTGCCTAACCCAAATTTACCCAATGAGCTTTGGAAGCTGAAGGGGAGCAGAACCTTGATTTCCTTACCTCAAGTCCAGCACCTTTATCAGTTACAAAGTCTGGCTGCAGAAAAAAGTGTGAGGTGTAAAACATTTTGATGTATCCCCAAAGTGCTGAACTATACAAGGAAAGGAGAAGGCATCCTGAGTACCACTTTATTTATTGACAACCTATGACCCACTGCATCATCCTTTCAGAGATATTTCTTTACCTAAACAGAGAAGCAGAATGACTTCTGGGATTGATTGCTATTGTTGGTTGTACTGCCCAACTTTTGTTTTTTCTGTTCAATGCAAAATCACTCCTCTTCATGATATATTTGATGAATTTGATAGATGAGCATATTTCTGTATTGAGATGACAATCGAACATCTTCCACTGTGCATTACAGGGCTTTTACCCATTGATAAGTTATAGTGGGCCTTATTCAGGATGACAAGGTGGAAGCTTACCGCAAGGAGGTTGAGAGGTTGGTGAACTGGTGTAAGGAAAACAGCCTAGTTTTAAATACCGGAAAAACCAAAGAGATCATTGTTGATTTCAGAAAAGGCACAGGCACACTTCTCTGTGCATTAATGATTCACCTGTGGAGATGGTTACCGGCATCAAATTCCTGGGTGTGCAGCTAACGAGTAGGCTGACTTGGTCGCTCAACAGTGAGAAACTGGTGAAGCGGGCACAGCAGCGCCTGCATTTTCTGCATCGCATGAGAAAAGCACAGCTTCCTTCCCCTGTCCTGACCACTTTCTACAGGGGGACAATCGAGAGCATCCTGTCATACAGCATCACAGTCTGGTTTGGAGGCATCACTGTTTCAGACAGGAAGGCGGTGCAGAGAGTGGTGAGAATGGCCGAAAAGATCATTGGCAGTTTCCTCCCTCCCATCCAGGACATAGCACAGAAGCGTTGGTTGAGCAGGGTCCATAAGATTATCTGGGACACTACACATCCTCTTCATGACCTGTTTTCCTTGTTACCTTCTGGGAGGAGGCTTCATGGTATCCGTAGCAGAACATCCAGATTCGACCATAGTTTCATTCCATACAGCATCAACCTTGTGAACTCTCAAGCTTCCTCCTTCCGTTATATATTCAAGATGGACAGTATTTAATATTTATTTGCTATGTATATGTAGGGATGTGGGTCTATACATATGTTGTTCATAGTATGTTTAGGTGTGTGTCATGTATGTGTTTCACTTTGAGAGCGGACAACTAAATTTCATTTTTTTGATGTGTGCCATTGTGCCCACAGTAAAAAAATGACAATAAAGATTATCTTATCTTATCTTGACTCTGACATCCTGCCTGATGTCTTTCAAATCCTGCCATTTCTGATGACTGTCTCCTGTAGATAGGATATGAAATATCGCTGCAACTTGTATGTTCATTGAATGGCTTTGGATACCTCTTACTGCATGTATCATTTTTTTCCTACATGCTGAGTTTCTGCTGCAATATGAACCATGGATCATGTGCTTCAATATCAATTTACGCAGCTCCGAATCTTCATTTGGGTCTGGTATTTTGGCTTGTATCATAATCTTGTTTTATCAAGCCACAGCAAACAGTGCAAATGAGGCAGACTCCATTTTTTGTATTCCGCACTTAGCACATAAGCAATATAACTACCAAAGAGACAATGTGTTCCAATAAGGTACTTCAGAAATAACTTTCTCTTTAAGTTGAATACTCTTGCAATTAAATCTGACTGATCATTTGACTGCTGATTCAAAAACAGATGATGTCATATTTCTGGTCAGCTTGTATGCATGTCATAATCATCAGGGTATCCTGACATTATCCCATCATATATCTTGGTCCATCAATAAATGTTGAAGAGAAGATGATGCATCTTCTAATATTTCTAAAATTATCATTATTCAATGCACCAGTCAAACCTCTTTATAATGTTGATTCAACATTGCTTGACTCATTCGGGTGCAACTCAGCCTATCAACTTCAATTATACAGCCATGTCAACCATGTATTGTTGGAATAGACATCCTTCTCATGATTCATTATTTGATATGCATAACACATTGTTAGTCTCTACATTTGGAGCTGATTATGCTAGCCATCATCTCCAAGGGGAAAGAAAAGTATGTATTGAAAGCCATCATAGGAGCAATGAGATTCTTAGATTATTTGCAAACCACTTCCTTGCTCTTTCAACCCAATGTGCCATGATGTTAGTTCTGTTTCAGTGTTGCTTGGTGCAATGATGGTGACTTTGATTGCAGTTTATGCATTAAATCCTCTGTCATGTTCACATTCTGATTTCTAGCAGTATCAATGAAAAAGTAAGCTTCTGGCATTACTCAAATTTGTTCTTTTGCAAGTCAAAGGGAAGCAATGTCCAGGTTTCATTGTCGTAATTTCTCCATCATTGTGGAGTATACCCATTCTTAATTCTGTGCTGCCTTGAAGATCCATGAAATAAATTTGAATACATTTGGCTTACTGGTTGAGGTCTGGCATTAAATGTCTGATGTAATGATAGATTTGCCCTTTAATAATTACAGAAGGATTCCATCTGTCCCTCATTGGAAGGACTTCTTTGGCACCAAAAGATGTCATTTGGAAGAGGCAATTGTACTGTCTAATCTTCTGAACTCATTTGCAATATGTTGATGATTGCTATATAAATTGAGGACTTCATTAGGTAGAAGTTGCAAATTGCCTGTCCTGACCTTTCCCTTCATTCAGCAGAAATTGTGGTTTCTCAAAGGAACAGGAATGTATGACCATGAGGGGAAATTTTGGGCGTGGCACCAACCTCAACAGAAATATTGCATCATGCAAGTTGTGCATTTTGCCTCGCTCCTTCTCTGTTGAGGTCTTGTTTTTGAAGACTGATACTGTCAAATTGAGGAATAATTAGTGTTTGCCACATATTCTCAATTTTCCCTTTCCTCCTCCATCTTTTCTTGTCCCCTTATTCTGTACTCTACTGTACCTTTTCTTCTGATCCTTTCGTCCTTTTTTTCATCTCCTTCCACATCTCAGTTATGCTAATGATATTTTATTTTATTTTTATTTCATCTCAACGTTGTATGTTCTCACTTCAAAATAGTTCAGAATCCCTGCTGGCTTGTCCACTGAGTTGTAGGAAGCTGTGATAGACAATTTAAAAATAGAATCACATGATCTCCTGAGGCCTAGGGAAGGACTGGTCTACCTGATCTCTGACAGCCATTGGAGAGGCTAGTCTACAAACAGTTTCACAGTAGGAAACAGTTGGAAACTGTAACAGGATGATGAAGAATTAAGATATAGTGGTTACTGGATTTGATTGGTACCAGAAGAATCCAGTTTCTACTCCATCTGCAGCCACAGCAGCTCAATTGGTGATTTTTCAGTCCAACCTACCTCCTATGTTGTAAAAAAACATAAGAGGATGGAGCACTATGAGTGTGCCTCTAGTTCCTGAACAAAAATGGGATATAAATATATGTACAAGTTTGCATGCCAGCTAAAGGGTACATAAAGCAGTTAAAATATCCAGAAATCAATTTCTTGTTGCTGGGTGGAAGAGAGAATGAGGGATTGTGAGAATGGCTGGGAAACTGTCACAAACATTGAAAATGAAGATAAAATGACCACAGTAGCAGCCCAGCAGCAACCAATAGCACTGAATCGGGCACAACTTTCCCAAATGTAATTCTCTCAGAAGTCATGGGTACCAGATTTTAGATGCATTCTGCAAGTTAGCCCATGTAAAGTACCTTGATTCAAAGATTGTTATCCTATGATGCACCATTTCACCCAGGTAAAGGTCATAAAGACAGCTGTAGTAGTATATAGCTTTATTTATTACAAATGCTCTTATGCAGTTTCAGTCCTTTTTATTTTAAATAGCTCCCAACATAAAGACACAATAAAATTATCATTCAAATTATCAAATAAATTAAATAATGAAAATGCAGTCAACCATCCCAATATTGCCGTATAAAACTCATGGCAGCATATATTATTGGACAAAAAGAAAACTCATCATATCCTCAGATACTCCATTTCAATCCTCAAGTGCATTTTGGGGAAAAAAAAACATGTTTTTAAAAACTTCTTAAACTTTAAAAGGGCCAGTTTGGTGTGGAGTTAAAGGCTCTAGTTTAGAAACTAGGAGATCATGTTCTGCCTTAGGCATGAAACCAGTTCGAGTCAATCACTCTCTCTCCATTCTTGTAAGAAGGCAACGGCAAAGCACTTCTGAAAATATTGCCAAGAAAGCTGAGTGGACTTGTCCAGGCATTGCCAGGAGTCAAGACTGACTTGCAGATGCATTGTCCCCCCCCCAAAAAAATATATATATATGAAGATGTAAATTTTTATTTAATGGCAAGATTTTCTACAGGAGAGGAGTTCTTACAGAGAAGCATCTTGGAATCTCCTATTACACTTTATAAGGAACGGTAACTTTCAATAAGCATTCTTTACAGTCATGTCTTAGATGGACAGATTCTATTTGGAATAACTCTTAATGGAGCTAGCCAATGCCAAGCCTGTATGACTAATTAGAAAAGGTATGTGATACAATTCCATAAATCTGAAGGGCAGCAGTTGGAGAAAGCTGCCATAGAATATGTTTCTGTTTGATTTTGCTATTTTTATGGAAATTAGATTTTTCTATTCTAACGAGTGACCTTGATAGCTATCATAGAAATACAACTGAAATGAAGAAATGCATTAATAATTATCGCAATCACAGACTGTAAATGGAATGAACATTAATATAGAGGAGGAGAAGTACAGGACATTGGAGGACATGGACTAGGTCAGGGAGAACTAATCAAATAGTTGTGTACATCAGAGTTTCTCAACCTCAGCAACTTCAAGATGTATGGACTTTAAGTCCCAGAATTCCCCAGCAGCCAGGAGCTGAAATCCACACAAAGCCACATGCCGTAAAGACATTCCATGCAGTAATTCAGGAACAGCAATAGTATGCCATGTGCAAATATTAAGCGTACACATGAACCACACACAACCATAAGAAATCAAGGGCTTCCAACTTTCAATGGAGTACTGAATATTAAATTTGGTAAAATAGGTAGAATGTCATTATTTTAGCACACGGGTATCAAACTTGATCATATCACATGAAGTATCATGACACATCGTGACTTTTTTTGTCTTTGCAGAGCCAGGGTGGGCGTGGTCTGCGTGTGACGCATCCAGACTGTGGGCCACCAGTTTGACACCCCTGTTTTACAATACCTTATATTTTTTGTTTGTTTATTTAACAGTGTTTATAACTCACCCCAATCCCCAAAGACTCTGGTTAATGTACAACAACAAATGCAAATAAAAATAAAAGTAAACTACACCTACAGTAAAACTTCAAAATAAAAAAAAAAAATAACAAACTCAGGTGTCATGCAATCAGTAAATTGGGACCAAAGAGTTTGAATTGTTTCCAAAACATAAACTGAGGCTATTTCGACAATTGGGTTAAGCATATTCCATAAATTGGGATTACCACCAGAATTACTATTGTTAATAATTGTTAATTATTATTGCTAATATTGTTAATAAGCTGTGATGGCACAGTGGTAAGAATGAAGTATTGCAGGCTAATTCTGCTGACTGTCAGCAGTTCAATTCTCACCAGCTCAAGGTTGACTCAGCCTTCTATCAGAGATAGTAATGTTATAGGTGTCTCATTGTGGCCCACTACATTAGGTACTTCGTCTGGATTATGTGGATTTTTTGGAACAGTAAGTACTGTAAAGTAAAAATACTACACACAAAGCAAACATTTTTGTCTCAATAGTCTCAGGAAGTGATAAGATGTAATTGACAGTATAAATCTTGCCATCATCAAGTGTCTTCTTCTAAAGCTCAGTAATTTACAGAGGAAAATTATGAATTAGAAAGATTCAGAAACAGTATCCAAACCACTGGGTTAGGTGCATTCATTTATTATTTTAGAACTGAGACTATTCGCCCCATTATTATACAGGGGGAAAGTGATTTGTCTTATCTATTCAAGCAAGCTATCAAGCCTTCAAAAGGACATATGCTGATATGGAGCAAGATATATATATATATATATATCATTTTTTGATTATTTACTCCAGATTATGAAAATATTGACACTAAAGAAGGTTTAGACACTAAAGAACATTTTATTTAAGGCAATGTTAGGGAAGTTTAATGGAAATATCTGTTCAATGTACTGTTTCTTGATGGTTCTGCATGAGTTCTGTGATTATTAGCATTTTGTATAGTGTTTGGCTTCGGGCAACAATAAACAAAGCAGCAACCATTTGATCAAGAATCAAGATGTAACAGTTAGGTAACTTCACAGGAGGAGATAAAAATACAAATTGCACCCTGGAAAGTTCAATAGCATAAATACCCTAAAAATCACCAGGCCAAATTTCAACTATTTTCTTTAAGTTAAAGCTAACAAAAAAGAAAAGAAGAAATTTAAGGTTAAACAGAGTCCAAGGGATCAACTGTTTTTCATTATACAGTGTACTAACAGTGAAAAAGACACAGTGAAGAGGATTTCTTGGTACCTTGGCTGGTTTTTTTCTTTTCTGCATCATTATTTTCTATATTATATTGTTTTTTGCTGCTTTTAACAATTGCCCAAGATCTTAGGGAGTCAGGTGGTCCTGAACATAGAACTGATAAATACATTTATTTGGCAAAATTCTATAATTATTTATAAATGAGAGTTGGAGACAAAGATATGTCCTTGATATCACATGGTACTAATTAATGTCATCTGAAAGAAGAGAGGATGGAATGGCATGATGCAGTAAGGTCTTTGGCTTCTTGCTATGCTGATATAATAACAGGTGCAAGCAAGGTGGTAAAGGTAGATAATATTTTACTACAGAGATTCACCAAAGATGAACCTCTGTGTAAATCTGGATCCTGGGAAGGTGTTAGATGGCAGGTTCAGAGGTCTGCCACCATCATCCTTTTATAGTGGAGGTGGAGTCTGGCAGAGAGAAGGGATGTAAATTGATCTTATTGTGTAGTGGGTTTTTTTGGAGGCATTAACCAGACCGGTTTAATACAACACAATTTATTGCAGCAGAAACAGAACTGGCTTAAGCAACAGAATGACAGCTATTTATAGTTGCTGCCTCTAGGCGGCAACCAATCAAATCAAACGCTGTTTTCCCGCTCAAACTTAAACTTAACTTTCCCTCCAAAACAGTTGGAGACACGTTTAAATCAAAACACATTAACCCTTGATATCAATACATAACATATCTTACCTGCATATATGACTTATATATTTAATAAAACCCTTCTACCTCTTCCTATTGGTATGACAATTATCCTTGAATCCAAACCAAATATATTACCTTATTAAGTAAAACACACTATCTTTACAATATCACCAAAATATCTTATTCCTATGTAAACATTTTTTGTTTTAATTGTGATGTAATTGTGAACTATATTAATCTCAAGCTAACTCTAGGTGCAATATTTTGATTTACTAAATCAGAGTGGAGTATATGTATGTGAGAATCTTGATGGCTGGTTCATCAGAGCAACCATTATGACTACTGCTGCTACTCTCCCTTTAAAAAAAACAGCAACAGTAAGGTTGTGGGCTTTTGGGGGGGGGAGAGGAGTTATTCCATATAAAAATGTTTACCTAGTGATTTGCATTGAATTATTTTTACATTCTCAGTTGATCTCACTAGTTCTCTATGATGTCATTATGTAATGCAAATAACACTGGCATGTGACATTGTAGTTTTATCTTCTTCACTGCATGATCTTTAATTGGGTGGCATTGCCCATATGTCTAATATAGGAAGCAGTGTTTTCATACCTTCATTTGCTCTAAGGGGGGGGGGTCAAATGACTTAGCCAATTCTGATTGCCAATATAATGTGTCATTCCAATATCATAATTTACATATTGATTGGCTGATTCACTCTTGTAAGTAATCTGGAAAGAAGTAAACAATCACCATATGATGTGAATAGCACCAGTGGTGGGATTCAGCCAATTTGCACCAGTTTGGCAGAACTGGTAGTTAATTTTTTTGTTGCCCAGGCCCAGAACGGGCTTCCAGAAGTGGCATCCACACAGAGAATAGGTTGTTCACATATTTGAATCTCACCACTGAATAGCACTACTTGGAATTGCAAAGAGGTGAATATTTGCACCATGTTTTCAGAACAAAGATAACATATGCACTCTGAAAACTGAAATTGTAGCACTGTAATTTGGATGAAGTTTGTAAAAGGGTAGTATCAATGGCAGTTCCAATACCAATAGTTGGTTAAAATGCCAGTGGTAGTTCCAGTAAGATTGTGGCAATTGTTTTCAAAAGCAGTTTTGGCACATACTTATTTCATGGCAGAGAAATTACTGCAACTCTACTATTGCATTCCTGCAGTCTCAATATTACTCATTTTCACTTAAAATCATCTTTTAAACATGTAAATGCTATATAGCTCATGTTGGAATAAAGAGCACAAATATTCTAAATGGCATTATGTGCGCAAACACACACACACAGAAAGACGCACAGAATGAGAAAGAGAGAGAGAGATTTAATTAAGCAGTTATCAGACATTCATAGAACTACATAATGTTGACATTCACTCTTACATCATTAAAAAATACCGGTAATAATTCCTGAACAAAAAACTTGGAATTTTTAAGAATACTGTTAAAAGAAAATTGACTTCTGTGCTAATTCTGCAGGGAAAATAGCAGAGCATGAAGATAATAGAACAACAAAAGAAATAAAAAATGGATTATATTCCAAACTGCTAGCCATAGATTTGTAGACATAGGCTGTGACATTTCAATAGGCAAGAGATGAGTTTTAATTTTGAAAGAAGCTTTTAAATACTCGTTTAAATGAGGTGAACAGCTAAAATGAAGACGTCTCTCTGATGTGCCAGAATTCCAGGTTTTGAAAATAATCTTAATAAAGGTACAGATCAAGAATGGTTTGAGATAAGAGTTTTTATGAAAATTTGTTTTATACAATATAATAGTGAACTCAAAAACAAAGAGGTAAGACCAAAAAAAAAGCTCTATTTTTGGATGAAATAAAAAGAAGAGCAATAAAAGAACTTTCCAGAGAAGATAAATATTTCTCAACAAACTAAGCTTTTGTGGTGACAATTATTTATGTTAACACTAAGAGAAATGGAAATAAAAATGAATTATGCAAAACGAAACCATTGTGAGTTTGCAAATAAACTAGGGAAGTGGTTGGCATATAAATTATTAAAGGAAATAGAAAAAAATGATACTGGAATTACAAGATGATACTGTAAGAAAAGATGATGTGATTATACAAAAGTATTTCATCAATATTATTCCAATTTATATAAAGATTAATATTTAAAGGAACAAAATTTACCAAAGATTACAGAGAAACAGAAATGTCTTGTGAATGGGGATACCAGTAAGGCAAGATTTTGAAGCTATAAAAAGAATAAAATAGGAAAGGTGCCTGGAGCAAATGGGTTATTGGCTTTTTACTATAAATTCTTTGAGGATGAACTTTACAATCTTTACAAAATATGGTGAATTCTATTTTACAGATGAGAAATGAGTTGATTACAATACTTTTGGCTAAGAGGTTTAAAATAATTTTACAAAAAATTATTTATGATCAACATGGGTTTTTACCTAAAAGACAGATAAAGGATATTTGGAGCACCATAATGAAAAAAAACAAGATGCATTGATTTTCTTAGATGCAAAAAAGGTCTTTGGCAATTGAAATTGGGCCTTCATTTTTAAAAATTAAAATTTTGGAAGATATGAATTTTGGAAAGAACTTTATAAAATGTGTAAAATTTTACTTTCTGTGATTTACACATCACAAGAAAGTAAAAATAATTGTCAACAAAGATCTAACAAAACTTTGAGAAATACAGAAAGGGAGAAGACAAGATGTCATTCTTTCCAGTTGTTTCCAAGAGATATAAGATAAGAGGAGAGGATTGTGGGAGTAAATATTAAAAAAAAGAAACTTATAAATTAAGGCAATTTACTAATGACTTGATGTTGGTTCTGAAGGATCTGCTAATTGGAATAGAAACATTAATGAGAAAATTTTTAAAAAATGATAAACTGGCAGGTTTTAAAATTAATAATCAGAAGATGAAGATGTTAATTAAAAATATGAAAATAGAAATCAAAAAGAATTGAGTAGTTGGGTTTTAAGACAGAAAAAAATATTAAATGATAAAAGAGCATGTGTGAATCAAACAGGGATAGATGAATCTGTCAATTACAATTTTCCTATTGCAATTGTTTTTCCAAATATTTTCATGAATATCACCCCTATTTACATTTCTCATCTCACATAGTATTACTTTTTTTTATTTAACTTCAAGGTAATAACATGAGCCTGGAGATTTCCCCAATGCAACTTGCAGTCAATATCAGGAAAGTGAGATGGGAGGCATATAAATTTAATAAATAAGTACATAAAATATATGAAACAGAGAATATGAATTTTAATTATAATACAAACTCTAACAAATGGCATAAAATGTTTTGGATAATTACGAAGAAGAAGGAGGAGGAGGAGAAGGAGGAGAAGCAGAAGGAGAAGGAGAAGAAGAAGAAGGAGGAGGAAGAGGAGGAGGAGAAGGAGGAGAAGGAGAACAAGAACAAGAAGGAGGAGGAGGAGGAGGAGAAGGAGGAAAAGGAGGAGGGAGGAGGAGGAGGAGGAGAGGAGAAGGAGAAGAGAAGGAGAGGAGGAGAGGAGAAAGGAGAAGGAGGAGGAAGGAGGAGAGGAGGAGGAGGAGAACGAGGAGGAGGAGAAGGAGAAGGAGAAGAAGGAGAAGAAGAGAAGAAGAAGAAGAAGAAGAAGAAGAAGAAGAAGAAGAAGAAGAAGAAGAAGAAGAAGAAGAAGAAGAAGAAGAAGAAGAAGAAGAAGAAGAAGAAGAAGAAGAAGAAGAAGAAGAAGAAGAAAGAAGAAGAAGAAGTTGTTGTTGTTGTTGTTGGAAGGGACCTCAGGCAGGAAACCCTATACCATTTCAGACAAATGGTTGTCCACTCTCTTCTTAAAATCTTCCAGTGTTGAAGCATTCACAACTTCTGGAGGCAGGTTGTTCCACGGATTAAATGTTCTAACTGTCAGGAAATTTCTCCTTAGTTCTAGGTTGCTTCTCTCTTTTGTTAGTTTCCATCCATTGCTTCTTGTCCTGCCTTCATGTGCTTTGGAGAATAGCTTGACTCCCTCTTCTTTGTGGCAGCCCCTGAGATATTGGAACACTGCTATCATGTCACCCCTCATCCTTCTCTTCATTAAACTAGACATACCCAATTCCAGGAACCGTTCCTTATATGTTTTAGCCTCCAGTCCCCTAATCATCTTTGTTGCTCTTCTCTCTACTCTTTCTAGAGTCACAACATCTTTTGATGTTGCCAATAAAGCCTTAGAGCAGGGGTGTCAAACTGCCAGACTGTGGGCCGGATGTGTCATGCTGAAACCACGCCCACCCCATTGCCGGCAATGGAAAAAAAGTCGTGATACATCATGTGACGTTGCGAGTTTGACACCCCTGCCTTAGAGCTAGTACCAGAGGAATCTATGGCTTTGTACTGCTTTTATCAGATGGATGGAGTATTTCAGTGCTGTGTTGCAAACTTCTACTGTTAGGTGTGTGCTTGCAACATTACAAGGCATATAGAAAAGAGATGGACTTGTATAACCACTCTGTAATACTACTTCTGACCAGTGGTGGGATTCAGCCGGTTCGCACCAGTTCGGCAGAACCGGTAGTTAATTTTTTGTTGCCCAGGCCCAGAATGGACTTCTGGAAGCAGCATCCACACAGAGAACCGGTTGTTCACATATTTGAATCCCACCACTGCTTCTGACACCTTGCCCTCTTTATTCCCCCCCCCCTTTTCATAGGGCAGTTATAATACTGGATGTATGTGTTTGTGTGTGTGTATTTGTGTGCGTGCATTTATCCATCAAAATTATTCTGAAAGAATATCCATAGGACCGCAGATTTATTCTTTAAACTTTCCTCATTATTTTTAAGCACAAACCTGATTGTATATATTTTCCTATCAGCAATACTTCTAAATCACTCAGAAAAGCTTATGTTCTTCTTCAAGTGATCTTCTAGAGAGCTTGCTCCATTTGTCATGAATAATAATGACTGGATGCCTAAAATAGTTGTACAGTTGGGTACTGAATAATTATGGCTGGTTCACACAGCATTTGGTTTACCTTGATTTAATATGCATCAGCTTCTTGACGTTAAAAAAATATCTGAGTGATATATCAGGCACAAAACCAGAACTTCCCTTATATGTTACTAAATCACTGCAGTTGTCTTAAGTGAGGCAAAAGACTTTGTTTCTAGAATCAACTTTCATTAGAACCAGCCCTAAGAGACTATGTACAATGTTAACATTCAGGTTTAAAACTTATTTCCAAACTTAGTTTTGCCTTTTTTCCTCCCCCGTTCCAAATAGTTTTAAATGCAAGTTTGCTAAGATGCTTTGGGTGTACAGGCACAAGTACAGGTACAGATTCTCTCTAGGTCTCTCAAGTTCAGCCAGTAACAAAAACATGTTTAAATTTTCACATATTTTAATTTTAGCTATGCCTCTGAAGACAAAAACAAATGATGAATTAAATACTTTCAAAGCAAGACAGCAATTTGCATAGCAACAGTAACCATGGGGATGCATTTTAATGACATCACAATAGTGTTATAGCAGCAGAAATGGATACAAGTAGGAATGAGTAAAGAACAGTTATGTTATAATGGTCAAGAGTCTGAGTTTCTAGAAAGGAAAGATGACTAGTTCCAATCATATTTCGCCCCAAACTAGTTAGATTGAGAATGTCTAAGAAAATGAAGCAAATTGCTACAAAATAGTTTGGTAATAAGGCAATATTTCACCTATGTACTTAAACAGTCATCTGATCACCACAGCTAATCAGGAATTCTATGCAGATGAATATGAAGACTGACAGAAGAAGGAGAAATCTAACCTAAGATTAGGTTATATGTCAGCAATACTATGTTCTGATAAACAGCATTGATATGGAGAAGTTAGGGGGGGCGGAGCCAGCTGTCAGAACGAGCGGAGGTGCGAACGATCTCTCCAGCATCACCAATCGCTTATCCCAGGCTCGTGGGGCTCTTTCAAGCTGAGAGAAGCCTCGTAGGGGCGGCGGAAGGTGTGGGCGATCTGCTCTGTCGTTGGTGGCGACTGACATCGGGAAGTGGGTGAAACCCAGAACCGAGCGGACCGGGAAGAAGGCGACCAATAATGGCCGCTGAATGACATGACAGCTGGACGGAGCTAGCAAAGAAACAGCGGAACGATGGTGTATCGGATTTGACTTGATTGTTTTTCCTGAAACCTTTGTGAGTAGACTTGGAAGACGCAATTAAAGGGGTTGCTAAAAAACGAAAGCCTGGCAAAAAGAATGTTGGAGTAGCGGTGAGGTGGTGGCGAGTGAAAGTGATAAGAAGAGAGGCCGGGAAAGGCCCGATTAGGAGGAAGCCAGGAAGCAAGGATTTGAGACTCAGAGTTTTTCTTAAAGGGACAGTGACTTTTTTATATATATCTTAATTGTTGCCGAAGATCTGTTTGAGATTTCTGACTTTTTGGTTTTGATTTTGACCTTGGAGCGGATCGGCTGATGAAAGGTGGCTTCTCTGGGAAGGAACAGTGATTGATTGACAGAAGGAACTGGATTGGGACAATGATTGGCAGTTTCTGAAAGGAGATTGCCAAGAGAAAGGAAATTCAAGAGAGACTGAAGAGAATATTGGACTATTAAATTATAACCTCACAAGTTAGAACAAATATTGGGGAAGCTTAAAACTAACATTTGGTACTGTGGTACTAGAACGTGAAATATACTGACAGAGTTATATTTACAGACCACGATAGTGATAAAAAGTGGAAGGAAAAAAAGAGGGAAGTGAAAAGTGGTTATTTTGGAGGAACAGTAAGTTGTGGGAAAGTTTACAAAAAATGGCAAGTAATCCAAATCTGACTAAGATTGGCGGGGGAAAAAAATACTATACAAAGTTCTAGCCCCATGAGTCAGAAATCGTTAGATGATATGCTTCAAAAGGAGCATTCTAACTCATTTAAAGACCTTCAGGTAATGATGCAGGCAATGCAGGAAGCTATGTTTAAGAATCATGAGGAAATTAAGAAGGAGTTAGAAGGGGTAAGAAATGATACAGGAGAAATGAAAGAGAAGATTCAGGCAATGGATGGAAGATTTGAGGCCTTCCAACAGCAAATTGTAAAAAATGAACAGAAATTATTGGAAGTATAATGAAGAATGGATAATGAGGAGAAGAAGGTTGAAGAGATGAATAAAAATTTAACTTTGGCTAACAAAGAACTAGTGACAGCGGTGACGCTACTGGAAGCGGAAAAGGCGGCTCAATATCTTAGATTTCAAAAGGTCATTGAGGAGAGAGGGGAAGACCTTCAAGATAAGATGGCAGACCTACTAATTGGAGCTCTTGGGATAGACAAAGAAAAGATGATTGCTGCAATGGACAAGACATATAGGGTGCAGACAAATTATGGGAGAAGATATAATTTGCATAGAGAAGTTCACGTGAAATTTATAAAAAAGACAATTAGAGATGAAATATTATATAAGACACGTGATGAACAGCTGGAGTATAGAGGGAAACAAATTACAGTGCTAAAACAAATTCCTAAAAGAATGAGAGACCTACGAAAGAACTATCAATTTTTGACGTCTAGGTTGCACCAAAGTAATGTGAACTTCAGATGACTAACACCAGAGGGGATTATCATGACTTGGCAGGAGAAGAGATTTAGGTTGGATACATTGGAGAAAGCTGAAGACTTTCATAGACAGTACCGTATCTCAGAGGAAGAGCTGGGAGATCATGGAGAAGGAAATGCGATGGTTGAAAAAGGAGAAGGTGAACGAATGATGGATAAAAGAGGGACAGAGCAGGGTATAGAGGAAGTAAAAGGAGGAGGAGGACAAGATGGATTAGGACAACAGGGGAGAAGCCTTGAGGAGTTGAAGGAAATAAGAATTACTCGAAGCACTAAGGCACGACAGAAACAAGATAATGGGAGAGGAGTATAGGATATGGTCAACGAATATTAGGGGTTTGAATTCACCAGTAAAACGGCGGAAAGTTTTTAGTAAACTTATTAAATTAAATGCGGATGTTATTACATTACAAGAGGTTCATATAAAAAAACGATCAAAAGTATCTATTAGAGCAACCTAAATTAGGAAGACTATACACCTCACTAGATGAGAAAAAAAGAAAAAGAGGAATTGCATTGTATGTTAGACAGGAGATAGCTTCCAAACAAATCTATAAGGACAAAGAGGGAAGGATCTTGATAGTGGAGGCTAATTTGAACAAAAAAAAATATAATAATTGTCGTAGTTTACGCACCAAACAGAGCCCAAGTATCTTTTTTTAAGAATTTACACAGCAAGCGTAGCGACATAGAGGGAGATGGGTTTTGTATGATTGGAGATTTCAATGCGATAGTAAATAGAACAAAAGACCATAAAAGTAACGAGGCAAGGAAAGGAAACAAAAAAATACTTCCCAGAACTTTTTTTGAGATGTGCACAGACCTTAACTTGCAAGATGCCTGGAGGGAAAGAAATATAGACAAAAGGGAATATACATATTACTCTAATAGACATAGCTCGTGGACCAGGATTGATATGTTATGGCTTTCAAAAAAATTAGATTCGGAAATTCAAGGAATTAATATAGAACCTAGTCTTTGGACGGACCATAATCCTATAAGTTTTTGCTGGAAAGGGCAAAGGAGCCGGCCAAGATGGACGTTTCAAAGAGTGATTCTTAGAGAAAAAGAGTTTAAGGAAAAGATGGAGAAAGAAATGCACTTTTTCTTTCAAATGAATAAAAATGGGGATACATCTTTGCAGAATACCTGGGATACAGCTAAAGCATACATGAGGGGAGTTGCAATCTCATATATAGCCAAGAGAAATAAGGGAAAAAAACAACATAGGATAAGACTGGAAGAAGAATATAAATAGGCTGAAACACAATATCAGGGTGACCTAAATAATAAAAGTTTGAAAAGTAAAATGGAATTAATTAAACATAAACTTTGTATAGAAGACTCGGAAAAGTTAGCACAACAACTTAAGGCTGCCAAGCAAAATAATTTTGAATACGCGAATAAACCTGGAAGATGGTTGGCGTATAAACTGAGAAGGCAGAAAGAGAAGCAACAGATTGTTAATTTGCAAGATGAGGAAGGAGAGATTCAACATGATGAGATAACTAAAAGGGGAATTGCTCAAAGATATTATGAAAATTTATATAAGAGGAGTGAGGGACAAAATGTAGAAAAGATAATAGACTATTTGGAAAAGACAGATACACCGAAGATACCAGAGGAAATAAAAATCATGTTAAACAAGGAAATAAGTATGATTGAAATAACTACGGCTATAAGTAAACCAAAAACAAATAAAGCAGCCGGCCCAGATGGAATACCAGTGGAATTATATAAAGAGCACCAAAACGTACTTAACCAACACCTATTAGAAGTTTTCAATGATGTTTTAACTGAAGCAAAAATACCTAAATCCTGGTTAGAGGCAAACATAGTATTAATAGCAAAAGAAGATGCGGAAAGAACACAGATACAAAACTATAGGCCTGTCTCCCTACTAAACATCGATTATAAGATTTTTGCATCAATAATGGCAGAGAGATTTAAAAATTATTTAATTGACTTCATACATTGTGACCAAAATGGTTTCCTCCCGAATAGGCAGATTAAGCGGAATATAAGGACAATTTTAAACGTATTGGAATACTACGAATTACATAGCGATTGCCAAATGGCACTCTTATTTTTGGACACACAGAAGTCATTTGATAATGTTAATTGGCTATTTTTGATCCAACAATTGAAATTAATGGATGTTGGAGAAAATCTTTTAAATGTAATAGCTGCAATATATTCTGAACAGAATGCCCAGATTATAATAAACGGTGAGGCCACCAACAAATTCAACATTCAGAAAGGTACAAGACAAGGATGTCCTCTCTTGCCATTATTGTTTATATATACATTGGAGATTTTAGCTAGGACTGTAAGGCAAGAAGAGCAAATTAAAGGGCTTGAGATTAAGAAGGAAAAATATAAACTCCAAGCATATGCCGATGATTTAGTATTTATATTGGAAGATCCCGTGCAATCAGGTCAGAAGCTTTATGAATTACTGGAGGAATATGGAGAGGTGGCAGGCTTGAAAATAAATAGAAATAAAACAAAGATCATAGCAAAAAATATGACTAACACGCAAAAAGAAAATCTTGGGGAAAAATTAGGAATACAAGTAGTTACTAAAATAAAATATTTGGGTATTGTTATGTCAGCACGCGGTTCATCAATTAGAGAGGATAACTACGGAAAATTAGTTAAACGTATAAAAGTTGACCTAGACCGCTCGAGAAACCTACATCTTTTGTTTCTAGGAAGAATCTCAGCTGTGAAAATGAATATTTTACCCAAAATGATCTTTCTATTCCAAAATATTCCAATCCAATTAGATAAAAAATTCTTTAAAGAGTTGAATAAGTTAACATTAGATTTTGTGTGGCAAGGAAGGAAGGCGAGGATAAAACAAAAGTCCCTACAGGATGCTAAAGAGAGAGGGGGATTAGGCTTCCTGGATTGGGAGTTGTACTATCAAGCTGCGGCCCTGACGTGGATCAGGGATTGGATAATATTGGAAAATAAAAGATGTTTACTATTAGAGGGGCATGATCTCCAGCAGGGCTGGCATGCCCACCTATGGACAGAAAAAAGCAGGAACCATCAATACTTTCTGAGGCATAAAGTCCGGCAAGAACTAATAAAAAGCTGGAATATAGTTAAATGCCAATACTGCACAAAACTCCCAGGCTGGTTCTCACCATTAGAAGCAGTTATATACCCCAACCTTTATAGGCAAGATAGGGTAATCATATACAAAGATATCCTGTCAGAGGAAAGATATCTAAAGCAAAGGCAAGAGTTGAGACAACGGGATTGCTTTGGAATGGTGGTCTTATCTTCAGATACAAGCAAGATATGCGAAAGATAAGAAAGAATGGGGAATTAATAGACAAGATACGGGGCTTGATAAAATATTATTAGGCTCGGAGAAAAAACAAATAAAAAAATATATAAATATATGTTATTCTTAATTATGCTAAAAATCCGAATCCCAGGTAAACACATGTCATAAAGCAAATAAATAAAAACGATCACCGGGATAAAAATCTTAAAACAAAGATTGTTTAGTTTACAAAGCTGAGCTTTCGTCGGCCACACTGCCGACATCATCAGAGCATATAACGTAGAATTTGGGAGTCCGTTCTTATATGACTGGCTGTTTCTGCGCCCGGGCTCTCGACCTGGTCATCGGTCCGCTCCTCGGCGTCAGGCGCACCGTTGTTAAAGGGGCCGTTTCCACAGGTATCCTCTCTCCTCCAGTTGCCGTTGTTCTTAGGGCATGTGTGTTGGTGTTAGGGGGTCGAGTGTCCGATCGCTCCTGCTCCTCCCGTTTCGTGCCGGGGGATCGGGTGTCAAATCGTTCTTGTTTCTCTCCTCCCCCTCCCATCCCCATGGTCCCGTTCATATTAGTCTGTCTCCATGTCCCTGAGCTACCCGTGGAGCGTGTAGTTTCTTCAGCGCGTGTGCGGGGGTGCAGGAAATAGTCGTCTCGCGGTCTGCACACATTGTTCGTTGTTTCCTTCGTCGCTGAGCGTGGTCGTGTCCCTATCATCTGGTTTTTAGCAGGGCGTATCTTTGCTGTTCCCCTTCTCTTCCCAGCTTCCGCTGCCCCTCTTTTGTCTGTGTGTGTGTCACGAGATTGGCTGTCTGGTCCTTCCTGTTCGTTGTCTTGCTCCCCCTGTTTTGTATGGATCGGGGTGTGTGCGTCTGGGGGACCTATTGGGTAGGCTTCCTCCGTTCTTTTACTCATCGCCCCAGTGTCTCCTTGCATGTGGGTTCCTGGGGGTTGTTTGTCTGGTAATGTTCGATCGCCCCCCCTTTCCTTTTTGTGCCCCGCTGGATCTGGGGCATTGTTTTGTTTGTGGGGTGTGCTTCTGGTTCATTGCTCTCTCTGGGGATTGTGGTAGTCCTCCTTTCTGTTGCCTCGTCCTTCCAGTTGTGCCTGGTATGGGCAGGTTGTTTGTGTTGCCAGTTGGTATGATGCCCTCCCTACCCCTTTAACATTTGGTACGCAGGGCCAAGCTCTATATGCCGGTTGATGGAGTTTTTATCCGACATCCAGGCTTCTTTGAGCAGGCGGCCTCCCTTGGTGACATCACGGGATAAAGTCTCTGCATTGGCGAGGTTGAACTCATGGCCATAGTTGGCCATGTGAGTCCACACCTGCGAGTGCCTTCCTCTTAATCGCCAATTCATGTTCGTGGACCCTGATAAGTCTCTTGGAGGTTTCTCCAACATAGTTACAGGGGCAGTTTTTGCACCTAATCCTGTATATCACTGAGGACTGCTCCCCAGTGGGGAGTGGATCTTTTGGGCGCATAATCCTGGCGTGTAGGGTCTGGTCAGGTTTGTGGGCCACCCTCACATTAAAGGGGGCCAACAGTCTGGCCGTGGCCTCCGACACGCCATTGATATATGGCAAGGTTGTCCGTGCCAGTTGGGTTGGTGCCCCGTCGGCTTGTGCGCTCGTGCGAGGTCTGTATGGTCTGCTGTGACGCCTAACAAAATCCACTGGGTAACCATTGCGTCTGCACACTCGGTAGAGGTGCCTCCTCTCTTCCGTTTTGGTCTTGTTAGTGTTGCAATGGGAGCCAACTTGTTTGAATAGAGTCTTGATACAGCTGGCCTTATGAGCAACCGAATGGTTGCTTCTATAATGCAGCATCCTATCCGTGTGGGTTGGCTTATGGAAGACGGCTGTTTGTAGGGACCCATCGGACTGTCGTTTGATCCATACATCCAAGAAGGCCAACGCGCCTTGATTTTCCTCCTCTGCGGTAAACCGGATGTCAGGGTAAACAGAGTTCAGTTTGTTCAAGAAGATGGTTTTATCTTGCCTTTTAATCACCACAAAGGTGTCGTCCACATATCGGGCCCAGAATTTGGGGCAGTGCTTCATCATCACCACCCTCTCTAATTGTTGGAGGACTGCCTCCGCTACGACGCTCGAGATGGGTGACCCCATCGGTGTCCCTTTCGTTTGTTCGTACATTGTTCCCTGGAAGACAAAGTATGTTTTGAGGCATATGGTTATTAATTGTGCCAGGTCCTCGGTGTGGAGGGAGTCTTGTTGCTGCCCTTGCTCTTCTTGGAGGTCGTCCCTTAATACTGTGACCGCAAGATCTTGTGGAATGGAGGTGAAGAGCGAGGTGACATCGTATGACACCATTATTTCGTCGCTCTCCACCTTCAAGGACTTGATCTTCTCCAGGAACTCCTCTGCCGATTTTACGGTGGTCTCATTATTGTCCACTAGGTAGTTGATCCGTCCGCTTAGCTATTTGGCCAATCCCGAAGTTGGGGTGCCTTTAAATGAGACGATGGGCCGTAGGGGGACCCCCTCTTTGTGGACTTTTGGTAGACCGTAGAACCTGGCCATAGCCGAGTCTCTCGGGCGTATTCACCTTAGGGTGTCTTCATCTATCTTTCCTAGGCGCTTCAAGTTGTTCAGAAGCTTATTAACACGGTTCTTGAGTGTTACTGTGGGGTCCTTGGTGATGACTTTATAGGCCATAGTGTCACTGAGTAGACTTAGAGCTTTGCTTATATATTCTGCTCTATCCATGACCACCGTGGCTCTGCCTTTATCTGCCGGTAGGACGATGATGGTATCGTCTTTCTTTAGCTGCTCCAAGGCCTCCTTCTCCTCCATGGGCAGTACCTGGCAGTGTTGGTGGCCCATCAATAAGCCCGTGACGCGTTGCCTGATGGAGTTTTTGGCCTCATCCCCAGTCTCGATGCATTGGATTGTGGGTTCTAAGGCTGCTACGAAATCAATCGCCCTTGCATCCGCCAGGTTGTAGCTCGGATCGCGTTCTAGTATGGTGGTTTGCTCACGGGTCAAAGTTTTTGAGGAGAGATTGTGAACCAGTCTATTGGTATCCCTCTGGTTGTCGAGCATCCGCAGGGTATCCATCTTGCGCTGGAGTGTTGTGGCTTCCTGCCGGCTTGCTCTCACGGTCGCCTGGTGGGTCTGCGATTCCAACGCCTGGAAGTGTTGGCGTGTTAGCGTCCTACTGCAGTGTTCGCGGCAGGTCTGGATTGCTGTTCTCATGACTTCTATGCATCTATGGCGATCATTAATTAGAGCCCATATGGTGCAGCGCTGGAATTGGTGGACCACCAGTTGGCATTCCATGGAATCCACCAGGGGTTTTCTTCTCAGTGATTTGGGGGGAAGGTCTCTTCAGATGCAATCATGAAGGAAAGCTAACTTGCGGTAGCAGATGGTTATCCGTCGTGCCAGTTTCTCCCATCTCCTGGCATGGAGCAATACTGCTCTCTCGTAGTTATTCTTAATTATGCTAAAAATCCGAATCCCAGGTAAACACATGTCATAAAGCAAATAAATAAAAACGATCACCGGGATAAAAATCTTAAAACAAAGATTGTTTAGTTTACAAAGCTGAGCTTTCGTCGGCCACACTGCCGACATCATCAGAGCATATAACGTAGAATTTGGGAGTCCGTTCTTATATGACTGGCTGTTTCTGCGCCTGGGCTCTCGACCTGGTCATCGGTCCGCTCCTCGGCGTCGGGCGCACCATTGTTAAAGGGGCCATTTCCACAGGTATCCTCTCTCCTCCAGTTGCCGTTGTTCTTAGGGCATGTGTGTTGGTGTTAGGAGGTCGAGTGTCTGATCGCTCCTGCTCCTCCCGTTTTGTGCCGGGGGATCGGGTGTCAAATCGTTCTTGTTTCTCTCCTCCCCCTCCCATCCCCATGGTCCCGTTCATATTAGTCTGCCTCCATGTCTCTATGTTAGAATATAAATTATTTGAAGAACAAGTTAAAGAAACGATGGTTACCTGGGCAATAGATTTGGGGCATGCTATAAACCTGGACCAATGGCAGCAAATCTGGGAACGTAATTGCAAAATTACATTGGCGACAACCTATAAGGAAAATCTCTATAAGATGCTCTATAGATGGTACCTGCTAGGCTCGCAAAAATGTATAGTGGCTACTCACCACTTTGTTGGAAGTGTAAAAGGGAAAAGGGTACTTTTGCATGTTTGGTGGGCTTGCAAAGAGGTACAGGTTTGTTGGCAGAGGGTTTGGAATTGGATAACAGAAATGACGGGTCAAAAAACTCAATATAAACCAGAGATGCTACTACTTGGCATATTAGAAAAAAATATACACAAAGATGATATATACCTAATTATTCATGTGATAACGGCGGCAAGAATTTTGTTTGCCCAAAATTGGAAAGCAACTGAAGTGCCTAGCGGAGATGCGTTAATAAGGAAAATTTTGTATTGCGCAGAATTGGATAAGATGACTAAAGAATTAAAAAATCAGGAGGAAACAGAATACTATTTAAGTTGGAATAAATTTTACAAATAGAAGGGAAAAAAAGAAAGAAGGTCATTAGAAGGGATGTAAATAGAGGAAGAATATCTGGAATGTATAAAGTATATGTATAATACGGCATGTCTAGACAAAGATGTATGTCAAAGATGATATACTATGTTCAATGTCTTTTAATCTTTTTTTCCCTTTTTTTCTTTTGTATTCAATAAAAATTAAAAAAAAGAAAAAGAAAAAAAGAAATGGAGAAGTTAGCAGAAGAGGAGATCATTCTGTTCTTCCCTCACTCATTTATACCACCATAGCTATCTTCACCTCAGGTCCTAGATCATATTTGCTCTTTTACCTGCAAAGATTACTCTTGAGTGGCTGGGCATAAAACAGCTTACACTTGCCATGCAACTAGTCAACCCTCAGTCATGGAAACTCACATGATGAATTTAGGTCAGTGACATTTTTTCACCCAACCTTCGCAGGTTATTGTGATACATGCCATCCTGGATGAATGAGGGGATAAAAACTCAATAAACAAATGAATCCCATCTTCTATCCACCAACATTATTGGAACTTTACATTCAGTATTTTTCATTCATTCCTCCTAGAAGAATAATTCATTTTGGTTATCTAAGTCCAGAGATGTAGGATTGGTAGCTTATGTTCTTTTATGCAATCCATTCTGCATATTTATTTGATTGCATCTCTGCTACAAGCTTGCCAGGAAAGAAGCCTGATTTTTATATTATGTCATTAATTATCAGACCATGGCCATAAGCATTTCTATCTGGTTCTGCACCACCACTTGCTTCACACCTCAATTGCTGGCAAAGACACACTAATATGCATTAGTCTAATTATGGACTGTATTTTTAACATAAGTTTAAGCCTGGATATTGAAGAAAGTATTTAATACAAAACTATCCTGGTCTCTGTTACTATAATACATATATATTCTCTATTTATTAACGCTGGTCCTTTTTGTTTAGGAGATTTAAATTTATATTGGTTTAATCAGCTAACATTAAACAAGACAAGGTATTATTTTCACTGACAGTTCTCTGAACTGTAATCATATTTTTCCCCATAAACAATACATATTTTCAAATATGTGGGCAGAAAGAGTTCAGCTCTCATATATTCCAACATTTCCTACTTGGAAGATTTTGGCATTCCTTGAACAGCATTCATTTGCTTAGGTAAAATGGATTTATTTCTACTTAATAATACCCTCACCGTCTGAAAGTTATTGTTTAAATAGAATAATGATGCTCCAGACAAGTCTTGAGTAGTTTCTCACATTTCTAGTAAGAAGGAAAGAAACTAGGAATAAACAGTACAAAAACAGCACTTGGCAAGAAATGCTTTGTTTCTTATTAAAAGGCAGAAGGAATGGAGAAGTTTGCTAACTCATTGAGCAACTGAGATTACTCTGGGGTTCAGCAGCAATATGTGGCTATCTAAATCATGGAGATGCTTCAACACATAGAATCAACCTCCTTGGAAGGATCAAAACTAGATTTTATGTCCTAACTCTTTGTTTTCCCCAATTTTTTTTCTGCCTATCCTGGGCCTAGTGGACAAAGATGCTTCCTACTTAATACCCCACAAAATGGCTGAGAGATGCCTCAGGACTATGTTAGTAATATGCATGAAAATGAAAAATAACACACCCAGTTTCATTTATTGACTAGCATCATGTTCTATGCATAGCCAGATCCATATGTAAGTCTGCGCATTTTCCTTCCTTCCTTAAAAAGTGTGTAGCCATTTTTTATTTTTTAAACTTTTCCTTTGTTAAGAAGGAATCCTTTCAATGATTAATATTTCAACAGTGTCCAGTGTCCAATATTTTTTTTAAATAAATATTCACTCCATTTAAAAGATCTTTTCAGTTCAAACATAGACACACAGACATACACACAAAGCTATATTTTCAATACATGCTTAGGTTTTTCCTGTCCACACAATATAAAGGGGAAGCATCAACAACATGACTCTGAAGAATATGCATTCAGTTAGACTGAAGTCCATCTGATCACAGAAACTAATAGGAGAGCAGATGCCTCGATCTGACATACGTGACTTCCCAACTGACCTATAAGGCTTTATGTGGAAGCAACGGTTGTTCTGATTTCCTGCTGAGAACACTGATGCTGCTATTGTTCTCTACATCTTTTTGGAGGAGGTTGGAACTGAACAAATACTTTCTACAACACTGCCCTTAGTGCATGCTGTTAACCTCTTGATCTTCTAGTTTTTCATTTTACACTAGGGCTGCAAATGTAGTCTTTCTCTAGTTCCAAGTGCTACATCTGTGGAAATTTTACATTCAAGAAAATGGAAAGGGTGGCTTTTTAATCAAAGAATATGAATGCACGCTGCTGACTCTATTGAAGAAATAGGATGAAAACATAGTCCTAACCAAATTTAGAAACAATTAGTTTTTCATTCTTTTTTTTCACAATATGTGTTCTGCTTATGATGTGGAGGACTCATAAATGTTAACATTTATTGGTACAGTAAATAGCCATATGTATCTAGGAACCTATATAGGCAGTAGATTCCCAGCAGAAGTATATTTAATTAATAATAGTAACAACACTTTTTCCACTTTTATTAATATTCAGGTTGGAGAAAACTGTCTATAAAGCCTTCTTCAATGAAAGAAATCAGAAGTTCAGAGAGAAAAAATATATACAGCTGAAACATACTATATGCATTTAATAGTATTCTAATACATAATTCATATTTGCTGAGCCTTGATCCAATTGAAATTAGAGGTCTTTCACATAGACCCAACTCTCAAAGTGGGGTGAGACAAGTCTCTGTTCATTACATGATGTCATGACAAGGAATTTGTAATTTTGATACCTGACTATATCACTAATATTTCATCTATGAATGGGGCATTTCTATTTCAAGGCAGAAATACTGCTTTAAAAGATCTTGTATTTGTCTTGTATTCTAACTGAATCTAATTCTTGGTTTACTCTACCCTGGCAGTATGCAAGCTTGATTAGTAAAGGAGCTCAATGTAGGGTAAGATATTTGGAAACCAAAGGATGTTTGCCACAGTTGTAAACACAAAGACATGGGAAATGTTACTAATTTGTTGTGTTTGCCTTGAGATAGATATACATAAGATAGAATTCTTTATTGGCCAAGTGTGATTGGACACACCAGACATTTGTCTCCAGTGCATAAACTCTCAAGTGTACATATAAGCAAAAAGTGAACAATCGTGATCATAATCATAAAATCATAGATACAAACACAATCATCATAAATCATAGATACAAACTCAGTGATAGTCATAGGATACTAAATGAAGGCAATCAACATAAATCATGAAATACAAACAACAAAGTTATAGTCATAAGAACCTAAGGAAATAGGTAATAGGAAACTATTTAGATATGAAATTGGGGCAGCCATTAGGGCCAGCTAATGAGCATTGATTGACTGAGTGATTAATAGATTTCTGTGCTCAGCTATTGGCCAGAGCCAGCTCCAGACTCACAATCATATAAACATGTGTGTATTCTACTGTCAGAATACAGATCATTTAAAACAGCTTGACTTGGTCTCAAGTATATTTTAAACTGAGTTCAGAAGAGTTGGGAGATTAAAGAGCTCAACCTTTGCTGAAACTAGTGGAGCAAAATATTTATGATTAATTTAGTTCCCATTATTTTAATTAGGGTTTAGATAGAAATACTTGATAGAAAGCTTGCTTAAATGATTCAGACAGAAATGCTTTTAGATAGAAAGTTTGATTAAGACCACTGTTTGTACATATAATTTTCCTCTAATGTATGCTCAGAGAGTGAAATTTGATTACGTTTTTCACTGACACAATTGCTTACCTCAAAACTAGTTGAAGATGATTTCCCCACCACCAATACCCAATTTGTAACTCCTCCAGACCAGATCTGGATCAGACCAGAGAGACTAAGGGGTAGGCAGGAAAAGAAGAGAAATCTCACTGGAACAAGTTTAACACCTAATTTCATCTATATATTCAAAAGCTGCAACCTCATGTCTCGTTGCGCAATTTAAATTATATTAATAAAAGGCAAAACCACTTTGAAGAAGAATGTAGCCAACATATATTGTGGACATAAGTAGCAAGATTTAAGCATAGTGTTTTGGAAATTTATCTTCCTTTATTCATGTTTATTAAGTCTGAAACAGATTTAGACTTTTCATTTATTTTTATCAAAGACCAGCATAGCATGTAAAATTGCCACACGAGATAAAATTTATGAGATGAAATATTAATAACATAATAAAAATTACAAGGATAAAATTACAGAGGATGCTTACCTGTGAAATGCCTATTAGAGTACATCTATAAACTCAAGATTATAAATTGGTAAATGTTATAAAAATAGAAAAGGATATATTAATGCAGACTCTATAACTAAGGTAAAAGTGAAACTAAAATCAATGGAGCTAGATAGGTATTGATGGATCCAATTATGATTATTAATATTATATTCTAAATTTTATTTTTCAAGTTGTGAAGAAAGAAGGCAAGAAGATAAGATTTATCCAGCCCAAAATAGGGGAGCTTTAGTATGCTATGTGCCACATATCCTAGCCTTTTTCTTTTCCAAAGCAGCTTTACTACACTATGTTCACACTGCCACAATATAGTAAAGTAAAATAGGTAAGCCAGCAGGCAGATTTCAGAGAGGGTTCCATTAAACCTTCATTGTCCTTTGGGTGTCAAGCTTAATGGCACTTCTTTGACACAGCAAGCAAGAAAAGTTTGAAAATGAACATGGCTGTGTTTCAATGTTAAAAATGCATCCATTTTGATTCTTGCTGCTTTTCTGGTTACTTGGTTATATTTGCTTAACATTCATTCAACTCTCTTCTCAGAGAACTTTGTCATACTTGGAAGTGCAAGATCAGCGAGGCAGTTCTGTTAATTATAATTAAAGAAAAACCTGCTGAGTTGGTTTTCTCCTACAGAACTTCAACAGTCAAAAGAAATAATACCTAGTTTATAAGTGTGGTACATCTTTTTAAAGGAAGGAGAGAGGCATCCTTTCCATTCTTCGGTTCATTTTTCATCCATTGCATGGAAATGATTTTTTTAAAAATTGCACACATTCCAATTTTGATGCCAGAAGACTAATCAGAATGATTAATTCAGCATCTCCTATATGGCCTGCCAGAGTACAGTATAATGTGCTAAAATGCAACATAAAGATCTTGGAAATAAAATCATGAAACCTTGAAAACCCATGGATATCCTTCCTGCTGCAATATGCAGGCATATTAAGGTTCTTTATGCTTCAAAATGCTTTAACTTTCAGATAAATATTTTTACATGACCTCTGTGCAATAATAAATGAAGAACGAAGACAGTCCAAAAATTAATATATTAATGCCATTAGTGGTTTAATTTCAGTCTTAAAATGGGATTATATAATGAATATTAGTGGTAATGGGTAATAATCAGGTCAGGTTTCACCTAGCATTCACAGACAAAAAATGATGGATTCTCCCCACCTTGGGATTTATTAGAATGTTATCATGAGGTTTTCTGGAGCACTACTTTATCAGTTCCCAATAATTTACAAAGTCTACTCAAATGAATTCAGGAAATTTTGAAGACAGACTTGTTTTATTACTAGTTTAAATATCTTTGTTGATATTGATGATGCTAGTAATCATATGCATGTCTATATTTTATGGGTCCAGAATTTCAGAGAATGTTAATCAATTTGTATTAGCGCTAACTGCCTCCAATTCCAATCAAAAATTGACCACAACAGTGTGTCTTTTGAACTCAGTCTGCAGGCCTTGCCTCAGCATATTAGATTATGAATTAATTTAATCCTCATTCTGCAGAAAACAAATCACAAACAAAAAGCGTTCAAACCAGAAAAAAAAACTGTTTGCATACCCTTTGCATGATCTATGTGTAATTGTTTGGTAAACCTGCAAACAAATAAAAAATCCCTTTGGAAAGGCTAGTAGGTGGTCTGAGGAAACATTAATTGCCAATAATGTGAACAAATGCTCCTGAATATGGCAACTTCATGGTGATATAACAGTAACCTGTATTCAAAACTCTTTTTGAGTGGATGAATAGGTAGAGCTGAAATCAATTGAGAAGAGGCATATGCAGCATCACAACATCATACATCAATGAAGAGAAGGACTACGGGTGACATGATAGCAGTGTTCCAATATCACTTGGGTTGCCACAAATAAGAGGGAGTTCAGCTATCCTCCAAAGCATCTTAAGGCAGGACAAGAAGCAATGGATGGAAACTAATCAAAGAGAGAAGTAACCTAGAACTAAGGAGAAATTTCCTGATAGTTAGAATAATTAATCAATGGAACAACCTGCCTCCAGAAGTTGTGAATGCTCCAACACTAGAAGATTTTAAGAAGAGACAACCATTTGTCTGAAATGGTATACGGTTTCTTGCCTGAGGTCCCTTCCCTTCCAACTTTTACTATGATGATGATGATGATGATGATTATATTATGATTATTATGATTATGATTATTAAACATTCAGTGTACAAGACCCTGAACCTCTAAGGAGTGCTGGCAGTGGACATTGATTAGAGACTTTTGTTTTCAGAAGGAAATGAAATGTTCAAGGCGAGAACAGACAACAGAAAGCAAGAGGGCAGTGAGAAAAATAGCTTTTCTTTGTCATCTTGAAAAAGGACTAAAGAAACATCAGTTTTGAGATGAGACAGCTTGACAATATCAAAAAACTTAGATGTGGAATTCTGTTATACATACTATATGTCTCCAACTGGTCTGAACACAGACATTATTTCATACACATGTATAAGCTGCACATGGTGGGCCCCATTTCTTTCAGCAGGACTGAACTTTGCATAATCATGTTCTAGACTGTGAGTATAATTGTATTTCTATTTACTAGCATCAAGATGTCTTGTTAAGAGCCATTTTATATATTATTCCTATTCGCTTTCTGAAATCAAACATCAGTTTTAGATTACTTATAGACATTTCTGATTTCCATTCCCCCAAATATTGGATTGCTGCTGGCCTTCCTTATGTTTTTAAAAAGGAATACAAGCAATTCAAAAACTCCCGCTACAGCCTAAATGTTGTCCCTTCACAGGTTGCTTGCCTCTGAAGAATAACTTCAAAGATTAGAATAACAAATAACGGGATGAAGAACCATTTGCCCAGTACTGTTATTTTTGGATTTATTGTCAGAGTCTTTCCTGATGCTTTTGATTCCAATTTAAAACATATCCAAACCTGATATGAATTTTTGCTGACCATTTTCAGTTCTATTCAGACACCAGGGTTTCAAGAGAATAGTCATACTTACTTATCTTATTTTGTTGTCTGAAGATGAATGAGGAAGCTTCTAGCAAAAATGGTTAAAGTGATCCCAGTAATTATGCTATAGAAAATGAAGGAACAGTGTCTTCTTGTTAACAATCTTTTCTTGCTTACTATTTGTTTGAAGTTTGATTGAAGCCAGCATATTGAATTTCATGCTACTTTAGCCACCTCAGATTGCCCTTTGAGGTGCAAAGAATGTGCGGTAGCTTTTTTATTGCAACTTGGCCCACTTTGAAGACTTCGTATCAAATCCACCAGCATATTTCATTTACTTATTCCATTATAAATGAAACCTTTCTTTTCATGATCGTCACAAATTAACATACAGAAAGGATTTCACAAACAAATCCTAGCATTTTGGTAAGATCAAATAATTATGATGAACTCTTTAATAATTTAGTTTCAAAGTTAAATGTCAGTAATATGAATTAAGTTCACATTCTAAACTATAATAATTAGTATTCTTTATCAACAGGCAAATTTATTTTCCATCTATTCCAAACTGATGAGGAGTCACCTGTTGTGATCACACTTGGAAAAAATTTTTAAGATTCATGGAGAGTATTACTTTAAAGGAATTGATAGAGAATTGGGGCCAAGATCATCAGTGCAAGTCCTACTTAAGACAAGTAAGCAAGTGGGATATGGATCAATAAAGTTTATACTTATCTCCAGTCAACCACTCCAATCTCATCTCTTCCAGAATAGGGTGCTTATTAGCCTTTATTATCCTCTAATACTTGTACTTCCAGTCAACAGAGATACTTCCCCATGCTATAGCATGCCCTTTTCTATCCAGTGCATTGAATTTTGATTATTATTACATTTTAGTCAAATGATTAATTTTTTACTTCTTCTGAAATAATATATACTTAATTATAGTTCCTATTTCATTTTAATTTTAGTATAGAGTCACCTGACACCATCATTAAATTGACATATTCCAATTCCAGAAAGAATTGCTATGTCTCTCATCTTTTTTGTATCTTTTTCATTCAAAGACTTTAGTGTGCTGCTACATGGGAGTTTAAATTGTTATAGCATTACACATGATTATAAACAGGTTTTAGTGAATTCTTCTCTAATATCATTTCACAGTAATTACTAAAGAGCCAAGTGTCTCAACTGCTTCTCTATCCCAATGTGCCACTTTGCAATTCTGCGTAATGCAAAAGACAAATCAAAAACTCTGCCAAGGTTTCTTCCATTATATCCTTTTTAATATTTGCTTGTTTAGCATCCTGCATTAGGAAGAACTGTTACTTAAAAGCTTGCACAACAGATTTTGGATATTCTATAAAGATATTGCTATTTATAAAGGTTTATTTTATAAATATTAAGCAGAAAATCATAATACCTCCTCCTCCTCCATCATTTGTAAAGTGCTTTCAAGAGTACAAAGCACTTCATGTGCATTATCCTGTTATAATCAAATATTCTACTCTAATAACTATTCTTGTTTTAAACTCTTCAAACAAGATTTTTAATGAATCATACATATACCATGATAACCAAGTTTATACAAACATTTTGCTCAATTTTGTAACTGAAGTAGCCTCAGAGCATCATTTTAAGAAAAACTAGCATGAGTTTAACAATGCTGTAGCATACAGTATTGCATCTATGTCAAGAACAACCAGCATAATTCCAGAAGAGTTCCATTAAAGTAAAAGAAAAATGGCAGGCAAGAAATAACTAACAGCAATCATATCTTCTATTATTATGGCATGATCAATTCTTTAGAGTCCTATTAAAGCTCATAAACATATAATATCAGTAACCTTATGACAAGCAGGATTGAAAAATCAAAATAAAGCAGAGACTAGAACCTTATATAAATTTCTCTTGAGAGTAAATCTTGCTGGACATATAATTTATTTCAGAGCTTAGATAAATATGAACATTTGCTGCTCACATGTTGCAAGATATGTGATGTTCCAATAGGAAGATATATAATATAGGGGTTTTCTGAGTGCTCTCAAGGACCAGTTTTCTAGAATTAGTCACATGCTTTTAACAAGACAGAAAGAAGGGAATAGGGAAGAGATGAATATGCTGAACATGGCCGGCGAGTGACTGGAGAATTAGCTTGTCATATCCATGTCCAGATAGAAAGTTAATCAACAATTCTTGTTATTTGTCTCTATGACAGTTAATGCCACCAATTCCAGTTTTAAAAGGATAATATATATAGTTCGTGTTTTTTTTAAAAAAGGACTTTTAAAAAGGACATGTTAAAAAGCATATTTGCACACTGCTACATAAAAAAGGAAGAAAATGAATATTTCATAGGAATTAATTTGTCCATTGTACAATAAGATAGAGATAATTCAGTAATTGGAGTCCAGGTATATGGAATGTTGGGGGAAATCCCAGAAACTGTTACTAAAAAATGTTTGCTAATAAAATAGGATGTAGAAATCCCAGAAACTGTTACTAAAAAATGTTTGCTAATAAAATAGGATGTAGAAGGAAGATGGGTTGGAAAGCAAGATAAAAAAAGCATGGAGAGCTAAGTTCTTGAAATTTTTTTCCAATTATTTTCCCTAATGGCAGCCCCACTCTGGGTTACATCATGAGGAGTGAGGGGCATAAGAATGAAGAAAGTAAAATTCCAAAGCTCTGCCCGTATATGGTGTTTTTTTTCTGTACAGACTTAAGTCAGAACAGACCCACTTTCAAACTCATTTGGTCTTTTAATGGTTTCTTTTACCAAAACAAATTCTTTTCCTGTTCTGTTCTGTTCTGTTCAGGAAGAATCATTCTGCTGATAGAAAGGTAGGCAAACAGAATCCTGAGTCCCTTGGAAACATATTTTGTTCCATATTTTAATGGGAATTTTATATAAATAAAAAAATAAAATACAGAAAAAATTGGAATTCCAGAGAGGAGGAGTAAACTATTCAGAAATAAATAAAATGAAAGTATAATCTAATATAATCTATGTATCTAATAGACTCTATCCAAAGAAAATGCAGCAAAGGAAATGGCTATGAGGAGCAGACATGGATGCTATGTATGCAGATATAATATGAAATGATGGTCATTAGCAAGGAATAAAAGAAGTAATCATAAAGACTGGAAGATGGAAATCTGGTGGTGGAAGGGCTAGCTTTGATATATGAAATTTGTTAATATTTCCTCTTTCTCAGTGAAGTTCATTCTTATCAGCTCATTGTTTCATATTCCTTTCTTTATAGGAAAATGAAGCCCGTGAGACCCATAACATTCTAGAAAACAAATCCAAACATCCTTATGATTTTGAAATGTATCCCACTGATCTTTTGCTCCTACTCCTTTGTCATATGCAAGCAGCCAATGCTCAATGGTAAGTAGACTTACCAATAATGGTAAAGAGCCCTGGTGGCGCAGTGGTTAGAATGTAATATTGCAGGCTAACTCTGTCCACAGTCTGGAGTTCAATCCTGACCGGCTCAAGATTGACTCATCCTTCCATCCTTCTGAGGTCGGTAAAATGAAGACCCAGATTGTTGGGAGCAAGATGCTGGCATTGTAAACTTCTCAGAGAGTGCTGTAAAGCACTATGAAGTAGTATATAAGTCTATTGCTATTGTTCTTCTTATTCACATTTATTTGTACTTTTCAAGGAATGTGCAACCTGCTTTGGAGTTACTAGCCTGGGAATTCTGAGAGATGAAATCCACACATCTTAAAATTGCTAATGTAGAGAAACACTGATCTAGCTATAGTTCTTCTTGACTTGCTCCTGATTCTTGACTATTATTCAGGAAACATAGAATTTGTTTATTTATTATCCAGCGTTGGGAAGGTTAACTATGTAGCCACAACTTTTTTTCATTTTGCAAGAATACAAATCAGGGCACGGCTTTTTAACTGCACGTATTCAAAATCTATTCTTTTAAAATACTCAAAACGTTGAGTCAGAATTAAATGAGATTATGAAGAAATTGATCCTATAATGAGGAATATTTATGGTAAACTTTAAGCAGACACATATTGTGTGTCTTTTTAAAATAAAAAACAAAGTAAATAATTTCCCTCTTTGTCTTCATCTTTAAACAAGTTTAATGGCCTCTAAATAAGTGTGAAATAACTTTTTAATTGATTAGTGATTAGTGCAGGGTCAGCTCTTACTCATCTCAACAATTCCTAGATTATTATCTGTTTTATTTTAATTATGGATGTATACAGTATGTGTTTGCTTATATCTCCGACTATTATTTTAAATATGTACAGTTGTTACACTTGATTTGTTTTAGCATTTATATTTATTTACTTTGGTTGTTCAGTTTGGTAATTTCCTGATGGGTACAGAAATTTCTGTAATTTCCTGATGTGTACCATACCTTAGTAACAGGTATAATAAATTATATTAGCATTGTTGTTATTATTACTATGGTAAAAAATAAAGATGCTTCTAGATAAATAAATTGGGGCTGATCACTGAGATAGAGGGTAGTGAAAAATATTAAATAATTCATGTGTTCCATAGCATATAACATAGCCTTGAGCCAGACAATCCAATTCAATCAGCCTTAATTGACCCATATAACATCTAAGGATGGGAGAAGAAAAATGAATTAAGCAATTAGTTAAACACTTCAAGTCCTGTTCAGCCAGTCCCAGATGCCATGACTGGAGAGGAGAGAGTGGCCTCTAATGGTCATTCTAATTTGAGGGTATGCCGGTTGGGTATTTCATTTTATATATCTTTCCTTTCTCTTCCTATCAAGGTACTATTTAAAAAAAACTTTTGCTCTAATTAGGATATATTGTCCTCCTTTCTGTCCAATATACTGTGTTTATGAACTATATCCTACGATTGAAGCTTACTGGAGGATTTTGAATGAGGGGTGGAACAAATTAGATATCTTTATCTTGCTCCAAGGGAGTTAAAGGAAGATTCCCAATTGTCCCATTCCATTCTGGTACTGAATGCAGATGGCATCAGAACACAGCCCTAATTTACATTTTTATTATCTTTTAACCATCTTTGACTTGCACAGTGTTTGTTTGCACCAGGCTGAAATACTATTCTGATAATACACATTTCTCTGCATACTTTTAGTGATGTAACAAAACATTATCTGTTGCCATGGTAATACCCAGCAGCAGGAGCCAAAATAATTAATACAGGTGTGGATAGCTCTGCTCAGTATGCTTTCATTTCATTTCCAGCCAGTTCAAGTATAATCCTTTATTTTTTAAATATAGAAAAAAGATTTCTTGTTAATACATTCGGACAACTATGTGAAATGCTAAAGAAACCATACTCCCTGGAGAGTCCCTTGAATACTTTTTGGGTGTGGATATGGTGAAATATAAAAACCTTTAGAGAGCATTGTTTCTGAGGCATTGAAGCAAAGATGAGGAGCCGAAAAGCTAACTGTGAATTTGAAACCATATTTTGGATTCGTCTTATTAGAAGCAAGAGATAAAACTGAAACAATATTCTTCTATTTTTTCACATATTGCTAAAAAGTGGAACTGCTTATGCCCATTATTGAGAGCAAAGTCTAGAACTATGTATTAAATTTGATCAAACTCTAGATTCTCAAGCAGAACAAAATAATTCAGACTAGTCAGCATTTTCTCTGGGAAAAACTTTGAGCTACTGCTCCAATGTATTTCTTTGTAGGTTCTGGATCCACAAAGGATGGTAGTCAGCTACACAGGATTTTCATAATGCATAATTCATGAAATACTACCAAAGCGCAAGATGAAAAATGAATGAATATTAGATTTCAGTGACCAGCATCTTTGTTCTCACCTAAGAATCAGGCCAACATTGGTCACTCAAACCAGAACATTATAGGTTGGGAGAGAGGAAAAAAATTAATCTCAAGGCCCCTGCTTCACCATTGCTAATCTACTGTCTTGAACAGCAATGTAATGGCTAATTATTTTATGTGGCTAGTCCATCATTTATTTTGTCTGTAGTCTAATTTAAGTATCCCAATTTCACAGCACCACTGTGTGTACAATTAGATGGAAAAGAACCAGCAAATTGTTATACTTCCTTAATCTCAATAATCAGTTCACTCATATTATTGTAAGAGGCATCATTGTTTCACATGAACTGTTCTTCCCTTTTATATAGATTTCTCATATTGTTTTGAATAATAATGATAAAATAAAATGATATTAACAATAGCACCTTAAGATCATAGACTTGCTCGCAGTTCATTTATTTGAAATTTGCATAGAAATTCCTTAAGTCCTTAAATGTCTTGGTCAATTGCTGTGCTTTATTAGCACCAAAAGGCTTCAATTGCTTGACAAATGCTACCATATCTGATGAAAAATAAACAACAGCCATTGTTTTTCCCAAATATAAGAGTTGCCTTTGAAAAGATGGGTGGCATATAAGTTTAATAAATAAGTGAAAAGAGCTGCTTCCAAAGTTTGTTCACAATCTATGAACTGAATATGACCAGCTATTATATTAAGCTGGGACATGTCCAAAGCTCTGAAACAGATTTACTTTCCTCTTATACTAGAAACTTCATGAAAGTTCATTTATTCTGTATGTCAAATTTAATTATTTTTTGCTGCTTGTCACCACATAGGCAAATACACGCAGCAACATTTTACCATATCTGCCTTGAAGAATTTCAAATGGAAATGGAAGAGTGTTAAATCTAGTTTTAAAGCATGCAATTCTCAGCTAGGGAAGGTTAGGTTTAGCAAGTAATGTACTGGTTCCTTTGCCCCCTGTTCATAGTAATTTTATCATGTTGAGGGAGCCTATTAACATCAATTTGGAACTCCACATCCCTTATTCTTTGAATAATTCATATTCTAGAACAGGGGTGTCAAACTTGCAACGTCACGTGACGTGTTGTGACGTATCACAACTTTTTTTCCATTGCCGGCAATAGAGTGGGCGCGGTTTCACCATGATGCATCCAGCCTGTGGGCCAGCAGTTTGACACCCCTGCTCTAGAAAGAGTACAGAGAAGAGCAACAAAGATGATTAGGGGACTGGAGACTAAAACATACTGTATAAACAATGGTTGCTGGGATTGGGTATGTCTAGTTTAATGAAAGAAGGGCTAAAGGTGACATGATAGCAGTGTTCCAATATCTCAGGGGCTGCCACAAAGAAGAGGGAGTCAAGCTATTCTCCAAAGCACCTGAAGGCAGGACAAGAAGCAAAGGATGGAAACTAACAAAAGAGAGAAGCAACCTAGAACTAAGGAGAAATTTCCTGACAGTTAGAACATTTAATCCATGGAACAACCTGCCTCCAGAAGTTGTGAATGCTCCAATACTGGAAGTTTTTAAGAAGAGATTGGACAACCATTTGTCTCAAATTGTATGGAGTTTCCTGCCTGAGCAGGGGGTTGGACTAGAACAGAGGTAGGCAACCTTGGCTCTTTTATGACTCGTGGACTTCAACTCCCAGAATTCCTGAGCCAGCATGGCTCAGCTTGGAAACCTCTCCCTTTCCCCTCAGCATGGCTGGCTCAGAAATTCTGGGAGTTGAAGTCCACGAGTCATAAAAGAGCCAAGGTTGCCTACCCCTGGACTAGAAGACCTCCAAGATCCCTTCCAACTCTGTTAGTCTGTTATTACTTTGAGACTGTGGCTTTCTGTTTTTCATTCAAACAAAATAAATCCCAAGGTTTGTAAATACATAAAATAGCCTTAATCTTGATTCTTATTCTTTAGTGAGATAGATTGTCCTGGTTGTTAACCAATTACTACATTCCATGCATGCAATCTACTTTGGTGGTTGTTTCTGTAGGTTTTCTTGATAGTAAGGTTTAAAAGAAAACAAGTAAGCCACTGAATATATTTGGGGGATTAAAGAACAGACTTTTTTACTCAAAGTTCATCTAATTCAATATTGTTAGTCAGAAGGCTCATGATATCTAAGACTAGACTATCAATTTGGATTATTGCTCAATGACTCATTTTTCCAACTGTAAGTCTGTTGCATTACATTTCTGTATGAGTTTTAGTTTTGCTTTTGTGGGCATATATTTTTACCATTTTCCCTTTTGAATGCATGCTTCTATAGTACACAATTAAGATTTCCTGGATATATTTTGTGTGTTATTTCTCATTAATATGCATAGATTTATGAATATGTCCCCAAACTATTCATTTTATGGACATTTGATGATTTAAAAATGCTTTGAAAAATTCTAGAAAGGATAATTGCATTTTGATTTACACACTAACCCATGCAGTGTGAATTAGGTAAGATCAGTTTCAAAAGTCAAGTCGACTATAGTTTCCATACTATTCTTGGTTTTTTTAAAGTTTTGATTCAGGTCAGTATTGCCTACCTTATAGTCATCTAATTATTGTAGTTGATAAATGATAGATGCATTTATTATGATTTTCTATATGCCTCTTTTTAAAACAATTTACATTTGCTATTGCCACCATGACAACTAATTCCATGACTTCATTAAAAAAAAATTAATCCAGATAGTGGCAGTCTGATCTCCAGACTTTATACCTGCTTGGACGCATGCTGATCACGTAAAACATTTGTGACAACCTCAAAGTGGCAGGAGTAATGTCCACTGAAGTGAACGTCCTTTTATTTAAGAGAGAATATGAGTTTTCAATTGATCTTTTTTTTCACTTTGTCATCCATCAAAACCAATGACTGAAACTTATTTCCTCCCCAAGCTTTTCTAGAACTGAACTGTTTAGGGATTGTGAATGAACTTGGCAGAAATAAAGAACAAAATTAAACATGCATATTGAATATTCTGTTAGAAAACCTACCTATTATTTGTGTTGGTTTTAGCTTTTCTTAATTCAGTTTTGTACCCCAACCTAAGAACAATGTATTAAATTAGAAAAAGAATGTTGCCAAGACTTTCCACAATTTATTTTTGCAGCTCTGGTATGAATTGAAATAATTTGCATTCTTGTCCAGAAGATTAACATAGCAGCAAGAAATGATTGATATCCTGTCCTCTGAGTAGTTCCTGTGCCAGCAAGTTGCAATGACTCTGCCAGAATATTCCTTTTTGCCTACTGTTGGAAGTCAGCACCCATCCACCCTCCTAGAGAAATATTTTGGGGGAATATTAAGAAAGGCAGAATATTATATTTCCCCAAAGTAATAATAGAAAAATCTTAGAAACTAGCCCCCAGAAACCTGCTCCAAGTAGAAACTCAGGAAACCACCTTTTAGAAATGCAGATTCAGTAATCTATTCAGAAAGACTGGGCCACCTATTCATAAGCAAAATGCCTGCAGCCATAGCCCCAGAGAAGGTTTGAGCTGATGGGATTAGAAAAACGAGGGCTCCAAGGAACATGACCTTTAGGAGGATTAGCTAACCACCATTAGAATACCAAAAGGGCACACTGAACCCCAGGTCAAAGTTCAGGAACAGGAAGAGCCTCAAATACAATGCCACAGGAAGAGGAGCAACTCCAAACACAAAAGCCCAAGAAGGTATAAAAACCCACCACTCCCAGCTCCATTTTGTCAGCCACCCCAGAAACACATGCTATGTCACTGAAGTTTCTGGCAACTTAATAAACATAACCTTCTTTCCTAAACAGCCTCCATTTTGTTTATTCCCGGCTTGGACTGGACCTGAAGATTTTTCTTTCAACACTATTTTAGTCATAGTCACGCCTAATTTAAATACTGCTTTCCATCACTGATTCCGGCATCGACATCATACAAATATATGATATGTAGGGGGAAAAACAGTAGATGGCTTTGTGAATTTCTCATAGCTGTTCTGATATGGTGAACAGGACAATTCAGCATTGCTGGCTTTGGCTCCATGTATTGATATATACTTAACCAAGCATCACTTCCTTTGTAAAATGTTAATTATTTCTGATTCACTATAGCTTGAAGCCCACAGATATAACTGTTGCATTTCTGTAATCCACATTTCTCAGTTTACATTGAGTTTTGGTCATAAAGGCAGAGAAAACTCGGGGTACATACACACACAGTCCTCTCATGGCAAATTTTCCCTTCAAACTGATTATACCTTTCATTGTCCACTAGATAGGAAATAATAGATTATTTACCCAACCTAATCATTTTTCTAATTATCCTTTCTCTCTTTGAGAAACATGCCCTTTTTGTATCAAAACAAAAGCTGAGAGAAAACAAAAATATTGATAGTTGGAATAGGCATGAAGCCCATTTAGTCATGACATAACTGGGTGCTTAAAAACATCAATGGGTTTGACTGAAAAGAAACCATCAGTACATTAAGATATTCATAAGTTTAGTACTAAATGGCTGAACAGATTGTTGTGCATATTTTATATGTTCATTCAGTTGCCACAGACCTTTTCCTTTAATACAGATTTCACAGCAGCTCTTCCTTGGTCTGTTTTTTCCCCCAGGATCATTCTTCTCTCACATATAATCTGATACAAGCACCCAATATTGTCTGAATGTTAGCACCGATGAAGGAATCAGTGGTGGGCTTCAGCTAGTTTGCACCGGTTCAGTAGAACCAGTAGTTAATTTTTTGTTGACTTTGGCGAACCGGCTGATACCCTAGCCCTTTTTCGCAAGGCCCAGAACAGACCACCGGAAGTGGCATCCACACAGAGAACTGGTTGTTCAGGTATTTGAATCCCACCACTGGAAGGGATTATTGTCTCTGGAACTAACAATGTTGCTTCCACAGCTAATTCCAAGCAAATATTTTCACCTCTGATAAATAAAGTTAGTTTACAGAATCAAACTATTTTAATATGTTCATTTGGATTGTTAATATTATTTAGCTAAGAAAATCAAGAACTCATGCTAAATGCTAAACAAAGTAACATGATTTAAAACGAATCTCCTCGGAAGATTGCACTAATATAAAATCTCTTTAAAGATTTAATTTCCAAGGTTTTATTTGGTTCAGTGCACATATACTGTAGTGTGTTTTACTTTTATAACATAGAACATACAACACTTTAAGCCTATTATATCACGACTTTCAACTTTTGCTATTAGTCTCTCATTAGGACGAAAGAAAAAATATTTCATATGAGATCAAAAGTCCTTTTTAATAGCAGAGTCACTGTTGTGAGATAGGTTGCTGTATATATAATCTAAACAAACATAATGCCAGCTGGATTTCCGAAAAAGGTATTATAAAACATAATTGTCTGAACCTATTACAGGTAGTCCTTAATTAGCCATCACTCATTCAGTGACCATTCAAAGTTACAACAGCACCAAATGAGGAGACTTATGGCCAGTCCTCAGAGTACTGACCTTGTAGTCACATGATTGTGATCCAGGCTCTTGGCAACATACATGGGATGATGACAGTCCTGGCATATCACAGGGACCGTCATAATTGCCACCCTCATTGCTAGCTTCTGACAAGCAAAGTTCATGGGGAAGCTGGCATGAAGTCACAACTCATCGTCATATAATGTTATGTTTAGCTGCACACAATTTGCTTAATAACTAACTATAACCAGAACTACCAGAACTGCTGTTATGAATTTTGTGCAGTCATGTGATTCCCCCCCCCCACTTTCTGAGTGTCACTTAGTAACAGAGTTACCTGTCTCAATTAGAGTTGTTACCCAAGGACTACCTGAATTTAGTATGCAGAGCTACAGTATATTACCTCCAAATTTGGAGATTTACTACTGTGAAAAACTAGGCAATATATTACCCTTTGGATCATGGTTTCAGAAATATTTCTTTACCAGATTCCTCAATGCCTTCAACAATGACAGAGCTTCTAATGGACTACCTTCACTGGAAAAGTTCAGGGAGATATTCAGAAACTAACTTAGGTTGGATTGTAATAGCACAGTCAAATGTCAGGAGTTGACCATAGGAAATGTTTTATGACATTTTGTTTGATGTCATACAATCAGGGCTTTTTTTGTCATAGAACGCCCAGAACGGAGTTCCGGCACCTTTTTTGGATGGAACCTTGTAGGGTAGGCAAGGCGGGTTGTATGACATGTGTGAGTTCCGGCACCTTTTCTTTTTACAAAAAAAGCACTGCATACAATGTTTTATGATATTTTTAATGTCATAAAATGTTTTATAAAATGTGTCAAATTTTAATTCCACAAGAATCACGGGTTCCAGATTTTGGATGCATTCTGTAACTTAGCCCATTTGAGGTACCTTGATTAAAAAATAGTTGCCTTACAGTGCATCGTTTCATAACTCAAAGGTTATTTTGTGTGTGTGTGTTTGTGTGTGTGTATACACACACACATAGAAACATACACAGAGAGTGAGAGTTCTATTCTCCATCCCAAGAAATATGTTGCATGGATACTGAGTTCAAATGGAACAATTCACATGTAACAATGTCAATATCTAATGGAAGTAAAACAGCAAATTTGCAGTCAATATTACACTTAGAGAAAATTGGTATATGATGTTATATTAGTTGTAATTACCCTAGTGTTCATTGCCAAAATAAACAATTCATTGTCTAAAAATCACTGGATATGTAATACTTGCATAGGACTTTTATTTTCATATTTGGTACTAATCTTGTAAAGCCCAACAATAAAATTTATAATAGAAAGTAATATATTTTAAAGGTGGATTTTTTTTCCTTTTTTTCTTTTCAGCATGTTACAAATATGTCTAAACTTTATATTCTACAAAATAAACACCGAATTAGGTTTGTACATAACAGCTGCTAAGGTTCTATATGTTTCTTACTGGACATTACTTTTGTGGAAGAATGGCAAGCTAAATCACGGGAATATGTCTTGATGTCAAAATTAACTTCATATGTGAAAAGCATGAATATAGAATATAATTTAATGTGGAAATAATTTTGGATTATAATGTTAAAAATGGGTGCATAGTACATACAAAGTTTTTATATTATAAAACAACAATTTTTACTGGCTTGTTCAATTTGCTAAGTTTCTTATATCAGGTAGAAATTATTATAGCATGAAATGAAGAATAACAATTTCAATTATATTGGTTCTAGTTGATGATTATAACATAATAACTTGATGTTAATATTGACTTATTTTAGCATTCACATAAAAGTTGAAATACTAAAACATTAATATCAATCCTAATTTTAGTATTGATGTAAAACTTCAAATTCCTCCATGCGTGTATACAGCTAGCATCAGGAGACAGTTTTCTCCTTACATTCAATAAACACTAAAATGAAAGGAGGGGACAGTTTTATTTTTTTGATCTGGAAAAAGCTGTATTAGCCAGGCATCGTTGCAGGATGATAATATATGGAAAAGATCCTGTGCTAACTTTCCCCACTGTAAAGCAGCAGTGGAAGTCATAATAATCCAAGCATACAATGACAGCACTAGACCTTGTCCATAATAAAACAACCTTCTATTCAGCATTTTTGCATTTCCTTAAAGATGGTTTAGGAACCCACTATTCAAGATATAAAAGTAACAGCATCTTAGCTTCTTTCCCCTCTGTTACCATACATTGGCAGTGGATGGTTTTACCTCATAAATCATTTTGCTAATATCACTGATGCCTTGGTGACTACTTAATTCTATTGATGGGATAAATTGGCTCCACAGAATTGTTTATTTTGTTTATGTTGTGATCAATATTTGTGAGCTACTTTTTAATTCAGTAACTGCCTCAAAGTTAGCCTAAATGTTAAAACTATGAAACAATGTTAAACCATAATATATTGCTGGCAAGTATCTGTTTCTTTACCTTCAGATTTCTGTCATATAACCATGATAGCACAAAGTCCTCATTTTTCTTTTCAGATACTTTCACACATAATAATAATTGCATTGGTTTGCTTCATATGGTTAGAACTCAGATAATGCAGAGAAGATTATTCACAAGAGACTTAAATGATGGATTAGTAAGGAATGTGAGCTAACTCTGATAAAAACAAGCAATATTGGCAAAGAAATACAAAATCCATCAAGCTAATTCTGCTGACTTAAAATAGATGTACTTTAATATTTGCCAGAATAAAAGAATGCAATTTCAAATGATGAAAAAAAAATCCTCCTGTTCTTTACATGTATTAAAAAAGAGGGGAGAATAATAAAGCTGTTTAATTAATAGAATATGACAGTCAAAATACTTTAGTCCTTCAACTTTCAAAGGTAAACTCTTCATCATTTAGGACATTATTCAGTTACAGAAAGTTATTCAGTTCTGGCATGTTCATTTCATAACTAGCAGCCAAGTTGAATAGCTAAGACCATCAGTCCTCTAGTCCAGTGTTTTAGCCTAAATCACAGGAGTGTGGCTAGGAGAGAACGGGATTATGTCCACCACCCTTGTTCTTGACTTCCATGCATTGACCCCACCTTTCACATAGTGAAAGAGTGCACGATATTTTCCAAGCCAGATATCTCAAAACTAAACTTCAAAAAATGGACATGGATAGAATAAAAATGAGTTTTAATCATTCAACAACAGCTGGTTCAGACTTTCAGATGAGGAAAATGGTAAACTAGACATCTCTGAAAGAGTAAAGACAACAGTGCAGTGATGACCAACTGACCAGCGGCAAGCTCAGTCCAACAGAATCTCTCCAGATAAGGAAAAGATGAGAGATTGCTCATTTGTGCTCTGGATTGCTCCGCCTCATGAAGAGACCAGGAATTATGTAGTAGGTTTGAGACTTGGGAGACAAAGGAAGTCATGAAGCTCTCAACCATGGTGGAGCTCTTAAGGACATTAGATTTGTCCACTCACTTTCTAATCATTTTGGGATTTACAATTATTTTATAATTATTTAAGAGAGGTCTTCCAAACAACATTTGGAAAAACTATCAAATCGTGAGTAAAACTTCATTTCAAAACAGAAGAAAAACTACAAACACTTTAAATAATCTAAAAAATATGGCAAATGGCAAAAAGTTTAAAAATAATTTAATCTAAGAAAGATTTAAATGGATTAAGAGACCAGATGACTTTAGAATATTTGGACTTTTTAAAAGATTTTTAAAAACTGAGAAAACAAAACATTTTCATGGGAACACAAATTGTTTTGTTTATTAGGAAAGAGATCATTGGTTGAAAGTTGAGAATAAAACAACAAAGAAACTTGAGACTTTATGGGTATGGAAATGGGACACTAGAGGGAAGTAAAATTCCAAGCAGGAAAATGAAAAGTTAAATTTACAAAATGACAGATAAAGATATGTGGCTTGAGATATTTTAAAAGATTTTTGAAGACCTGGGAGAGAAACCTAGAAATAAACTGATAGCAATAGTTTGTGCATTTTTAAATGTATTTTTTGAAGAAGTTTGTAAAGTGAAAGATGTGGTAGGCAACAATATGGAAGAATTTTGGACATAAAGGATGAAGAGGGAATGAAAATTCTAGTCAATAGTAATAGTGGAAAATAAAGTAGTAAGACAGAAATGACAGAGAGGAAATACAGAGGATCGACCAAGAGATGAAAAAGGACCTGGGCAAGGATGTATCTTTGGATTTGCAAAAAATCACAGAATTTCTAAAACCTTGAAGAAATATTTGACATGGGAGAAAGGTTGAATCTCCATTATAGTAGCACCAAAAAGATAGCAACCATTTCTTGATGATGCAATATGTCTCATTTACTTAACTATAACATGCTTTTCTGTTACTTACATACAGTGCTTTTTTGGTAAAAAAAAAAAAAAAAAAAAGGTGCCAGAACTCACGCACAACTCTGGCTCCAGTCGAAAACCCTTTACGGAGCCGGGGGGAGGAGAAGAAACTGCTTTAGGGAGCTTCCGAGGTGCAGATCACTCACCTGGAAACGGTCTGTCTCCTCTCTGCCACGGTTCCTGCTGCCACTCCGATCTGAGGCCAGGGGACCCATCCACAGCTCCGGAGGCCTGGAAAAGACCTCTGCCACCCAGATCTATGGCCACGGAGTGATTTTGCGGCCCCCCGTGGTCCAATCTAGGCTCAGGAGGCCTGGAAAAGACTTCTGCTGCCCAGATCTATGGCCGCGGAAAAATTTTGTGGTCCCCCAGCGGCCTGATCCAGGCTCCAGAGGCCTTTTCCAAGCCTCTGGAGCCCAGATCCATGGCCGCAGAGCGATTTTGCAGCCCCCCAGCAGCCCAATCCAGGCTCTGGAGGCCTTTTCCAGGCCTCCAGAGCCCAGATTGGGCCACAGGGGGCCGCAAAATCGCTTCATGGCCATATATCTGGGCTCTGGAGGCTTAGAAAAGGCCTCTGGAGCCCGGATCAGCCATGGGTGGGGTGTGAAATCGCTCTGCAGCCATAGATCCGGGTGGCAAAGGCTTTTTCCAAGCCTCCGGAGCCTGGATCGGGCTGCTGGGGATCCGCAAAATCGCTCTGCAGCCATACCTGTACTCGCACTGGCAGCTTAGAAGGAACCGGTTCTTCCGTTCAAAAAAAGGTGCCGGAACGCCGTTCTCTGCATTCTATGACAAAAAAAGCCCTGCTTACATATGAGAAACCTTCTCTGAGACTTTTCTACATCTTCCATGACTTTTTTTTTTTTTAGCTGTTGTTGATGTGTGTACAATATTCTCCAGGATAGAACTTTAAAAACCTTCCGTTCAAAAGTATTCAAATATTTGTTCAGCAAAATTTGAAAGATTTCACCAAAATAAGAGCTAAAGAGTCATTGTAAATAAGTAAATACTCTCTTGGTGTGTATACTTTATGTTGAATAGTTTTGCAGTTCAGAATGTAGAAAGCTGAGGTTCTAAAAACTTACATAGGTTGGCCCTACATATTGATTAAATCTGTACTGAGCAAGTACTGTTCTAATTTTAAAAACTACTTAACAATGAACATTCTAAATTGTGTATGAAATTGTCAGCCTTGCTAGATAGTTCACATAGAAAGCATGATCAGATGGACTAATTCTACTTTAGTGTGACGTTATATTAAGAGAATTTTGCAAGTCTGAAAGTACTTTTCTCCCCTGTCACCTTTACAACTCAAGAAACCTGGGGTGCCAGGCTCACATTCCTTTTGTGGGCTAAGCTGTCTGTTGTTCAATAATTTCCACGGCTGTGCTTTTCCCCTGTCTCCTAAAGTCATTCCCACATACCATTACAAGAATCTGGCAATGAAACAGCAGGGTGTTTCTACTAAATGTGATTCTACAATGTTTAATGCATATATACATTTAACCTTAATTTTCACTCCTGGCAGACCCATGGTGGCACAAACATTAACTACTAGTAAAGTTCAGCTAGCATTTTAACCAGATCTCTTAAATCTCCATGGAGATTTTGAGGGGCAAGGGAACTGTAGGACCTTGAATTACAGTATGTCACTATGTATGATAGCAGGGCTCACAGCACAATTGAGTTTTTTTACAGAAATGCTGATTTCACATCAGGATGCCACCGCATGATTATATAATAATTCCATCAAGTATTGTAGGAGAGATATATTATATAATGCTCCAGCTGTTCTGAAGCACCAAGACATATGAAATATTAAAAAGGGGAGGGGGAATAAAGCACCCCTTACAGGTATCCTCATGCTCAGGTACTTTTTATCCTTATTATACTGCCCAGTTAACTGTTCTCTGGATCTTTAGAATTAAAAATAAATTGAAAAAATAGCAAAGTAAACTCCAACTCATTCACCCTCACTTCTGTGGCAGGTTTTGCAGCTGTTTGAGTGAGCAAAAACTGCTCCAAGGCTGTTACTCTAAGTAAACAGTCCTCTAAGATTCTAAGAATACTTTGACAGTCACAAACATATCATTTTATTCTCACACAATAGTGCATATGGCATTTTAGTTTAGTTTTTAGCATGTGATATAGTATTTGGTACAGAAAAGGTGCATAGAAAAGATTTTTTTCTCTCCCATTAATATAATAGCAGAACATAGGATGAATAGAACTGAATGGGGAGCAATTTGAAACAGATAAAAAGAAATTCTCACTGCTTATTTAAATAATGAAGCCACTATCACAAGGTATGAAGATGATGTCACCAGCTTTGAATAGTTTAAAATAGGCTATCAGTGGCTGTTAGCATAACGCTGATATCAATGATATCAATGAATGTAGCACCTGTAGAGTCCTGAGAAACATGAGCTAGAGACATTAATTCTCTTGTCCCCAAGTTATTGATATACCAGGAGGATCACCACTGCAGTAGATAACATGCTGAATGAGACAAGTCTTGATTCTGAGCACTTTTTCAAAATTGTATATTATGCCCAGTTAGGAATTCAAAGCATGAATTCTGTCTCTCTAGGTATCATGTTACTCAGTCGTAGAAAGTTCAAGAAATCCAAATTAGTCTGAAAATATAAACCAGTGGCAAGATGTGTAGTAGGACTTTTAAAAATCTCTCATTAAGTGCAGCAGGTTATTTTCCCAACAGTTTAGCTTCTGGGTTTCAAAGCTTCTTAAGTAGAGCAATCATATCAATAAATGCACACTTCAGATTGCAATGCACATTTATGAATCGGCTAACTTCATTCTTTAATAAACCATGTACTAAGGCAATGGAGTATCATTTGAAGGGCACTTTACATAGCCTGTAGTGGTACTCAAGAATGTAGCTATAAGGCTAACATCGACATAAACTATTTAGCTGACTAGTTAAAAAGAAATGCAATACGCACTGTACTCAACAGAGGAGACGAGTGTAGTAAACCAGCCTCTAAATATAATATCTGCTGTGTGGAGGCTTCTTTTTGACAGACTCATTGAAGGCTCATTAGACAAAACCCTAAATCCAAGTCCCATGAGCTGCAGAAGATTTGCCAGCTTATACAGCTCTGCTAAGAATTTACTAAATGGCACTGATATACCATAGAGAAGACAGCAAACTGCCAGAAGCACCTCTTAGATATATAAAGCCAGATGGGGTAAAAGGCACCGGGAGAAAGTGAAAATTGCTTGATGGAAAAGGTAATCTAATCTGAAGGAAAATTCAGTCACACTGCCAAGTACAAGAAGTGGTGAGTTTTCCCTGAGAGGGAAAAGTGATTCTCAACTCATTTCACAGTAAGATTTCACAGGCCAGACTTTCTTACATTTGGATAGGTTTGTGAATTGTGCATGAGCTACACTTTTGACCAGCACACTAAATCTTTGCTTAGTCAAAATGGCATCTTCCTGTGTTCTTCACAGGGCTGCACACTAATTCTTTGCTTTGAGGGAGACCAGTGATAAGGAACTTTGTCCCAATTGGGTAATTATTTCCCACTTTTGCCTTAATTAGGCACCTACAGCAGGGGTGTCAAACTGCCGGCCCACGGGCCGGATGCATCATAGTGAAACCATGCCCACCCCATTGCCAGCAATGGCAAAAAAAGTCACGATACATCACGACACGTCACATGACGTTGTGAGTTTGACAGCCCTGACCTACAGTCACTGGATAATATAGTTAAATGTCACTAATATATAACCATTCCTTACAAATGCTTAAATTGTGCAGCAATTTTCTGATTTATTTTCCCCAAAAGCAATCTAAGCAATCCCAGGGGCAGGACAGGAGGGGAGAGAGGTTGAAGAGCCCAATAAAGGCAGCCCATCATGGATAGATTCACCATGGCTGACCTCCCCCGAGGCTTGCACCCACTGCAACTGATTGGGAAAGCAATTCTTTTCTATGAGTACAAAAACGGATCAATAAACTTTTGCTAATTGTATTCTGTTGTGCATTCCTTTTTCAAAATTTGAACCATTGCAGCCTCAGTTGGTAGTGGGGTCCCGGTGCTCTCTGAGCTTGCTTGTTGTCTTGCAAACATTTCATTATCCTAACTAGGTAACATCATCAGTGCTAGTCCAGTTGGGAGACGTTTGCAAGCAGTTAAAAAAAAAAAAAAGCTCACAATCTCCTGCTTTCTAGCTGGTGCCTTAACCACTACATCAAACTGGCTATGATAAAACTATGCTGGGTACAAAGTAAGAGATGTGATGTTGGGTATTCCACAGAGCATTTGTAGGACTGAATTTCATTACTGCAAACTGGATGGAATAATTTTTCAAATTGACTGATGATTATTAGATGTATCAAAATCATTGCACTAAGCCATCAATTATTTTGAATAGAGACCACATTAAATTGCATCACTCCTTTTTGAGGCCAAACATACTTCCTTGCATTTTTGCATGTGTAATATTTAATGTGTGGCATTTTCAGACATTATGTCTAGAAACTAGATATTATTTAGAAGCCTATACTTAGAACACAGGAAATTGTTCCAATCCACACCAGCAACAATCTTATTCCAAATATTTTAGTATTACAGCATAGTTTAATTCTGTTCAGGATTCCAGCCAAGCAATCACAGAATAATTACTCAGATAGTTTACTATTCCTGCCATGTGTTCCATCAAGAAAAACAGGCTAGCTTTTCATTGCCCTGTGTGAGAAGAGATAGCCTTTGATCCTACCCTACCCCACCAATATTTTTTGTACATTGGCCAGTTTTGATTTCTCTCAGCATGCTGATAAAGATTGTGCCATTTTGGCTACAGAAGCACTGAGACAGAACAAGTCACTATTGATGCAGTCCCAACAAGTACCACCAACCCTGAGTGGTAACATTACCTTTATTGTTCAATTACAATAATAGAATCTTGCAAGTCAGAAAATATATCTTTCTTCTCTACCTTTATAGTCCAAGAAACTACAGGGTCTCTTCTGAGAAGGGGCGTTGTCTTACCTGAACGCCTTTTCTCAGCATGATGATGGAGAATCCACAGATGGGTTATAGACCGTACTTCCTGCCCAGAGACTAAGTCAATTAGAATAGCCATGCCTCCTGCTATCCTGACCCAAATACGACGAAGGCGAAGCTACGGACGAACGTCCCGCATGTTGGTTCTCCTACCCCTGACACAGGGCCTGACTAACCACAAGGGGCAGGAGTGGATTCTCCATCATCATGCTGAGAAAAGGCATTCAGGTAAAACAATGCCCCTTCTCCAGCACGAAGATGGATAATCCACAGATGGGACATACCCAAGCTGTCCTGTCCCTAAGGGAGGGAACTAGTCTGGGCCTGTGTCCCGCTAGCTGAAATCACCTGCTGGAGCACCTTCCTCCCAAAGGAAGCCTCCGCAGAGGCAAACTTATCTATCCTGTAGTGCCTCACAAAAGGAGAAGGCGACGACCAGGTCGCTGCCCTGCAGATATCCTCAATGGACGCCTGCGTCGCCCATGCCGCAGAAGTCACTGCACTTCGCATGGAATGAGCGGTGAGGCGGCCTGGCACCGACAGGGAATGAGATTGATATGCCTTTGCAATACAGGCCTTAATCCACCTGCCTATGGTTGATGAAGAAACTCTTCATCCCATGGCAGAAGGCTGGAAAGAGACAAAGAGAGCCTCCGATTTATGGAAGGCCGAGGTCCTCTTAATATAACAACGCAACGCCCTTCGAACGTCCAGCTTATGCCACTGACGCTCTGCTGAGTGCGTTGGATTGGGACAAAAATCCGGGAGGACAAGCTCCTGTGACCTATGAAACAAGGAATTCACCGTGGGAACAAATGACGGATCAAGGCGAAGGACCACTCTGTCAGCCTGAAAAATGCACTGGTCGTCTCTGACAGAAAGAGCAGCCAACTCCAAGATGTGTCTGGCCGAAGTAATAGCAATAAGAAAAGCCAATTTCATGGATAAAAACTGTAAGGAACAGTGCTTGATGGGCTCAAAAGGTGGTAAGGTAAGGGCCTGTAAGACCCGAGGCAAGTCCCAAGAGGGATAACGGTGTACCACAGGTGGTCTGACATTAGTTGCCCCTTTGATGAAGGAGCGTACCATAGGGTGGTGTGCCAATGGCACTGCATTATCGCAAGTCAAAACTGTAGAGAGAGCAGCCACCTGTCTACAGATAGTGCTTGGAGACAAGCCCTTGCGAAGCCCCTCTAATAAATAGTCCAGTATGTTTGGAATTGTGATAGCAGACAAGGCAAGGTTATTGGCCGTACACCATTGACAAAAATTCCTCCAGGAGGAATCGTAGATTCGATTGGTGGAAGGAAGTCTGGAGGCCTGTGTCATGGAAATGACCCCTGCCGAATAGGACTCTCGTGTTAGGAGATGCCTCTCAAGTGCCAAACGGCCAACTGGAGCCATTGAGGATCCGGGTGGCGAAGGGTGCCCTGAATGAGCATCACGCGCTCCGGAGGAATCCTCCAACATGGGGAGATGGAAAGGCTCACGAGGTCGGCAAATCACGGACGTCCCGGCCAGTGTGGAGCAACCAACAGAACCTCTGCCTGTTCTTGTAAAATCTTCCTGATTACGGCTGGAAGAAGGGGAAGCTGAGGAAAGGCGTAGAGCAGACCCTTGGGCCACTGACTCCGTAGGGCATCTGTCCGTTCCGCCCCTCGAGAGGGGAACTGGGAGAAAAACCTCGGAAGCTGATCATTCGCAGGTGATGCGAACAGGTCCAGAATCGGAGGTGCGAACCTCTCTGAGATCTCCCTGAATAGGCTGGGAAGCAGGCTCCACTCGGAGGGATCCAAAGTGGCTTGGCTTAAGGAGTCCGCCTGTTGATTGGCTTCCCCCGAAATATGTTCCGCCCTCAAGGAGGCCAGATGGCCTTCCGCCCAAGATATCAGCAACTGGACTTCGGTCATCAGGGACTTGGACCGAGTGCCCCCTTGCTGATTTATGTGGGCCTTTGCCGTCACATTGTCGGTCAGCACCAGAATGTGCTGACCCAACACTGTCTCCTTGAAGTGGAGGAGGGCAAGGTAAATGGCACGGAGCTCCAGCCAGTTGATATTGTGTTTGAGGTCCGATAGGAACCACCGACCCTGAGCTAGTTGGGGTCCCAAGTGCACCCCCCAGCCAAAAAGGCTGGCATCGGTTGTCAGGGTCATCCTGACCGGTTCCTTGAACAGGGAACCCTTGGACAAGGCTGGGGACACCCACCACCGAAGGGAGAACAATACTGGGCGAGGGATCCGCACCCTCTGATGAGAGGAACCTGTGCCCAGCCTCTGGAATGGCAGCAGGAACCACTGTAGAGCTCTGGAATGGAATCCGGCCCATGGCACTATTCCCAGACAGGAAATCACCTTTCTGAGAAGCTGGGAGAGAATCGCCAGGGTGGTCACTGGCCTTCCTTGCAATTGCCTGATTAGGGCCCGAATGCTCTCCTGATGGTCCCGTGAAAGATACACCATGCAAAGGCGGGTATCTATGATCGCGCCCAGATGGAGCAGACGGGTGGATGGAGCCGTCTGGCTTTTCTGAAAATTTACAGAAAACCCCAGGTTCTGGAGGGTTCTGATCGATAAGGCCAAATCGGACCGGGCCTTCCTTAAGGAGGTGGACTGAATGAGGATGTCATCCAGATAACACTGGACTCTTACTGGGACCAATCTCAGGTGTGCAGCCAGAGCAGTCAAAATCTTTGTGAATGCCCGTGGGGCGGATGAGAGACCGAATGGAAGAGCTCGGTATTGGTAATGGTGATGGTTGTAACAAAACTTGAGGTACCTGCAATGACTGGGAAGGATTGGAATATGCAGGTACGCCTCCGTGAGGTCTATGGAGGCCAGAAAATCGTGCCATCTGATGCTGGCCAGAATGGATCGAAGAGTCTGCATCTTGAATTTTTTGTAAACCAGATGCTTGTTGAGACCCTTCAGATCGAGGATCGCCCTCCATCCTCCTGACGTCTTTGGGACTACAAAGAGAATGGAGTAAAAACCTCGACAGATCTGACCAGCTGGCACGAGCTCTATGGCTCTGATCTCTAAGAGATGCCAGATAGCCTCGGACATGAGTCGGGTCTTGCTCGGGTCCCTGGAAACCAGGCAAGAGACGAAACACTCCGGAGGGAGGGATAGAAATTCAAGGGGGAGACCGTCCCTGATGGTGTTGAGTACCCACACATCTGAAGTGACTGCTTCCCATTCGGGAAGAAAAAAGGGGAGCCTGCCCCCAATCGGAAGGGACCTTTGAGAGTCACTTGTGCCTTCTAAAAGGATGGCCTCCCGCGCCCTGAAAGGGCCATTTGGAATGGGCCTGTTGACGGGATCTGGGGGCAGGTCGATCCGTCTGGCGATCAGACCTGGGAAAAAATGGCTGGAAGGGCTGAGACCAATCTGACCCCACACTTGGGCGATAGAATGGCCTACGGGGGTAAGGGTTTGGACATCTGTCCACCCTCCTATGTAGGTGAGGCAAGATCTTGCACTTGTCCTTGTCCTCCACCAGGAAGGGGCCTAGGGCGTCTCCAAACAGCCGGCCACTGTCATAGGGGGCAGAAGCCAGGCACCATTTTGACCTTAGGTCTGCCTTCCAGTGCTTGAGCCAAAACAACCTGCGGGTAGTTACGTTGGAGGCCAAGGCTCTAGCTGAAAAACGAGCCGTGTGGAGCGAAGCATCAGCTAGATATTCTGAAGTAGCTAATAACTTGCCTAGCGTATGGTGAGGCCGAATATGATCCAGAGGGATCATGGCCTGGAGCTCCCGGAGCCAAATGATAGAGGTCCTAGCAAAAAAGGAGGCTGAGGTTGAGGCTCTGATCGACCAAGCCGAAGCCTGATGAGACCTGCGTAGAGAAAATTCAGATTTTTTTATCCTCCACTTTCAGGACCTCTACCATGTCAGCCGGGGCCGTAGATGAAGAGAGGATAGGGGCCATGGCCTCATCTACAGTTGGGACCTCCAGGAGATCCGCTAGGGAAGGAGCTACACAAAATAACTTTTCATCTAAACTCCCAGGGGAAGGTAAAGTAGCTGGGGCTCCCCATTGTTTCCTGATGGTATCCAGGAAAAAGGGGGGACAGGGGATGTGTCTCTCATCCACCTGAGGCTCAGAGAAGAGAGGCTTAGGCTCCCTACCAGTAGAGGGCTCTGTTTGAGGTTCCTGACCTGGGTCAATATTGGCCGAGGCAGTGGCCTTCATCAGTAAGGACTTGAACAAGCCCAGATCAAAAAGACCAACAAAGGGAGATGGATCCGGGGCGGTTTCCTCATCCTCAGACAACTGTATGTCCGGAGCCTCATACTCCTCAGAGCCAGAGTCTCTGGCCCTGGATGAAGGGGCCGAGTAAACTGACTCCGGATATTGAGGGGAGACCCGGTGCCAACTAGGCTCAGCCCTGGGAGCTAATGACTCCGGCCTGGGCGTGTGTTGAAAGGACGATGCCATGCCCTGAGCAAAGGCCTGGGCAATCAAGGCTTGAAGCTGATCTGGACGCATCCCTAGTTCTGGAGGGTGAAGCCCGGCTGCAGTGGGGGTAAATGTGGCCTCAGGGACTGACATGGATGGAGCTGCAGGGGGGATCCATTGCGATCCCTGCAGTTGGCCAATTGGAGAAGCTATGCGCTGACCTGGGTCGCCCGCAGGAGACCCAGCTCTAGGTGTTAGGGAGCTGGGTGGGACCGGTTGGGGATTGAATAGTGATCCTTCCTGAGAGGGAGGGATGTGAGGTCCAGTAGTCAGAGATTGTTGAGCCTTGGAGAATTGTTTCTCCAGGGCTAAATGTCTCCTATCTGCCGCTTTCTCAGCTGCTTTGGAACTCTTTTTGCCAGAACTGGACTTGCTCTTAGCCCTCAGGCTCCCTGCTGCTCTTGATGGAGCAGGATTGTCTGTCTCTGGCCTAGATTGGGCACCAAGAGAGGTTTCAGGAACCTCCTTATCCGCCATTGTACTGGACTGCGGATTAAACGTGTAGCAGGCCTCAGATGGCTGGTGCCAGCGCCCGCTTGTCCCAAGAGACAGGTGACCTGTCTAGGGAACCAGGTGTGCTATGCAAGTGCCTGCAGGTGGCATGTGAATTGGTGGGTGTCAGCCCACGCGCGCTCCTGTCTGCTGTTTTTCTCAGCAACTTCGGCAATCTCAGAGAGGGGCGCCGGAACCCAGGACAGGTAAAAGTCAATCAAATTAATACACAGGTCTGAATCAGACCGTGGAGGAATCAATGGCTACGGGCCTCAATTGGCTGAGCCAGAGCCTCTGCGCGCTAAGCACACCTGGTAGTGAAGCACAATAAATATCCAAGGCTATAATAAGCCTGCACAGGGGAGAAAAATGGCTGCCACTGTAAAGCGTGTTATAAACTGACCACAAAATGGCGGATGGAGAGCCTGAGAGAGATTGATCCAAATAACAAGGCCAACAAATAAAGGGCCACTCTCAAGTGCTCTAATTAACACACGCTAATCAGAAAAAGAGGCAAAAAGCCTCAAACTCCCCAAAAATTAGAAAGCCAGGCTTGAATCTGGCTCAATATGAAATTGCGCAGGGATCCTCGTGGCACTCAAAATGGCGGCTGTAAATTGCGCGCTTAAAACAAGGCCAGGAAGGATCTCTAAATGATCCCAAAACAGCAACTGCACAAGCAAAATTACAAGGAATGAGGGGGGGGATAATCCTAGCACCCCCACCCTCTACAACCAGAAAGAAAAATCCACAGATGGGAAAGAAATCTACAACCTGCCTAGGAGAACCAATGCCATGCAACTTCACTGGGCTGAAGACTAATTCGTATCTGGGTCAGGATAGCAGGAGGCGTGGCTATTCTAATTGACTTAGTCTCTGGGCAGGAAGTACGGTCTATAACCCATCTGTGGATTATCCATCTTCATGCTGGAGAAGTTTGCCATGCCCATGTTCCTTCTGTGGGCTAATCTGCCTTTTATTTGACCATTGCCTAATCTGCAGCTCCTCCTCTTCCTCCTCTTGTCTCTCAAGAACATTCTCACAGACCATTACACAGTTAATATACTGTATATCAGCTTTCTTCAAACTAGATTTCAAAAAAATTGTCCAATATGACCATGTTGACTGGGAATTGTGGAGTATTTCACATATAACAGAACTGGAAGACTCCAGGTTGCAGAAAGCTGGCACAGAAGATTTCTACACTTACCAGAGTTTCCTTTACATGCAGACTTTAGCATGAAACTCAATTTGTCATGTCCCTTCTAAATTTTGTGGAACAATTCGCCTTTCCTGTTAATGGAATTGTTCTTAATTACATCTTCCTGATAACCATGTTGTGATTTAAGATCACATACAGCAATCTTTTCAGCTGAAGTAATTAAAGCAGCATATTTATGGCTCCTAATGACATTTGTCTATTAGGCATCATTGATAGTCACATGTGAATTGGCAAAAGAAATGTAGGGATGGGATTTCATGAGGCAACCAAATCAGTGGTATTCAAATACTGCCTTACATTAATATAACTAAATATTTTAAAATTCGGTCGTATAAGTAACACATGATTTTTTTTGTTCCAATCATTCTACTTTCAAAGCTTTCATTTGATAGCATTTTTTCATTATTAGATAAAAAGCAAACATCTGCTGAAATTTTATATATTATTTAGGGCAAGAGAGAATCATCATATTCAATTTTTGTAGTCCAGATTATTTTCACAATTAATATTAATTTATCTTCAATCCAAAGTACACACAACTGAAATCCCTAAGCAGCCTAAATTCATAGGGGATTGTAATGCTTGAGGATTAAAATGCTTTGAAACAGATTTGAATTAGGGATATAAAACATATTCCATGTTTCCAAAACTACCATGCTTTGGCTACACTAACATTTTGCATATGGTGAGCCATCACTTCAAATTTGTTCAGGAAAATAAAACTTATGTTGAAAAAACTCATCCTTTTCCACATTATACAAAAAAAAATCAACAACAGACAAGGACAAATCGATGTATAATAAAACAAGAAGTCTACAAAGAATGTGTATGTGCACTAATTCTAGCATGTGGGCCATCTTTACCATCATTTGAAGTCAATTGTTTTTAAAGAGAAATGAATTTCATGACATAATAGTTTCTTTTTACAAGAATCTCCTGTTGAGAGATAATGCCAATTAGCTGTTCAATTAATAAATATATAACACCATAACAAATACCAACACCATTAAAAAGTACAAAAGTAATAAAGCATCTTAAGCTTAAACTTTCTTTGAACATTAGTCCTATATGTCATTCTTCCAAAGCCCAGATGCTGTTGCCATTTTTCTGAGCGTTCAAGCTGTTCTTATTTTCTTTCCAAACTTTGTATTTTTGGGAGGGAGAAGGATATGAGGGGGGTTGCACATAAAAAATATGTTGTCACTATGGTCTGCATTCCTATAAGTGGAAAATAGCCAGATGTCAAGTACCTTTGGAAAGCAAAAAAATCAAGAGCTTGTTTCTGCAAATCTGATTCTTGTTCAGAATCTTGCTATTATTCCTTTACAACTGAGGACCTTTTATTACATGTATTTCTTTGTGTCTGGAAGACAACACATTTAAAAAATTATGTATTCCTATCTATCAGCACTCATAATGCTAACATAATACATTGTCTGTCCTGATATTATTAATATTAATGATTAATAAATTAATACCATTAATTTCTAAGGAGAAATCATGCTTAAGTGTCCCCAAAATATTACATTCTAATAGCTCCAGAGAAACCTAATAACTGAACAGCCCCCATTTACTTTCCAGTCTTATCCTGAGTCCAACTAGTGTATTCAACTTTTTATTTATAGATTGACTGGATAATTTGATATTACTCCATTTTGAATGCATAACCAAAGACTGGGAGATTTTATTTGTTTATTTGTTTATTATTTTTATCTATCCTATTTCTATTCTATTCACTCTCATAAACAGTAGATAGATCATGTAACTTAACAACTAAAAGATCCAAACAACATTAATAACTGAAACATCATGGTACACATCATCCATAAACATTCCCTATATTTTTTGTGAAAGGTTTGAGTATAAAATAAGCTTTAACATATTTGAAACACTCTAGGAGCAGTGGTGGGATTCAGCTGGTTTGCACCAGTTCGGCAGAACCGCTAGCTAATTTTTTGTTGCCCAGGCCCAAAACAGACTTCTGGAAGCGGCATCCACACAGAGAACCGGTTGTTCACATATTTGAATCCCACCACTGTCTAGGAGGGCACAGTAAGATCTTCTGGTGAGGTTAGTTTCATAAAAGCTGGAGTTACCACCAAAAACACCTTAATCTAACCATCTCAAAATGGACCAACTTCCCAGACAAAAAACAAAATCAATCCTGAATGGATAAATAAAGCGCTCAGTATATCTTTTTCCTTCTTTGTGGAGAAAGGTCCAAATCAGAAGAAGAGAAGATAATATATTGCTGATGTTCCATTCTGAAGAAATAAATAGTCTCAAATTCTTAAGGTATGTTCTGCTTGAGAGATATAGGTCATGACTATACTGAAGAAGTAGGAGAGAGTGAGGAAAAACATTGCCCTGATGATGGAGAAGGAGGATGACGTGCAGAAAGGATTTAAACTTTCCCTCCTGCTCTACCTTGCCCAGAGACACATAAGGAGCCTTAAATCGGTCAATAATAAACAGCACAAAATGAGTGCTTTGTGCCAACTGTTGTCACAGCAAGTGGATTTACAAGAGCTTCTGTGCTTAGTGACCTGAATATCTCCATTTGTTGACACTGCATATCACGTTGTGATGAATAACCATTAATGTTGTATAGCCTAAAGTAAGCTTCTAATGATTTGCTTTGCATGTTTCTACTTCTTGTGAGCTGTTTACATAAATAGTACGGATTCAGTACCACTACATGGTGCATCTAGAAAATCTCTGACAGCTATGGTAACTTAGAAAAGATTTAATGCAAATATATGGCAAGGCTATTAAAAATTCTGGCTCAGAGGTCTTACGCTGCTTTATCCATTAGCCAAACAATAAATGTGAGAGAAGAAATTCATCACGTCCAAACACTCCCTGATTTTAAACAAGCTGGGGAAAACATGCAGAGAATGGTTTTGGCATTCTTTCCAATTCCTTCCCTAAGCTGTGGCCATCAAAGTCTTCTGTATTGGTATATGTGAGAGAGACAAAAACAAAAGAAGGGGAGAGTCTTTGCAGGGTAGGTGCAGATGTGCTATATATGTTTCTGCTCAACCCTCATATTGCATTTATGTATGTTTGTGATAATGTGGGCACTGGAAAGCACAGGGCATCTGCATAAACACTGCTCTATGTTATATGGCCAAGAGGGAGGGGGCTTAGAATAGAAGAGGACTTCCCCTTCCATAACAAATTTGGCCTAGATCTTTATAGTTTTCAGAATGTTATTCTGGTGATGGACAGAGGGACAGAACCCTGACCCCACATTCTACTGAGTTGGAAAGAAAAGAAAAATGAATTTCACTATCATGATAAAACAGGCATGCCAGTTTTATGGTTACCCTATTATCCGAAGGCCTGTGTGTATTCATTTGTTTTTTTAAGGAACTATAGAAATACAGCTTTCAAATAGAAATGTGATAGAATTAGACTTTGGGTGGTTTCTGGTGAATGGCTTTATACTCTAATTTATGTCTCTGTGGCATGTCTTCAAGTCAGATTTGATTCCTGGTAACTACCTGGTCTAGTCCATGCACTTTTCTTGCCAAGATTTTTCAGAAGTGGTTTGCCATTGCCTCCTTCCTAGTGCTCAGAAAGAATGACTGGCCCAAAGTCACCCAACTGGTTTTGTGCCTAAGGTGGGACTAGAACTCCCCGTTTACTGATTTCTAGCCTGATGCCTTAACCACTGTACAAACCTGGCTCAAATTTGTGGTAACCTGATATTCTGAGTTGCCCAGATTGACCAATAATTTCAGGTACCTTGTGGCATCTGCACTGTTGTGAAATATTTAACAGCACAGTAGCAGTAGCCTTTTCTTCACAGCCTGACTGATATTAAAGCTTGAGAACTTTCAACTTTCAGAATTTCCCAGCCACCACATCCATTGCTAAGAATTCTGGAAGTTTTGGAGGGCACCCAAACTGGAAATGGCTGAACCATTCCCTGAGCATCAAGTTTCAATCATACAGACCACAAATTAATTGATATGGGGGTGTTACTTTTGTGAGAATAGCTGTGGTAGCTAGAGCATATATGCAACTTTAAACCATTTCTTGTATGAGTTCCATGCCTTTGCAAACAAAATGTGAAGGTAATTTTCCTCTTCCATTGTTATTTTCCATCAATTGATCCTGAAAGGAATACTGATTCCAAAACTTATTAAAAAAACATGGCATATAAATTGCCCAGTATGTGAACTGAAACTTAGTTACATTTCATAAATTGTATATTTCCATATGTCTTGATATAGTTCTCCATTAATAAATGGTAACGTGTATATTTGGAGATGGTATGCACAGGAAAAATATTTGTGAAAATAGTACTAGAAAGGAGTTTTATTTTTTATGAACTTGTAATTGCAGTACATTGAACAAAACAATCAATACAATAACGTATCACAATAACTGTAGTATCATATAAAACAAGGCACCTCTAAACTAAATGATCCATAAAGTAGAACAGTATTAACTTCTATGCATTCAAAGTAAGAGGTAAGAAATTAATTTATTTTAAAGAAACTTCACCAAGATTTGGGGGGGGGGGAAGAAAGAAAGAAACATTGTGCCTTTTTACTTTAAGAACTCCAATTCCAAGCATAAAATTGATGGAAGCCTAATGTAAGTAGTAGAGCCAAGTGAGAAGAAAAGCTCTAAAGTGTGACTACTTTATGAGACCTAAATTAATAGTAATGTGCCTATCTGTTTATTTTTAATAGGGATAGTTTAATAAGTGAAACAGGAAAATTATCTTTTTCTCCCATGTAATCACCATTTGCTACAAACGTTTGCCAACAATAGAACAGTTTCAATATATTGTCTCTTCCCCCAGGAAATAACAATTATTTCCACTTCAAATAGATGTCTACAAAGATATTCCTTCAATTTGGGGGAAAGGTAGAAGTTCTATGGACTATATGAGGATGGGGTAAATTGGCGAGATCCAATTTTGCAATTGTCTCTTGGTGGCTTATGAGGTTGACATGTTGAAGCAAAATTTCTTTCCTCTGCTTCTGAACACTGCTTTATCATTGTGCCAAATTTGGGTATTGCAATACAGCACTCTGAGCTAACAGTGATGCCAAGTTTAAGGAAATCCATATGAATCCATATGTCTCTCCATAAATTGTAATCAAGAGTTTTCCTGCTGAAGCCTGGGTTTTGAAATCTCCCTCTCCCCACATGCAAAGGTTTGTGATGCAATTCCATGGACTGGTGTTTTATTTCTGAATAATAAGGATGAATCCATGTTTCTTCAGTTGTCGATATGCTGTAAAGAAATTCCTCACTTATATTCTCATAGGGTGAAAAAACAATTGCTGGCAATTTTCAGTTCTTGAAACTTTCTGCTCTGCCATCAGTGTGCAAGGAGCCATCTTCCACAAATCTTCCATTATTTAAGAGTATCAATAATGTGACCCATATGTTGCTATGAAATGCTCAGCTTGACAGCAAGTTTCTTTTAGGTGATCTGTCAATTGTCCATTATCAGTTCAACATTTCTCGTGTGAAACTTGTTAGTTGTCACAAGTCATTTACTTCCTTCTTGATCATATCCATCAGTTCTTCCCAGTTCATCTTTACATTTTTCAGACCAGCACCACACAGTATTCGCGTCTACACAGTTATCACCAAAACCAACCTACATTTGTTAATAAATTTCAAAAAGGGAAACTCCTTTGGCAATCAAAACTTCAATTATGGGGCATTGCTTAAAGTGCACTAATGATTCACTGCAGGTTTCCATTTCGTGGACAATAGCAACTCAACCTTTTCTTACAACTTTCCAAGTTAAAGAACATATGCTAAGGAACACATCAGAACTATTAATGCATCAGTATTACCATCTTTTGGCACTTTATATCATTGGAGGGCTTACTTTTCATTCATCCTCAAAGTAAACAGTAGAATCAAATAACCTTGGCCTGAGCCATCAGCATGTCTTTCAAAAATCTGGGTTTGCCCATATGGGGATACAATGTGTCAACTCCATCAATCTATACTGGCTTCTAAATAAATAAATTCTAAATAAATTTAGAATAACACCAACAGCAGTATATGTTACAAAAATCAAAGGGCTGAGTTAGGTCTCATGTAACTTGACCAATAGGTTGCTACAGTAATCTAAGCACAACACATCCAGGCGTGAATCAAGGGTTTGGCTATACGTACAGTAGTGAGAATCGGTGGATTCTGCAACATTTGCTAAATAGAAGTAGCAGATTTTAACAGGGGTATATTTTTTTTGTATGTGAAATTTATTTTTATTCCACTATGACTTCTAAGTTCTTTACAACTGGGGAGATCAATAACTAGCAGTCTGAAAACTTAAATGTGATAAACTGGAAGGAAAAGAGATGATCAGGATGAAACACAATAATTTTTGTTTTACTCGCATTTAATTTTGGATGGTAGAAGCACATCTAATCTGAAATCTTGCCTAGCCCACAAAAAATATTTTATTACAAAAAAAAATGTTTACAAAATTTCATATAGAAAAATAATAATTTATGTATAGAAGACAAAATTTATCCAAAGATTGTAAAGCTACTTGGCAGAAGATTTTTAATGTTCAGAAAATTTGGCCAATGGGTCGTTTTGAATCATGTTCAGCTGAACAGGTTGCAAAGAGGGCTGTGCAAAGCATTCAAAGGAGTTGTTTGAAAATAGACCTTAGGACTCTTGAGGCATCTCTCTTTGAATGTTTCAAGCACATGACCTTCACAAGGCTTATTTAGCTATTATGAAAGCTGTCCCTGGTTATCTGTACATTCATGTTTATCCATAGACAACACTTTCACTGAAACTACAGCCAATCAAAAGTGATTGTGTACAGATATACACACACAAGACTAGCTAGCAAAAGTTATTGAGGTACATGTGCACATTTTGGAACAAATGCAGGTGCTTTAATGTTCTGAATACAGGTGCTATTCTCAATAACAAGTGTTGCTAAACATTCTTTCAAAGGCTTTTCACAGACCATTTGCAAAACCCTTTCAGTTCATCATTAAATAACCCAGATTTTTAAGACTAGCAAGGTGTATCAAAACATTGGTCATGGGTTCCATCACACACCATTTCTTTTCTCAAGTTAATCATTCATTTCTTACTACTAAACAGCTACCTTGGAAACTACAGTTAGTTGTCTATTAGGCAAAATAAAAAGAGAACCAATTTCTTTATGAGCTTTCAGGGGTTTCAACCATGAGCACTTTTATCCACCTATCAAGTCATTCCCAAGGACCTGGATGAACAGATGATGTTGTTTGATGGCATGAAATGTATCATCACAGGGAAGTAAGCTGTTCCAAATAAAGCTGATCTGATTTTAACATGCAGATCTTATTTCCCTGCCTAATCTTCCTTTTTGGTGGTGCATTGTTTGGCTTTATTTTTCTTCTTTGTTGATTTAGTATCTCAGTTATTCAGTTATAACCACATGCTGTACATTAGTAGGTTTATTTCTTGCAGTGAGATGGTACTTATATTTGCTATTACAGTAGTGGCATCTTTTAATAATTCTGTTAGGGTTTTTTGTCACATGCTTCAATGCAAGCAACATTTATTCTGTTGTTCTTGTGCTGTTCTAGATGCTCAATTATTTTTCGTTTCTATTATTCTTTTTTAGTTAAATGGCTTTGTTCTTTCTGAGGTAAGAAAGAGAAAGGGGTGCCTGGTTTGGGAATGAAAATGATTCAATAGCTCTACTCCTCCGCTACTGCTGACTCCCCCTAGTTTGCCTCTAGAGTCTGAGCTACTTCTGGTAAGTGTTTGATTTCTTCCAATTCTGTTTCTATGAATATTTTATTTTGTATTGTAAATTGATGTTGATCTGCTAGCCTCTGTTCTATTGCTTCTGATTCTGGATGTTGTTCTTCCCAGAACTGCTGCACTCTTTTCAAATATTCTCTTTTTGTTGGACTTGATTTGTAATAACAGATCATTATTTCTTTGTTTTCAGTTTACAATTGGTAAACACCTTTACTTCCAGTAGTCCTGCAGCTGCTATCTCTGGATGCTCAAGCAACCATCCTAAGTTCCGTAAGCCCATTAATCACCAAATGACCAGGAACTCTAACCTATAGTGAGGTTCTTGTTGACTCAGGCGATGACTAATCCAGTATGGGCTTCTGTAAATTACATCTCACCATATTGTTTATGGGAGAGTCACTCTTCATCTGGTAGCTCTGAAGACACCTGTCCAGTATGTTTGAACCACTGGCACAGCTCTCATCTTCCTCAGAGTACACATGCCCCACAAATTGTCAAAGTAGTGTCTCACTGGGGATTATTATTATTTTTGGATCATGTGTTGCTTTCTCATCACACAGTGACTTAGTCTCAAAAAGCTCCTTCAGTAATTGCTCCACTTAACCACTGATCTGAATCCACCATCTGTAATTGTTTTGCATTTTTTGCACTCAGACTCAATAACATTCTGTGAAATATTTATTCTGCTCAGAGCAAAGCTGTTTATTTCCCCTTTGAATGTCACTAAATCAACATTTCCATAGGATGTTGTGACCTATGCAAACTAAAGTTCAAAATCCCATGAAATTTTTTTTGATAGAATAATTTTGAGCAAAAAAAGTATAAAATGAATACAAAACATAGCCATCCCAGAGAATGCCACATTTTGCTTGAAAAAAAATAAGAACATTTAGAGGTTCATGTCTATGCAAAAGTGAACCTTTCAAAAGAAGTTTAAAAAGCATTAATAAGATTAACACTATATATAGTGTTACCCCTATGGGTGGTATCTGTCTTCCTCAATCTCGGGTCCTTTACCAGAGGACTGGGACTTCATAGGTTTTGCACAGCATCTTAGCATGCTACACTCTGGATAGGGAACTCTGCTGTTTTTCCTGGAAACTGTTGGAGCTACTGTCACAGCTTAGGTGTCACAGCCTCAAGTGTTTCTTCCACTATTAAGATCACTTTGGCTTTAATTTTCCACATCCTCTCCAGTTCCTTCTTCAGGCCTGGTACTTCTCCAGCTTCTCATACTCTTACTACTTGATGTGGCTGTCACTTGGCACTGTACATCTGGAGTGGCATGTCATCTGGCCAAGCCACTTACACTTTTGCCTGCAATCTTTAGAGTAGCATATTGGGACATGATTATAGGGTGTCTGCCTCACAAGGCTGAGGTTCCCCTAAGGGAGAACATTTAAAGATAGCCAGCTGTGTGGAAGCAGGAAAGTGAATTTGTGGCACTACTGCTGCTCATTGGGAGAGGCACTAGGAAAGGGAATTAAAAGACCCCCTTGGGCCACTCCATCATTACTTTCAGTTGAGTTACATTAAAGTAGCAAGTAACTGAACCTTTCAATAAAGCAAGCCATTTCCGCCCAGGATATTTGTGACTTCAGCTCCTCTAAAATGGGTTAGTGGGCTGGCCTCCAACTGAACAGTTGGATAATTGAACTGGCAATCATTAGAAAATCTTTGGCCGTATTTCAGAATCCCATAGATGATATAATATATCTATGCCATTTTGATTTCAAGATATGGCACTAAAATTTGTATTTATTATTACCATCACTTCTAGTTCACTGAAAAAAAATCTGAATATTTTCTATTGTTCATTATATTCTTCATTATGTGCATTTGTTATTTCACTCTTCTTCCAATATCGATTGTAAAGTTTTCATTTTTAAAAAGGCATGTGACAGAAATAACATTATAATTATTCATTAAGCACTGTGGTGGAAATTAATGTCTAGGCAAGCAAACCACAAGCCACATGTTTCCTTCATGTATCAAATTCATCAAATAGACCTTTTGAAATAAAAGGGCAGAAAAAAATATGAGGAAAAAATATGGAAGTTTGAATTTTGAAATGTTTGAAAAATAAAGTCTTCCCTTCATTTTGAAACTACAGATAATTGAATAGTATAGGTTCAGAATCACAGTCTCATCAGTGGAATTTATAATACAATGGCAGTGTCTTATTTTCAGCAAAATAACCACCCACAGTAGAAAACCCAGAAATACCAAATTAAATTAAAAGACTTTATAATGTCATTTATTTTGGATGAGAAGTGTCTCTTGCTGCATGAACTTTTAAAAAGTTTGGATCAGTGTATCAGAAATGGGTTTCCTCAAAGCCACACGTAAACTGCACATATCTACTCTTTTGGCTACATGGACTGCTGTTCGGGGAAGGAGAAATGAGGCCTGGCTCCAAATATCAATTCTCCTTTAACATTCAATAAATGGCCTAGGTGCTAAACATCAGTGTTGTTATATCCTGGGACTGCTGAATGACTCAGAATGACAGCAGATAGAGGCAGATCCTGCTCCTGCTCTTCACATTCTTTCCATTCAAGAATTGCCTGAATCTCCCCTCAATGCTAGGGACGTGGCTGCAGAAACTGCCACTGATCACACGCTTACACGCATGCTGACATGGGTGTTGTCAGGATGGCCTGACATGTGCCCGGGTGCAGAATTCCAGAGTTTCTGGCAAAGGAAGCACGAGCTTTCTACTTTCAAAGGGTGTCTCCTATGGGGCAGCAGGGTAGTCATCCTGGCCTCATTGAGGACTAGAGTCTTGTTCTCTCTGCATGAGGGACATCCGGGAATAGTCCGGATGAAAGCGCTAGCGTGTAGCCACCTCTGGTGGCCTGGGCTCGATAAAGAGATCGAGGCCCAGGTGCATGGGTGCCAACTGTGCCAACAGTCAAGGCCAGAAATGCCCCAGGCCCCTGTACATAGGTGGGAGGAGACACATACCCCATGGTCGAGGGTACACATCGACTACGCTGGGCCCTTTCAGGGGCAATTCTTCCTTCTCCTCGTGGACAGCCATTCCAAGTGGCTAGAGGTTGTTCCTGTCTCCTGGTTTGCCTAGCCCAACAGGTGAGATTGCACACCAGGCACAAACGCTGGCTCCAAGAAGGTCAGAGCAGGCCAAGGGTCCACCCAAATACCTAAAGGACTATGTGAGGTTCCTGTCATGTATTGGGAAGGCTTAATAGTTCTCTAGAACTCAGGACACACACATAGAAGAGTGTTCTATTGATAGCCTGCAACACTATGAGGTATTCTTGTAAATACAAGAAATGGAATGAAGGGGTCTGCCAGTGTGCAGGCATAACTGTGTTAGAAATAATATCAGGATAATGACACACATGTATATGTAGGTTGCTCTAAAATTGTAAGTATTCACTTATTGTTTTATCCAAGAGGGGAGGGGTGTTATGTCCTGGGTGCTGAATGACTCAGCAGGCTCAGGAGGCTGCAGAAGGCCCGGGCAATCCACATAGTTGCCCGGGATCAGACAGGCTGTCTCCAGCTTTGTGCGCATGCGCAAGGCGGGAGACTAGCCTTGCATTGATTGGCTGACGCTGTCCCTTGCAAGGGAGCATAAAAGGCCTTGGTGCCATTTTGTGTGCTGTTCTGTTCCTGATCTCAATAAAGAGTTGTGTTTGTTACTCCTGCCTCGCCTCGATGTCTTTTCAGCTGAAACAGAACAAGTGTAACACTGAGACAGCATAAGAAATAGAAATTTGATGGATATTTACCTGAGGTGAAGCCGTCATGGCAATATATAGAAAATCAAGGAAGGAAGATCAGTGGCTAATATATTCACAGCACGAATGTTCTAAAGATGTCCCGAAACATTTGACTTCTGGAAATGAATGAGAGGTGTTACTAAAAATGTGTGGAAATTCACAGTGAAATGCCAATAATCTATACAAGTTTCTTTTTTAACTTCTCTCGACATTCAGAGGAATGTTTGACCTGAGTAGGATTTTCCAATTCAAAGCATATTTTACTTTAGGGATAAAAGCCTATCTAGACACACAACTGTGCAAAAGATACTTGGAATGATATGCAAATTTCTTTGGGCTTCTATTGAAATCCTTGCAGTTGATTCTGCGGTAGATCCCACTAGAAGAAATACAGCTTGCATAATTAGCAACAACACAAATTTTAAAAAAGGCAGCATCTCCATTCTAGGGGAAAACTCTGGCAATGAATTTGGGAAAGACAGGAGGGTTAACCTTTTGTCCCCTGACTTACTCCTTATTTGGGTTGGCTCCTCCAAACAGTATTTGCACTGGAGCGAAGAGTTTCCATTCTATCTCAAATCAGGATTAGTATTAATCCAGGACTGCTATGTCGATACTCTTTTAAATGAAATAATAATTGTGCTTGTTTGCCCTGATGTCATTCTCCTCCCTGACACTGCTTCCTTGTCACTGCTATCTCTCTCAATTGCTTCCTTTTTTCCCTCTTCACCATGGTTGCCAACGGTATCAATTTATCATGCCTCCTACCTCCTCCTCCATACCATCACTACTGCCATTGCCAATCCTCCTCACCAAAGCTTGATAACCAGCCAGATTAGATAGGAAATGTGTTGGGCAGCTGATTGCTCATATTCTCTGCCTAAGAGTAATTTGATCCAATCTGTCACTGCCTTGGGTGTGCACAACCAATGAGAGCATATTAAACTCCTTGGGGAAATTACAAAACCAGAAGGTACTAATTATATTAATCATTAGTTGGAGAGCTAGTGGCTACTTCGAGAGCTAGTGGCTACTTCAAGGGAGCAGATTTATTCTGATGCCTAGGATTTAGATACACAAATAGCAGCAGGTTGCTGTGCCCTTGGGGTGGGAGGGAGAGAATGGATAACCACTAGATGCCTGCAAAGAATTCGTTTTCTGAATCATTAGTTGCCATCTGGTGGTCATCCCAGATAGTACAACACTTATTGTCTCTATTCACAGCTATTGCTTACAATTCAGCCCCTCAACCTTACATAAGTTTGTTTGTGGACATTTACTAGCCCTCTAGCACAGGGCTTTTCAACCTTTTTACCGATTGTACCACTTTTAGGATATGGCACTATTCGAGTACCACCTAGCAAGGTGTCAAAAACTGGGTGACAAAAAAAAACCTGTTCAAAGTTGCAATTGCACTGAAATGTCTTATGACCATTTTTCACACTTATGACCATTGCAGCAACAGGGTCATGTGATTTATATTTGGATGCTTGGCAACTGATTCATATTTATGATGGTCACAGTGTCCCAGGGTCATGTGATCCCCTTCTGCAACCTTTTGACAAGCAAAGTCAATGGCAGAGAGCTGCTGGTGGCCAAGTGCTAAGGTGGGACTTCCTTCCCTGCCTCCCTTTCCTGCCTCCCTTTTTCTCATTCCCATCTCCTTCTGAAGGAAGAATTTGAACAAACCCCCCCCCCCATATTTTCCCTCTTCCATATATTGATCAAACAAGGAAAGGCCTCCAGAGACAGAAAAGACAAGCTGCTGAGTGAACTGAGTGAACCCCTTTAAGAATTAGCTACTGGCTAGAAAGGAAAGTAAGGAGCCCAGCCGGCACTTAAGGAAGAAAAAAAAAAGTAAGTATTGGCTGCCGGCTAAGGCAGCCTCCCCAAATGGCTCCATTCATAAGTAAAATCTGCAGCTCCAGAGGACTCTCTCACTGTAAGTCTTTGCCTGTGCTGGCTCTTTCCCATCCCCACTACACTTGGCTAGGCAGGGCTGCGTACCACCTGCCACTCATTAATGTACCACAAGTGGTACGCGTACCACAGGTTGAAAAGCCATGGTCTAGCAGACTAAGATCAAGTTTGTTTTGGGATTTTTTTTATGATAAAAGGCCTGATCTTCTTGTGCTTGGTTTAATGATGATATTTAATAATGACATTCTTGTTAACAGACAGGTAAGAGATTATGTAGAAGAAGAAGCCTAGCAAATAGATCACATTGTATGCAGATAATATATTCGGTCTAGAAATAAAGCATCAAGAGTTAATTGCCTCAAGATTCTCACTGTGAAATTTTAGATAATCTAAAATAAACAATGCTAGGATTAAATGAGCAATAACCTGATTTAAGATATGATAACTTTCCATGTTCCTAAAATTACTCTAGAAGACCCATGTAAATGGTTTCTAGCAAAAAGCTAAAAAAATAAATCCAACTATTGCAACAACATTAGCACTGCTTAATGTATTGCAGCGTATGTGTGTTTTGAATATTTTATAACAGTTTTTAAAAGGGAAATGCTGTATACAAAATGCTGTATACAAAAACAAATTAAATGATAAAGAGCAATCAATCCAGCAAATAAATTATGAAATTATAATACAAACAGAAAAAAAAAACAGAAAAAAATCTAAAGAATTAGCTTGTTATATTAATATAAACTACCTAAATAAATCACATATTCATTTAATTATTTAATAACTTACAAAATTGCGCATAAATAAAGTCCATTCTTATAAAATATTATCCATTATCTTCATCTTTCCTGTAGGATACAATCTGTGAGGGTCTGACCAGGAAATAGTGAATAGAATCAGAAGAACTGCTTACATTTAATCAAGCTTGCCTGCCTTTTGGTAGGATGATTGCTGGCTAAAGGGATTCAGTGCATACCTAAGGAATGCCTGAAGGTCACAGCAAATGATATTTTTTTCCCCTCCCATCTTAGTTGATGTAATCTGTGTTTTTGAAGAAGAAGCAAGCCAGGAGGAGAAGAGGGTAGGAGGGAGGGAGAGAGATGAGGTTTAACCACTGTGAAAGGATTCTGTGGAGCTAGCTGCCTTCTGGAGAGCGTTTTAAGAAATAATTTTGCATAATCAACCCTAATCAACAGATTCTCAGACAGATTCTGTGACTCCCCAGACATTTAAGGCTGATACTAAACCTGTATATTTTTGCATAAATTAGAATACTATAAAATATCACAATCCTGCCATCCAAAGGAAGCTAAAGCCAAGTCATTTCTGAACCTGTTACATGTCCTATATTGCTTGTTGGACTGTAATATTATCCATAGCTAGGCAAAAAAATAATAATCACTTAGCTATTAAACTAAGTTTAGGGAAATTTGTATGTTACTGACTCATAGATTTGCTTAAACAGTCTGTTTTGTTTCTTCCATTGTAAAATGGAATAAAGTTTAATTCACACTGCAATTATAATGAATGCTAATCAAGCTAGGGCTGGAGGAAACTGGGAAAAATGAAAGATTTGCTGTTGGCAGGATAGTGCTTTATGCTGGTTTATGATTTCAGAATTCTAACATACTTTAATATCCTGAAAAGTGCTTAAAGCTTTAATAAGTTCTGTTCATCGTTCCATAGACTTTGTCCCTATCCACTTTCATAAATACGCCTGACTCATTGATGTGGTGGTCTCAGAGTCTAACTGTGAAGCTGTTTTACTGCTCTGCAAGAACCCGGTTTTCTGTTTCTGGGATTATTATTTTGGTGTTCCAAGCTGATAATAATACCTCACATTTATTCAGTTTATTCTATCTTAAAGATGTTCTCTAAATTTATATGTATAAGCTATGAGGCAATCTTCCTAAGAAAAAAGTTTATTGAGGATTATATTAAGCATTTTCTTTTTTGGGGGGGGTCATCAAATTTGTATTAGTTATCAAGATATAAAATACAAAGGAAAATAAAAATAATGGGAAAATAGGGGATAGCAAGCTCCATGTGGAAAACATGGTGCCCCAAAGGCAGAAATATCAGGGTCATGAGCTATGGGTGTATCATCTTCCACCTCAATAATAAGAGGGAACTGATCATTGAGCAATAGTTTTTATTAGCACCCCTAACCAACCTTTCATCCAAATGGGAGACTGGGGCCATTTGAAAAACTTCTTGGGTTGCATGAAGCTTTCTGAGTGAATAAAGGTGGGTAGTTTTGACTTGAAGCTTGGTTAAAACTTTATATTCTTAGGACAAGCTTAGAGATTTACTGCAGCTGAAAATACTCTTCAGTTGTCAATGTGACAAGTGCATCTCTATGGGCAGGGTGATTGCACTATCATTGAATAAACAGGGTAATTCTAGTATCCCTGTTAAAGATCTCCAAAACGGTACTCCAGGGCAATAGCTCTTCTTATCTGTATATAACTGAAAGCAAATTAAACATTTCTCTTATAGAAACTTTGGTTCAACAACTGACAATTCCGAAGAAGTCTGGGGAAAAAAGGAGTACACTGAACCTAACCTTCAAACTCTTGGCAATAGCCTATTACACATCACTGTGTCACAGAAGCAAGCCTGAGCTCTTCCCATCTGGCCAATTGGATGGGAGAGAGGGAGATGGAGGGAGGGAGAATGAATCAAAGCCCTGCTTACAAATTTATTTTTGGGTGTTTGCTTTGTGTGGGAGAAATAGTGAAGCCCAATTGCCCCCATAGAGATGATGCAGCAAAGCTTCCTCAAAGTGATTGGGGAAGACAGGCACCATGGAAAATGGAGAAAATTCCAGAAGCTGAGTGGTGTGACGAAGCTTTAGTACCTGCCAATGAGAATCAACACACTCTAAAGCTCCAGAGGCAATGCTCAACTGTGTCTTCTTCTGAAAAAGAAGCTGTTAAGCAGCCACAAGGGATAGCATGATTTCAGATTGGGGTCTGCCCTTGACAATGTATGACAGACATTGCAAAGTCCACAAGGTGAATGTCCCCACAAAAATGTCAATTTCCTGATCAAACTTTATTATTTCACTTGTGTCTTTTTTCTCTTTTGAAACAATTGAAAAACATTCTTCTGCAGTTTTGCCAAGAATAACCCTAAAATCACACAGATTTCCTATACTATCTCATTGTCTTTCCTGCATATGAGCTTCCCGGGGCAACTGTTTACCATTAACAAAACTATGATTGTTTTATTGGCATTGATTACATGGATTTTGACTTCTGTTCACATCCTATTCTAGGTCGAGGATTGCTTGATTTAATGGCCTACTCCCTTTCACCCATATTGCTTGCCTCTTTTTTTCCTGACTCATTCATCTTTCTCTCCCATTTTGATGAAATGTGGTTCATAGAAACCAGGGAAATTCACAATAAAATATGGATTTGAAGAAGCATATTATCTCTGGATCATATAATCAGTAATATTTATACATGTTTTTATAGAAATATGTTTCTATGAAAGCATCTATAAATATTACTGATTATATGATCCAGAGATAATATGCTTCTTCAAATCCAAACCTTATTGTGAATTTCCCTGGTTTTTATATATATGTGCATGTTTTGCTACTACACTGTACATGCTTGTTCCAAGGAGTACCAGAGTAAAGCCAAACAGCAGAGTAAACTGAAGCCATTAGTTATAGTGGATAGCCTAAATTATTTTTAAAGCTTAGCTAACAAATTTACAATATGGTTGTATTTCTAAATGGCAGACTATCTTCTGTAGTATCTACAGATGCAGTACTCTAATCTGTATTCCATAACATTAATTAACTAAATATTAATTAGGGGAAAAATAAGTTAGCATTTCCAACATGATGCAATTAGCAGCCTCCTCTGTAATGGGGAAAGCTGGGCTTATATAAACATTTAAGGAATTTCATTGACTGAATGAATGAATGCTGTAATTCCTTCCTAGCAGTCAGTTCAGAAATTGCTGAGTTGAAGACCTTTCTACCTTCATTTTTGAGGAGACTCATTACAGCACGGGTGTCAAACTCACCATGTCACGGCAATGGGGTGGACGCGGCTTCGGTATGATGAAACCAGCCCCCAGGGGGCGGCAGTTTGACACCCCTGCATTACAGTCTGAATAATGTGCCTTTACTGCAGTCATTCCATTATTTGACTCAGAATGAGCTGATGAAAATCTAACATTATAAAAACCTGAAAATGGCAGGGGTGGGAGGATGGAATAGTCCTTTAATTACAGTGGTACTAAAATAGCATCCTAGTAAGCATCAAAGTTTTTTGTTTTCTTTTCCAGTATGCACTTTGTGATAATCATACTGCTGATTGTAAACAGTACATTGTGCCAGCTAGTCAATTAGCCAAAGATTCTATTAATCTTTTCCTAGAAAGAAACATTACATTCAATTAAAACTGCTCCACTTAAAAATAATGATAATCTACAGCCATTTTAAGATCAAGATTTTTTTTAAACCAAGTCCATTCCCTTCAAATCTACCTGAAGTATAAAATAACTGAATGAAATCCATGTGTTCTCTTTATATCTAGGTTTCTTAGTATCTTTTTCAGTTACTTATGCGAGGTAAGCTTTTAGTGCTGGAGAAGAATCCTGCGAGTCCCCTGGACTGCAAGGCGATCAAACCGGTCAGTCCTAGAGGAGATCAACCCTGACTGCTCTTTAGAAGGCCAGATCCTGAAGTTGAAACTCAAGTACTTTGGCCACCTAATGAGAAGGAAAGACTCACTGGAGAAGGGCCTAATGCTGTGAAAGACTGAGGGCAATAGAAGAAAGGGCTGACAGAGAATGAGGTGGTTGGATGGAGTCACTGAAGCAGTAGGCGTGAGCTTAAATGGACTCCAGAAGATGGTAGAGGACAGGAAGGCCTGGAGGAACGTCCATGGGTCACAATGGGTCGGACACGACTTCGCAACTAACAATAAACATATACAATAATATAAATCCAAAACTACCACACTAATTATGCATTTCTTATATCATCACATTACCTAAATCTTCAGCCAATCATGATACCTTCCAGAAAGTCCACCAATTCTAATACAGGAGGATCTAGAAGTAGATAGTTTAACCCCAAGAGAACTCAATCTCATTTCAGAGTAAACTAATCCTGCTTTAGTATGTAAATTACTTAGAGGAAAGGTATCTGTTCCTTATGTCTATCTCTGGAATAAAGTCCTAGAGAAGCATTAGCCAAGTGGGTCTTTTCTAGCCACTCAGACTCTATAAACCTTTCTGCTTTTACCCTCTCACTCCTGTGGCCAGATAAGCAATACAAAAGGGAAACAAATGTCTGCCCAACCATACTAGAAGGATGCATTTTTACTATCTAGAGAGAAATAAATTTTAATTTTAATTTATGTAGCTACCTTATATGATCTACAAAAACCTTGAAGGCCAACAGAGTTAGGGTTGGGGATCATCCTAATCTCTGAAGGAAAAGTATTCCACAGTGCTGGAACTATGGCAGAGAAGATGTGTCTTTTATCCCAGCAGATATTCCTTGACTGACGGGATCTGTGACATGCCCAACCTGCCAAGCTGAATTGGATGAGTGGAAACAACTGGGAAAAGATGGTCCTTCAAGTAACCTGGTCCCAAGCTATGAAGAGTTTTAAAGGCAACAAATTGCACCTGGAAAATACTGGTAACCAATGCAACTCACATAGTAGTGGTGTTATGTGTGTGCACCCATGTACCCACATGTTGCAGCAGTCTGAATGCCTTTCAAGGGCAGCCCTATATAGAGTACATTGCAATAATCCAAATGAGAGGTCAAAATGCCATGAGTCACCAACAAACTCAATGACATGAGGTGTTTTTTTTTAAATTTTATGTTATTATTCTGGTTGCTCGAGTTATCATTATGTTATGGGATTCCCCCCTTGGCAGACTCACCCATAAAATTCTACAATTTTCTACAAAGACAGAAAATAGGCTAAAAAGGCATATATATATATATACTCATTATTGTTATAATCTAAATCTACAATGAGGATATACGTTGCTTCCCATCCCATGATGACTATTTTCTTCTCCTTCTACTGAAATGGAAGGAGATGGCATGTCTCCTATTCTAAACTTATTTAAGTGTTCATGCACTTATGCAGCACTTATTTGTCACACTTCACATGGATCAAGAAAATTACTGGATTTCTATAAAAATCCTCATCTTTGTTTTGAGGTATTATGTGGGAGCTAGAGTGGACCACAAGTTAATAGATCCAAACTGTTCAATATTATAGATATTTGGTAAGACAGCACTGTACATAATATCATTATATGGGGGAAGATAAGTGTGTGGTGCAAACCATGAGGACAAAAAGCACAGAGATGACTTGGGTGAATGCATCAACCATTATTAATATATAAGCTTAACCTGAAAAAATGAAGAAAGCATGAGAAAGAAATGTTAAGACTGCCTTGCCTTGACTCTCTGTTATATGAGGGAGGGAAAGAAAAATGTTGTCAGGCTTTCAAAATTTGGTTTTTATAGCCTATAAAGTAAAGTTCTAATATTTCTTGTGGTGCCTCTTTCCTGAGGTGGCCTATCCTGATGGGTTGACAAAATGTACCTTAGAACCCCAGCATTTAGTACAATATGTGCCTCTGAATATTTCACACAAGCACATTTCAAGTATTTTGCATCATGTTGTCACAATGTATGTTTCCCCATTAGTTCCCATTTGTTCCCTCCAAAAGACAACAATACTGCAGGTTATTTGTTTCAAAAACCAATAAAGTGCTTATATTATTTTGTTGATATACCAGGGCAGATTCTGATCTGGATCCTGTATTATGTTAACTTACTGAAGAGTCTCTTTCTTTGCTAGAGATAGGAAAAGTTTGCATCCTTTTGAATCAAAGCTGCTGGACCAAGTGGGAAACAAGTGGGATTTATTATTTCTCCACAGCTTAAAATTAATTGATTAGAATTTCAAGAAAAAAGCAACATCCAGGTAAAGGAAACATATATTTCAAGAACATTGTTTATTTCTATAGACATAGATTTATCTTTTAGCCAGGAATCTGTATTAGATCTTTGACTGTTTTGCTGTGTGATGCTAGTTAACTGTAATTCACTTATGACTCTGTATAAATTGAGGAATAGTACATAATTTCCAGTCATTATATATTTTAAACGATGCCCGTTAATTGAGCTTTGAAATATTTAAGCCAAACAACTGAAGATCTATTAGGATTTTGACTGAAACAACAAACCAGCATTTTATAGTGGACCAGGACATAATATAGTCTGCTTAAGAGACTGTATATCCTTTGATATTTTTAATGTTTGAAATATTTTTCAAATTTTGTACTTTTTAAATAATTTAATTTTTGTTCATCTATTGTGAGTTTGATCTACCTCTTCAAGAGATGAGGGAAAAAGGATTGATACTTCTAGTCATATGCCTCTACACTGCATAGTCAGGAGGTTTACTCTAGATTTTTTTAAAAACTTTTTTATATTCCAGAAAGGAAATACAACTCAATCATGCTTCATTTGGCTTCATCTTTGGGTTCGGGTGTTATGTAGGGGTTAGAATCAACCATTACTTACTAATAGTCCCATACTGTTCAATATATGCTTAGTATGTCAGTATTGCTTATGATGTCCTATTATAAAGGGGAACACCAATAAAATGTTTATACAAAACATTTGATACAAGAAATAACAGTGCAAAAACTTATTTTGATTGTTTATATTTCTGAGAAACTTTTAAAACAGAATATTTATTCCTATATATAATAAACCTAAGTCTGTAATGCACATTGTGGCTTAAACACAGCTGCATTTCAGTTTCCACCTGTAGCATAAAATGGAATAGCCCCAAAACAGGTGGAGATTATAGAGACAAAGACGAACTGATCTCAATTTGAACACACAATGACTTCCTTTCAACAGGATAAACTTGAATATAACACTACTAGGGTTTCATACATCATTAGGCTAATGCTCTGCTTAAATATGCTTATCCATCATTTCCTGATTAAAGCCTTTTGTGCCCGGTCAAAACTTCTCACAAAGCCAGCTCATCTTCTGATTATTAATACCACAAATACACATAACATCAGAAAACATTTTTACCTTAAGAGTTGTAGTAACATTCTATCTCCAGCAGTTGGCAACACAAACACAAACACACACATACACACACACACACAAACACACAAACACACATTATATATGCTGTTCCAGAGGTGGAGGCTGCAACAGAGTAGGCACACTTCCTAGGCCCCACAAAATGACAATATTAAATGGAGGAGACCTGAAGCACACCCACTCTGCTGGAAAGTACTGGACAGGCAATAATAGTGATTGGGTGGACAATTGTTTAGGAATTGACATGGTATATCTTCATGATCTGGAGAACACTTCTGGAGAACATTAAAAGAAGGGTTAGGTTAGAATTATTTCTCCTCGTCTTCCTCTTCCTTCTTCTTCTCTTCCAATCCCTCCTCCTCCTCCTCTTCTTCTTCCATCCTGCTGGCATTTAAATTCCATGTTCTCTGAATGGTAATGCAAAGAAGTGTTTTTGTGTAGAAAGCTTGCAATGTTTTATTCTGCTTCAGATCTCCTAGTTGTATAATTCAAACATAGTCATTTCAGCTCCAGATTAGAGCACCAGTTAGCTAAGGCTTCATGAGTTATGTGTGAATAATGTTGTATTTGTAATGCATTGGCTGGGTTCTATTTACTTGGCAGAAATAGCTAAGAAAATTCAAAAGAAGCAAGTGAATAGATGCTTAAAGAGAATTTGATTAGCTATGCTTGACTTCTATAGTGCATTATTTTCATTCTTTTTTTATCAATTGACTAGTGAATCTAAAGAGATAAGTAGCTTAAACATATCAGATCTTAAATCCATTATATTCTCTGAGGTCATAAAAGGAGAAGCATATTAAACAAACTAATAATTATAAGGTTTTCTAGTTCAGTATTGCTCTTTATTTTACCAGCGTTTCCTGGCAAGGTATACAGCTTGTTTGGGATTTTGATCGAGTCTTTCATTTATCTACAAGGAGATAACATAAAATGAATGCCTAAAGCAGTAATCTTAAAAATATATACACGACAAAAGACATCCAACCAAACTCAGTGGGACTCAAATCCTACACAAATGTTGAAGCTTTTTGTGCTGGTACAATTAGAATAGGGATGTGAATCCAACCAATTTATAAGCCAGATGCAGTTTGCTGGCTTCTTTATCCATATACATTCATACACACACATTACCATCACCACCACTGCAAATAATAACAGCACCTAGATCCATACACACTGCAAGACTCATTCGACAAGGTTTGGGATTAAAAGAGGTCAAAAAATGTTTGTAAAGTAGAATAACACAAATGAGGAAAAGTACAGGAATTGCAATAGGAAGGTAATTTTTAATGACTGTGGGGAGCAGAAAAGTGATAATTTTGGCTAAACTTTAGCAATGAGAAGAAATTAGTTGCCCTGTTTTTTTAAAAGCTCTTTATATGCAGATGGCTTCACCACTTTCTCAATCTTTAAATTCATAAGGCTTTATTAGGATAAATGCTAGGAATATTACTGGAATGTGCTTGAAAAACTGTTCTGCCACAGAATCTTTCCAAACATACAACAAACATCTGTAAATCAATGATTATAGCTTGTTGGCTTGTCAATCATCTTATTGTATCTACATCTTACTGTAAATAAATCCATTAGATTTCCTGTGGCCCATCATAGGATCCTGGGTTGCATTTAGATGATACCAAGAGAGGAAAATATTTGTAGCTCTGATTTGAACTGTGGGGTCTTTGATGCTCTCTGAGCTAGGTTGTTTTCTTGCAGACATTTTATTACCACACTAGGTAACATTATCAGTGGAATTTGCTCTATTTTATATACTAGCATCTTGCCCAATCAGTGTTAGTGGGAATGGTCTTAGTGGTTCCTTGATTAGGGTTTACTTTACTTTAACTTGTTTGTCTGAGTTGGTAGTTCCTTGATTGGTAAATGTCTATGGAGATTCTCAATCATCCAGGTCATGGTTGTCCCAAAGGTGCTTTTTCAAGAGGCAACTGGACTTTCTTTTTTCTCTTTGAAGATGTTTTGCTTTTCATCCAAAAAGCTTCTTCAGCCCTGACTGGATGGTGGGGAATGGAAGGATTTAAATTATTTGCAGACAGCTGGTCATTTGCATTCTTTTAGAGAGTTGTTGATGCCACCTGGAGGCTTATCTGTATCGTCAGGGTCACCTGAGTAGTGCAAATGGGGTGTGGAGCCTTCTTGGAACTGTTGAAAGGACTGTGTTGTAGACTGAAGGATGATAGATGATAAAGGTAGACTGACAGTAGTAATGGACAAAACTGATTACATCAGCAAAGCTGAAAACTATCTCAATTACACCAACACCTACCAAATAATCCACAATGATCCAACAAAACAGCTAGAGAACAAAATAAACACCCTAAGAAAAATGGAAAAAGAAAAACAGCTAACACCACTAAAGAGAAAGCATATGCAACCATAAGACTGTTCAAAACCCAGGTTCTACAGACTCCCCAAAATTCACAAGAATGGGATTCCCTTACGCCCAATTGTATCTCTACCTGGAACACCAATGTACAAACTAGCAAAAACCCTGCAGAGGAAACTCAGACACCTGGTCAACGACCCAACCCACTCAATAAATTCCCCAGAACAATTTCTCCAATCCATCAAATACACCAAGATGAACAAGGAAGAAATTATGGTTTCCTTCAAAGTCACCGCTTTCTTCACCTTGTTTGACATCAGCCTGGCTAAACAAACCATACACCACCTACTCACTAAACACCATACCCACAACGATGATGCCACTACAGAACACTCCATGTCCACAGAAACCATCATGAAACTCCTGGATCTATGCCTCAACACATATTTCAAGTTCAATAGGAAAATCTAAGAGCAAGTACAAGGTACTTGGATGGGATCACCCATATCAGACCTAATAGCAGAAGCAGTCATGCAATGACTCAAATCTATACCTCTACCCACCATCCAACCAAAATTCTGGACACGCTATATTGATGACACCGTCATCATCAAATGCTCCCAAATTGAAGAAATACACCACCTACTCAATAACATATACCCTGGGATCAAATTCACATGCGAAGAGGAAACAGACAACAGACTCCCATTCCTCAACATCAACATAAGGAGACTAGACAATGGCAAACTGGAAACCCACATCTACCGCAAATGCATGCACATGGACCAGATCCTCAGCTTTGCAAGCAACCACCCCACTGCACACAAAAGAAGCTGTGTACAAACCTCTTCAGAAGGGCCAGAGCACATTGCAGCATCACAACACTAAGAAAAGTGGAAGAGAAACAGCTGCTTGATGTCTTTCTCTGTAATGGCTATCCAAAAAACTTTGTATTCTGATACACAGCACCCAAACCACAACACACCACATGGCCAACCACCACACAAAAAGTAACCCTATCATACAAAAAAGGGGTGTTGGAAATGACAGCCAGAATTCTCCAACACCTAGGAATAGCAATAGCCCACAAACCCACAGCCACATTCAACCAGGAATTATCCAGAACCAAAGACAAGATACAGAAAACAATGTAATCTACAAAATCAACTGTAACGATTGCAACCAATTCTATGTGGAACAAACATCACATCAATTAAAACCCAGGATCCATGCACACCAGCTGGCAGTCAAACGCCATGATCCCAAATCTTTAATCTCTACACACACCAACACCAAACAGCACCAGTTCGATTGGAGCAACACAAAAATCATCCGCCACACTACCACCTGCCATGTTTGTGAGTTCACCCAAACCTAGCACTCCACAAGCAATTCCATCAACATACATATTGACCTACAACCAGCCTACGAACCCCTCAGAATCCAGATCAACCACACATCCAACCAGAGACAGCAACGACCTTCAACCAACCCACGCAAGCCTTCCCCCCCCAAGTTTACCTCCCAATGACCCTGACCTGATGTAACTTCCCCATCACAAGACCCATCACAAGACCCTCAATTGACACACAGACACCTGAAGCCCTTATAGCAGAAGAACACTGACAGTGGCATCTCCTAAATTCTGCTGAAGATGTTACCTAGCCTGGTAGTAAAACATTCAGAAAACAACCCACAAGCTCAGAGAATGAACTTTCACCCTCATTTCTGGCTTTCTATATAATAGGACTGAAAATAATATTAAAGACTTAATCTTTGGTATATTTTTTCCCAAACATAAAGTGAATGCTATTTTGACTTTACATCTCTATTGAGGATTTTATTATATGCATATTTTGGGTTTTGATCAGTGAAATCAATAAAATAGTGTAGATGCAAATAATTTAAGATATAGATTTCAGTGGGACTCAATGCAACCAATATTCTCTGCATTAGATTTCCTATCAAGGGACTGATTTAGAGGCAGAGGATTCATAATAAAAACCAATTTAGTTAGTTGACAGTTCAAAATGAGTGAATTTAGAAATATATTTGTGCTAACAATACAGTATGTTTAAAATCTAAATCAAATATTTTTCAAGAGGAACCAACAGTCGGTTTTGATTTACATAATTGATACATTTTTAACTAGGCTGGTTCACACAATTCATTTACATTTTTATAAATTGTATTTCAATACAAAGAAATATATATTTTGATTGTGTTGTTGGGTAGTCTGCTTGAGAATCACATTTGAAAATCATAGTTTAAGTCAGTGGTTCCCAACCTTTTCTATACCCCGCACCCTTAGAACACTTCTGATATATTCTCGCACCCCTTATAAAAGTTCAAAATAACGGCAACAAATTATGCATATGCACTATAATTTTGAAAACCCAAGTTTTCGCACCCCCTGGAATATCATCTCACACCCCTGGTTGGGAACCCCTGGTTTAAGTCAATCAAGAGTACTTTCACACAGCACTGCCCAGCTAAGTCAAACTAGCATTTCCCATAAAGGACCAATTTTCCTTCAGGATGTCTGAAGACCAAGAGCTGGGAAGAACAATAAGGAACACATCCCTCCAGGTGGAAATCAAAAATCCTACAAGTTCTGCATAGCTCCAGTAGACAAGAAATGAAACTAAGCACCACAACTAAGCTGAAAATACATTGCTTCAGATGCCAAACTCAGCCAAAATTGTATGAAGCCACTTCTGAATCGATGCAGAGTTCTCAGGTAGAAATATCTAAAATCAGGGCTTTTTTTGTCATAGAACGCCCAGAACGGAGTTCCGGCACCTTTTTTGGATGGAACCTTGTAGGGTAGACAAGGCGGGTTATATGACATGTGTGAGTTCCGGCACCTTTTTTTTTTTTTTTACAAAAAAAGCACTGTCTAAAATAATAATGAGTAGGCAAATTTCCCTCCTTCTATCTCCCTGCAACTTCCCACTCACCTTCAAGATTTGGTCCTAGAGGAGTTTGAAAAAGGCTATGAAGCATAACGAGGAGGAAGGAAGAATACAATCATCCAGTGATATCCTTTTTTACCAGAGAGGACACTGTTGCATCCAGTCCAAGAGATTTAATTTTCCCTTAAAATATGGAACTATACTACACCTATTATTTTGGAAATTTTTCCATGGTTTTTGCATGACACGGTTCATGAAAATGACAACAGATTTTTATGTTGCAAATCTAGCAATTAACCACACAAATATCTGATATTCATCTATAAACATGGATCTTATCTAAATTAGACAGCAACTGCTTTTAATAAAAGTTCATCAAAGGAGTTAATAATCAGGACAAACCAGCAAAGGTAAAAACATAGTCACAATATCAGTAAGACAGGAGCTTAACTTCATGAGTCCATCAATGATGATCTAAAGTTTCAAATAGAAGTGACCCTTAGTTTCACCTTAAGGTCATAAATTCAGGAACGTATTCTAACTAATACAAATTAACTGAAGTTAGATTGGAAACTTTGAGAAATGCTGTGGTTTTGGAATGCAAAAATGATGGGAGTGTGGGAGGAATCCATATAAAGAATTTCTTTTGAGCTGGATGGTATTTCTTGATAATGAAAGTTTAGGGGGGGAAATGGTCCTGGTGGAAAGTTTGGGGGGGGGAACTAGACATCTTTCTTGAATATGTAAGGTAAAAGCATGAGTGCTTAGAGAGAAATTTGAAACTCCCCCTTTTTAATATTGCTAATGCTTAGGTAAATAATTAGATAATAAACTATTTTTAAAGCTTCAGTAATTAAAAGTGACATTTTTGAGGCTACACTTCTGCTTAAAAGTGGGCTAGTATAACCTAATTTTGTGTCCAGAATCCAGCAGCCTAAATAGTACCTGTACATCGAAATATTGGGAGGTGGGAATCATCCATAAACCACAATTATTATGCACATCAAGTTCTGTTAAAAAGGAAACAATAAAAATTAAAGGCTTCATTCTGTGTTTAAGTCACAGGATTTTCAATACAGTTCCAGCTAAACCAAAGCATTACTATTTTACTAGTTTGACTGGACAAGCTCACAGTCTGTTTCTCCAGGCAAAGCAAGAAGAAAAGCTTTTTGTTCCTATTTTCACCTGAAATAACAAGCTGTTGGCTTAATCCAAGAAGAGTCGGAAAAATTTGGAACTTTTTATTGTTGCTCTGATAGCCAGAATGATCAGGAATAGTTTTAGATGCAGGCATATTCCTGAAACAAAAGTCAAACTTTTCTACGTTTTCCCACAGCACTTAAACAACATAGAATTAAAAAAAATATCTGATCAGATACTTCCTCTTCATTTTGACAACCTTTTCATGAGTTTGCCATTTTATTATTATTATTATTATTATTATTATTATTATTATTATTATTATTATTATTATTATTATTATTATTATTATTATTATTATTATTATTATTATTATTATTATTATTATTATTATTATTATTATTATTATTATCCTTAATATTTTATCAGCAACATGTTGTCTGGGTTCCAATATTTAGCTTACTAATAAATATTAAACTCATTTCTCTCTGCCTCGTTTTTCTAGCCATTGATAAAATGTTCTAAACTATTCTGAATCTTCTTTCTCTTTCATTTTCAGTGTAAGTCTGTCCATTTCTGCACAGTCCAAAATTTTCTTAATTATCTCTTCCTCCACTGGTAATTCTTCATCTTTCTTGCTGCAGTTAGTACATGTAACATTAAATATACACATTCTTTTTCAAAATTTCCTACAATTCTGCCTAACAAAAATAATTCTGGCTTAAAATCTACATGTTTTTTTTATCATTTTCTCTAACTATATATATATTCTTGACCAAAATCTTTTGGCTTTAGGGCATGTCCACCAAAGATGATAATACGTGCCTGGTTTTTGTCTACATTTCCAACAATTGCTAGACATATTTTTAAACATTTTTGCTAACCTCATATGTGTTAAGTGCCATAGGTAAAACATTTTATCTAGGTTTTCTTTGTAAGTCACCACCATTTATTATTTTTTTATTTCAACCTGCAGACATCCAGATGCTGAAGTTAATTCTGCACATGTTATAACACCGGGAAATCTTCCTGGCATGTTAATTTGCCTTAGGAATAGACAAATATGCACCTTCCCTTTTCACAGGTTGTCACCACAGCTTTATATCTGATAACCCACAATGCCAGCTCTTACCCCATTCAGTTGGAAACTCAGAATATACTGTATAAAGCCTTAAATTAAATGATACCCTCCAAGAAAAGGATGTCATGTTCTTATTACCCTTGGTATTTAACCTGCTCCCACAAACCTATTGCCTTCCTTTCCTGCAGCCAGCTTCACTTAAGATGCATCCACTCTCAGCTATCTTCAATTACTGTTTAAAGGAGATGACATATCCATTTATGATGTCCTTTCATTCTTTACAATTACTTCTACACAGATTATTTATTATTATTTTTAACACTAAATGTGTATTATTGACAATAGATGGGAAAAGGAAGCATTGATCTGGCAGAAAGTTGTTAATGTAGACAGCTTTCATAACTAAATTGGCTGGTTTGGGACTGAGAAAGCTTATTTTCCTGAAAAGAATTTATCTCCTGTTTTATAAAGTAATTTATAATCCAATCCTGTGCAAGGTTCATACTATTATTTATCAAAAGCTACTTTTGCTTTTGCTTTTTTTTTTTTGTAACATTTATTTTTACTTACTTTGCAGAGTCTGATTAAATGTATTTGTTATATGTCATGGTTCCGACAGATGAAACTCTTCAAAAGAACTTCGAGGCATTGTTTTACCTTAAAGAATCTTTTATTCGAGTAGCATAATGTCGGCACTTCATAATCGAAGCCAAAAACTGAATTCCCCTCCCCTGGCACATAGTATCAAAGCACAATTCCCTCCTCTAATTAACAGTCATAAATCACATTCCCCAATTAGCTTGAAGCGCGGGCTTCCTCTCCAGTTCTCCAGCCCGCCAATTCTTTATCAGCTCTGTGCTCAATAACCTTGATTCTCATGCTAAGTTTAGTGTTGTTATGTCTAGCTAGACTTTCATTCACAGTCCCCCCCCCCAGCATCATCTAACTCTAAAAGCAAAAGGGAAAAAGATGGCTACATTTCTATCTGTTGTCAATGCAAAACATCCGATGTTAGCAGCGTTGACATAATTACTAAAACAATTCCTCCTCCTCCTCCTCCTCCTCCTCCTCCTCCTCCTCTTTCTCCTCCTCCTCCATGTTCCTTGAAAGTGTGGACGTATCTACATTTGCAAAGGAACTTTGCACAGTATGATTTCTCTATAAATTATTCTTCAGTTATTATATGATGTATAATTTAACTCTTATGTAAAAAAAGTGAAATTCAATTCATAATATGCTGGCTTTCTTCTTACTTATAGTTTTGGAAAAAAATCTTTCTTTGATCACTGAACACTGGAGAAGCTTGATTCTTGGAAGCCTAGTAACCCATAGACTAGAATCCATGAAAACATCTTCTCCCGAAACAATGATGAACTCTATGGAGATAGAAGTGTTTATTCCAAAAAACAGAGTAAACGAGTAAAATCCAGCTAAACTAGACTATATCTGGATCCTTTTTTTGACCCATCTTCTGGATCACTTCACTCTTGTATAAAAATTAGCAATAGTGGTATTTTCCGAAAGGAACTATTTGGAAGATTTTATCCTCATACTTTCCTTTCCTGAATACCTGACCACAGCTACTGCAGACCTGAAAAATTACGGTACTTTTGTTCCTGCAAGAATTAGGGACCATCTGAAACACAGAAACAGAAACAATTTCATTATTTTAATTATTTCTGCTTTTACTACCTGAACCATACAACCTGGCCTTTGAATTATATAATTTCTAGATATTAACCCCACCTACCCAGGATGGGAAAGGCTGCCACATTTAGAAATACATTGTTTCAGAATACTGAATATTGCCTCCATTGTATTTTAAATTTCCTGGTTGAAGTATTACCTAGCGTATGCACTGCTGATCTCCATTCAACCATCTGTTCCTAAATCCAATTTTTCCTTCCTTCTTTTTAAAATGAGAACTCTCAGAAAACTGCATCCCTCTTATAAGTTGTCATGGTATGCAGAGGTCGCTATATTTCACTACAATGCACTCTAGTGTATTTCGTAATTCTAGTTAAATGGGATATTTCTCCTGAACAGAAAGCAGAAAGGAACATATACAAAGAACACAGAAGCAGACAAATAAAAGAGCAAAATAGCTATAACACAAAGGTGTGTTGTAAATCACACAGCTATACGTAATCCCCAGCAAAAATCAGACCCTGCTGATTCTTTTCACTCTAGTTGGAAGTTAAAGAAAGAATTCGAGAATCCAGAGTTTCTGTTAACCACAACATTCTTATTGTTAGCCCCTCAAAGTAATCCAGACAAAAAGCACTACAGGAGTGCCAGCATTATCTTTATTGCAAGGTTACATTATAGAACCTTGCAAGACTTACAAGATTTCTCCTTTCCTCTCTTTTTAGTCTTGGAAGAATCCCTTCTGAAATGCTTTCCATGCTTCCCCCCCCCCACCTGTGAACTGAGCTTAGTGTTGCTTAGGCTGCATGTCACCCTCCTGTCTCCTAAGATCATCCCCACATAGCATTACACTTATGGGTATTATGCTAAAGACTGTCAAGCTAAGTAGATCTAGATCAGGGCTCCCCAACCTGTGGGCTCCGGGACACGCTGGCCAGTGCATACATGCACACACACCCTCACTTGTGCTAGTGCCACAGCCGTGGGGTGCAAAAACGGGCTGCTGCTGCACCTCGGGGCACGAAAATGGGCCCCTGCCACACCTCAATGTGTGAAAACAGGGTGCCGCCACACCGCGGGCCACAAAAACAGGCCACCGCCATGTAGCAAGGTGCAAAAATGGCCACTGCCTTGCTGCGGGGCACGGAAACAGGCTGCCGCCATGCTGCAAAGTGCAAAAACGGCCACCGCGTGCCACAGGGTTCAGAAACAAGGTGCTGCACCACACAAGAACAGGACAGGGCTAGTGAGTATCATGCAGGCGTTAGCCCTGCCCCGTTTGCGGTACATGTGTGCTCGCAGCACACACATGCATGTAAAATGCTTCCCCCTCCCTTTTCCTCCAGTCTGCCAACTGACAAAGGTTGGTGACCTCTGATCTAGATAATTCCCTTCTGGTACAAATTATAGAATTGTCCAGGGGGAAAGCTATAGTAACAATGAGAAGCTTTACCTGGAATTTAGTTTGAAACTACCTTTACCAAAATATAAAGTCCCCCCCATTTCCTCAGTGACTTGCTGACTGTTTAATTTTTCCAGTAGGTTGAAGATGAAACAAGAGGATAGGGTCCTCTAGATCTGAGCCTAACTAATAGGTAAAAGTTAATGGCAGACATAAAAGCAATCAGAACTTTGGAAGAAAGTGATCACATATGTGAATACAGATAATTATTTTTCACATTTACGACCACAACTGAGCCCAAAATTTCTATTGTTATGTGAGTTTTGCCCCCTTTTATGATCCTTCTTGCCACAGTTGTTAAGTGAATCTCTGCAGTTGATAAGTTAGTAACACAGTTGTTAACTGAATCTAGCTTCCTCATTGATTTTGTTTGGCAAAGGTTTGCAAAAGGCGATCATATGTTCTTAGGACAAAGCAACAGTCATAAGTATGAACCAGTTGCCAAGCAGCTGAATTTTGATCACATGATCATGGGGATGCTACAAAAGTCGTGAATGCAAAAAATGGTCATATGTCACCTTTTCCAGTGCCGTTGTAACTTTGAATGGTCATTAAATGAACTGTTATAAGTTGAGGACTACCTGTACAAGATATTTACAGAAAGCGAAATATAATTGGACTGTATAGCCTATGAACTTTAAATGAAGGAGAATGACTTCCCAATTTCTACCAATCCAATAATCTATCCATTGCTAATAGTCTTCTAACAACTAAAATGACATTAATATAATTGGACATCACCAGATAGAGAACATAGAAATAAAACTGACTGTATTCTAGGCATAATATGGTGGAAGACTTTAGTTATAACAACATAGATGTGGTCAGGATTTGACTGAGGAACAGATTGTGAGCAGATCATGTGCAAGTTCTAAGTTAAGCTAAAGCAAAAGAAAGCCAACTAGTTTCCACAATATTTTCTTGAACATATACCCACCATTTTCAAAGAAAACATCAGGAATTGCTTTGAAGTCCCAAACCTCATTGATTAGAAACCAGAAGAATTGTGGAAGGTGCTTAAAGCAGCTGCTAAGATAAATGTGAAAAGAGACTGTCAAAGATGAAGAAACAGAAAAAAAAAGCGAATGACAATAGAACAAACTCTGGAAATTTCCAAGAAAAAAAGAGAAGCCAAAGCCAAGAAAGACAAAAATCTCCAAAGGAAACCTAACAAAGTGCTTCAGAGAACTGTTTGAAGAAACAAGACACAGTATTGCAACATCTGTAAAGACATCAAAGATGAAAACAGACATGGAAAAACAAGGAAATGTCTTTCAAAAGATCTCTGAATTCAGAAGGAATCAAATTGATATGCACAATGACCCCCAATTGACAGGTGATTACTAATTCAAAAGAGATTCAAGGAAGATGGAAGGGGTATACTGAAATTCTGTACCAGTTTAGAAGATTATTCTCTATTTGCAAGAACCACTAAATGAAGTTAGATTAGCATCCAGTCATTACCAAGTGAGAAGGCTACAGGAACGGATAAAATACCCACTGATATATGGCAGGCTATAGAAGAAAAAACATTAAAGGTTCTAACTAACAGAAGAAAAATCAGTAAAGGTTCTAACCAACAGAAGAACCAGTAACAGTTCTAACGAAACCATGACAACAAATTTGGACGACGACAGTGACCAACAGGTTGGAAGATGTAAATCTACATACCATTATTAGAAAAAAAAGGAGATGTAATAGAGTGCGCAAACTATCACACTATATCCTTTATTTTCCATGCTATTAAAATAATTATTCTATACAGATGAATGACTGGAAAAACTGATGGGCCTAGCAGAGATGTTTATATGGACTGCTTTAATCAAAGAAAAGAACACATCAAACTTGTTGGAAGCTACTTCTGGATTTTGAGCGTGAAATGGGGAAAAAAGGAAACTTTGACTTTGGGTTTTACTGATTAGGTAGGTTTGTTGTTATAGAAATAGCTAGTATACATTATTATGTAAAAGTAACAAGCTGAGGCTGTAATGTTATCTTATTTTACTGCGCTAAAAAGAGTAAAAAATCAATGCTTTTCTTTCTTTTTTCCCCTTTCCCCTTACACTATCTCCACTTCCCTTTTTCCTCCCTTATTTTCCCATATATTTTCATTAAGTCCTTCATTGGAAGAAGTAGTTGATCTTCAAACATTTTGTAAAATCCACTCGATAAGCCATCAGGTCCTGGCGCATTACCTATCTTAGCTCTTTTAAAAGAGCCGAAAGAGCTAAAAGAGCTAAGAACTAAAATCTATTTTTTAAAAAAACTATTTTAATCCCTTTTTGCAATCTTCTACTACAAATAGTCCTAGAGTTACGAACCTAATGGAGTCTGCCCATTAGGATCAAATAAATGAACTGCCTCAAGTAACAATCAGCCATCCGTGCTTCCCCAGTGCATTTGTTAAACGAATGTGTGGGTTGTTAAGTGGAGGTGGGGAAAATCCTGGCAGGCCAAATGCAGGCACAAGCCCACATGCCTCAGGCCTCTCCCACCCTAAAATATGCCATGCTTCCCACCCCTTGGGTGCCATGCCAGCCTATGGCACAGTTGACAGTCTTGCCAGAGAGAAACAACGGGGAAGAAAAATGCTGGGCATGCCTGCCTTTTCTAATTCTGCCTCTGCCTTTCCTTCTGACAAGGTACTCTACCTTTCTGGGGGGGGGAGAGAACCAGTACCCTAATCTTTTGGAGCTTTCTGAGTAGAACAGCTGCCCCCCATCAACTGGCCAATGGGAGACTGCAAAGCTCTGCTGCCTGGCTTTGGGAAGCTGGCCCTTGTATAAAAGGCAGCTTCAGGATGAGCTTCCCAAAACCTTTCCCTTGCTTAAGCCCCTCCCTCCCTCTCCAGAAAGCCCCATTTCTTCAATAGAACAAATAAAAGCTGGGAGGGACATACTTGTTGATCTTCCCTCCTGCTACCCCAATGAGATGCTAAAACTAAACTCATCTCTGCTCTCCAGTCTCTATCCCTTTTTTTAAAAAAAACTTACCTTGACTTGAAGCAGGCAAGGAAATAAAATCTTTCTGGAGCTTTTTTCTTCCTTGAACTTAAAAAAAAGTCATCTCTAAAAGTTGTGTGACAAAATGGAGAAAGGTGGATCTTTGCAAGCTTGAGCTGTTTGTCTGACTGCCTGTAGAGCTAGGACTTAAAGGCTATACGATAGACTGCCTTCTACAGACAGCCTGATACACAGCTAAAGCTTGCAAAGATCCACCTTTCTCCATTTTCTGGCACAAGTTTCCAGTTGCCTTAAGTTTTGGAGATGAAGGGTTTTTTTTTTCCTCCAGTGCTAGGGGAAAAGCTGCAGAAAGATTTTCTGTGCTGCTTACTTGGGTTCTCAACTCATGAACTCATGAAGTGCAAGTGAATGATCTCTCCTTTCTCTGGAGAGACTACATAAGCCAAAATTCACCACCTAACCCCTAATCTTTTCTGCAATAACATCCCCACTCCTTCAGAAACCACAAATCCTTAGCAGAAGCTTGAGGATTCCCAAATTGGCAATAGGCTCCTACAGGAAAACATAATCTCATCTAGAGCATTCTAGAGGAAGTATATTAATTAGACCCATATCAGTCAAATTTCTGACCTAGGCATGGGATGGAGGAACCATTGATCATGATTGTCAAGTACTTTTGTTGAGACCTGAATGGAGATAATGCAATTGTCTTGGCATTGCTGGACTTCTCAGCAACCTTTAGTACTACCAACTATAATATGTTTCTGAACCATGTGTGGGGCTGAGGGATTGGTGACACTCTTTTGTGGTTATTTCATTTTTTTTCTTCAGTAGGTGGTTCCAGTCAGTAATGGCAGGAGAGACTAAAAGTCTCCCATTTAATGGGAGCTTGTTATGACCCATCCAAGATCTGACAGCCCCCAAGTAGGTACAGGTTATTTTATTTTCAGAATTAGGTTAAAAAATCTCAATATCAACATGATAACATTTTTGTCTACTTGGCTTCATCACTCTGCTGTCAAAAGGTAGGATTTTATTGTGCACTGATTGCTCTAAAATGTGGCTTGACTTGTTTTTACTAGCAATATCTTTTCTTAGGGATCACTAATTTGCACATGCTTCATACTGCCAGAGAAATAAGCCTTCTCTCTGCTAGGTTTTAAATGCAATTTCTCCATTCCTGCTGATTTGTTTTCAGCGTCTCTGCATAGTTTGTCGCAAAGTGCACATTTGCATCTTCTTTCATTTATAGAGCACTAATAACACTTTCAAAACATTCTGGGAGGTTGTTGAACATTAATCCAATTAAAACTTTTTCAGGTAGTGTCACCCCTTGAACTTCAAGCTGGCCTGTTATCACTAGCATCTAATTAACATTCATAAAGCCTTTTTTCAGCCTCTTATTTCAGTACTCCATAACAAGATGCACTTTAGAGATGATAGAAATTGTCAGTGTTTCTGCATCTTTTTTTCTATTTCCCTTGTTCCTTAATTGAACCAAACCCGAATCATTTATAATCAGGCAAATCATTTCAATCCTTTTTGTTTTCAAAGGTTTTACTCCAAGTTGTTTGTTCATCTCTTGGTTTTCACTCTGAATTTAGAAGATCTTCCTGACTCCTTGGCTTCTCCAAGGTATTCCTATTTCAAAGGACCATCACTCAAAATCAAAACCTTCCAGTTTCTCAATTGTTGAAATGTTTGCTTATCTCAAAGGGGAATACATCTCGGTTTCTCTCACAACTTTTCAAATGATGTGAATAGCTCTCTTTTTGCATTGACCCATAATTGTACAACATTCCTATAAAAATGATTGACGATATTGCATCCAGTTTTGGTCGCCACATATAAAAAGATGTTGAGACTCTAGAAAGAATGCAGAGAAGAGTAACAAAGATGATTAGGAGACTGGAGGCTAAAAGATAAGAAGAACGTTTGTAAGAATTGGGTATGTCTAGTTTAATGAAAAGAAGGACTAGGGGTGACACGATAGCAATGTTCCAATATTTGAGGGGCTGCCACAAGAAAGAGGGGGTGAATCTATTCTCCAAAGCACCTGAAGGCAGGACAAGAAGCAATGGATGGAAACTAATCAAGGAGAGAAGTAACCTAGAACTAAGAAGAAAGTTCCTGATAGTTAGAACAATTAATCAGTGGAATGAGTTGCCTCCAGAAATTGTGGGTGCTCCAACACTGAAGATTTTTAAGAAGAGATTGGACAGCCATTTGTCTGAAATAGTAAAGTGATTCCTGCTTGTGCATGGGATTGGACTAGATGACTTCCAAGATCCCTTTCAACTCTGTTATACTATTATTCTGTTATTTTGACAAAGTTAGTAATCCTTGTTTAGCAACTGTCTCGTTTAGCAATTGTTTGCAGTTACAACAGTGATGAAAAAGTAATCTTACAATCAATCCTCACATTTATGACCTTTGCACGTCTGTAAAGTAAAGGCAAACTGAAGATCATAAGATCATAAGCACAGTCACAGTTTCACTTAGCGATCACTTCATTCAACAATCAAATTGACTATTCCAATTGTGGTTGTTTTATTCTTGTACCCTTTATAATGAGAACTATCTGTAATTCCATAGAAGACAAAATCAGGATTTAAAATAAATGACTTTACCCTTGTACAATTATGAAGCATAAAAGAATGATATCCACTGAATGTTCTTAGTTTTTCCTCTTACTTTTGGCTTTGACCTTCACAGTTGCAAAATTCGTAATTCTTATGAAACTCTTAAGAGTTACTGCTGTTATGAAAATTACTGTGTATTTTCCAGTTAAATTGAAGTATGTGAAGGTCATGTTTCAAATACCACAGGTAAAATATCTCAAAGCAAAGCAGGTCAAAACTTCTCCTGGTGTAATTCATCCTAGTTTTATTGACTTTAAAAGCAAGCTGAATGTATTTTTTGTAGTATTATGATTTGTTATCTATTTGCTTCCTTTTGCATTAGTCATACCCTCTAGATTTAGCAATATGCACATGGTTGTTGGGCTGTTGAACAAGTGATACAATCTCATGAGTCTACAGAATTCAATCTGCAAATACAAGATATACAGAAACAGATCCTTTTAAAATTAACTTTTCAGGACAGATCACCCACATCCTTCCAAAAGGCCAGATATCAGATATTCTTAGATCTGCAGATTTTCAGAAGTTGCTTGGCCAGCAGTTAACTGTCAATCTCCAGCCATCCCTAGTTATAGCCCTCGATGGAGCATTTAACCCTTCTTAAATTACAGTACATCACAGATTATTTAAGCACTTTCACTATTAATTCTGATCTGAACAAAAGTTAGTGTGGCTCCCCCATACATGTCCCTTGTTTAAGTTCTTATTATCCCATGATCATTTACAGCTAAACATATGAACCTTCTCAATTTAAAAAAGGATTGTATTTCTGATGGTATGTGATAAAATAAAAGTCAGAAGTAACCTAAGGGCATTTTCCTTCATAAAGACATAGATAGCAAAAACGAAACATTTTTTTTCAAACAAATTCCTGACCCATCCGATTTCTTATTGCTATATTTCCTTCCATTAGCCTTCCTCTCCATCTCATTAGCAACATACCTCTCTTTTCAAAGTCCTTCCCTTCACTGACTCCTACTACTTCTTGCTTTCCCTCAAATCTCCAACCTCCTGCACTGACATACACTTCCAACCATCTCAACTTTCTTTCTTCCAACTTAGTATTTGACTTCTTATGATCGGTCTTCTCTACCCACTCTTCTCCATGTACACACAGTACTCTGAATCCAGTAAGAAAGCTTCCAAATGAATACTTGCAGTGAAAAGGATCTGCTTGGCAGTGGCACAGAGTCCTTAATGCTTTCAAAGCCAGTTTGGCTATTAGACCAAGATCTATCTATTGTTTCAAATTATGAATATTTACAGGGCAGTTAAAAGTTATAATGAATGAACTCTTCCCCCCCCCATATTTTCCCCCAGTTATTATTAAAGAAAGCAGAGAGAGGTGGAATCAAGAAGGTGACTAAGAAAAACTTGCAATAAGTTCTCTCTAAAAGGTTTCCACCTTTTACCACATCCTGTAGTTTTTTTCCTTCTTCGATTTTTTAATCCTATGTTTTCATTCTCTTTCATTCTCTTACTCTTTTATTGTTGCCACAGCTTTCCTGACCATTTTCTGCTGAGGATCTGCAGGACACTTTTGAGTAGATTTAGTTATTTGGATACTTTAGTTATTTGGACCACTTTGCCATAATCTTATGAAATGTTGCTGGTTCGAAAACTATTTAATATTCAGACTTCATCATCTTTATCTCTTATGATATAATACTTCTATAAGAAATGTGGTTAGCTGATATTCCAAATTTACTTGGACACAAAATCTTCATGTTAAAAAGTGAACAGAGGAAAGGAATTCCTCTGGATTGGGGAAAGGACAGGGTGTATTAATTTAAGTCACATTAAAAGTCTGCATAGAAAAGATACAACTAGAAAAGGCTCTAGCCTTGCAAATGTCTCTTGGATGACTGTCATTGTAGTTGATCAATAACTATATTCTACCCTCATAAACAAAGCTTTAAATAACAAAAGTATGAAAAAAGCTACATAAAGCTGCTTGAACTCATCTCTCAATCCTCCAATCTCTTATATCATTCCAAGGGATGACTTCGGTGTCATGATCAAAGCCAATGGCAACTTTAGGCAAAGTGGATTTCTTGTAACAATGTGCAACTAAAAGGTTCTTCAAACTTCCTCTGAACTCTGTCTGCATCTAGGAAACCCGACTCTAGATAATGTCTTCATACAACAGCTTGCAGTTTGGGAAACCCGACTCTAGATAATGTCACAGTTTGGGAAATCCTACTCTAGATAATGTCTTCATGCAACAATAACTGATCCAGAAATAGTCAACTTATTTTAGACAAGCTCTGTGGACTGCCTTTGTTGACCTCAAATCTGCATTTCAATCCATCTCTAGATCCAGACTATGGGAGACTATTCATCTTCAATAGATAAGCAGTTGTATTGTAATCTATAAAATGCACAAACTGAGTTACATTAAAATAAAATATTATCTTAATAGCTATTTCACCAAATCTATTTCTGTTTCAAGAGATATTCAACATCTTAGCTCCTCAATTGCTCAAGTTTTATATATATTCTAATTATATTATCTAAAGTATTCTGTCATTCCACCAAAACTTTCAAATAAGCACTTACCAATACAACTATACTGTATGTTGATGACACAATCATATTGTTGAAGTAACCATTGGAATTAAGTCAAGCATTATGATCCCTAGTGAAATTTTGTGAGGAGGAAAAACTGATACATTATTACAAAACTAAAGTTTTAGTTTTCTCCAAGTGGCCATAAATTCACAAATGGCAAACAGATAAGACATTAAGTAAAAACATTTGCATACTTAGGACTCAATTTTCAAGAATGTGGCAGCTCCACTGTCCATGGAGATTTCACCATACAAAATATTTTGAAGCTTCCTGATGCCATAGCCATTTTCCATCCAACCAACAGCACTTTATTTATTCCATGAACCATATCTAGACATCAGCAAACTGAGACATAATGGCATCTAAATTTAGAAAGAAATATGTCCTGGCTCATTAAATACCTTACCAATTGCTGTCCTGGAACAAAGATTTAAAAGAATCCCCTAAAATGAATAATTATGTTCTTGCAGATCAAACACAGTGGAATCCTTAAGTCATGTTTTATTATATTATCTTTTCTATGAAATATCAGAAATAGGTATGTTATACTTCCAGGACTCACACAGTGTTTCTCTATCCAACCATAGCTGCTGATTAGAATGATTCTACAACCCAGGCAGTGACCAAATTCTGTTGCGCTACTTTTAAGATCAGAAGTTAAATTTTGACCCAGCAAGATAAATATTCTGTTCCCAGAGAAGACTTTTATCTCTTTTCTTTTTTTGTCTGGCTTTATAACTATGTGTTATTGTAAGGTATATTCTTTCCTTTTCATTCCATGTTGCATCCCTTGGTTTATGTCTGTAAAATGAATAAAATAAAATAAAATAAAATAAAATAAAGAAACAACTTTTAGTTATAAGAGGGGTGATAACTTAGTGTAAAGAAACTTCACCTCACTAGATTTTATCTTCAGTTTTTCTCATATACAAGAGAGGAATATGTTTCTTATTTCATTTATATATTTGAAACTTATTCTTCTTTTTTTGGAACCTAAAAAAGATTGTTTTAAATTTTACCTAAAATTATTTTTAAAAATCCAAGCAATGCAAAGACAATGCAGATCAAGCCTTTGTTTAGAAAAAAAGCGAGCAATATTTGTTTGGAGAAAGAACGGCTGCTTTGACAGACACTATTCTAGTTTAGCTTGTCAAATTCAAGCATTCATCCAGGAAGAATCAAATTTCAAGGTAGTTTTAATATATGTCTATAAATTATGACAGCTGAGTTATCAGAAGCAGACACATGCAGAATTACCTATTCTATTACTTTGCTTCATTCAAGGCAGCAGAAGCTATGTGATTCATCATGCAACCTTGTGTTTTCTCAAGACCAACCATTTTTTCTTTGAAGTTTATTTTAAAATAGAGCTGGAAGTTACAGACTGATCCACACAATACCTGGAGATAATAGTAAAATACTGCACATTCAGTCTTTACTAACATGAACAGAAATTATAATTATTGAAAAGGTTGGGTTTTTTTCCACTGAGAAGCACATAGTAATATGAACTATATTTACAGTCTTGAAGTGACGCTTTATGTATAGTATGCCAAATATTAAATTAGAAAGAAGCAAGAAAATTCTTAATTTTATATTATAATTCAGCAATTTGATATAATACAATTTAGTCGGGGGGGGAATCCACCCCTCCAAAAAAAACAGCTAACACTATCATGGAAAAGCACATGGGCAGCATTACTTTTCTTTAGGTTGAAAGTACAGATGATCATTTGATAGTATCACTGTGATGTCACAATGGATTTTTTTTTAAAGATCATAATATCTCTCCTGCTCTATTGGTCTTTGGGAACAATTTTAAGTCAACTTGGAAAAAATAATAATGGTAAGTTTTACTACCCAGGACTCTCATTGGAAAGCCTCTTCCCGTTAGGCCTTGGTAACACTAAAAGCATATTTTGGAGACTGATTTTCCAATCAATGTAGATTTGATTCCCAATCTTGCACCACATACATGGCTTTTGTTTATAAATGGATATGTATCAGCCTGTTACCTTTCTCCTACCATAGTCCTTAGGTTCTGCTAGATCTCCACTCTGTCCAGCCTGGATGCATTGTCTTCTGCTGTCTTGTTGAGGCAATTCTTTCCCATTTCTCAATGTATATGTCATTGTGGAGATGGTTCAGTGGAGGCCTTTAGCCACATTGTTCTCTCTACAGGAAAACCTATAAAATCTTTATTTTATCTGGAAGGGATTTCATGGCAGGGAGCACAACTGTTTGTCCCTTTTCCTGTATGATTACTGCTCAGATATATTCTTCTGAGTTGCTGAATTTTGTGCTTTTATACATATTCTCTGCTATTTCCTTGGGCTTGGAAAAGCTGCATTTTCTTCCTTTGAAGGAAATTTATATTTATATAAATATAATAAATTATAAATATAAATAATATTTATAAATGATAAATGATATATATTTATATAATTCCATTTTCACTTGTTTTATTTTTTTTCTGAGTGTTAGTTTAATGGCAATAATAATGGTTTGATTCATGAAATCTTTCACAGATTAGGAATGGGAATTAAGCCACAAGCATTGTAGGGGAAATGTTTGCCAAAAAAAAAAAAGATGCCCTTCTAAAAATCTCACATTTATACAGAAATGGGAGAAATCAAATTTAAGTTTGGAAAAATAAGAAATCATAATAAACTGAATTTTCTAATTTGCCCATATTCTCATTACTAATTAACAAGATGCACATTAAGTTATACTGAATTCAGATACGCTCACAAAGATATATCTTCTGCAACAAAGCCAAAATATAATCTAAAAGAAGGGAAGAATGGAGCCAACTTGACAGAAGAAGATTTAATTCTGACTTGCAAAGATATTATTCTATAACCTTCACCTGTTTCTCTTGTTTTTACATTCTGTTTTTTAGCTACAAAACAATTGTTCAAGCCCAGCTATTTTGTACCTTCTGCTCTCTTGACCTAGGATTCCAATCCTTTATTGCATTCTGAAAAAGTTATTTTGGAGCAAAAACATAATTAGCATCTACAAGACAAGTAGGCTTTGTAATGTACCTTAAGGCTTTTTCAAATGCATCTTTTCTTCAGCCTATATCTTGTCAGATCTAGATCTCCCTTCATCTACAAAATCACAATCAGCTTTCTTTAGAATGTTTTAAAGATGTGCTGGAAATATATCTGCCTCAGATAAGCAAGTTCTATGCTGGAGAAAGCATCACCCTCAGGTTGCACCCTTCTCCACTTTTCATTCATTCTCCATACTTGATCTCACAGAAGAAATTAAATATAGGCCCAGTAAAGGTTATATGGGTAGTTTAGGTAAAAGTGGTTATACATAACAGTATTTTAAATAATAGTACTTCCTCAGCTTAACATCTGGTAGGAGTATCCCAATGAAGAACCTTCCTTCTTCAGAGAGAGGGATTAGCTATCAATCACAAGGATCATTGCCTTTCCTTCAACACAATGCTACATGACCATCTCTTTTCTCTGGGCAAAAAATATCACGCTTGTTCTTTGCAAGCATATGGTTACAATTACAAATTACAATTACAATCTTTAGAGAGATTGCATTATCATGAAGTGCCAATGACTAATGCTGATCTCAGTTACAGATCACAATGGCAAGTCTTTCCTTTTCAGGAAATAAGTATCAGAATGAGGTCAGAGAGGGGCATTCAGTTCTCCCTAGGCAAACAACATCACTGATGCTACATTCAGATGAAGGTCACAGCATTGCCCTACTTTTCTTTAATGGAGTATCATCAATATGCTGTAATATCAAAACAATGTGCAGTTTCACTCACCAGACACACAGTATCAACAGTATCACTTCCAGGCAGGGAACTTTAACAAAGAATCATGATAGACAGTCTTTCTCTTGTAGTAGCATCAGCATACATCACTGTTATCTCCTCAGAAAGGTAGCAACACCATGAGGTACCAATGAACAATCTTTATCTTCTTGTTAATAGCATCATTAAAAGCTCACACTTTCTCTCTTTTAAGAAGTAAAGTTCAGGATGAAGTCACAACCACATTCACTACTCTGTAGTAAAAGATCATTTAAGAATTCCCCCATCCCCAGTCACTCACTTCTTTAGGTAGACTAGAGCAGCAGGAGATCCAAGAGACTAATAATTTATCTTCAAGCACAGCAGCCCAAGAGTTCAATAGCCATGAAGTCACAGTAATCAGTCATCAGCAGGGTCATCAGCACTGTGTCATAATCCAAAGAGACATCACCATGCAAGCTGCCTTGAGGCCTTGAAGAAAGATAAGGCATAAATCTAATAAATAATGTCCAGTTTATCTCCTTGAGACAGAGTTTCTATACAATACCACAATAGATTAATTACTGTTCTTTGGGCAGACACCATATTGGGGAAAATATCACTAATACAGGCACTCTCTCTCTTCAAGAGAGTCAGGAACATATAGACAGAAAATCTCTTTCAGAAAGAGATGGTTTAGAACAGACATGTCAAACTTGCGACATCACGTGATGTCGCACAACGTATCAGAGCTTTTTCTCCATTGCCAGCAATGAGGTGGGCGCGGTTTCCTCGTGACGCATCCGGCCCGCAGGCCAGCAGTTTGACACCCCTGGTTTAGAAGTTTAAAAATTGAAATTCAACTTTTTTCAGTGAAATGCCCAGTGACGGATTTGCAGAAAGTAGAAGCCTATAACACAGGGTATAAACAAAATCAAACCAGGACTTTAAGTGACATATCAAGAGATACTTTACAATTGATAGGTAGTCCAGAATAAAGATATGGCGAGGGCCAGAACAATCTCTAAATTTAAGCTTCCTTTTACATTAAATTAATAGAATTTGCTCAATATTTATTTATTTATTTATTTATTTCAATTGCAATCTTGTGACCAACAGCTGTTAAAACTCTAAAATAAAAATAATATAATAAATAAAAATTGTGAATACAAGGTAAAAAGCATCACAATCATCAATACAAGCCAATTAATCATGTTTTCCTTTCAGTAAGAGGCTAATGTTTAGGAGAGAATGTGAGTCCCATATCCCAACATATATGCATGCCTGGCTGTCTATAAATTCTTCCCATTTAACTTGAAAAATGCAAATTTATTGTGCATCTGATGAATTGAAACATATAGGGAAGTTCTTTTATATGTCATCAACTATCTCATTTGTGTAACTGCATACTTAATTTCAGAAAGTGAACTGCCTTTGATCAAAATCAAGCCAACATCCCAGGCTAGTTAAGAATTTAAAGGTAGGGATTTACTGGATACCAGTCATAGTTTTAAATACTGTATTTAACAGGTGATGAATTATAGAATATAAGCATTTGATTCTAACAGCACCTATAAGTTAATCAGCCTTTCATTTTGTAGTTATTTATTAATAATTCTTATAACCCAATCAGACCAAAGACTCTGGGCAGCATATAACAAAGAGTATAAAGATTGTATGATATTTAAACAACCCCAAAACAATCCCAGGAGATGAGCACTGAAGACTATCAGGTGGATTAAAAGCACACTAGAATTAATCTGGCTTTCACCACTTTACAAAATGCTTGCAAGAAACTCACTTCCCAGACCTTGGGGAAAAGTGAGTTCCAAAATATGAGGGCCGCTACAGGAAAAAAACTATTGTCTTTCCCAGGTACCATCATCTCCACATTAGTCAAGGACTTTCGGGAGACCCTCACAACATGTTCATACCTAGTGGGCAGATTTGATGTTGGTAAGGTAGTGCCTGATATATGCCAGTGCTGCACGACTCTATTTCGCTCAATTTCAGCTTCATTCTCCTACTTCTAACAACTTTCACTATTCACTATTTAACTTTCATTTTCCTTCCTCTTCTCCCTAACAGACTGTTCTCCCCCTAACAAAAACCTATAAACTAATAAAACTGACACTGGAGTTAAGTAACTAATAACAACAATCATGAGCAATCAAAGCTGGGCAACAAACAAGGCTTAAAAAACATAAAGGAACTTCAAGAAATGAAAAAGCAGTCTGGATATGGGTCAGAATAAGGGAAAATCCATCATAGGAAGTGAGGAAGGACAGTGAACACTTTGCAAATTGCTACCTGAAACTTGGGGCATTCTACCAGAAAGTGATGAGGGGTTATTTTTGATATGTATCATGTTTTTAATGTGCACTGTACCTTTAAAACTGTTTGATCTGCAGCTTGTATACATTGTGATAAAGACAGACTCCTTGTTTTCAGCACAATGTTCTTTGTAGGACAAAAGGTGTTTCATTGCATTGAGCTATAGACAGCTATAAAGTTTACAGCTATACAGTCTACAGTTAGACTTTTTCTAACATCTGTGCAATATTGTTTAGCCATTTCTGAATCTGTATGGGTTTTAATAGTAGGAAAAATGTTGCTGTCTATAATTGAAATTTTAATTTGTTTTTCGCTTTACTCCCAGTTGGCAGAGAACTGCTGCCAGCTTTGTTTAAAGTGCATTGCAAAAAAGATGAGAGAAATCACTTAGGAATCACAAGGGGATTTTCCTTCACAAACTCATAGCAGCCTCTGCTTTAAGACAGAGGTTACAAAGGGCTAAGTTAATGTAAAATGCACTGGGGAAGGGGAGGTGTCATCAAGGGGAAAGAAACTGTCAATCTGGGTGATGTGACCAGATGATCAAAGCCCTGTCCCTTTTTATAGCCATGTGATTCATGTGACATGTATTAAAAGAGCTGAGGCTTCAATCATCTGGTCATGTCTGACATTTTGACACTTTTGACTTTGTCAGTGAATTCACTTGGTAGAAAGTAACCCCAAAAGCTGAAATTTAAACACATCCAATAATCTTTATAAGAAATATTGTGAAGTAGATGCATGGAAGTGGGCATATCATTACAAATTTAACAAGCCAGAAAGAATTTTTTTTAAAAATGAAAGAATTAAAAAGATATGGAAAAGAATAATGGAAGAAATAATAATTAAAAGCCATGGTGGCTCAGTGGTTAGAATGCAGTACTGCAGGCTAATTCTGCTGACTCTCAGCAGTTTGATCCTCACTGGCTCAAGGATGACTTCTATCCTTCCAAGGTCAGTAAAATGAGGACCCAGATTGTTGGGGGGCAATATGCTGACTCTGTAAACCACTTAGAGAGGACTGTAAAGCACTGTGAAACGGTATGTAAGTCTAAGTGCTATTATGAAAAGACAGGAAATAAGGATAGTATAGTATAGTAATGCGAGTATTGCATGCCAAGTTCAGTTATAGTCAGGAATGAAAATACAATATTATGCCAAAATTAAAAAAAGAAAATATTTGGAACAATGCAATAGAAGAAATCAAACTGAGTAATAAAAGGGAATAGGCAACCAAATAATTTTAATGGAATGGAATGGAATGGAATGGAATAGAATAGAATAGAATAGAATAGAATAGAATAGAATAGAATAGAATAGAATAGAATATAGAATTAGAGCTGGAAGGGACCTTGGAGGTCTTCTAGTCCAGCCCCCTGCTCAAGCAGGAGAACCTATACCATCTCAGACAAGTGACTGTCTAGTCTCTTCTTTAAAATCTCCAGTGATGGAGCACCCACAATTTCTGGAGGCAAGCTGTTCTACTGGTTAATTGTCCTCACTGTCAGGAAGTTTCTCTTTAATTCCAGGTTGCTTCTCTCTTTGGTCAGTTTCCAACCGTTGTTTCTTGTCCTGCCCTCTGGTGCTTTGGAGAATAATTTGACCCCACTCTTGTTTGTGGCAGCCCCTCAAATATTGGAATACTGCTATAATGTCTCCCCCATTTCTTCTTTTCTTTAGACTAGCCAAAACCAAGTCCCACAGCCATTCACCATGTGTTTATGTTGATCTCTGTGTTTTGTGTGAGGGAGAGGGAGAGGGAGAGGGGGAGAGAGAGAGAGAGAGAGAGAGAGAGAGAGAATGTATTTGATTTGATTATGTACTGTTAAATCAGTATTGGCTCTTAATGATTACTTAAATAGATTTTCTCCAGGAAGATCTGCCCCAACCTAGGCCTTTAAGTCCTCCAATGTGTACCCACATTAGAAGTATATATCTTGGAGCCACTCTGTTTTGCCATGTATCATCCAAACTATGGCTTTCTGATCCATGCCTGGGTTAAATATGAGGAGAATGAGATGTTCTGGGATTCCCATTTTTCTATACACATTCTGGATCTTATATGATCGACACAATTAATATAAATTATTCCTTCCTATAATAAATAAAGTATTATTCACTTTTTAATTTGGGGGGGTTGTTTTTAAATATCCAGCATGCACTAGCAGTAATATCTTGTGTTCTTCAGCCTCTGCTACAAACAACTTTAACATCACATATCTCCTTTTTTATGTAGCGCTCTAATGTGCACTGGATAATCCTAAGTATTTTGTTTGAGCAGATAGATGCATGTCTATGTATGTATATGAGTGTGCATATACACACAAATACATATACATAACCATATACACAGAGAGGCAAAATATATATTTTAATACATATATATTTAAATTGTTCATGTTATAAATCAAAACCTTATAAAACAAAATGTAAGATTTAAGAACTAGAATGTGTGAGAGAGTGCACCTAATTTTTAAAATGAAAATTAATTTGTTTATATGACACCAATAGTAAATTCAGTATTTCTAATCCCTATTTAAGGACAAAATAAATGTATCTGGACTGCATTGCAAAAGCCAGGTGAAAGAGATCTTAATCAGAGGGGGAAATAAATTTAGTTATTTATATTCTGTCATTCAAATAATTTCCCAGGGCAGCTTACAATACAAATACAAATCATTATAAAACACAACAGATTAAAAACAGTAGGATCAAAAATCTAAATAGAAAGGTCAAGGAAACCCAGGGGGGTTAAACATTATAGATTAAGTCATGAAATTTTAAGCAAAAATGGTTCAGCTATACCAAAATGGCTTCTTCATATGTCCCAGGCAAAACACTTTGGAGAAAACAGTTTGCAGCACAAGTAGCCTTTTTTTTTTTATAACCTTCCACATCTCAAAACTTTGCATTTTTAAAAAAAACCATGCACCAATCATGCAAAGAAATACAAAGATTATTTCCCTTTCTCGTTGCTGTTTAATCTGATGTGCTATGACAAAACACATAACTTTGATTATTCATCTTCGTATCATCATCAAAATCTTCTGGCATTTCACATTCTGAGTTTTTTTTTTTAAAAGAGATGACTAAAGATTCCTTTAGCAGCATTCAGCTAGAACTAAGCTTTGCTCTTGTTAAGCCTCACACAGCTGGACAAGATCAAGGAAACAAGAATTTATACTGATTTCAATAATTTATTTTAAATGCTAGGGTGCAGTAAAAATAGAACGTTGGAAAAATGCCTGCCCTAGTTAGTACTGATTTAATTAAGGCAGATTCTCCTTCATAGATAAGCTGTCAACTGACTTACCTATTATCTCTTAAATGTTTGTGTCCACTCTCTCTTCCATTTCTTTCTGTCAGGCTCAAGTCCAGAGAGGAGACAGCGAGATCCTATCAAGTCCGATCCTTTATTTGCTTATACCTAATAGACAGAATCTTACCAAACTAAAACTATAATACTAGGGTGTGGTTACTCTGAACCTCTTCCCCCCCCCCTCCTGCCTCCATCTCTAGGTCTCCTTCTGGGAAAGTTCTGAGTTGTCAAAAGCCTCTCCCTCTGCTACTACAAGTGCACATTCCATTACGCTTTTCCGGACTCCCTACAATCTCTCACAGTTGAATCCACTTAATCCAGATGTGCAGTAACTTTTGAATAGTCACCATTGAAAGCTCGGGCTGCTGCTCAGCTGAAGGAACATTCCAGAACAGCCCAGTAGGAGGTTTCCTCTTGATATGTGGACTTTAATTCCCAGGATTCCCCTGTTAATTCCCATTAACAGAAACATTAACAGAATCTTGCCAGTCAGAAAGTACATCTTATCCCCCCAAGTCCAAGAATAACAGAACAGAATAACTGAATTGGAAGGAACTTGGGAGGTCTTCTAATCCAAC